>CM071853.1:7660000-8260000 GCA_036507275.1 Sicyos edulis
GAGCCAACGTCATAATGTTTAGCTAAAATGTCAGCTACACTATTACAAAGCCTGTTACAATGAGAAATACTCACAATCCCTAAGGTGGCAATAAGATACCTAATATCAACAATAATATTGTTGAATTCAGAAAAATCAGAGGAGTCATCTTCAATAGCTTTTATAACTTCTGACGCATCGGACTCCACCAAAATTGGGGGAAGAAACGGAACTTTCATCTCAATAATACGAGAGAGGCTGTCTCTCAACGCAATTCCTTCTAAGAACTTAGCAGATAAATTCATAAAATTATGATTCCATCCTGCCAACTTAGCTTGCCCTTTCCAGTCACGGATAATCCACCCAATACCACCAACCCCCGAAGTATGATTAACAGAAGCATCTACGTTCAACTTCCACATGCCATGAGAGGGGGGACTTCCACTTGTAATCAACAGCACAAGTCTTTATAGGCTTTTCTAACAGATTCTGCACCAAGAGAATAATAAGAATTAATAGCTTTTTCAATAATGTTCTGAAGAATTTGGAACTCAAGAGGCCTATTGACATTAATTTTTTGGTTTCTAAAATTCCATAAACTCTAGATAATAATTATCCCTTTGAATCTGTCCTCCTTGGGAATTCTATCACATAACCTTTTCCAAACATCAATCCCTTTTTCCATTTTTCTGCAAGAAAGATTAAAGTTAGTAAACCAAGGAAAAATAAGATTCCAAGCCCGAATAGAAACCTTGCATTCATGTAAAATATGCATATTTGTTTCATACTTCTTACTGCAGAGCGGGCACAACATATTAATATCCACTCATCTACAATAAATGTTATGTTTTGTCGGTAATGCATTTGCGAGCACACTCCAGGCCCCCATCTTTATTTTGGGAGGCAAGTTAGTCTTCCACAACTCTTTCCACGCCAATGAAGTTAGTTTAGGATCAGAAGGGGACTCCTCGTCACTATAAGCCAAATTAAACCCAACCTGGTAAGCACTTTTAACAGAAAAATTCCCTTTCACATCGAAATTCCAAATCACCACATCCTTTGAATCCACCATACTCAAGGGAGTATTAACAATAATACTGGCATCTTCCTTGCAGAAAATATCATGGATCAAATCCTCATTCCAAGATCTATTTTCACTTATCAGCTCTGCCACACATCTATCTTTCCAATCTTTTCTAACACCATGAGCATAAGGGTTACCTTCTCTTCTGAGCCAAGGATCCCTACCTATGGTAATTCTAAAACCATTTCCCACCTTCTATCTGTAACCTTTTTTGAACAACTCTCTACCCCAACAGATAATTTTCCAAGCTAGGGAAGGCCTATTACCAAGTGGGGCAGATAAAAAATCATCATTTTTAAAATATTTCCCTCTCAACAGCCTACTAAGCAAACTCTCTGGATTCCTAATAATTCTCCAACTATGTTTGGCTAGTAAAGCTTGGTTAAAAATATTAAGGTTTCTAAATCCTAACCCACCAAGCTCCTTACTCTTGCCCATTTTCTACCAGCTAGCCCAATGCATTTTATTTTTTAAATGGTTCTCACCCCACCAAAAATTGGCGCACATCTTTTGGAGAACCTCGTTAAAAGACTTGGTTAATTGGTAGCAACTCATAATATAGGTAGGGATGGCTTGGCCAATAGCTTTAATCATCACTTCTTTCCCGCCTCTAAATAACAACTTCCCTTTCCACGCTTGCAAACACTTCTCTAATCTGCCTTTTATAGATTTGAAGAGAGCCTTCTTATTTTTACTATTTTGCGAAGGCATTGCAAGGTGGACTCCCAAATTCTCATTGATTCCGACTCCCAATAAACTGCTCATCAAACTCCGATCATAGGCCCGAACATTGCCACTAAACAATATAGCAGATTTATCAAAGTTAATTGTTTGGCTTGGGGCCTTTTCGTAACAATTAAGGATCTCCTTAATTTTTAAGGAGTCTTCCTCTTTGGCCCTGAAAAACAACAAACTATCGTTAGTAAAAATTAAATGAGAAATAGATGGACAACGATTGTTAATAGTGAGGCTCTTAAAAGAATTCAACTCTTCTTCTTTTCTAAGGAGAACAGACTCGGCACAAATAAGAAACAGATACGGTCATAGCGGGTCTCCTTGTCTCAAACCTCTATGAGGAGTGAAATCTCCATATGGGATGCCATTAATCATAACAGCGTATTTCACCAAAGAAATGCACCGCTCGATTTTATCAATCCTAGTCTGGCTAAGGCCCATTTTATTCATCATTCCCAACACAAACCTCCACTCCACACGATCATAGGCTTTGCTCATATCAAGTTTAAGAGTAGCCCATCCGACCTTCCCAGACTTTCTTTGATTAATAGTGTGGATGCATTCAAAACCCCAAAACAACATTATCAGATATCAGTCTTCTAGGTAGAAGGCCGCTTGGTTAGGGGATATGATCTTATCAAGAACAACCTTCAACCTATTAGTTATTGCCTTAGCCACAATTTTATAAACAGTATTACAAAGACTAATTGGCCGAAACTCCTCCATTTTCTTCGGGATAGAAACTTTAGGGATTAAGGAAATGAGGGTGTTATTCATAGACTCCATTGTTTTACCCTCATTAAGTACCCCTAGACAAACTTTCATCACCTCCTCACCCACAATATCCCAGTAACTCTGAAAGAAAAAACCGTTAGTTCCGTCGGGGCCAAGCGTTTTAGAAGGATTCAAATTCTTCTATGCTAATTCAATATCAGCCCTCGAGAAAGGCTTATCTAAAAACTGACAATCCTCGTAAGTAAACCTTTTTTCCACTCCCGCAAAGATCCGGTCCATCGCCTCAACATCTATCTCATGAAAAGTGAAAAGATTGGAAAAATAATCTCTAGCAATATTAGCAATATCCTTTTCTTTATAGTGCTAGTTCCCATGGACATCTTTTAATTTATCAATTATGTTTCTCTTTTTTTCCTTTGGGAGGCTTTCATATGAAACCATTTAGTATTCCTGTCGCCCCATTTTAGCCAATTCTCACGGGATCTTTGCTTCTAAAAACTTTCTTCCTCTTCTAGGAGTTTTTCAATATCATTCTCAATCTTTAAAATTTGATTGGTTCTAGTCCCCTGGCTATTACCAACCAAGAAGGCTAAATAATCTTCTTTGCACTGAATAGCTTCTAATCTTGTTCCATTTTGACATCTCTTTTAAGCATCCTCTAATACATAAAGTAAGATTAGAGGCACTGTTTCCCCTAGCCTCTCTTATGATCCAATTCTTCTTCAAAACCTCTTTACAATCACTAAACTTAACCCACCCATCTTCAAACCTTGTAAGATTTTTGGAGAAAGTACAGAAGTTAGAACTCTCACTTTCCCATCTAAACTCATATGTAATAACTCTATGGTCTGAAGAGTGGAAACTAAAATGAAAAATATAAATCTTACCAGCTTTAGAAATAAAAGAAGGGATAGCGAAATACCTGTCGAGTCGTACCCTAGTCGCCGAATCAAAATATTTGTTTTTAATCCACGTAAATTTATCTTCGAAGAAGCCCAGATCAATGAGCGAGCACTCATTAATGACTTTTCTGAACGCATCCATACCTGACCTGTTTTTCATCGAACCATTCAGCTGCTCATCAAAAGCTAGAACTTCATTAAAATCCCCTCCCAAAAGCCAAGGTAAACTGGAGCATTCTGCCAACCTCCTAAAAAGATTCCAGGAATCTTCTCGCAACTTGGTAATTGGATTCCCGTAGAAACCCGTAAATCTCCAACTCTCCAAAGGGTCATTGATTAGGATATCAATGTGACCTTGAGAGTAAGAGCAAACTCTAACATCCAACAAAGAAACAACAATCAAAATCCAAACTAGCTTTTAATCTATCCAGAGTTTTCTCATCACACTTAGTTTCGCAGACAAACACAATATCTGGTATAATCTTGAGCATTTCATGGCGAAGTGCCCTAGTGGCTCGGGAGTTTTTCAACCCCCGAGCGTTCCAACATAGGGTTTTCATTTCGTCCGGCGAGACTGTTCAACAGTCTACGCCGATATCCCATTGACTGACTCAATGCATGTAAACCTTGCTCTTTTTCCATTTTCAACCTTTTCAAGACATACGAGATCATGTTTTTTTCCAATTAACCCATCTTCCTTTTTCATTACATAATTAGTTAAAGATTCAAAATGCCTCTCTCCTAGCCGAGCACGTCTCTTCCATTTGATAACTGAATGCTTCTCACATTCTTTCTTCCCAACACTCTCCTCTCCTTCATAATCCAATTCCTTATTTTTCCCTAAAGATTTTTCTATTTTTAATAGTCCCTCATCAGCTCTACAGAGGCCGAGTATCGAGCTCTAGCTGCAACTACTGTAGAAGTATCATGGCTACGTCAACTACTCAAATAATTATATATTTTTTTACCTGCTGCACCAACACTCTTCTGCGATAACATGTCAGCTATACAACTTGCCAAGAACCCAGTTTTTCATGGAAGAACGAAACACGTCGAAGTTGACTTTCATTTTGTTCGTGAGCGTGTTAATGCTAAAGATCTTCATCTTCAATATATATCTACAAAAGAGCAACTTGCTGGTATTCTGACCAAATCTTTAACCATTGATCGTTTTACTTTTCTCCGCTGCAAACTCCTGCCTCCATAGTACATCAGCCTTCGTTTGAGGGGGCATGTAGAATATCAGCCTTATACTGGATTATTTAAATTCTTATTAGTCTACAATTCAATTATTATTATTTAAGTTTGTTTAATAAGTTCCTTAAGTTGTATTTTCAGTTATTTTGTTAGAGAAATCCTCTTGTATAAATACTGGTCATTGACCTCTATTTGGAATTAATTGAAAAGAAGTTTATTCATGTTTACAGCTCACATTATTGAAGGTTTCATTTTACATGTTGGTAATTTCGATCTTCTTCCATTTCGATTTCTTCATCTTCTTCTACGAATTTATCTCGGCCAAATAGCTTGCTTCCTTCGAGACTCTTCTTTTCTTCTTTGAAGCAGGTTAATGTGCTCGTTTGAGTAGGTCTGATAGATTTCTTTGTCATAATTTATATATGTTTTTGTGTGAAACTTTTGAGTTTCATCTATGGCCAGAAAGTGAAAAATTAAAGATTATAAAATGAAGAATGAGTTCATGGCTAGCTCTCTTAGTTGATCTAACTTAAGTTTAGAGTTAAGGTAAGGAAAACTTGTGTTCCTTAATTGTTTATATATTTCTTTTTCTATGCAAGTTTCATTTTTGTTATATTCTTGTAAATTACATTTTTTTTGGTTGCCAAACTAAATTCTATATGTAGTCCTTTAAACTCTCATTATGCTCATATAAGTTTTTTAAAATCTTATTATGCTCATATTTTTTTTTTGGTTCTTTTCTATTGTAAATTATAGTTTAGGATATTTGTTAGATATTTTTTTGGCATTTGTTAGAAGCTTTGATATTTAATCTACTATATATTTTTGTATGAAGTTCAATGGAGGATTTGCATCGACAAGCAGACACTACTCTAATATCACTGGACATTTGAGATACGATACCCTTATACATAACTAATTCACGTTTTGCTCCCTTTTTCGAACCAATTGCCTACCACACTAGGAGTTTTATTGGATCATAGTGTCATAACTTATTATCTCAACAACTCTCTTACTTTCAATCTACCTTTTTCACATACATGTACATAGGGATTTCCCTAAATTTTCTATTTTGGGCAGGTCAATTCTGAATGGAGGTATAAAGAAGATGTTTGACATATTATTTTCTACTTTATCTTTTTTCTTATTTGTTGTTTTATTATTTTTCACTAAATGTTTTGAAAAAAGATGCTCTACAATTTATGCATTAAGGTTGAAAGAGTAAAATGGTTGCCATGTTGAAGTTTATATCTTATGTTGGTTCATTGATTAGAAAATGAACCATTTGATACATGCTTATTAAAACTTTGTTGATGTAAGTTGTAAATTGATCGTTTAATTGTTAACTTTTTTATGCATGAATTTTGACAATGGCTTGATGTTAGAAATCTTTGGTGTGGTTCTCTCTGCAGAATTTATTTTATAAGCAGCTCCATATGTCCACTTCGACTATTTTGAAGGTAATTTGCGAAGTGAACTTGATCATTAGTGGTGGTGTAATCATAATCAGGGTGTATTGTTTTTTATTTGGTTTACTACCTTCCATGTGTGCACATTACAACAAATATAGCATTCTATGACACTCAATCAATCTAAAATCAAGAAAAAAAATTAAAAAAACTGTCATGAAAATTTAAATCACACATTTTAAGCAGGAAAAAAAAATAGATTTAGGCTTTGAAGACTTAATTAGATGGTGCAGTGGTTGAAGACTTAGGCTTTGAGGGTATGCTCCCCTCAAGATCCTAAGTTCGAGTCTTCCCTCTTTCTAGTCTAGGGACAGGTGTTGTTTTTTTAAAAAATAGTGTTGTCTTTGATTTTCATTTTGTTGAAAAAGGTAAGATTTGTTGATCCATATATTTTTTTAAGTGTACCATCTAATTAATGTTGGGTGGTCTAAATCATCTTTTTGTGGTAGACTTGTTTTTAGTTTGTACCATTAGTGCATTTTATTTTAGTTCTAACACAATTCTCATACTCCAAATTGACCTTAGTGTGTATACTATTTAATCAAACTCCTTGTTGGAGACTTTAGTTATTTTAATTATTTGATGTCTTTGTTGGTTCATTCTTCAGTTTTTTAGATTAATCTGTTCTTATCAAAATGATTATATGATTTTCTTATATATGTATTTATTCATCCTTCATGATTTTTGCAGGGGCCTCCTTGACAAGTGAAGCTAAAACAAGCTGATGATTCTTATGTTTGTGTTTTAGAGAGGGTGAGACAAGGTTCAACCTTGATGATAGAGGGTAGAGTACTATGCCTAAACGGTTCGGGTACTTGTGAAAATAAAACAGATTTTTTATTTATTGTCTTTTCCATTTAATAACAACTACTTTAAAGCAGATTTTTGTGTGATCTCATCTATTGACTTGTGTGATTCTATCTCCAATTTATTTAAGGTTCACAATGATAGTTTCTATGGTGTTCAAGCTTAATATCTGCTTCCTGTTTTCTTTGTTTCTTTATTTACAAAAGGTATAGCCAATTATAATACTTTTTTTTATCTAATCTATGCTTTTTTATAGCCAATTATGATACTTTTTTTTATCTAATCTATGCTTTGCTGCTTCTACCATTTGTGCAAATTTTTTTATTGATTTTTGGAGGTGAGTTAATCAATCCACAATTTTATTCTCTTCCTATAAGATGATCTAAAACTATTGATTGAAAACTTGAATTGGAATATATTTGAGCTGGAATAATCTCTTTATTTGAAGATTTTTTTGGATGTTGTATTGTCATTAGATTTTCAACTCTTTTCTTTTTTTGGAGAATATTGTGAGGCAAAGGAATTTGCTATATTATATTCTTTTTTTATTTTCGTATTGGTTTAAATGGTTGTATTGATTTTGAGATTGGAATATAAATTTCTCCCCCTTTGTGCGATTCCTTCGATGCTCTCCTTCGTTCCAGTGTTGTTGGTTTGGTTGTGTAAGGAGATTTTCTTTCCATTTCTCTACTTTATTTTTATAAATAAATTCAGTCATCAATCTAGCAGTTTTATGTTTGGGATAGTTTGCAGGCTTTTGTTAGGTGTGGGAAATAAACTTCAAGTTCGGGTGGATGGCTGGTTGTATTTGAGATTCAAAAGAGTATTGAAATGCTGCTGGTAATTCTTTCCCTTTTTTCCTTAATCAATTTGTTGTTATTTTCTTTGCCGATTGTGTGAAATGTACAGTTAGCTTCGGATGTACTCCAATTACAAAATAAATTGGCTTAATAATTTAGTGTTAATGAGTAAATGATGGTGGATAAGTAGGATAACAATGAATTTAACCTTAGTTGGATTAACTTGGAGTAAGATTGGTTTGAAATTTTGAGGCATCTAATTCCATGCGATTCAATGGTTTTCTGTGATTTTTATTTGCTTATTAAGCTTTATGGAGTTCCAATAGTCAAGCAATTGCATTGGCGATCCTTTCTAGTGAAGCAAATGTTTTGTTGAGTTAAAGTTTTTCTTCCCTTATGTACCATGCTCGAATGCAGGTAATAATTCAAAGAGATTATTGAGAAAATGTTTTGTTGAATTAAAGTTTTTCTTCCCTTATGTCCCAAGTCTCATGTCTCTTTCCTAACTTATTTCATTTCAATTCTTCCTTGTTGCAAGTAAGTACTATTTCTATATGAAATTTTCTTCTTTATAGGCGTCATCTTATGCGTCTATGTAACAGTTCTATACTCTATGGTTCTGTGGGATATGGACTTATCATGTAGGCAGCATTATTTAGCATTAAGGAATAAGTGAATTCTCCAAGCACCTACAGTGAATATAACAAAGAACTCCAAAAGGAGATGCAAAAGGTAAGTATTGCTTTTAATCACCGAGTAGACTTTTATTTTAGTTGTATTCTACAACTAAGATGTTTGACTTTTATGAACACCTACCGTGCAACAACGAAGCACCTATAGAAGGTCCAAGCAAGCTGTACGATTTTTTTTTTTTTTTTTTTTTTTTATTGTGATATGATCTAGGATTAGATAAATAACTCATGTGTAAATGTTTATTTTGAATTATAGACTTGATGTACAATTGATAGTTGATAAGAGTTTTGTTTTTCTTTTATGGACATGTAAATGAATCAGCTACTGAATCTACTAATGGATGCTCTGACTTTTGTTGTAACTATGGAGTTTCCGAGACTTCGGATATGTAGCCTACTCCATGGTATATTCTCTTTATCCTTGCAAGTGAAACAAGTAAATTGTGCACACACGAAAACTAGCTCAAAGGATTTTTAATTCTTATGGGTGTTTGTTTATGTTTTTTTATTTAGGTCACTTACTTCTTTCCAAAACTTGTAACTTTGAAGTGACTTGTTTAATAAGTTCAAATATCTGGTTTAAAACAATTTTTTACATTCTTATAAATTAGAGTTTTTCTAAGTTTATGTAGTACTTCCATTGTGTACTTGAGTTTTCATTTTGTGATTGAGTTTTCAAAGTTTATGCAGTACTTCATTATTATGGTAAGCTGGATAATTTGAGGTAGAGAATGATTGTTTAACCGGTTATGGGTTTCTTGAACCAAAATACATTTTTGAGTAGCCACATTGATTGATCTACATATATAGTTTAATGCAATCAACCAAATAGCGATTTAGTTTATGTTTATTTTTCAGGTTCAAGGAGTTGAGCTTATGATCATATTGAAAATATTTCATGAATAGCACAATTATGAAAATATGAAAATTCAAGGGGAGGTGCAACATCAGCAGGTGAGATCTCTTAAGGCTCATTATTTCATTTTCGCGTGTGTATTACCTTGATGATAGAAATTCTTATTTAGTTGGGAAAAGGGTGTGGAAGTAATGCGATAATGTGTAGATATGTGGAAAATTAGAGTTTGTAATTTAACTATGCAGCGTGTGGGAGTGGAAGAAGCAAGTGTTTTCTGTTATGAGGAGTAAAGTGTTTCTTTTCATGAATTTTAGGAGTGGTGGGTGTTGAGTTAAATGTTGTATGTTGTATATTGGTTAGAGATTAAATCTTATGAGGATTTTCTTTATATGGATATGTTACATTTAGTATTGGAGATATTTGAGTTTGTTGGATGTTTTTCTCTATGTTTAACGTTTAGATGGCCTCAAGAGAGCAACGAAGATGAGCTTGGGACTGGTGGACAAGTAGCAGAGCTAGTATTTTTTTAGATTGCTGGTTTAGGATGTGTATATAAAAAGAATGTATTTAAGTTTTGTATTCTAGACCTTCTATAAAGCTTTTGTAAAGTTAGTTTGTAGCTGTTTGTAAATATTATGGATTCTCTACTGTTGTATAGACTTTTGGGTTGTATATTTGCTTAAGAATTATCAATAAAGTAGGGTGTTCCACCAATTGTGAAGTTAGAGTTTCAGGTGACATGGAAATCCAGACGGACATGGTGTACAATTTGGTTTTTATATGAATTGTGATATTATTTTTGAAATGTTCAATTATTGATAGATTTAATTTTAATTAGCATGAATTAAATGAATAAATTAATAGAATATATTAAATTTTCAGATTAAAAAAAATTGTCATAATATACCTTTTATGACAACTTTTAACTATCATGAAATATAAATCATGACTATTACAATTTTCATGAAATCTAATTTATGACAACTTTAAACTATTATCAAGATTATTACAAGAGTCATGTTACTCATTTTATGACAATTTTAAACTATCAAGAAATAGAAATCATGACAGTTTATAATTTAACTTTATTTGGAAAAATAACTCTATTTTATGACATTTAAAAACTGTTATGGTAACAAAAGTTAAAATTACAAAAATAACTTAATTTATGACAATTATAAAATGTCATAAATAGAGATTATAAAGTATATTTTTCATTTATTCATGACAATTTTTAACTGTTGTGAAAAAACATTTATGACAATTTTATAACTGTCATAAATTATATTTTATGACATTGTATTTATATGTCGTAAAAGACTTACCATGACACGGCATACCATGACAACAAATTTTTTGGACATAATTGTCATAGTAAGTCAATTATGACAATTACAAATTGTCATAGAAAGCTAAAATTGTAGTAGTGTTTGGACGAAGCCTACATCCACGGGCGAAGACGACAAGAATATTCCACTAGAGTTCCAAACGGGATTACAAAAGAGCACACTCAAGCACTCACCAAAATCCCAATACACCCAAACATTTGAACTCACAAAAATTAATTTCTAAATGCAATTAGAAATTAGTATAAAAGGAATTTAGAAAAGAATTTATATAAATTCTTAATTCTTGCTATATGTTAATGTGGAAATATAAAGTTGTATATATAACAATTTGATGGGCTATCAAATTGAAAACTTCCCGATGTGGAAAATTATTTAGCAGCACAACAAATCTCCACCTTGATGCTAAATGATCCAAACACCAAATGAAAAAACCTCAACCATCTTCACCAACTTTAAACTGTTCAGAAATTGCAAACACCAACCAAACTCAAGCAATGCTTGAATTTGTTTAGTGAAAGAGATTTAGTCGTCATGTCAGATAATGAAGGTGTGCAAATTGCTACATCACGCAGAACTGTTGTAAGGGACCGACCCGAATGGGGCACTAAATGGGCCCTTACCCCAATGCATGCATTCAAAGTAAAGGACATTTAAACAGACATGATTTCGGATTCCAATTAAAACAAAACATTCAAAATAACCCCTTTAAAAACTAGACATTTTCCCTGAAACCTGTCCCTGTTTCCAAGCACCTGTTCCAGGATAAAAACATTTCCAAAGTTTACTCTGATCAGAGATTTACTAAAAGCCATTCAAAACCTGTTCAGATACAACATGCTGGAATCCACAAATATTTACAAACATCCTAGGGCTTCGTGCCCGGCTACATGCATTCAGGGGAAAACAAAAACACACGAGAGTCATAATACAAAAATCAGAGTTGGAAGACTGGGCCCCATGATCACAGCTCCTCCTTCAGCCATCCTGTCTCGCAACTCGGTTACCTGTGGAAAAACCACAATAATAAGGGTGAGCAACGAATCGCTCAGTAAGAATCCCCAACCGGGGTACAATACGATATACATGGTCATCTCGATGAGCGTATGCAAGCTATGAATATAAACACAGAATAGAGCACATAGCTTAGCCCACACTTGGGCCTCGGATGCCAACTCGGTGGCTTGGTCCGGAATAAAATCATCATACAGTCCAATACATAAGTCGCCCTATACGAGAAACAAGTCCCGGCCTCAGCCTGTCTACTGTCGACGAAAGGTACACTGGCTCACAATCCCGAGGAGCTCTCCGATCTGGGTATTTGTAATGAGCGTAAGCATGCACCGCGTGCTATCGCAGACTATGGGGTTGCGTGGTCTCAAGGCAAGTGCCCATATCCAGTCACCACGCCTAACTAAATCTTTGGATCGGTGTCACTGACATAGGGGTGTGAGACCTGGACACGTAAACTATGTCAGCCTGAACCACCGCATCTGGGGCCAAGAAACGGTCGTGGTAGGCTTACACCAGAAGCCGTCCTTGCCTTAACAGTGGCAATCGGGGCTATCGCCAAACATGCCGAGGACATGCGGCCTGCCGGGGACGAGGCAATGCCAAGTCATCATCCCGACCGTTGGGGCATTTAACGATCCGCCACCTCACCCAAGATTGCGGGGCCTACCGCTCGGGTTAGCTAATCCTCACGGGGTCCGGGGCGGAATGACTTGCTCGGGCGCCCCCGCCATGGATGCAAGGTTCTTTATGCATCGTGCCCGGATGATGCTATCTACACCGCAATTCTAACACCGCCCTAGCAAACAAGCAAACAATTCCATAAAATCCAATACGTGCTCAATAAGAATACAATGAGCCTAGCATGATACTATGAAGCAAGGAGCAGATACGAGCATGCCGTAAAGGAACAATCTAGCATGGATTAACATGAGAATTAACCAAGAAATCATGCTAACCGGGAATTCAGATTGAAGCACCTAGCTACACATGTCAATAATCACAAACAAGCAATCAATCAACAATCACATATAATATCGCAGGGTCCACACAACCCCGGTAAGAAATCCTTACCTTGGTCGGGGACGGTTTGGCACGAAATCCTAAGTCGCGAACAATCTCGATCTAGCTACCGGGAACCTATCAATCAACACAAAAATCACACAATAGGCCTAAATACAATAAAATAAATGAGGCTCAGCTCGGGAGCAACTCACGAGGCACGCATTTAACGCACGAACGGGCCGATTGCACGAACGGGCAGCGAACGGGGCTCGAAGAAGGCGCGCTGGGCGCAGAAATGGCGCGTGGGCGCGCAGGTGCGCGCCGGGCGCGCTGGCGCGCACGCGATGCGGCGCGAAGCGCGCGCGAGATGCGAGGGGCGAACAGAAGCTCATGGCTGGGGCGCTCATGCTGGCACGACTTCAGCGGCGAGCAGGGTTTCGAGCGACGCGTTGCGTTGAGCGAGGCGGGGCGAGGCGCGACGGACGGACGGCACGCTGGCGAGCTCGACGAACAGGGGCTCTGTTTTCGCGCGCGAACAGGGGCGAACAAAAGACACAAATCCAAGCGATCCACGGGGATTCGACGCTCGATTCCTTGAAGAAGAACTTCCCTACACTAGCTGCACAGAACCCATACTTCAAATCGCCTCAACTCGGCCGATGAACGGAAACGTCACTAGGGAGAAGAAATGGATTCGGAGGAGAAGGAAAAGAGAAGAGAAGAGAAAGGAAAGCTTACCGGAGGGAGACGAGCGGCGAGGGAGCTCCGGCGAGTCGAGGTCGGCGTGGGGGAAGAAGGATTCGCGAGAAAAGCCAGTCGGTCGGGGGTGATCGCAATGAAGAAGAAGAAGAAAGGTGGGGCGAAGTCGGGCGAGCTGCCTTTTAAAGCAAAACAGGGGATGAGCAGGCTTAAATAAAAGAACGCGGCGTTTAGATTAACAAACGCGCGGTGGCTCTACTGGTCGTGCCTCCGCCTAGCATGCGACACTACGCCTGGTTCGATTCCTGCTCGACGCGCTATTTAATTCCCTATTTATTTTTGCTCCTTCCCAAGCCCAAACGCCTTCACCAAAAATCCCGATCCCATTCAAATTGACTCGTAATTATTCTGGCAATTTTAAATTTCAAAACCGGCCCGACCCAAAATTACCAAAATGCCCCTGGGCCTCCTGGGAAGGCCGGGATGAATTTTCCGGGCCGTTACAATACTCCCCCCTTACAAGACTTTCGTCCTCGAAAGTCACTTAAGATTGAAACAGCTCGGGATAATGCAATCTCATCTCATCCTCCCGCTCCCAAGTGGCTTCCTCTCGAACTCGACTCTCCTTTGAACCTTTACGAGCCGGATTTCACGACACGCAGATGTCTTTGTCTCAAAGGCAAGAATTCCCACCGGCTTTTCCTCGAAGCTCAAATCCTCATTCATTTGCAAAGGCTCAAAATCACACAATGTGCGGTCGGGTCCGCACGCATCGCCTCAACATCGATACATGAAATACACCGCACGCGCCGACAATGACGGAGGCAAGGCTAATCGATAAGCAACCTGACCGATCCTCTCCAGGATTTCGAACGGACCAACAAAACGGGGGCTCAGCTTCCCACGCTTGCCAAACCTCAAAACTCCTCGCATTGGTGCGACCTTCAGGAATACATGCTGACCAACCTCAAACTCCAAATCCCGACGTCGAACATCGGCATAACTCTTCTGTCTGCTCTGGGCTGTCAACATACGGGCTCTAATCTTCTGCACAGCATCATTGGTCAATTGCAGCAACTCGGGACCCAAAACCTGCCTATCACCAACCTCTTCCCAGAACACAGGAGATCGGCATCGCTTGCCATACAAAGCCTCGAATGGAGCCATCTGAATCGTCGACTGATAACTGTTGTTATATGCAAACTCCATCGATCTGAGCATCTGGTCCCAATCGCGGGAAATCCAAACACAGAGCCCTCAACATATCTTCGAGAATCTGGTTCACCCTCTCTCATCGACCATCGGTCCGAGGGTGAAAAGTCATCTTGAAATCGCACTCGGTGCCTAAACCCTGGGAGCGCTCTCGTAAACGAGAAGTGAACCTCGAATCACGGTCCGATCACGATCCTCACAGGCACACCGTGATAGCGAATGATCTCGCTCTAAAAAGCTGCGCGCCCATCGTTCCACGGTATAAGTGTCTCTACCGGGAATGAAGTGTGCGCTCTTAGTCAAACGGTCAACTATCACCCAGATCTGAGTGAACTTCCTCGGAGTCCTCGGCAAACCCGAAATGAAGTCCATGGAGATTTCTTCCCATTTCCACTGAGGCACACTCAGCGGCTGCAACAATCCGGCTGGTCTCTGCCTGGGTGCCTTCACTTGCTGACAAGTGAGACATCGACTGACAAACTCCGCAACACCTCTTTTCATACCCATCCACCAGAATGTCTGCTTAAGATCCTGATACATCTTGGTACCCCCGGGGTGCCAAGCAAACGGAGAACTGTGGGCCTCTGAGAGCAACTCTGCTCGCAAACCTGCAACATCCGGAACACACATCCGGCCTCTGTACGTCAGCCCACTGTCTGGTGAATATACAAAATCAAAGTCGCCGTCAACACTGACTCTGTCAACCAACCTCTTAAGTGCAGGGTCACTCAGCTGACTATCAATAATCCATTTGCCTAATCGATTTTGGATCATCAATCGAGCTACTCGCAGTAACCTCACCCAGCAATACTGCAATCTCAGCCCGCTCGAACTCTCTCTGCAATCTGGGCTGGGAACTCAGCGATACAGCAGAGTGCGACGTCTTTCTACTTAAGGCATCAGCTACAACGTTGGCTTTACCCGGATGGTACAGAATCTCGCAATCATAATCTTTCACTAGCTCTAACCATCTCCTCTGCCTCATGTTCAACTCTTTCTGGGTAAACAGATACTTGAGGCTCTGGTGATCGGTAAACATCTGAATCCGCTCACCGTATAGATAATGCCTCCAAATCTTCAGTGCAAACACCACTGCTGCCAACTCCATATCATGAGTCGGATAGTTCTGCTCATATGGCTTCAGCTGACGGGAAGCATAAGCAATGACCTTCCCGTGCTGCATCAACACACAACCCAACCCGAACTTGGAAGCATCGCTGTAAACCACGAAACCCACTGTCCTCTCCGGATCGCCAAAATCGGAGTGAAGTCAAACTGCGCTTGAGCCTGGCAAAGCTCTCATCACACCTACCGTCCCAAACAAACTCGACACCCTTCCTCGTCAGACGAGTGAGGGGCGAGGCTATGGCGGAAAAATCCTTAACAAACCGACGGTAGTAACCTGCCAAACCTAGGAAGCTGCGTATCTCAGAATCGAAGTCGGCTCGCCCAAGAACTCACGGCCTCAATCTTTGCAGGATCCACAGCCACACCATCTCTCGAGACTATATGACCTAAGAAGGCCACTTGTTCCAACCAGAACTCACATTTGGAAAATTTCGCATAAAGTGGTTTTCCTCAAGGTCATCAACACTTTCCTCAAATGCTCGCATGATCCTTTACGGTCCTTGAATAGATCAGAATATCGTCAATGAACACAATGACGAAGCTGTCCAAAAATGCTTTGAACACCCTATCCATCATGTCCATGAACGTTGCTGGTGCATTCTTCAATCCAAACGACATGACCCCAAACTCGTAGTGCCCATATCTAGACACGAACATTTGTCTTAGGAATGTCGGCGTCCCTAATCCGCAACTGGTGATACCCAGATCTCAAATCTATCTTGGAGAACACGGAAGCTCCCTGAAGCTGATCGAACAAATCATCGATACGGGGCAACGGATACTTATTCTTCACTGTCACCTTATTAAGCTCACGATAGTCAATGCATAGGCGCATCGAACCATCCTTTTTCTTCACAAACAACACTGGCGCTCCCCACGGGGACACACTCGGACGGATGAATCCTCGATCTAACATCTCCTGCAAATTGAACCTTTAGTTCCTTTAGCTCATTGGCGCCATACGATACGGAGCCTTCGAGATAGGGAGGGTCCCTGGCTCGAGCTCAATTGTGAAGTCAACCTCTCTCTTCGGGGGCAACCCCGGTAATTCCTCAGGGAACACGTCAGCAAACTCCCGCACAACCGGCACTTGATCAACAGTCAGTGAGGGACGGCTCTCTCCGGACAATTTGGCTAGGTAGCCCCAAGCTCCATGAGCTAGCAAACGACGGGCTTTCACAGCTGACACCATCGGCGGGCAAACTCCACCCTGGGCTCCACGAAACTTGAAGCTGGGCCGACCCGGCGGCCTGAACACTACTTCCTTCCGGTGGCAGTCAATCAATGCGTGGTTAGCGGCTAACCATTCCATACCAAGGATCACGTCGAAACCACTCATGGGTAGAACTATGAGCGTAGCCACCAGCAACTCTCCGGATATCTCGATCCGGCCATCCTTAATCTTATCTTTAGCTAACATATTAACTCCCGAAGGAGTAGCAACAGATAATTCAAAACCTAGAGGCTCTAATCTCAACTTAGCATGCTCAAGAAACAAAGCAGATACAAATGAGTGCGTAGAAACAGAGTCAAACAAGACAAATGCACAATGATCCAAAACAAGAAGCGTGCACCGCGCGCTGCGGCATCTGTGACGCTCAGCCTCCCGACGGTTCAGAGCGAACACCCGCCCTGCTGGCTGCTGCCGCCGAATCGCCATAGTGGTGATCACAAGAACGGATCATATGCCCCTCCTTTCCACATCGGAAACACCGCCTGAGCCCGGCCTGACAAGCTCCGAAGTGGGCTCTTCCACAAGTGGCACAAGTAGGAGTCTGCCTAGGACCGCCCTGCTGGCGAGGCTGGAACTGGGCCGGAATCCTACGCTGATCCCGGTTCTGGAACGGCCCTTGGCGACGCTGGCCGCCTCCTCTGAACTCAAACCTCCTCTTCTGTCCCACTACAGCTTGGACAGGACGCTGCATCGGAGCGGCGCCAGCCCGCTCAACAGGATACTTTCCGTTATAAATAGTGGCCAGCTGAACCGCTTTAGCATAAGTGATAGGGGCCAGGGCTCTGACAACCTGAGACACACCCTGCCTCAGACCAGAAATGAACTTCCGAATTTTCAATTCAGGGGTCGCTATTAGCTGCGGAGCAAAATAACCATACTCCGAAAACTTCCTCTCGTATTCTTCTATCGAATCAGAACCCTGCTGCAGATTCTGGAAAAGTGCCACCATCTTCTCTTGAGCCTCATCGCTAATATATTTGACCCTGAACTCAGACTTAAAGAACTCCCAGGTGGCAGGTGGAGACCCAGCTGGTCTCTCACTCAAGGTGGACTCCCACCACCATCTAGCTACGCCCCCTAACGCATGGGCTGCACACCTCGGCCTCTGCACATCGGGGCACACCATAATCAGGAAGGTGTACTCCAAATGGGCAATCCATCTGGCTGCTGATAAAGCGTCACCTGTGGCGTCAAACTTATCAGGGTTCCACTTTACGAAGTCCTTCAACCATTTACCAAGTTCATCGGCACCTTCTGCCACTTCTGCCTCAAAGGCTGCTGGCTCCTGCGGAGTCAAAGTCTTCGCTGCGCGCTGTTGAAACAAACGAGTCAATCGCTCGACCGAGCTCGGGACTCTTCCCATTGTGGCCGCCAATAAAGCACGGGTCTCGCCTCGGCCACTCAACAGGTCAACCACCATAGACCTCATGGAATTAGCAAATTCTGCTCTAGGAGCAGTCTCACGGCGCACAGTCGCCTCAATGCCTACTCTGGCCTCAACCGGGGGAGCTACAGGCGGAATGCTATCCGTCTCAGCTTGGGACGATGTCCTCGCGGTGTCGATCCGATCCCGACACCTTGGCCTCTTCTCGGGCGTCCTCTTCCGGCGCGCGGTAAGCGGCATCTTTGGCGATCTACACCCAAACCAATAACGAGTCGTAACATGCTCGTCTCCGCTCCACAATACTACACAAGGCATACACTAGATGACAGTATTGTAAATTCTTAACCCTTTTAAACAACAAATAGTAAACTTAGGCGCACTGATGGTGCTTGAGTGCTAGTGATCATGGGAAAACGACCTACAACAACAGGTCATACTACAGAATTTATGACTCTAAGCTCTGATACCAACTGTAAGGGACCGACCCGAATGGGGCACTAAATGGGCCCTTACCCCAATGCATGCATTCAAAGTAAAGGACATTTAAACAGACATGATTTCGGATTCCAATTAAAACAAAACATTCAAAATAACCCCTTTAAAAACTAGACATTTTCCCTGAAACCCGTCCCTGTTTCCAAGCACTGTTCGGGATAAAAACATTTCCAAAGTTTACTCGATCGAGATTTACTAAAAGCCATTCAAAACCTGTTCAGATACAACATGCTGGAATCCACAAATATTTACAAACATCCTAGGGCTTCGTGCCCGGCTACATGCATTCAGGGGAAAACAAAAACACACGAGAGTCATAATACAAAAATCAGAGTTGGAAGACTGGGCCCCATGATCACAGCTCCTCCTTCAGCCATCCTGTCTCGCAACTCGGTTACCTGTGGAAAAACCACAATAATAAGGGTGAGCAACGAATCGCTCAGTAAGAATCCCCAACCGGGGTACAATACGATATACATGGTCATCTCGATGAGCGTATGCAAGCTATGAATATAAACACAGAATAGAGCACATAGCTTAGCCCACACTTGGGCCTCGGATGCCAACTCGGTGGCTTGGTCCGGAATAAAATCATCATACAGTCCAATACATAAGTCGCCCTATACGAGAAACAAGTCCCGGCCTCAGCCTGTCTACTGTCGACGAAAGGTACACTGGCTCACAATCCCGAGGAGCTCTCCAGTCGGCGCTGTAATGAGCGTAAGCATGCACCGCGTGCTACTGCAGACTATGGGGTTGCTGTGGTGCTCAAGGCAAGCTGCCCATATCCAGTCACCACGCCTAACTAAATCTTTGGATCGGTGTCACTGACATAGGGGTGTGAGACCTGGACACGTAAACTATGTCAGCCTGAACCACCGCACCTGGGGCCAAGAAACGGTCGTGGTAGGCTTACACCAGGAAGCCGTCCTTGCCTTAACAGGTGGCAATCAGGGGCTACTGCCAAACATGCTGAGGACATGCCGGCTGCCGGGGACGAGGCAATGCCAAGTCATCATCCCGACCGTTGGGGCATTTAACGATGCGCCACCCTCACCCAAGATTGCGGGGCCTACCGCCGGGTTAGCTAATCCTCACGGGGTCCGGGGACGGAATGACTTGCTCGACGTCCCTGCCATGGATGCAAGGTTCTTTATGCATCAGGCCCGGATGATGCTATCTACCTGCAATTCTAACCTGCCCTAGCAAACAGCAAACAGCAAACAATTCCATAAAATCCAATACGTGCTCAATAAGAATACAATGAGCCTAGCATGATACTATGAAGCAAGGAACAGATACGAGCATGCCAGAAAGGAACAATCTAGCATGGATTAACATGAGAATTAACCAAGAAATCATGCTAACCGGGAATTCAGATTGAAGCACCTAGCTACACATGTCAATAATCACAAACAAGCAATCAATCAACAATCACATATAATATCGCAGGTCCACACAACCCCGGAAGAAATCCTTACCTTGGTCGGGGACGGTTTGGCACGAAATCCTAAGTCGCGAACAATCTCGATCTAGCTACCGGAACCTATCAATCAACACAAAAATCACACAATAGGCCTAAATACAATAAAATAAATGAGGCTCGGCTGGGAGCAACTCACGAGGCACGCATTTAACGCGATTTAACGGGCCGATTGCACGAACGGCAAAGAACGGGCTCGAAGGGCGCATTGGCGCAGAATGGCGTGTGGCGCTGCTGGCGCTGACGCTGCGCGACGCGGACGGGCGCGACGGAGCGCGCGGCGCTGCGCGCGCGAGATGCAGGGCGAAGCAGGCTTCGGGTATTGGCGCGCGCGCCGGCACGACTCGGCGGCGGCGGGGCTCGGCGACGCGTTGCGAGGCGAGGCGCGCGCGCGCGGACGGACGGCACGCTGGCGAGCTCGACGAACAGGGCTCAAATCGCCTCAACTCGGCCGATGAACGGAAACGTCACTAGGGAGAAGAAATGGATTCGGAGGAGAAGGAAAAGAGAAGAGAAGAGAAAGGAAAGCTTACCGGAGGAAGACGAGCGGCGAGGGAGCTCCGGCGAGTCGAGGTCGGCGTGGGGGAAGAAGGATTCGCGAGAAAAGCCAGTCGGTCGGGGGTGATCGCAATGAAGAAGAAGAAGAAAGGTGGGGCGAAGTCGGGCGAGCTGCCTTTTAAAGCAAAACAGGGGATGAGCAGGCTTAAATAAAAGAACGCGCGTTTAGATTAACAAACGCGCGCGGTGGCTCGGCTGGCTGTGCCCTCCGCCTAGCATGCGACACGGCCCTGGTTCGATTCCTGCTCGACGCGCTATTTAATTTCCTATTTATTTTTGCTCCTTCCCAAGCCCAAACGCCTTCACCAAAAATCCCGATCCCATTCAAATTGACTCGTAATTATTCTGGCAATTTTAAATTTCAAAACCGGCCCGACCCAAAATTACCAAAATGCCCCTGGGCCTCCTGGGAAGGCCGGGATGAATTTTCCGGGCCGTTACAACTGTAGAACCTTGTAATGCATAAAGATTGGCAGAAGTTTTCTGTCTTTCAAAACTGTCAAACTACCTTTATTGACTTTCAAAGCTCCACCTTCACCAGTGAACTTGTACCCTCGTGTCGTAAGAGTACTTAAAGAGATTAAGTTTCTCTTCAAATCAGGAATGTTTCTCACATAAGAAAGTGTTCTGACAACACCAACAAACATCTTGATTCTGATTGTTCAAATACCAACTATCTTATAGAAAGTATTATTTCCCATCAATACGGTGCCTTTGACGTTGATTCATATGTTGAAAACCAGTCCCAATTGGGACACATATGAAATGAACATCCCGAATCAAGAATCCAATCAACAAATTTTAACTTGTCATCAGAAGCAACTAGGAGATCACTATCACTATCGACATTTTCAACAACACCAGCCTGACCGGAGCTTTCAGGTTGCTTACCCTTTTGAAATGCAGAGGTTCTTTGATTCCTATTCTTTAATTTGTAGCATTCAGAAATAACATGACATTTCTTCTTGTAATAACTGCAAGTTTTATTTTTAGATTTTGACCGATTTCTCTGATCGCCATCATTTTTCTTCTCGTGTGTTGTCCCCCGAATGACTAACCCCTCTGCAAAAGTCTCAGCTCTACTAGTGATATGTTTAATTTTTTCTTTATTAAACAAACTATCATAAATTTCATTCAAAGTGAGAGTATCACGACTATATAAAATCGTATCTCTAAAATTTGCATACGAGGGAGGTAGAGAACACTACAAAATCAATGCCAAATCTTCATCATCATAACTAATCTCCATAGATTCTAAATCAGAGGCAATTTCTTTAAAACCAATTAAATGGTTATTTAAGGATGATCCTTCATCCATATGATAAGAAAATAAACACCGCTTCAAATGCAATTTTGTAGTTAAAGTTTTTGTCATGCAAATTTGCTCTAACTGTAACCATAAACCAGCAACACTTTTCTCTTTCAAAACATCTTGCAAAATTTCATTGCACAAATGAAGATGTATTAAATTAAGAGCCTTAGGATCTTTTCTTTTCTTTTCTTCTTGAGTCCAAGAAGCTATCATTTTAGAAATTCCCAATAAAGCTTCTTCTAAATCCATTTGGACAAGAACTGCCTGCATTTTAGCTTGCCATAATGAAAATCCAGTATTGCGATCAAAAAGTGGTATATGATGTTTCACAGTTGTCATATCAAAATTATCACAACCAAACGAAACAATATTAACAAATCAAGCTCAAACAAACCAACGAGCTCTAATACCACTTGTTAATAAAATTACTCGATCTTCACATATACCACTTAATATCGATGCAGCGGAAATAAACTAGATTCTAATTATGGCAATAGCTAAAATAAATAAAATGGAGCAAAGAAAGAAAAGCAATAACGCAAAGATCTTACGTGGTTCGGACGAAGCCTACATCCACGAGCGAAGACGACAAGAATATTCCACTAGAGTTCCAAACGGGATTACAAAAGAGCACACTCAAGCACTCACCAAAATCCTAATACACCAAAATATTTGAACTCACCAAAATTAATTTCTAAATGCAATTAGAAATTAATATAAAGGGAATTTAGAAAAGAATTTATATAAATTCTTAATTTTTGCTATATGTTAATGTGGAAATATAAAGCTGTATACATAACAATTTGATGGGCTATCAAATTGAAAACTTCCTGATGTGGGAAATTATTTAGCAGCACAACAATCATATTTAACTAGGATTTGGTTGGAGGATTTACCAACTCCTCCCTAAAAACCTATATTTAACCGAGGTTTTGTCAACTCCTCATCTTTTTTACTTTAAAAAATAACTCTCGTTTTTAACTATTTATTTCTCATTCATTTATAATTGCTCAATCATTTATAACCACTCATTTTTAATCACTCATTTCAAATCAATAAAAATAGCTCATCTTTAACTACTCAAAATAACTACTCATATAATTCTTTAATATAACTTCATAAACTAAATCCTCTCCAAATACAACAAACAAACAGCCTCTCAAGTTTTATGTTAATATTGCATGTTTTTCAGTTTACATTGGAAATTTTAACCTCCCGATAAAAGATATTTTATATGTTTAATCAATTTATCATTTAAATGAAAAGAGGGAAAAAAAAGATAAATAATAATAATAAAGAGCAAAGGGATTGCCACATGCAACCATTTGAAAGTGCAAACTTTTGCTCTTTATTTTCTGATACCTTGGTGGTGTTTGAGATTTAGGTGGGGAGAGTAGAAGAAGGAAAAATCTCAACTTCATGTTTGTTTTTAGAACATTAACATCACCTTAATTCTTCCTCAACCTCTTATTCAACGTCACATCAAATATTTTATTTAATTTTTTAAATGTCACATCAAATATTTTTTTTAATTATCAACCATATAATAATATAAAATATCTTTTATCTAATCTTATTAACTATCATATAAACTTTCTCTCATTTTCAACCATATAATATAAAATAAAATTTATTAATTAATATAAATATGTAATGATTATATTAAAAAAATAATATAAAATATATACTTTTTACAGCATCTCCTCTCTAAAACACCAATTTCCAAACAACTATTTCATTTATTTAAATCACTCAACTTCCTCTTCCTCTTCCATTTTCTCTCCTCTCCTCTTTTCCACTTCAAAATCCAATCACTCCTTTATCTTTTAGGAGATTTTGCATATATAATAAATAAGGGCAAAGTATTTTTATTTATAGTACAAAATCATAACTAATTTATTTATAGTCGAAAACTCAAATTGAGTTTTGAGTTTTATCACCGATTGAGTTTTATCAGTGACAAAATTCAATCAGTGGTAGAGTCATTATATCACTGATAGAAAATTATGTTCTATTACTGGTTGAGTTCTATCAATCATAGAATTTAATTAGTGCTAGATTTATTCTATCATTAGTTGAGTTCTATCGTTGATAGAAAATTATGTGTTAATAGATTAATTATTTTAAAAATTGTACTCCAAATATAATACAAGAGGTAAAATGTGTAGTGAAGATAAATTTTCTTATCTTTTAATAATTCCATCACCTCTTTTGAAAGTCTTTAACCGTCAATTTTGAAACCATATATAGATAATGAATTGTAACCTCGGAAGTTTATTGATTAGTTCATCTTTACTTCAATCAAAATAAATGAAAATATGATATAGGCTTGAAAGAGAAAAAGAAATCTATGTTAAAAAGACATCCAACTTAAGAGGGTTAGAAATTAAAAATTAAAAGTTGAACATGGAGATTTTTGTTCTCTTTTTTAGTTTTTTAAAGTAGGAAAATATGTATTTTTAGTGTTCTTGAGCTCTTCTAAAAAATGATAAAATAACAATTTTCCTTTCAATTTTGAAAACAATATAAATGCTAATTTGGTCTTTTATAAGATTAAAGAAACCTAGGATTTAGGCTATACATCATACTACCTTAAAGTGTGGCTTAAGGGAAAAATCATTTTTGGACGATTTTAAATTACAAACATGTCATCTATTGGAATATAAAAAAAAATAATTCAAATAACGTAGAAGAGATATTTACAATATCATTTACATTTTCATTTGTAGAAAATAAGATATTTTTATCAAATCTCATAAATTTTATGACTAAGTTAGAAGATAAAAGATTTCAATAATCAAATGAAGATATTTACAATATCATTTAAATTTTCATCATCTTTATAACGTAGAAAATAAGATATTTTTATCAAATCTCATAGTTAATATCATTTAAATTTTCATCATCTTTATAACGTAGAAAATAATATATTTTTATGAAATTCATAGATTTTATTTGACATTTAATATTCTAATTAAAATAATAAATTGAATTTTCCAATCCTATAAATAGTTCTCTATTTCGTTTACAAAAATACATTGCTTGGATTTACTTTTCTTTGTTTTTTTTGTTTTGTTATTTGATTTATAATAAGTTATCTTATTTTTGTTGGATTATTTACCTTAACTTTCATCTAATTTTTCTTCTGTTGCAAATCTGGAAAAAAAAGTTCGAAGAATGATAAGATTATCATTTGAGGTTAGTGCATGAATTCTTTGGTTACTCCTACTACTACTCCTACTATTACTATATATATAGAGAGAAAGAGAGTTCTCTATATTTTGTTTACAAACACATTTTAAACTTTCTCTTTGCTTGGGGTTAGTTTCTTTTTGGTTTTTTTGTTTTATAATAAAAAATTTAGTTATCTTATTTTTGTTGGATTATTTACCTTAACTTTCATCTAACTTTTCTTTTTTGCAATAATTTTTTTAGGGATCTTTTGTTGGTTAATTGTTGACATGGAGATGTAGAATTTTTTTTTGAAGAATGATAAAATTATCATTTTGGAGGTTAAAGATAAGGTCATAGATGTATACTAATAAATATATTTAGCTTATTTATATTTATAATTATAATAATGATATAACTCTTATAAATTTTATAATTCAAGAGTAATTGGTCTATTAATAGATAAATCGAGAAAACTAAAGAGCATCGATTTTTAAAAATTAGAGATAAAATTTAATTTTAATGCAATAAATTTTATTAAGTTTTTTTTTAAATAATAACATCTATTATTTTTTAAGCTAAAAATAAAATATTAATTGCTTTTCAACATAAATATGAATTTTAATAAATTTAACTAACGTGAAAAAATGGTTATAAAATTTAATATTAGATTGAAATTATTATTTGATAATTTAAATTTAGTGTAAAAATGTATGAAATAATTCATAATTATATATATATATATATTTTGCACACAATTGACATATTTTATTAAACATATATATATAATTTATTATTTACAAAATTATAATGTGCAACGCTGTGTTAAAATTCTAGTACATTTAAATGATACAAAATAGCTTAATATAGTTTAATAAACTTTTCATACTGGTCTTTAATTTATATTGTTTTATTAAATTATAAGGACGAAACACCAATTTTCAAAACCAAGGAAAATATACCTTGTGGTATTGAAGTTTGATGGCTGTGAGGATAAACTGAATTTAAATTTTAACTCTTTAATCTCTGGTTCAAATCCCAATAGGTACAGAAAATATGTTCGGACCAAATTTACCATTAACATTCGAGTTCTTATAACATTTTTATGGTCCATTATTGTATCAACCCATTAAATATAATATGCTTACTCAAAGCTTAGTTAGTCTTGTATTCAATTAATACTATGATATTTTCGATATTACCATGGCAAATATTTAGAGGGGCGATTGGGATAGTAATTTTACTTACTGTTGTTGGTGGGTTACTGATATTGGTGGATTATTGTTGTCTATTGTAGGCAATGATTATAAATGTTATCTTTATTTGTAATTTGAGGTGCAAATAATAGCTATATGAATTATCCTTATTTGTATTTGAGGTGTATGTAATTGTTATATGAGTTATTATTGATATGCATTTGAGGCACAAATAATGGTTACATAAATTATTTATAATTGTTATTTACGTTTGAGATGCAAGTAATTGTAAGTGAAAAAATCTTGTGTGAGAATGAATTTGGTAGATTGTGCAATTAATAGTTATTGAATAGTACCATGTTTAAAAAGAAGATTGAGATTAATATTATGTAAGTAATAATTGTTCATTACTCAGATATCCATTATTGGCGTCTTAAATATTGAGTGGACTATATTAGTCTACTCAATCATTATCGGATAATTATTATTGGAGTCTCAAACACCTCCTAAACAATAAAAAACAATAAAGCGTAGTAATCAACAATAAAACAATTGAATAATCTCAACACCGATAAAATTGGGTCGGCACGAGTTGAGTTCGAGTCGAAAAACGCGAAAAGGTAAACATTATGCAAGGAGAGAAAATAAGTTATCAAAATTTGAGTAGTTGGAATAGAAGCCTGTGAAAAAGTGAGTAACCTAAAAGATAGGGAACCTTTGTACTCCACACAAAGCTCAAATTGAGAGAAGATAATTGGGTCTTACAAATACAGAGCTAGCTGTTATTTTATGTCTTCTTTTGCTCTTCTATTATTCTTGCCCATTCCTTACTTGTACATGTGACTAGTAAATGGACCCACTTTGGATTTTTCTATTTTTTCAAAATCTTTTTGGGTCTTCTTTTTGTTTTTATCTTCATTTTCCTTTTGCCCTTTTCTAAACCAAGGTAGTATTAAAATATGTTTGGTTAACTGCTTTTTTTATACATATTTACGCTACAGTACAAATTATTGTATTTATGTAGCTTAGTGACTTTTAAGCATGTACACTTAAAAAAATGGAAAATTTAAAATATTTGTCCAATCTAGAAAATAATTATTAATACTGTCACTTTTTAAAAATTAGTAAATGTATTATCACCTACTTTATTGATATTCATAAATATTTATAATACAATATTAAAACGTATTAAATGAATCGAAATGGTCGGTGATGCGATTGGTTATCTGGTTTGGTATTAATCTATTTTCACTTGACGATTACGAGTTCGTTTATTATTAAAACATTTTAATTATTATGAATTGAAATATTTTAAGATTTAACTATTACTTGGCCTATTAAAAAAATTATGTTATGGTTAAATTACAAAAATCCTGACTTGTGTTTTATATTTTCAAAAGTATCCGTATTATATATATACATATAAAGGATTTTGTGTGCAGTATTTTCATGTACTAATTATAGATTATTTTAAAAATTGTACTACAAATATAATACAATAAATAGAATATCATTCAAATGTTTGAATGAGAAAGTTGACATGAAAGTTAGTTATAATCCCGCAACAGTTACCATGTGTTCTGCCTATGCCAACTTTCTATCCTACGTGTCCACGTATTTATACATCAAGGATAATTTTTAAATATCAATAAAGAGAGATATTTTAAATAGTTGACAAAGTTAATGAATATTGATTTACAAACTAATCACATATGATATAAAATTTAATAAGAGCATTTCGCTTTCAATTTTTTTTTTTTTAATAAGAGTATAGTTCAATTGATATACAGTAAGAATCAAGTAATAAAAATATCATAGGTTTAAATCTTGTTGCCTTTAATGTTGTTTATAGTAAAAAAGCTGTCCACTATTGTGAGATACAAAAATATCTTAAAGAATATATATAAAAAAAAAAAATTTTGACTAATCAAAAAGAAATGATAGCGATAACAAATAAATGATAAATTTGTAATAGATACTCGTGAGTAAATATCGGGCTATTATTCTTTCGTGAAAACTTGAAAGTATTGAAATATGGCATTAAAAAGTAAAAAGATAGATATTTTTGGTTTGAGATATTATTTAATTTTCTCCACTGATTTTGACACCATACAAAAATCAACTTTTTGTTGTCTTCTCAAAGGAAAATCAGAGCCAATTCACATGCATCACAGCTAATAATTTTTTGTCCAAATTATCTTTTACCACACAAAATGCTGCATGGGAATGGGTTGCCCATTGCTTGTGTTATCCCTTTTACTATCCCTCCCTTCACTTCTATATAAATGACCTTTCATTCCTCTACTTTTCTTCAAGTAGACATACATTCTTGTTATCCATGGCTAAGTACATGATGGTTCTTCCTCTTTTCTTCCTCCTCTCCGTCCTCGCCTCCCTTTCCCTTTCCCACGCTCTCGTCCAAGACTTCTGCGTCGCCGACCTCGCATCCCCCGACACCCCCTCTGGCTTCCCTTGCAAGAAGGTATCCCTCGTCACGGAAAAGGACTTCATTTACTCCGGCCTTGGCGTCCCTGGTAATGTTGAACTACTAAATAAACCTAAAATCTTAAAGGGATATGGTTTTATCAAATTTTCATATTCAAGTTTTTTTCTTCTTTTTAATTAGTATTTGTTCGGTTTCTCCTGAAATAAGTGCTCAAATCATTTTTAATGCGTTCCTAATTTTACCCTCTCAAAAGTACATAGCATTTGAAATAAAAATGCTACTTAAAAAGAAATAAATATATATTAATAAATAAAACCTCCCAAAATTGATAATTATGACAATTTTCAAAGTGATGCTTTTGGAATATTGGGACTAAAGCATATTCGAGAGATCGTTTAAATAGGAAAATAATAGGATAATAGTTCTAAATTTTAAGTTGATAAGTTATGATATACTTTTTAATAATTTTTTCATCTCCTTACCAGGTAACACCTCAAACCTCATCAAGGCTGCTGTGACTCCAGCCTTCACTGCCCAATTCCCGGGTGTGAATGGCCTTGGAATCTCGCTAGCCCGCCTCGACCTAGCGATCGGGGGCGTGATTCCATTCCACACCCACCCGGCTGGCAATGAAGTTTTGCTGGTGATCGAAGGCGTAATCTGCGCTGGGTTTGTTTCGTCGGCCAATACAGTCTACTTCAAAACACTATACAAAGGGGACATTATGGTATTCCCTCAAGGGCTGCTGCATTTTCAGATAAACTCAGGCAAGACAGCTGCTCTTGGATTCGTTAGCTTCAGTAGCCCTAACCCGGGGCTGCAAATTCTGGATTTTGCCTTGTTTGGCAACGAGTTGCCGACCGATATCATCGCAAAGACAACGTTCTTGGACCCCGCTACGATCAAGAAGCTGAAGGGTGTTCTTGGTGGAACCAATTAAGAGATGTCTTAAAATGAATTGGATGGAGAAAATTCTCCTTTGTTTTTTTTTTTTTAATTTTTTTTTAATTAGAGTTGTTAGTTGTTTAAGTGTGTTTGGAGTTTTTTCTTTTGATGGGATTTTGGATGGTGAGTCGTCGACTCAACTGTCGTATCGTTTATTATGATGTTTGTATGTGTTTCATAGTTTTCAGGTTATTATCCCTTGATGTTTTTATCCTAATTTAGAATAAAGGAAAATAAGAACTTTAGTTCTCAACTTTCAAATTTGTATCATTTTAGTTTCTTACATTATCAAAATATTTATTTTAGCTCTTAAACTCTCAAAAAGATTAAAAGACTTTGATTTTGGCCTAATATCTATTTATCCAAAGGAATTTATAAGACTAGACAGATCTAAAAAATAAATACAAATAACCAGCTATTTAAAACAAAAAGCAATTATAATCTTCGTTATTAATGAATGCTCTCACACAAACTCTACATAAAGGATATTACTTTTTTATTTTATTTTATAATATTAGTGATTGTTTGGGACGAGCTTGCATGCACCTCGGGGCATTACTGCTCTTTTTCAGTTGAGGGTATTCCTGCTCTCAATTAAATAAGAGTCAAATACCGATTCTCATGATCAAACATGTACCATGGTGTTAACTGGATTTCCACCAAACCATTAAACTACTGAACCTACTTCATACTTTTTTATTATACAATATTAACCGTATTTATCTTATTTTTTAGTCTAATAAATACTAATATTTATAATAAAATGATAGCATGTATTAATGATTATGAAAACAAATACTTTAAAATTTACCTCATAATTATTTTGTGAGAATGATGACTCATCCGCCCATACAATTGGCCTCCAGTTTAAATACATGTTCAAGAAGTTATTTGAGTAGGCAGCTACATTCTCGTTGGTAGTTTCTACTATAAATGTATAAGAAAGAATTTGCAAAATATTGCATTTTTATATCAAATTGTAACAATTGAGGAATAGAAATATTTTTGCATTTATATTATCCTAAAAAGATTCGATTTCTACAACCATTTTCTTCCAATCGATAAAGAATCGGCAGGTTCACAAGTTTGCTTGGTTTGACAATCCATGAACAGCAATGTATTTAAACCATATTTGTGGCCTTTTGGGTTATATTAATAAAAATCATAAACTAATAATTGTAACAATTTTAATATAAATCTTTAATAAGTGTAATAATTTATAGAAAAACTAGTTAAATATAGAATATAATTATAAATACAGTTACTTTTAAAAAAAATTAACAAATGTAGTCATTAATATAAATATAGTTACTTATCAAACTAGTTAAATATAGAATATAATATTAATAAGTATTGTCATATATTTTTTATAATATTAATATTATTGAGTATTTATAATATGGGGCTTTTGCATGTATATTATAAAATCGTTAAAATATTTCATGAATAGCACAATAATGAAAATATTTGCACATATAGCAAAAAATGTAAATTGATAGGCTTCCATATTGATAGATTCTATCGATAAAAGCTAATAGAATCAATTACTAATAAATAAAGTAAATTGATAGACTTCCATAAGATTCTATCAATAACGACTGAAAGAATCAATTACTAATCAAATTGATATGTTTCCATTAATAGAGAATGATAGATTCTATGAAAGTCTTCGTAAATTATTATTTTTTTAAATGGTAGAATTTGCTATAAATGAATTATTTTTAAAAATGTGCTATAATTGTAAACTATGGTAAAAAAAGTTGCTATACTGTGCAAATTTCCTTATAATATAGTATTAAAATGTGATTGGGAGTAGAGTCCATCACCCATCTATTTCTTAATTTATATTCTTAGTTGGCTTTCCGAAAGAAGAATGTTAACTTTATACAAATTCAAACTTATAGTTATATTCGGCTATAAGAAAATCAATTTGGACACTCAATTATAAAATGAATGTCACATGAACAGTGTATTTTAACAATATTTTGTGGATTTTTGTGTTCATTTTTTATTTGTCGACAAATTAACACTTTTTTTTAAGTTCTTGTAAAGAATTTTCAATGATACATTAAGGGAAAACTTCAACATTTGGAAGTACTCATTAGAAAAGATTAAAATAAAATGTGTAGTCTATTTTCAAGTTAAGTCAGTGATTTTTTACATAAAGAGTAACTTAATTTGTTTCAGTTTGATTTTAGGTAATCAAAGTTTGTTGATTTCCAAACAGTAACAAAAAATATGGTCTATTTCCAAAGAGAAACTAATTTTCTATTGACGCAAACAACATTTGAGGTGTTAGAATAGTAGAATATTACTTCTAGACCTCAAAAAAAAACATTATTTACAAAAAATTGTCTACAGTAAGAGTTTTCACTATGCATTCACACTACTCAAATTTGAGGTGTTAGAATAGTAGAATATTACTTCCACACCTCAAATTTGATTACACTAATACTTTCTATGAATTTCAATTGTCAGTACAAGAACCTTATGTATGAATATCAACATCAAGGTCCACCTTCTGTGTGTCAATACAAAGTAGGTACTTTTCTACTTTCAACAATGTTGGGCTTGCTATTTCAACCTCCTGAAAATTGTAACAGATATGAAACTCAACACGAGGTGAAACAGGGCGCAACGAAGATGAAGCTTTATATCCAAAGTAAATGTTACCTCGAAGCCTAACTTTTCGTACAATGCAAGTGCGGGTGCGTTGTCTCTTCTTACATGCACGTATAACTCTTCAATATCTGCCACAAAAAAATTATTAGAAACCATATTTGAAAATGCAAGCATTGCATTTTCATGTAGTTAGATTGCATTTTGGATTATACCAACTAATCTGGCTATATCAATTGCATACTTCAACATATTGGTAGCAATGCCCTGGCCACGTGCCGATTTCCTTACACATAGGTTTGAAACATATGCATATTTCTTTAGTAACTCTCTGTTGACGATGCATAAATGAGCATACTCTCTTTCCTGCATATAAAGATTGTTCTTTTGCAGGGTTAGCCAAAGGGAAGAGGAGGAGACGGGAAGCGAGTAGTTAATAGTTACATAAATTAGAGTTCGACCGATGGAAATGTCTCGCCAGCCAACAAATTACGAATGCTGACGTCAAGAGTGCCTACAACACTTTTAATCACACTGGGTGTTTTTGTATGCATTCGCTCATTCATTACCTGAGGAAGTTCATAACAGAAAACTTCAAACCCAATTCCATCAGGCAAAATGGCTGGGCTAAAAGCCTTGGCAACAACACGCGGTTACAAGTTATCACTTTATATATCGACAACAAGTTTCTCACCGCAATAACGCATGTGCATCCCTTTCCATATAGTCCATTGCTTCTTTTTTTAATGGCTTTGTACTCCTGCAAAGTTCAATAGTTAAACATAGAAAGTAAGGGTATGTGCCAAATTCTTCTTAAACCACTCTAGCAGGTTAAACAAATCAAGCCAATCCTACCTCTTCTGCATATCTCAATTTGTTGGCTTCATCAATTCTGTGTTAAAGCAGAGCTACAATCAGTTGTATACAAGTCTTTCACTTGAATAAACCATTCCTAGAACTCCATTGTTTTATTGATGACTGATGAGCTAAGAAATTTCAAAATATTTATTATTATGAACTCATGCTTGGTTTTCTTTTCTAAACCCATTTGATATCAAGTCCAGTTTGAATAAATTCCCAATCCTAATGTTCTAAAGTTATCATTTGATAAAAGTAAGAGTTCATAGAATATTGCATACTATGTTTTTTAAGATAAGCTATATGCAAGCGACAAAGTTTCATTTACTAAAATAAAAGAAGTTTATTTACCTTCCAGTTTTTTTATCCTCCCATTGAGTTTCAGCCCGAAGCCATGCCGCTGTCTGTACCAGGAAATCAAAGACAGATCAAATGATCAGAAGATGAATCTTATCTTGTGTTCTTGTGATCAGAAGATCATTCTCAAAAAATGATCACATTTATTATGAAGAGTACTTTTTCTAGTCACTAGATATTAGGTATAGTTTCTATTTGGTCCTATATTTCAAAATCAGACGTTTTTACCCTTCACATTTCCATTTCAATAATGCACAATTCTAGTCTTGAGATAACAAAACTATAACATCATAACTGCTAGTTACATAACTAAATGTTGGCAAGGGCGCCTAGACTAATTTAAAATTTCAATATATACATGATGTCTTTATTTTAGTCTTGACATGAGAAGTATACTAAAAAAGTACACAAATAGTTACTACATCCAAAACTTAGGGATTAAAACCTAACTTTTCTTTCCCTATTATATATCTTGATGAAGGGTGTTTCATAAAGCAAGCACAAGATCAAATGATCAAAATCACTTACCCAAATTTCTTCGTTAATCACAGCCTTCCTCACCATGAATTGATCAAATTCTAGTTTTCTTACGTTGGCTAATTCTTTGTCGTCCGGCAGCGGCCGGTTGAACTGTAACTCGTTAGACGCCGACTGCGGCAGCAACACGGGCGATGAAATCTGAATAGAATTCTTTTCCTTCTTTATCGTTTGAGGCGATTTAAAAACCATCATCCTATTTCAAATTCAACAAATCAAAACCCTAATCTCAACGAAATATGCGATTCTGTAAATTGAAAGATTCGAACGGAAGAAAGGGAAGAACGGAATCAAACTTACACAGAACAGGAGGCAACGTTTCTACGAAATTTGACATGATTCTGGTATACATCTTGGACGGGCGCTAAGAATTCCGGCCGGTAAATCGAGATCGCCGACATTGAAACCAAAGATTCCGATGAACAAATTGTACCTCAATATCAACAATCCCCCTTGTTCTTGATCAAAGAATTTCGTCTAATCAGCAAATCGAAGAGAAATGGAAGCCAAGAACATCGGCTGCTGCAGAAGAGAGACGCTTCGAAGATTTCCGATTTGCCCTAACGCCGCCGCGCCGGAACTAGGCGTTTGCGGCTGAAGAATTGGTTTCTTTCTCTCTCCTCTTTTCTTTCTGTTTTTTTTTTTTTTTTATTTCGCCAATATTACTTTTCCTTTCACTTATAAGTTCCGATGCTCCTCTCCGATCTTGCCACGTCTTAACCTGGACGCTACGTGGCAGTATCTGACTGCATTTGATCGGATATTCAGTTTTTTTTTTCCCTTTTAATCTATAAATCGTAATCAGTGGGGGCCTATAACTGTTTTAAATAACTAAATAATAAACTACCGTAACAGTTGGATCTCCGGCCAACGGTCTAAATGGTGGTTTGGAAGTTGGTAAAGGAATCTTTAGGATAAGGAAAATAAGAATTAGGGAAAAAGATATATAGAAAAAGTGATTATGGGAAGAAAATGAAAAGTGGTTATTGAGAAAATGAAAAGAAGTCAAGAGGAGAGTAAAATAAATTTATGAGAAATTTTTTTAAAAAAAATTGTTAAAGAAAAATGAGATTACATGAAAATAATTTAGGTACCCCAAACATACGTAAGAAAATCATTTTTCTCATAAACTATTTTCGTTCGCTTATATTTACAGTTCATGTAATGATTATATGAAGTATTATTATCTATGTTTGGTATGTTTTAATAGTTACATGAATTATCATTGTACTTTATTTGGAATGTAAGTCATGGTTAAGGAAAATAATAAGGTGAGAATAGATTAATTAGTAGAACGATATTAGTGATTGAGCTATATAATTTTTGTATAATCAGTTTTCATTACTCAAATAATTATAATTAAAGCTCAAATACTGAGTGAGCTAACAACCACGATTATAGTAGGTGTCTTTAAATGATATTGATATGGTTGTTAAACTTCAGCCCTTCAAATATAAAGATGCTTTTTTTTTTTCTATATATATAAAGATGTTTTTAGTGGGGTTGAAATATTATGTATCAAAATGTTAAAGATTTAATTCTATCACAAACGTCATTTGAACTAAAAATTCAGCTATAATGCAAGAATTTATTGCAGATAGATGATGTTTGAGGTTAAATTTAGTTTTAAATTTAGTTTTCATTTAGAATTTACATTTTAAATTGTTCTAATTACCTGTTAATAGTATAAACAATTGTGAACACCTACCTTATATTGTTTTTTTTTAGTACATATCGAGGAAGGAGAACAAATACCCGGGTTCGAACCTGTGACACTGATATTACAATGAAACCATTACGCCACTCACCCATTTGATCCTACCTTACATTGTTCATACTTATTGTACAATATGTATCTTTCATTTCTAGTTTCCCTCATTAAACTTATTGTCTATTATGTATCACAATTCATATACCTGAATCAAACTTGTAAAAAAAAAAGTCTTCTCAAGTTCCTAAACTTGGTTGATTTTCAAATGTACAATTAAAATGAACTACAAAAACATTAGTAGCTAACAGCTGCAAACTTCTACTTTCTTCAAAATCTTTAAAAAAACAATTGAAAAGAATATTGACCAAACTTAATGACAGAAGTAATTTTGTGATCCTAAGAAAATAGACTAACAAATATTCATCTGTTGGAATCAGTTGCTATACTTTTCACCTTCTCAAGTTCAACAATGGATGATCTTAGAGCTGACAGATTCAGGATTGCATTATCCATCAAGATTCACCACTGTGTGTGACAATGGCCTCAACTCTATCAAGTGAGGCTTCCAGCCTTCCTGAGTTCATGTTAAACAACGGTTCACTGGTACCTAGAGCCCTGTCGAATTCAGCGTCGCTATTACAAAAACCAGTCGTTTGTTTATATAACAAATAAGTGTTAAGGGGATGATGATGACTTGTAGAGATCTTCAGACCCGAGATTAATATGGAGGATGTAGATTCACATACCCTGTAATTTCAGGAAGCACATAATCTGCCTTCCATCCAAAGCGAAAATCCAATCCTGGAAACGGGCTAATTGATGACTTGTTCCGTATGCGAGAAACACCATCTCCACCCAAACATGTGGTTAGCTTCCATTTCCAACCGGTGGCGTGCATCTGAAAATTATGTCCGATACCGACCTGTACTAGTGTTTTGAGAAACAGAAGACAGAATTCGATACCATCCACAGAACAAATTTAAAACCAGACCAGACACTTTTATTTTGGGAAGGCAGTGTAGTGTACGAGGGGCTCTAGCTCTATTGCTAAATGATAGCGTTTTTTGGGGAGTGGGTTAGGAGCGTTGTACCTGAAGATTTAGAAATCTGGTTACAGGAATCTTTTTGGATAGAAGACGTATGTCTTGACGGATGGGCTCGTAGATAAATTTCCAATGCTGGTTCGGATATAAAGGCTTCAGCACAAGCTTGGCTTCATATTCATTACATGGAGCATTATAAAACTGAACCAAATAACAAATGAAAATCCATTCAATCTAAAGAGTGTATAAATCGACACAACCCGAGCATATATAAGTTTAAAGAATCTGAAAATCAGGAGAGTATACCCTGTTGCATAGAATACAATCTATTCTTTCATAGACCTAGTTCACCATCAAGTTCACTGATGCAAGAACGACCCATGAGCCACGAGTACTTACAATAACATTTAGAAAACTTAGCCACAGAGGTACAATACTAATACATCCTCGGTAAGAAAAACAGTGAACTCCAAAACAGATATTCTATAGCTCAAAATCATCGTTGGTTCTGAAACCAACAAAACAATAAAAACAATGTGGTTGTTAAATGTCCTGCTTCTGTACCAGTTAGCAACCAAACCATGATGTTAAACTCACCACGTAAGGAATATATTTCTTTTTTTTTTTGGAAAAACCGGGAAATTGGAGCTTCACTCCTCTGTACCCGGATTAACCACGCACATCCCTAGGCTAAGCACCGAGGGGCATCGAAGGAATGGAGGCACGGTAAGTGTCTACAAATTAAAATCACAAATGAGTCTCGAACCTGGGACTTTGAGAAGAGCACATCTTTAAAACCTAAGCCTTCGACCATTGTGCCACCCCTTGGGTACACACGTAAGGAATAATTGAAACCCAACAAATTCAACTTAGTATCAACAGTGAATAATGATTTATCATGTTTCAATACAAGGGTACAAAGGAATTTTAAACTTCCATTTCATTCTAGGTGTCCAAATTAACTAGCACCACCAATATTCAACAAAATCCATCCAAACTCCAAATAATATAATATAACCAATATGGATGATTAACATTCTCTTCACACCTTATAAAGCTACAATGCCATCAAATAAACAACATCCAGACCTAAAAAATGCAGCCCACAGAAGAAAGGAATAGCAAAGCAAAACTTAGGGTAACAACATTTATAACTCCAGAAAAGCCAGAATCATGAGTTCACATACATTACAATTCCAATGAAACCTAAATGTAAAAGTACCTCCAAATTGATACCGACGCGAAAACCCTGCAACCCTTTGCGAAACTTCAGAAACAATTCCGAGGGCATCAAATTGATACTGCAAAGATCTTCCCAAGAACTGGGTTCCTCGCCACTTGATCCAGAATCCATAGCGAAGCGATTGGAAACTGCAAATTAAGCATAAATCCACGAAATCGGAACCTTTTCAGCCACCATAAAAAACCCTTCAATCCAAGAAAAATTCGAACATCAAACCATGAAAGTGTTTTGAGCGCCTTGAATCGAACATCAAAGAGAAATTCAGCGCTTATGCTTACATGCAGCGGAAGGAAGAGTGCAGTGGAATTAAGGGTATGTTTGGAACATCAATTAAGTTAAGTTGAATATTAAGTTAAGCTGAATATTAAATTAATCTGTGTTTGGTGCATATGTTTTTTTTAGAATAATGTTTGGTGCATATGGTAAGTTAAGCTGCATTAAATTAAGCAGACTATTATTTGGTGCATGAATTAAATTAAGCTGAATGTTAAATTATTATATTTAGAATGTATGTTAACTTAAGATAAATTTATTGATTTAAAAAAAAACTTAAGGTGAATTTATTAAATTTATATTTATCATTTTTCATATATTTTAAAAATATTAAGTAAAAACAATTATACTTAATATGAATGAAATATTTATAAAAAAATGTTATAGCTAAATTAGGGCATCCAAAAAAATTGTGGCCTAGAGTAAATTCTCTAGTCTTTATAAATCTTTAACGTTTAAAATTAGAAAAAAAAAATAAAATGTATTATCAAGTAAAAACTTAATTCATAAGTGATTAATTCCTCAATATAATTAAAGAAATGGTAAGTTTGTACTTGCTCTTTTTAGGTTGGTGTTAAACTGGTTTATAACCAAATAATGAAATTATTGCCGCACTGAACCATTCGATTATACTTACCTTTTTAGAAAAACATATATCTATTTTTTATAAAAAAAAGAAATATCATTTAAGGAAAAAAGAAAATAAATGTCTACATTAAATATTATTTTTAGGGTAAGGAAAAGAGTTGATGGACAAAAACTCTCCTCACATATGCTTCTCAAGTTTAAGTGGTAGATTACACCATCTTTGGGCACTTGAATGGAAACTTTGTATTTGTTATTAATGCAAAAGTTAAGTTAAGTGTTAAATTACCGAGAGTCAGTGGCGCAGTTGATCATCTTGTTTGATGTTAATCCATTTCAACTCTATGATACTATATTATTTAAAAGTGGTTGTGTCCTCTATATAAGATTTGTCGGTTTCCTTCTTTTAATTTGTACTAAAAGAAAGTAAATTGAATGTTAGATTAATTAACCTCTCTCACACATATATAAGAATAATAATAAACCAAATCTCTAAAATTATGTATCAAACTCGATCTTAAGAGCAAAATTGATTAAAAAAATATAATAAACTGTTTATAAACTAATTTTTAATAGTAAAAAACAAAATTGTATTTAACTATCCTATTATTCTTGTGAGTAGTCCTCCTTCTATAGTAGGATTTATTGATCTCCTTTCTCAATTTATATTAATAATAATAATAAAATATAAAATTATATATATTTGTTTCCTTTATATTGAAAATAATACAAATTATTAACTAAATGAAAGTATATTTTAAACTAATTAGATAGAAAAATATATTATTCAAAGGAAATAACCTACACGAAATGATGAATCGCTTCCAAATTGAACTTCACGCTGACACAAGAAATAACCAAGTGGGGTTGAATAGGCTCCGACAAAATCTTTTATGAAGAACCTTCTTGGTCGCCACTTGCAACCAATTTACACTGTGACGACACCAATTTTATACTTCTGTTCATCAGAAAATCAAATTAATCGCTAAATTGAGGAAAGAAAGAGCAAAAGTCGAGAGAGGGATGCCAAGGATCCGGCCGAAAACCTGCCGAAGTTGTTATATTTCGATTTATCGGTGAAGGGCGATATTCTTCACCGGATAAATTCTTATATTCCAATTTATTTGTTGGGTAAACATTTGGGAAGGAGAGAGAACAAGATGGAAAGAAAGAGCACATAAATCAAGAAAAATCACTTTCAAAATTCGAGTTTAGTTAATGCTAGTCTCAATTTAACGTAGTCTGTCGGCCAAACACGAATTTGAGGATTAATTTACTATGGGTTAAGTTAATTCTTCCACCAAACAACCCCTAAGTTGTAAACATAAATTTGAACTTTGTATGGAAAAAATAGAACCAAATTAGAACCAATTTCAAAATAATGAAATACTTTAATCTAATTTTTATGATCATCTTACCTCTAAATAGCAAATCTAATGAATTAACTCTATGGAGATGATTATATGCAGGGTTGTATATGATTTTTATTTTTTTTTAGTTTAAAATGATTGAAAAGTAGAGAATTTTAATCAATGAATGTAATTTTTGTTTTGGGAATTTAGGTGTTGGAGCATTTTTCATCTCTTATATTATATTTAAATACAATTTCTAAAATAAATCATCTATAACCACATGAAGAGTAGATCTCAATTAGTGATAGACCGAGTCTATCATTGATTGAATTCTATCCCTTATTGAATTTGATAGAACTCAATTTTATTTCGTCCTAAAATGAATTAGTTTTGAGTTTAAATTATAGATTTTAACATTTTTAATATAAATGCAAAATCCCATTTTTTTTATTAATGTTCATGATTTTAAAATAAAAATAATTTTTTTAAAATCTTATATTCTCATTTCTTTTACTAGATTATTGGTCCGCTATTATATTAAAGAATAAATTATAAGTTAACCTCTATGATTTGAAGAAAATTAGATTAAATTCATGTGTTTAGGATTTAATTTCTTTCTTTCTTTTTTGAGAATTTTTAGGATTTAATTTCTATGATTGAAAGAAAGTTAGAATTTGGTCATATGATTCTAAATATTAAAAATTTAAATCTTATTATAATTTTACATTAAACATCCTAAAACGGCGAAACCAAAATATCATTCTAGCACTTCATCAGCTTAACCAAATTCCTATAAATCTATCAGGCCAATTCTTGTTTTAAAGTAGGTTTGATGCTGAAAAAATATATTAGGAGTAAAATATTATAATAGTTTAATTAAATTCAATTTTTCCTATTTTATAAACTACTTTTTACATATTTAAAACAAATATCTTAAACTATCACGAACAATTAAATGAAAATCATAATAATTGTATTAATATATTATATAAAGATTATATTTTATATTCTCTAATTTAAAAGGTTAGTTTTATTTATTTATTTATTTGGATATATCCTTAATATTTTTATAAGCATTAAAATTAGTTTTTTTTTTTTTTGAGGAACAACTCAAATATTTAATTAAATACATAAATAAAATCCTTAAAAAATAAATAAATTAACTCAATTATTTAATTAAATACACACATATATAGCATTAAATAAAATAGAAGCATATCAGGCAATAATGAAACAAACTATTTACTGTAAATCTCAATTATGATTTCCACTATGGGTGAGGGCTTGATTATGTGGTCTAGTGTTAATACATTTTCATTCCACCGTCATGGGTTCGATCCTTGGAAATGGTATTTGTAATCCCTTTCTCCCAACTTGATTTTTCTCCCTCAAGAATCAAATCGATAGTCGCGACTGATCGAAACACGATATGAGCAAAGAGAGCTTGTTCGTCGGGCTCGACCTCTTGCATTTGCAGCATCTCAATGCAATCACCATAGTTCATGGTGAAAAATTTACGAACATCCCTTTCATGTATCGGGCACCCCATTTGAAATAGTAACAAACATAGATCTTTCTTTGGGGGGTACCTTAACAAATATGAAAATTATCATAAAGTATAATGTTTAAATGTATTAAATTTACCCTACCTATCAACTTAATTATATGACAAACCTCAGACATTAAATTTCCACGATTGACTGTCGTGGAAGAAAATGGCATAGTTGGTGGCGGTAGTGTTTGACGGCGATTTATAGCTTGGAGTATAATATCTATCACTTTTCTCACTTCTTCTACGGCAGCTTGGCTGTTGGCATAAAGAAACTCAAGAGATATCTTATTCTTGATTAATTAGTTTTGTGTGAGAGGAATAATGTTGTTGTTGTAGTCATCGGAGAAGGTCGGCGTGTGGACAGAGGCGATGCAGCCACAGCTTGCATCGCCTCGTCGGCAAGCTCGTTGGTCAAGAAGACGGGCAAGCAAAGCATTGGAGCAACAATGTTGCGGAAGCCGAGTCGTTCGAGCCATAGCCAAAAGGCCATTATTAAGGAGAACTTCCATGGGATCTCTATCAATGTTGATGGTAAGAATGGCGTAGAGTTGGCTGTCAATTTTATGGGATAAGTTGAATTATTATTATTTAGAATGTACGTCGTGTTTAGAAGAAAAATTGAATAAAAATGAATTAGTTAATAAAGGAATAATGATTATTTAACTTTGCTTTTATTTTAATAAAAAAATGTAATGAATAATGAATTCATCCAATAATCAATAGTCATATACGCTTTTTTTTTTCTTTTCAAATAGTCATGTCTCATAATTGTTATTAAAGGTTTAAATATTAAGTGAGCTGATAACCATATAACTATAGTGGTGTCCTTAAAAATACATATTGCAAATAAATGATATTAAGAGTTCAAAGTTTAGTCTCCCAATTTGTTTATGTTTTGGTTTTAAATATAAAGATCCTACTATAGTTATAGGGTTATTAGCTCACTTAATATTTGAACCTCTAAATAATAACCAGAAGCATAGGTCCAAATTTTGATGGATACAAAACTTTACAACGTAATTTCTTTTAAATATAATATTTGGTTTATTTTTTAGAATAATATTTTGCTTTTTAAACTTTTAATATTTTTTTGTCAATGAAGAAAAAAAAAATGGACGCAATGGTGACTTTCCTTTCTTCTATGAATGGTCCCTATGCAGCACATTTTTTAAATAAACGTATATCAATTTCAGCAAATACTTTAATTAAATTTTTTTTTAGTTATAATAATTGGGTATTAAGTTAATCTGAATATTAAGTTAAGCAGAAGGATTAAGTTAATGTGTGTTTGATGGACATATTAACTTAACCTAGATTAAGTTAAACTGACTGTTGTTTAGTGTAGGGATTAAGTTAAGCTGCATTTTTATTTTATTATTTTATCATTTTTCATATATTTTTTTAAATGTCTAACATTTAATTTGTTTTCCTTTGATCATAAATAAATGACAAAAATGATAGTAAACATTTTTTTAATGAAAATAGTAGCATAATATTTATTTAGTAAATATTTTAAAATTTAAAAACAATATAACAAAATTTATATCATTCAACTCATTTAAGAAAACATATAAATTATATCAAAATAATTTTAATTTAATTACTTAATTATAAGATTGATATAAGTTTAAAATTACATGGTAAGATATTGTGAACATGGCAAAGGAAGAAGAAGAGATGTCTAATATAGAGATACCGAATATGTCTTGATTTTTTTAATACCCATCTAATTTTACTTTTTAAAAGGTTTTTGTTTAATGAATCTTAAAAAATAACTACATTGATTATATGTCAACAAATATTCTTATAAATATAAAAAAAAAAACTATAAAAGAAAATCTAATTAATAATTGAGTTATTTTATACCGCTTAAATAAGTTCAGAATCTTGATATGAAAATTATATTTAGACAATTATGTTGGTTATTAATTCAAGATTAACTTTCATGAATATTCTACGAAATCTCACATTTTAAATAAGTTGAAAATTGGAATATTCATTCTTTCTTCAATGTAGTATCATTTTTTATTATCCCTTTCATTTTTTGGAAAGTAATTTACTTGAAGATTTTTGGAAAGTAATTTAACTTGAACCGTATAAACATAAACTTAATCTAAATATAACTAAAATTTGAATCTAAACAAATTATAATTAGATAGGTAAGATATAATCTAATATAATGTAATACAAAATCTTAGAATCGACCTTAAAAAGAGAAAATAAAGAAAATCTTTCATAGTATTTATAAAATAAAAAAAAGATCAACCCAATCAACCATGTCCAAATAATATTATAAGAGAATCCAAAAAAAAAAAAAAAACAAGTTCATGATAAAATCTCAATGTATATTTCAATACAAAAATGCATATTTTCAATTGTCCACATTAGTTCATATGTTTGGAGTGAATCAACAATAGTGTTAGATCTGTAATCTAAAAAAAAAAAAAAAAAAAAAAAAAAAATCCAACTGTTAATAATTAAAAAAGGCTTTTTTCATAAATAGACCATATTAGAAAAGTAATTACAAATCTAGGCTTTTTGGAAAATATTAGCAATATTAGATTTTCATTAATTTATTTTAAAATCCTGCAAATTTGAAATTACCATTTCAACTTGTAGTGGGTAGTTTTCATTTGAGAAGGAAAGTTTGAAAAAAGGGAAAACCGTTTACATTCCATACAATTTTTCATGAATCTAGGGAGCATTTTAGGGAAAAAAACCAGAGCCTGCGAAGACGAAATTGGTAGGTCTTCATCTTCTCCCCTCCTCCTTTGTCGATTTGTTTCTCATCTGCGGTCGAATCTGCTCCTAATACGGTGGATTTCGTTGCAGATTGTAGGGGGAATTGATTGCAAATAATTGTTTCTTGCGAAAACAAAATTGAAGGTTTCAATTCGACTGTTCGTCTTCTCCTGTTCTCCGAAGTCGTTTCTCCACTGCGATAGTCTTCTACTAATACTGTGAGATTCGTCGTCGAGCGTACCGTTAGTGCAATACTGTGGGTTTCTTTGTCAAGCGTACCAGAATCAGTAGTTTGAAGTAGAAGAGGTACATTCATGGACTTCCTGAAGTGTACGGTATGTTTCCGTTTTTGTGTTATTCCACATTTAGGGTTCTTATCAGTGTGGTTTTAATTGGGGGTTTTTCGAATTAGAAAAATAGGGGTTCGATTGTTCATGCTTTTTGCAGAGTAAGTTGAAATTTTCGGGAACAAAGTGATGCATAGAGGGGTGTGTTACGTTTTAGTTGGGGGAAATGTAGTTTTGTTCGAGCGAAATTGATGCATGTATGGTCGGAGGGTTTTGTTAAGGTTTAGGTTTACTTTTAATTTTTTTTCAAAATTGCCATTGAAACCTGGTTTTATTGTTTAGTAGTTAAAAAACGATGTATTTAAGTTGGTTCATCGGTTTATTAGGGTATTAGAATGGTGAAAGTAGAGAAGGGTGTGTTGAAAAAAATATTGTAATTACGAGAGGTAGTGCCTTGAATGGTTCGGGATATGGGTATTTTACATTTATTTTGTAAACCTATGAAACCACTCTATTCTTTGTTTGTAGACAACAAGTTTATTTGAGGATAGTGTTAGGGAAGAAGATAAGCTAATGAAGTTGAAGGAGGTATGGACACACCAAAAGGAGTTGAAGAGGCGTGTGAAGATAAAACAGTACTATCTGGAAATGTAATGGCAAAGGATGATACAGAAATTAGAATGTATTGTAAAGAAATTGTACCACTATGTGCAATACGAATTGAAATGCTTGTTGAACCTAAAAGGAAAATATGTACATATAAAAGACATATCAACACAGTAAAGATAATACGGTATGGTCGTTTAATGTACGAAAAGTTAAGTGTTTTGCGAAGATTATACAGTGTGATATACATTGAGGTATATTGTGTATTTTTAAACCTATACAATGTATTGTGAAGATTATACAGTATAGTATAATCGTATTGCGAAGAGTATACAATGTGGTATAATTGTAAAAATAGTACATGATAGTGTATGTTTAAACTAATACAATGTTGTAAATGTGTGAAGACAAAAAACATACCAGAATATGGAAAAATGTTTAAGTAGGAAGTAATGTTCTACATATGACATGCTACACACTAGAATATAAATGAAATAGGTGTACATCAATGACAGAACATGAATTGAACAGACCATATTGAACAATATGAGACATATCAGGGGACGATTAATGGGAAATGAACAGTAACCTTTTGATGGTGATAAAACAGGAAGAAATACCGTAATGCAAATTATAAGGAGAACCAAAGATGAGTGTTAGACTAAGACTGAACTCGACAGAATATACCGTCCTGTCGAAGACGACTTATCGACAGATTTTTGTGGGGCCAGAAAGTGAAAAGAGAGAACGAAACCTAAAGAAGAATCATAAATGACGGAATGAAGAAGGAACATGACTAACACATAAAAGGAATTTGAATAAAGAAGAGAGATAAATGAAAAAAATAATTAAAATATCTAACATTAAAAGGGTTGACATTTATAAATGAAATGTTTTAAAATGGATGGAAAGTATTAATAATGAGATATTAATTTCGAAAATTCTGAATTAAATGAGTTTAGGGGCAAAATGGTATAAAAAAACAATGAATTTAGAAATTATAAAGAAAAATTAACTTTGCAAAAAAAACCTAGGCGTCTAAATTTGCAAATACTTCTTGAAACATGTCTAGTTACTACAATTTCCCTTAAAAAAAGCTCATATAATAATATTTGTTTATTCAAATAAAAATGTTAGACACATACCTTTTTGGTAATAAAGGAGAGCGAATCACTACACGGATGAAAAAAATTTAACAAAATAAACCCAGCCTCAGAGAGATGGATGCATTACTCATTTCTCGACTGAGATCGAATGATATCCATGTTTGTTTAAATAAAAGAAAATCTTAATGATGCAAAAACATGGTAGAGATAGATAGATGGACACAACAAATAGATAAACTAGATAAGCAGTAGAGCTAAGTATGCATAACAATCATCCCTTCAAATGACACAAACACAAATATTTCAATTGACTGATGCATAAAAAACGACAAGAAATTAAGGCTTCAACAAATCGTTCAAAATTTATTAACCAAAAAATTTGAACATGGTACAAATCATTCAAAATTAAGGGCGATTCAACAAACAAAATAGGATTATTGAACCAGGGGCATACAATCAATATACCCAAAGAAAAAAATAGGTTTAAATACACAACCTTTCCCAATTGATGCGAAAATGCAAAAAAGAAAAATTAATTGATGAACCGCCGAAAAAACATTTGAATAAATAGAGCACATATATTCAACATAATCAGAGAACAAAAGAAGATAAAAAATATAAAATTGGTCCAAAGATACAAAAAATAGGGAGTCAACTAACGAACACAAAAGAAAATATAATATACAGAGGACATATATTCAGAGAAAAAAAGTAAAACAAATTATCATTTTCAATTGATACAAAAAAAGGATTCATCATTGGCTGGGGGAGGGTTAGGAAACTTACTTGAATCTGAGTTTCCTACCAAGCCAAATCCACCACAAATCCTTCCAAGTCCATTAGACTCCATGTTGATTTCTATACATGATAGCCAGAGGAAGGGGAAAGTCGATTTCCACCACATGCAAGGTCAATAGAAGTCTTCGACTATAATATTTGAGGGTGAATCGGCAGCAAGAGCATCAGATCTGAGTATAAAATGCAAGTTTAGAATAAGATCAAACAAAAAATCCAAAACAAATGATAAGAAGAAAATTTGAAACTCACTAAAACTATGAAAATCATAGGTTAAATGATGTGAAATTTAACGTAGAACAAGATTAAAGACAACAATAGACCCATTTGAAGCTTCAATCGGAACGAAATTGGAAGAAAAAAAAAATCAAATTGAGCGATGTTGAACCAGAGAGAAAAAGGCGCGTTAAGGAAGAAGAGAAAGACACTTTTTCACTCGGATTAGCATGAAGTGCACTGTATCAAAACGGTATTAAAATAACTCGCATTAGCCATTTGGCTAAAATGCAAAACAAATATGGTTTAGGGGTATTAACTTAATCCAGATTAAGTTAATACCCCTATCAAACACGCCCTTAGTTGTTTAGTATTCTCATCACTAGGTTTCACATAAATTATAGTAACTAAGACGTGTTTGATAACCATTTTATTTTTTATTTTTTTTTTTGTTTTTAACTTTTTAAAAACAAGATTTGTTTGATAATCAATTTTGGTTTTTGTTTTTAAAATTTTAAAAACATTTTTAAAATATTAAAAAAAAATTAAAAACTAAAAAAAGTAGCTTTTAAAAACAAGTTAGGTTTTCATTTTTAAAAAGCATAAAAATGTCAAGGATAAAGAGTAAAAAACTAAAAAAAATCCAAACAAAATGTAATATTTGAAAACAAAAATTGAACATGTTTTTTTATTTTTTATTTTTAAAAACAGAAACTAAAGGGTCGGGGTAAACGTATTAACTTCGTTCATTGGTTGTAATCTAATTTATTTTATTTGAGAGAAGTAGTACCATCTATGTGGAGTTTGTAGTCCTCTCTCTAATTTAAACTATATATATATTCACCCAAATTTTATTCATTAAAAAAAATAGACACATTTGCCATAAGTTCATTTATAAGAGTTTGTTAGGAATATTAATTAGGTATGGTATTAGAATAGTTTATTAGGTTGATGTTAATTGTGATGTTGTCAACCCATAATGGCCTAAGTAGGATTAGAGTTTTTTTTTTTTTTTTTTTTTTTTTTTTTGAGAAAAGAGTGTGATGCTGAATTAATAATTAAAAAAATATATTAGGACTGAAATATTATATAAGATAGATTAGAGTTTTCTATGTAACGTGTATGTTTGTGTTGTAGTTCTTCTTCTCTATTTCAATGGAGTCTTCTTTTTTTTCTTAATCCATTATTTTTTTGGGTATATTCAGGTGAATATTTGATTGAGTAATTTCTTGATTACTGGTTAACTGTAAAAAACTGAGAGTTATACTAAAAAGATAATAAATAAATAATTTTGAGTTTAAATCTTATTCTAATTTTACATTTAACATTCTAAAAAAACGGCAAAAAAAAACTTCATCGGCCAAGCCAAAATATGATTCAAATTTCATCGCCCAAACCGATTTCCTTTTTATTCTGAATTCCGTTTCTTGTTTCAAAAAGAATGTGATGCTGAAATAATAATTAAAAAAATATATTAGGAGTGAAATATTATATGAGTTTAGTTAAATCCATTTTTTCCTATTTTATTGTTTATTTTTTACATATATAAAACAAATTTCTTAAATTATCTCAAAATATTTAATGCAAATCATAATAATTGTACTCAGATATTGCATAAACATTATATTCTATATTCTCTAGTTTAAAAGGTTAGTTTTATTTTATTATTATTTTTCTTATTTTGATATATCTTTAATAATTTTAAATTTTGTTATAAAAAAATAATAAATAAATTTTGAATTGAGTGGTTTCTTAAAATAATATATATTTTTTTCAATTGGAAATATCTAAAATATATTTGCAGTGAAGTTCAAGTAAATATTCATTTTTTAACGTGAAATTAGCCTCTAAAGTAAGGTCACGCGGACCTTAACTCAATTATTTAATTAAATACCCAAATAAAATCCTTAAAAAATAAATAAACTAAACTGGGAATTCTATTATTATATATATATGTGTGTGTGGTATTAAATAAATAAATAAGGTTTAAAAAAAATGAAAACAAAATAAATAAAATAGAAGCATATTTGGCAAGAATGAAACAAACTCTGTACTGTAAATGTGAATTATAACTTTTTCTCGTTTTCTCCATCACCTTCCATATTTGAGAATACAATTCAAATTCATTTTCCTACGTTGTTTTCCGGCAAACACGGCGGAGGAAGCGGCGGAGCTTGCGGCGGCAGCCGCCCACTCGGTTTGGGAATGAACTTTCTAGCCCATATATGCTTTCCATTGATGGTAAACTTCTTTCTTTGCTGTCCTCGAAGAATCAAATCGATAGTCGCGACCGATCGGAACACGATCCGAGCAAAGAGAGCTTGTTCGTCAAGCTCGACCTCTTGCATTTGAAACATCTCTATGCAATCACCATAGTTCATGGTGAAAAATTCACGTACCTCCCATTCGTGTACGGGATAACCCTTTGAAAATGTTACAAACATCGCTCTTTCTTCGGGCGGTACCTTAATAGATACGAAAATTATATTAAAAAAAAAAAGAAGTTTATAAGATTAAATTTACTCTAATCTATCAACTTAGGTAACAAACAAACCTGAGTCTGTAAACCTCCACTATCGACTACCGTAAAAGAAAACGGTAGAGATGGTGGTGGTAGTGGATTGATGGTAGCGACGGCGGCGGCGATATTTCGATGATTAATTGCTTGGATTATAATATCCTTCATGGCTCTACAACAAACATCATTGTAAACTTTAGTCACTCCTTCAAGGGCTGTTTGGCGGTTGGCATAGAGAAACTCAAGAGATATTTCATTCTTCATGAAATTTTGTGTGAGGGGAATATTATTGTTGTAGTCGTCCAAGAAGGGCGGCGGGTGGTCAGAGGCGATGCAGCCGAGAGCCTGCATCGCCTCGTCGGCGAGCTCGTTGATCAGGAGGAGGGGCAGCCGGAGCATTCGGAAAACGATGTTGCGAAAGCCGACTCGTTCGAGCCATAGCCAAAAGGCCATTATTTGGAGAGCCTCCATGGGGTCTCTACCAATGTTGATGGCTAGAATGGTGTAGAGTTGTCTATCAATTTTGTGGAATAAATTGAAATCATCTTGAGAGATAAACGTGGAAGAAGAAGAAGAAGGAGGAGTTGAATTTGAAGGAGACGCCATTTATTTCTTTTACCATTACCATTTACCATTTGAGCCCAATTTTGAATTCATATTTCTATTTCAATTTTATAGAAAGATAACCAAAAATATTAAAAGTTTAAATTATTGATCTTGCCATTTATATCAATTGTAACTATTATCTCACAAAAATATACCAATTTCAACAAAAATCGATAATGGATTCATAAAAAATATATAAAGTACCCTGATTAAAGATAAAGTTGCAAATCTCAGGATATAATTTGAACTAAAACATCAGATGTTTCAATCTCAAAAAAAAATATATATATATATAAAAAAAAAAAAAAATCAGATGTTTCTCTGAAAAGAGAAATCAAATAATATTTTAGTTTTTAGACTTTGATGTTATTTTATTTTGGTCTTTTAATTTTCAAAATCTAATTTTAGTTCTTAAATTTTAAAGTTAATTTCATTTAATATTTAAACTTTCAAATGACTATTTTTTTAAATATATATTCACATGACTATTATTTTTAATTTTTGTACTTTAAAAAAAACTTTAGATTAGATCCTAGGATAATTTCTAAATTGATTTAATAATGTTAATAATTTTAATATAATCAAAATTAAATGTGAACATAATTTAAAATTTTATAAATAAAGATGGTAGGTTTTTTAAAGATAAATAAATAAATAATTTTTTCTAAGAGTTAATTAAGTTTTTTTAGTTAACTTTAAAGGTTAAAGATTAAAATTGAAATCTTAAAAGTTAAGGATTAAAATGAAAGAAAATTTATAATTTGGGAACTAAAATTGGGATGAGTAGATAGTTCTAAGCTTCTTAATTTGAAAATATAAAGTACCTTAAAATTTTCAGCATCTTACCAAGACAAATCTTTAATGAATGATTTGAATAAAGATTTTGGTTTATAAGAAAGATTACAATAATTAGTCTGAAACCTAAGATCTCTAAGTTATCATGTATGCTCTAGTTGGCTTTTAATTACAATATCCTTTTACTAATATTTCCAAATTAAGTTGTTTTCTTCCAATCAGTTTTTATTTGAATTATTCTAGGCATTTGAATGTCTCCAGAAAAAAAATGAAGAAATTAAACACAATTTATAAAAAAATCAAATATTTCTCAAACAAACTACAAAAATGAACAAATATGAATTCACCCTTTTCCTTTCTTTTCGAAAATCAAAGAATATTATTGTACTAAAAAAAAAAAAGAATCAAAGAATATTAATTTGTTACACGCGTAACCAAAACCTAATTTTAATATAACTTTTCCCTTTTTCTATGGAAATATTGAAACTGCAACAAGATTAATGCATGCATTGGCGATTAAGAACATGGAAGTTAGACAATAAGTAATTTCACACATTTAAAAAAAACAAAATTATATATATATATATATATATATATATATATATATAAAGTTTTATGTTCTTATCCATGGAATTACAGAAGGGTTTAATTGCTGTCATTAAATGTCATTTTAAGTAAATGTGGGCTTTTTATAGGAATGTCTGATAAATGTCCAAAACAATTATATAGTAAGTATAGGTAAGATATTATTCAAAAGGCCTTTTGGGGTTTGTCAAAGTTACCCAAACAAAATATAAAATTCAAACAGTCTATCAGTAGCATGTGATATTGTTGCATCCATTACTGCAAATATGAACCAAAAAAGAATATCAAGTCTGAACCCTAGAAATTGTCATAAAAAAAACCAATGTGATGTAACAGTTTTGATTATTTGTGAGATGATTGCCCAGCCTTGTTGACCCCCTATTTTGATGAAATATATTTTTTAAGCAAATGAAATTAATGATCAAAATTTACTTCTTTTTTTTTATAACCATTTCGTTTTTCATTTTTTGTTTATATTTTTTCATTTTTTGTTTTTGGTTTTTTATTTTGAAAAACAAAAATCGTATATATTTGATAACTCATTTTAATTTTATGTTTTTTAAAATGAAAAACCAAAAAACATGTCTCATAACAATTTTTTTTTTTCAATTATCTCATTTTGTTTGAATTTTTTTAGTTTTTTACTATTTATTCTTGTTCTTTTCATACTTTTTTAAAAACAAAAACAAAAACTTGTTTTAAAAGTTACTTTTTTTTATTTTTAATTTTTTTTTTAATATTTTAAAAATATTTTAAAAATTTTAAAAATAAAAACCAAAATTAGTTATCACACAAACATATTTTTAAAAAAGTAAAAAAAAAAAAAAATGAAATGGCTATCAAACGGGCCTTCAAAGATAAAGTTCAAAGGTGTACCAAGACTACATACAAGACTAATAAAATATCGTTTCTCCAAAAAAGGAAAGGATGTACAAAGACTAGTCTCGTGGGCTAAGAAAAGCCTTAGATTGGGACCAATTGATTTGGTGGTTTATTTATTTATTTATTTTAGTATAAATTGGGAGTGAGACCAACAAACTCTATACAGAGGACACTAATATAAAAGTCAAATACTGATTTCTAAAGTCGAACGTGTGATCGTGGTGTTGAACTAAATTACCATCAAACAATGAAATCACTAGACCAATAATCCTTTCGTTCAATTAATTTGGTGGTTAGAAAACCAAATGAAGGATAGTTTTTAATGACATCTTATGGTAACTCAAGACATCTTACATGTTCGAATATTTCACTCAAATTATTTAATTAAAAGAATGGTGGGTGTTGTAGGAGGATTTCCGGATGCACAAAACAGTCCGTGTAGGCCCAAAGGCCAGCCCGAGAATGAGGCCCAACAAAGAAACTCGAAAGGCCAGATTGGCCCGGTCCCGTGAGTCCGATCCTTGGATGTGAGGACCGGGCACGTGGGGGGACCCTCGAAGGAGGGTCGGACAGATGTCCGACCCCCACATGCAAGGGTCGGACACGTGTCCGACCCCAACATCCGAGGGTCGGGCACGTGTCCGACCCCCACATCCGAGGGTCGGGCAAATGTCTGACCCCCACATCCGAGGGTCGGGCAAATGTCCGACCCCCACATCCGAGGGTCGGACACGTGTCCGACCCCTACATGTGAGGGTCGGACATGTGTCCGACCCCCGTGCACGTGTACGGGTGTGGGCTGAACACGGTCCGGCCCTTAGGCATGTGTGCGACTACTGGCCGAACGTGCGTTCGGCCCGTTTGAGCGTCGTTCGAGGCCCACTCAAGGGAAGAGAGAGGCCCATTTCGACTTGGTCGACTCCACCACTTCCCACAGGCGGGAACGACGCACGCGGAAGAGTGATTATGGTCGTGCAGCGACACCCACTTCCGGAAATCACGTTCGTGGCTAGAAGAACAGGAAACCACACCCTATAAAAGGACTCCTCATCGATGCTTAAGGTAAGTAACCTTCGATTTCGAGCTTTGAACCCGACGTATACTCAACTGACTTAGGCATCGGAGTCCACGTGGCCTGTACCACACCGGTGCCCAGTTTACTCTTCTGTTTTGCAGGCACGACGTCCCCTTCCTAAAACAAATTCACCGTTGATACCGAACACCAAGATTTGGCATCAATAGTTGGCGCCGTGTATGAGGACGATACGTGTTCTACCCAAGGTAAGCTGCGCAACGTCAGAGTTCAGACTGAAGGATGAACAGCGCGAGTCACAGTAATCATGTGAACGATGGGGAATCCGATAATGAGAGAGCCTGTAACGGCCCGGAAAATTCATCTCGGCCTTCCCGGGAGGCCCAGGGGCATTTTGGTAATTTTGGGTCGGGCCGGTTTTGAAATTTAAAATTTGCCGGAATAATTGCGAGTCAATTTGAATAGGATCGGGATTTTTGGTGAAGGCGTTTGGGCTTGGGAAGGAGCAAAAATAAATAGGGAATTAATTAGCGCGTCGAGCAGGAATCGAACCAGGGCCGTGTCGCATGCTAGGCGGAGGGCACAGCCAGCCGAGCCACCGTGCTCATTTGTTAATCTTTCTTGCGCGAGCTTGTATATATGCTGTCTTCGTGCGCTTTATTTAAAAGCCAAAATCGCCCGAGTTCGCTCCCCGTTTCTTCTTCTCCTTCTTCGTGAATCCTCCGACCGACAAGCGAACCCCTTCGCCATTTCTCCTCGCCGACTCAATTCGCGGAGTTCCTCTCCATCTCAAGGTCGGTTTCCATTCCCGAGCAGCAGGTAAACTTCTCTTCTTCTCCTCTCTTCCTCTTTTCCGGCGAGTCTCTCCCCTGTTCCGGGGCTTCGCTTCCCGGCCGTGTTGAAGTGAATTTCTGGATGGGTTTTGTGCAGCTTGCGTAGGAGAGCTCGTCCAACAACTATCGGCCGTCGAATCTTCGCCGATCGCTCGAATTCGAGCTTCCTTTCCATCGCCCCTGTTCGCCCTGTTCGGCCGTCGCACGCGCGCAGTAGCAGCCCAGCCGCCGAGCCACGCCGCACTTCGTCCCGAGCTCGCGCGCGCGTCCTCACCCAGCCTCGGGTCGCGTTGCATCGCCAGCGCCCAGACGTGCCACGCTCTGTTCGCCCCTGCATCGCCGCGCGCGTCCGCGCCCCAGCGCGCGCGCAGCCCGCGCACCCACGTGCCCAGCCTCGCGCCCCAGCGCGCCCAGCCAGCCCCGTTGCTGCCCCGTTCGTGCAATCGGTCCGTTCGTGCGTTCGTCGTGCCTCGTGAGTTGCTCCCGAGCTGAGCCTCATTTATTTTATTGTATTTAGGCCTATTGTGTGATTTTTGTGTTGATTGATAGGTTCCCGGTAGCTAGATCGAGATTGTTCGCGACTTAGGATTTCGTGCCAAACCGTCCCCGACCAAGGTAAGGATTTCTTACCGGGGTTGTGTGGACCCTGCGATATTATATGTGATTGTTGAATGATTGCTTGTTTGTGACTATTGACATGTGTAGCTAGGTGCTTCAATCTGAATTCCCGGTTAGCATGATTTCTTGGTTAATTCTCATGTTAATCCATGCTAGGTTGTTCCTTTCTGGCATGCTCGTATCTGTTCCTTTGCTCGTAGTATCATGCTAGGCTCGTTGTATTCTTATTGAGCACGTATTGGATTTTATGGAATTGTTTCTTTCGCTTGCTAAGGGCGGAGTTAGAGTTGCGGTAGATAGCATCATCCGGGCTCGATGCATAAAGTACCTTGCATCCATGGCAGGGACGTCGAGCAAGTCATTCCGTCCCTGGACCCCGTGAGGGATTTGCTAACCCGAGCGGTAGGCCCTGCAATCTTGGGTGAGGGTGGCAGACTGTTAAATGCCCCAACCGTCGGGATGATGACTTGGCATTGCCTTGTCCCCGATAGTCGGCACGTCCTCAGCGTGTTCGGCCGTAGCCCCTGATTGCCACTGTTAAGGTAAGGCGGCTTCACGGTGTAAGCCTACCACGACCCGTTCCCTTAGCCTCAAAGTGCGGTGGTTCAGTGACATAGTTTAAGTGTCCGGTGTCTCACACCCCTATGTCAGTGACACCGATCCAAAGATTTAGTTAGGCGTGGTGACTGGACATGGGCAGCTTGCCTCTAGACCCGGCACCCCCCATGGTCTGCAGTAGCACGCGGTGCATGTTTACGCTCATTACAACGCCGACCGGAGAGCTCCTCGGGATCTTGAGCGGTGTACCTTTTCGCCGACAAAGAGAGTGCCGAGGCCGGGACTTGTTTCTCGTATAGGCGACTTATGTATTGGATCGTGTGTGATGATTTTATTCGGACTAAGCCACCGAAGTTGGCATCCGAGGCCCAAGTGTGGGCTAAGCTATGTGCTCTTTTACGTGTTATATTCATAGCTTGCATACGCTCATCGAGATGACCATGTATATCGTATTGTACCCCGGTTAGGGATTCTTACTTGAGTAATTCGTTACTCACCCTTATTTTGTGGTTTTCCACGGAGTAATCGTGGGCGCGCGACCGGATGCACGAAGGAGAAGCTGTGATCATGGGGCCCATCTTCCAACTCGATTTTTGTATTATGACTCTCGTGTGTTTTTGTTTTCCCCGAATGCATGTAGCGGCACACGAGCCCTAGGATGTTTGTAAATATTTGTGGATTCCAGCATGTTGTATCCGAACAGGTTTTGAATGGCTTTTAGTAAATCTCGATCAGAGTAAACTTTGGAAATGTATTTATCTGGAAGCAGTGCTTGGAAACAGGAATAGGTTTCAGGAAAATGTCTAGTTTTTAAAGGGTTATTTTGAATGTTTTGTTTTAATTGGAATCAAATCATGTCTTTTAAATGTCCTTTACTTTGAATACATGCATTGGGATAAGGGCCCATTTAGTGCCCCATTCGGGTCGGTCCCTTACGGTTGGTATCGAGCTTAGAGTCATAAATTCTCGTAGTATGACTGTTGTTGTAGGTCGTTTTCCCATGATCACTAGCACCGGCGATCATCGTGCACGCCTAAGTTTACTATTTGTTGTTTAAAAGGGTTAAGAATTTGCAATACTGTCATCTAGTGTATGCCTTGTGTAGTATTGTGGAGCGAGACGAGCATGTTACGACTCGTTATTGGTTTGGGCGTAGATCGCCCGCATGCCGATTACCGCGCCGGAAGAGGACGCCCGAGAGGAGGCCGAGGTGTCGGATCGGATCGACACGCGCAGGACATCGCCCCAAGCCGAGACGAATAGCATTCCGCCTCGTAGCTCCCCGGTTGAGGCCGAGTAGGCATTGAGGCGATCGTGGCGCCGTGAGATCGCGCTCCCGGAGCAGAATTTGCTAATTCCATGAGGTCTATGGTGGTTGACTGTTGAGTGGCCGAGGGCGAGAGACCCGAGCTTTATTGGCGGCACAATGGGAAGAGTCCCGAGCTCGATCGAGCGGTGACTCGTTTGTTTCAAAGAGGCACAAAGAAGACACCCAGCCCGCAGAGCCAGAGCCTTTGAGGCGTATGGCGAAGGTGCCGATGAACTTGGTAAATGGTTGAAGGACTTCGTAAAGTGGAACCCCGATAAGTTTGACGCCACGGTGACGCTTTATCAAGAAACAGGATGGATGGATTGCCCATTTGGAGTACACCTTCTTAATTATGGTGTGCCCCGATGTGCGAGAGGCCGAGGTGTGCGGCCCATGCGTTAGGGGCGTAGCTAGATGGTGGTGGGAGTCCACCTTGAGGAGAGAGACCGGTGGGTCTCCACCGCCACCGGGAGTTCTTTAAGTCCGAGTTCGGGGTCAAATATATTAGCGATGAGGCTCAAGAGAAGATGGTGGCACTTTTCCAGAATCTGCAGCAGGGTTCTGATTCGATAGAAGAATACGAAAGGAAGTTTTTGGAGTATGGCTATTTTGCTCCGCAGCTGATAGCGACCCCTGAGTTGAAAATTCGAAAGTTCATTTCTGGTCTGAGGCAGGGTGTGTCTCAGGATGTCAGAGCCCTGGCCCCTATCACTTATGCTAAAGCGGTTCAGCTGGCCACTATTTACAATGGGAAATATCCTGTCGAGCGGGCTGGCGCCGCTCCGGTGCCGCGTCCTGTCCCAGCTGTAGTGGGGCAGAAGAGGAGGTTTGAGTTCAGAGGGGGCGGCGGCGCCGCCAAGGGCGATTCGAACCGGGATCGGCGTGAGGATGCGGCCCGATTCGCCTGCCGCCAGCAGGGCGGTCCGAGCGTGTTCCCGCATGTGCCACTTGTGGGAGAGTCCACTTTGGAGCTTGTCGAGGCCGGCCCAGCGATGTTTGAGATGTGGAAGAGGGTCATACGATCCGTTTCGCGATCGGCCAGCTATGGGCGATCCGGCTGTGCGCGGCAGCAGTTAGTGGCCGGTGTTCGCTACGAACCGTCAGGAGGCCGAGCGTGCGGATGCCGCAGTGGCAGGTACGCTTCTTGTTTTGGATCATTGTGCATTTGTCTTGTTTGACTCTGGCTCTACGCACTCGTTTGTATCTGTATTGTTTGCTGAGCATGCTAGGTTGAGATTAGAGCCTTTAGGTTTTGAATTATCTGTTGCTACTCCTTCGGGAGTTAATATGTTAGCTAAAGATAAGATTAAGGATGGCCGGATCGAGATATCCGGAGAGTTGCTGGTGGCTACGCTCATAGTTCTACCCATGAGTGGTTTCGACGTGATCCTTGGTATGGAGTGGTTAGCCGCTAACCACGCATTGATTGACTGCCACCGGAAGGAAGTAGTGTTCAGGCCGCCGGGTCGGCCCAGCTTCAAGTTTCGTGGAGCCCAGGGTGGAGTTTGCCCGCCGATGGTGTCAGCTGTGAAAGCCCGTCGTTTGCTAGCTCGTGGAGCTTGGGGCTACCTAGCCAAATTGTCCGGAGAGAGCCATCCCTCACTGACTGTTGATCAAGTGCCGGTTGTGCGGGAGTTTGCTGACGTGTTCCTCGAGGAATTACAGGGGTTGCCCCGAGAGAGAGGTTGACTTCACAATTGAGCTCGAGCGGGGACCTTCCCTATCTCGAAGGCTCCGTGATCGTATGGCGCCCAGCCGAGCTAAAGGCGAAGGTTCATTGCAGGAGATGTTAGATCGAGGATTCATCCGTCCGAGTGTGTCCCCGTGGGGAGCGCCGATGTTGTTTGTGAAGAAAAAGGATGGTTCGATGCGCCATGCATTGACTATCGTGAGCTTAATAAGGTGACAATGAAGAATAAGTATCCGATTGCCCCGTATCGATGATTTGTTCGATCAGCCTTCGAGGAGCTTCCGTGTTCTCCAAGATAGATTTGAGATCCAGGTATCACGATTTGCGGATTAGGGACGCCGACATTCCTAAGACAAGCGCTCGTGTCTAGATATGGGCACTACGAGTTTGGGGTCATGTCGTTTGGATTGACGAATGCACCAAAGCAGCGTTCATGGACATGATGGATAGGGTGTTCAAAGCATTTTTGGACAGCCGTCATTGTGTTCATTGACGATATTCGATCTATTCAAGGACTGTAAAGGATCATGCGGAGCATTTGAGGAAAGTGTTGATGGCCTGAGGAAAACCAGCTTTATGCGAAATTTTCCAAATGTGAGTTCGTTGGAACAAGTGGCCTTCTTAGGTCATATAGTCTCGAGAGATGGTATAGTCGTGGATCCTGCAAAGATTGAGGCCGTGAGTTCGTGGGCCAGCCGACTTGATTAATCGAGATACGCAGACTTCCTAGGTTTGGCAAAGTTACTACCGTCGGTTTGTTAAGGATTTTTCCGCCATAGCCTCGCCCCTCACTCGTCGACGAGGAAGGGTGTCGAGTTCGTTTGGGACGGTAGGTGTGATGAGAGCTTTGCGAGCTCAAGCGCGATTTGACTTCACCCAGTGTTGGCGATCCGGGAGGGGACAGGTGGTTTCGTGGTTTACAAATGATGCTTCCAAGTTCGGGTTGGGTTGTGTGTTGATGCAAAGACGGAAGGTCATTGCTTATGCTTCCCGTCATTTGAAGCCATATGAGCAGAACTATCCGACTCATGATATGGAGTTGGCGCAGATGGTGTTTGCAATCAAGATTTGGAGGCATTATCTGACGGTGAGCGGATTCGAGATGTTTACCGATCACCGAGCCTCAAGTATCTGTTTACCCGAAAGAGTTGAACATGAGGCAGAGGAGATGGTTAGAGCTAGTGAAAGATTATGATTGCGAGATTCTCGTACCATCCGGTAAAGCCAACGTTTGTAGCCGATGCCTTAAGTAGAAAGACGTCGCACTCTGCTCAGATCATTGAGTTCCCAGCCAGCATTGAGAGAGAGTTCGAGCGGGCCGAGATTGCGATATTCTTTCGGGTGAGGTTCTCGCCGAGTAGCTCAATTGATGATCCAAACCATCGATTAGGCGTGAATTATTGATAGTCACGGTGAGTGACCTCGCACTTAAGAGGTTGGTTGATGAGTCGGTGTTGACGGCGACTTTGATTTTGTATATTCACCGAAGACGGTGGGTGACGTACTGAGGCCGGATGTGTGTTCCGGATGTTGCGAGTTTGCGAGCGAGTTGCTCTCGAGAGGCCCATGATTCTCGTTTGCTTGGCACCCCGGGGTACCAAGATGTATCAGATCTTAAGCGACATTCGGTGGATGGGTATGAAAAGAGGTGTTGCGGAGTTTGTCATCGATGTCTCACCTGGGCTGCAACCAAGTGAAGGCACCAGCGAGAGACCAACCGGATTGTTTGCACCACCGAGTGTGCCTCAGTGGAAATGGGAAGAAATCTCTATGGACTTCATTTCGGGTTTGCCGAGGACCGAGGAAGTTCACTCAGATCTCGGGTGATAGTTGACCGTTTGACTAAGAGCGCACACTTCATTCCGGTAGAGACACTTATACCGTGGAACAGTGGCGCGGTATTTTTAGAGCAGATCATTCGCTATCACGGTGTGCACTGTGAGGATCGTATCGACCGTGATTCGAGGTTCACTTCTCGTTTCGGAGAGCGCCCGTAAGGGTTTAGGCAATCGAGTGCGCCAAAGATGACTTTTCACCTCGCATCGATGGTCGATCGGAGAGGGTGAACCAGCATTCTCAAGATATGTTGAGGGCTTGTGTGTTGGATTTCCCGGGCGGTTGGGACCAGATTCAGATCTCGATGGAGTTTGCATATAACAACGCTTATCGATCGACGATTGGATGGCTCCATTCGAGGCTTTGTATGGTAAGCGTTGCCGATCTCCCGTGTTCGGGAAGAGGTTGGTGATAGGCGAGTTTTGGGTCCCGAGTTGCCGCAGCTTGACCAATGATGTGCGCGAGAAGATTAGAGCCCGTATGTTGAATTCCCAGAGCGCACAGTAAGAGTTATGCCGATGTTCGACGTCTGGATTTGGAGTTTGAGGTTGGTCAGCATGTATTCCTGAAGGTCGCACCAATGCGAGGAGTTTTGAGGTTTGGCAAGCGTGGGAAGCTGAGCCCCCGTTTTGTTGGTCCGTTTGAAATCCTGGAGAGGATCGGTCAGGTTGCTTATCGATTAGCCTTGCCTCCGTCATTGTCGCAGCGGTACGTGTATTTCATGTATCGATCCGAGGCATGACGCGCGGACGTCGCACATTGTGGATTTTGAGCCTTTGCGGTGAATGAGGATTTGAGCTTCGAGGAAAAGCGGTGGGAATTCTTGCCTTTGAGACAAAGACACCGCAGAATCGTGAAATCCTACTGGTAAAGGTTCGGTGGAGGAGTCGAAGTTTAGAGGAAGCCACTTGGGAGCGGGAGGATGAGATGAGATTGCATTATCCCGAGCTGTTTCAATCTTAAGTGACTTTCGAGGACGAAAGTCTTGTAAGGGGGGAGTATTGTAACGGCCCGGAAAATTCATCTCGGCCTTCCCGGGAGGCCCAGGGGCATTTTGGTAATTTTGGGTCGGGCCGGTTTTGAAATTTAAAATTTGCCGGAATAATTGCGAGTCAATTTGAATAGGATCGGGATTTTTGGTGAAGGCGTTTGGGCTTGGGAAGGAGCAAAAATAAATAGGGAATTAATTAGCGCGTCGAGCAGAATCGAACTGTGGCCGTGTCGCATGCTAGGCGGAAGGCACTGACCACCGAGCCACCGTGCTCGTTTGTTAATCTTTCTTGCGCGAGCTTGTATATATGCCTGTCTTCGTGCGTTTTATTTAAAAGCCAAAATCGCCCCGAGTTCGCTCCCCGCTTCTTCTTCTCCTTCTTCGTGAATCCTCCGACCGAAAATGAACCCCTTCGCCATTTCTCCTCGCCGACTCCAACCGCGGAGTTCCTCTCCATCTCAAGGTCGGTTTCCATTCCCGAGCAAAGCAGAGTAAACTTCTCTTCTTCTCCTCTCTCCTCTTTTCCGTGAGTCTCTCTCCTGTTCAGGGGGCTTCGCTCCGGCCGTGTTGAAGTGAATTTCTGGATGGGTTTTGTGCGGCTTTGTGAGGAGAGCTCGTCCAACAACTATCGGCCGTCGAATCTTCGCCGATCGCTCGAATTCGAGCTTCCTTTCCATCGCCCCTCGCTCGCGACCGTTTCGCCGCCGCGACGCTGCAGCAGAGCAACCGGCCGCCGAGCCACGCGCGCTTCGTTCGAAGCTCCCGAAGCCGCGTCCTCACCCAGCCTCGGGTCGCGTTGCATCGCCAGCGCCCCGTGACGTGCCACGCCTGTTCGCCCTCAGATCGCGCGCGCGTCCGCGCTTCCAAGCGCAAGCAGCTCGCGCACCCACGTGCCCGGCCTCGCGCCCCAGCGCCAGCCAACCAAATTTCGTTACGCCCCGTTCGTGCAATCGGTCCGTTCGTGCGTTAAATGCGTGCCTCGTGAGTTGCTCCCGAGTGAGCCTCATTTATTTTATTGTATTTAGGCCTATTGTGTGATTTTTGTGTTGATTGATAGGTTCCGTGAGCTAGATCGAGATTGTTCGTGACTTAGGATTTCGTGCCAAACCGCCCCCGACCAAGGTAAGGATTTCTTACCGGGGTTGTGTGGACCCTGCGATATTATATGTGATTGTTGAATGATTGCTTGTTTGTGACTATTGACATGTGTAGCTAGGTGCTTCAATCAATTCCTGTTAGCATGATTTCTTGGTTAATTCTCATGTTAATCCATGCTAGGTTGTTCCTTTCTCGCATGCTCGTATTCTGCTTCGCTTGCTTCGTAGTATCATGCTAGGCTCGTTGTATTCTTATTGAGCACGTATTGGATTTTATGGAATTGTTTCTTTGCTTGCTAAGGGCAAAGTTAGAGTTGCGGGTAGATAGCATCATCGGGCACGATGCATAAAGTACCTTGCATCCATGGCGTGGACGCCGAGCAAGTCATTCCGTCCCTCGACCCCGAGAGAGGATTTGCTAACCCGAGCGGTAGGCCCCGCAATCTTGGGTGAGGGTGGCGATCGTTAAATGCCCCAACCGTCGGGATGATGACTTGGCATTGCCTTGTCCTCGATAGTCGTGCGCGCGTCCTCCGGCGTGTTCGGCAGTAGTCCCACGATTGCCACCTGTTAAGGTAAGGGCGGCTTCTGGTGTAAGCCTACCACGACCCGCCTCCTTAGCCTCAGTGCGGTGGTTCAGCCGACATAGTTTAAGTGTCCAGTCTCACACCCCTATGTCGCTGACATCGATCCAAAGATTTAGTTAGGCGTGGTGATGGACATGGGCAAAGCTTGCCTCTAGACCCAGCACCCCATGGTCTGCGAAGAGCACGCGGTGCATGTTTACGCTCATTACAAGTGCCGACCGGAGAGCTCCTCGGGATCTTGAGCCAGTGTACCTTTCGTCGACGGCAGACAAAGCCGAGGCCGGACTTGTTTCTCGTATAGGGCGACTTATGTATTAGATCGTGTGATGATTTTATTAGGACTAAGCCACCGAAGTTGGCATCCGAGGCCCAAGTGTGGGCTAAGCTATGTGCTCTTTTCGTGTTATATTCATAGCTTGCATACGCCATCGAGATGACCATGTATATCGTATTGTACCCGGTTGGAGATTCTTACTGAGTAATTGTTACTCACCCTTATTTTGTGGTTTTCCACAGTAATCGTGGCGCGCGACGACGGATGCTCGAAGGAGAAGCCGTGATCATGGGGCCCGATCTTCCAACTCGATTTTTGTATTATGACTCTCGTGTGTTTTTGTTTTCCCCGAATGCATGTAGCGCAGACGAGCCCTAGGATGTTTGTAAATATTTGTGGATTCCAAGCATGTTGTATCCGAACAGGTTTTGAATGGCTTTTAGTAAATCTCGATCGAGTAAACTTTGGAAATGTATTTATCCCGAGCAGTGCTTGGAAACAGAAAGCAGGTTTGGGGAAAATGTCTAGTTTTTAAAGGGTTATTTTGAATGTTTTGTTTTAATTGGAATCCGAAATCATGTCTGTTTAAATGTCCTTTACTTTGAATACATGCATTGGGATAAGGGCCCATTTAGTGCCCCATTCGGGTCGGTCTCTTACAGAGCCCCTAGAAGGGTACCGGCTAGGCACGAGGTGGCGGAAAACCCTGAGATCCAACCTGGGGTCGAAATGGAACAGAGACCGATAATGGAAAACCGAGAGGACCCGAAGGTAGCGGCCCTGGAGCGAAAGGTGCAGGAGATGGCCGAAACCATCAATCAGCTGCAGATAGAATGGAATCGAATCGTGCAGAGACTCGGAAAAGGAATTTGGATGACCGACATAACGACCGAGAAACGCCTTCTCGCAAGGGATTACCTCCAAGCAAATTTGAAAAATACACTTCTACTGTGGTACCCATAGAGCAGATCTTGATGGAGATTCAAGATAAAGAACCACTAAAATGGCCAGCTAAATTAAAAGCAGGGGCTCATCGTCGTAACAAGGACAAGTACTGCCTCTTCCACCGAGATCATGGGCATGCTACTTCCGACTGCTATGACCTAAAGGAAACCATTGAGGCTCTGATCCAAAGTGGACGGTTGAAGGAATATGTTGAAGATAAGAGAAGGGTAATCGACCGCCCGAGTAAGAAGTAGAACGTGGGAGATTCCCCACCTCCGCAAGAAATTCGCACCATCTTAGGAGATCCTGCTGGAGGTGCCACAAACAGGAAGAGGAAAGCTTGTGCTCGAGAAGCCCGGGAGGCACCAAGTCCGGAGGAGGTGCGAATCGTGGCCGCGGCAGATGACGCTATAAATTTTCTACCAGCTGATGCGTGTAGGTTGCACCAACCTCACAATGATGTATTGGTAGTGGCCTTGACAATAGCTAATATTAAAGTTCGAAGAATATTAGTTGACGGTGGAAGCTCGGTAGACATCCTGTCGCTACAAGCGTATGACGCTATGAAGCTGGGGCGGAAGAGATTATCCCCGAGCACTACCCCATTGGTGGGGTTCGGGGGCAGCACTGTATACCCAGAAGGTTGCATCGAGCTTCTAGTGACGTTTGGCGAAGGAGACCAGTCGGTGCTTTCTTTCGTCAATTTTCTAGTGGTTCAGGACAGTTCGGCATACAATGCCATTATCGGAAGGCCCTTCATTCATCAACTTCGTGCGGTACCATAAACGTACCATCAATTGATGAAGTTCCCGACTTCTACAGGGATTGGGTGCATACGAGGAGAGCAGCAGATATCAAGGGAGTGCTACCATACGGCTTTACGAAGGGCATCCAGGTTGATGGATGTTCGCATGGTCGATATAGATCCACAGGATGCCTCCTTGGGAAAGGCCGTGCCACATCAATCGGATGCGGCACCTGAGGGGAGCAATCATAGCCCATAGGACAATCGCCGAGGAGAGCCGGCTGAACAGTTGGAAAAAGTACAGCTGTTATCTGTGGAGCAGGAGGTGCAGATAGGTTCAAGTTTGAGCCCCGAACATCGAGCAAGCCTTATAACGTTCCTCCGAAACAACAGCGACGCGTTTGCATGGTCTCCCGAAGACATGCCTGGGGTGGATCCAAGAGTAATGGTGCACCGCTTAAACATTGACAGAGATTACAAGCCTGTGCGACAAAAACGCAGAGCTTTTAATCATGAAAGAAATGAAATAATTGAGGAGCAAGTGCACGAGTTGCTAAAAACAAGGTTCGTCAGGGAGGTACATTACCCTGAGTGGTTGTCCAACGTGGTATTAGTTAAAAAACCCAATGGGAAATGGCGCACTTGCATCGACTTCACCGACCTCAACAAGGCTTGTCCCAAAGACAGCTTCCCCTTACCTCGGATAGATCAACTGGTAGATGCCACCTCTGGTTACGAGGTCCTGACCTTTATGGATGCATACTCAGGATACAATCAAATCCAAATGCATACCCTAGATCAGGAAAAGACATCATTCGTGACTAGCCGAGGTTTGTACTGTTATAATGTCATGCCTTTTGGCTTAAAAAATGCTGGAGCAACCTACCAACGTTTGGTTAACCGTATGTTTTCTCACCTTATAGGGAAAAGTATGGAAGTGTATGTCGACGACATGCTGGTCAAAAGCAGGCAGGCCGAAGAACACGTCAAAGATTTATCATAGGCATTTCAAACTCTGAGGAAATATCAAATGAAGTTGAACCCTAGCAAGTGCGCATTTGGAGTGAAGTCGGGGAAGTTCCTCGGGTTTATGGTACACCAACGAGGAATTGAAGCGAACCCCGAGAAAATCCAAGCAGTGTTAAAATTGGAAGCACCTCAAACGATAAAAAAACTTCAGAGTTTAAGCGGGAAGGTGGCTGCCCTCAGTCGGTTTATCAGCCGAGCAACAGACAAGTGCCAGCCATTCTTCAGAGCATTGAAGTGTAAAGGAAAAATTGACTGGACCGAAGAATGTGAGGCCGCCCTGAAGCAGCTCAAAGAGTACCTCACTTCGGCTCCTCTTCTGTCAAAACCTATACCTGAGGAGGACTTGTTCCTATATGTGGCAGCCTCAGATAAAGCTGTCAGCTCAGCGTTAGTCATAGATGAGAACGGGCGCCAATTGCCCGTCTACTACACCAGTAAAGTTATGGTCGGCGTCGAGGCTCGCTACCCGCAGGTAGAGAAGCTGGCCCTAGCTTTGGTCATGTCGGCAAGGCGACTACGACCTTATTTCCAAGCACACAAAATTGTGGTCCTCACTAATTATCCTTTGCGACAGGTGCTGCAGAAGCCGGAACTATCAGGGCGATTGCTGAAGTGGGTAGTGGAACTTAGTGAGCACGATGTCCAATACCAAGCCAGGCCGTCAATTAAAGGTCAAGCAGTAGCGGATTTCGTTGTCGAGCTCACACCCGAAGGCAATGACGAAGTCCTGGCGGTAGTAGCATCGGATCCGTGGGTTCTCTATGTAGACGGATCATCGAATAAAAAAGGGTGTGAAGCTGGTTTAGTACTCCAATCCCCGGAAGGGGATCGATTTGAATATGCTCTCCGGTTCACATTCAAGACCTCCAACAATGAGGCTGAATACGAGGCGCTAATAGCTGGCCTCCAAGTAGCAGTTGCAGTTGGAGCGTCCCGTTTGAGTATCAAATGCGATTCTCAGCTCGTAGTAAACTAGGTCAACACAGTATACCAAGCCAGGGAAGCTCGAATGATTGCTTATCTGCGTAAGGTAAAAGGCTTGATGGAAGCCTTTCAAGAGGTTAGATGTGAACAGATCCCGAGGTCCCAAAACTCTAATGCTGATTCCCTAGCCAGGTTGGCCGCCTCGTTTGAAACGGAGGAAAGAAGAACAGTTCCTGTAGAAATCTTGACCGAACCTAGCATACTCTGATCAAGCGACAAGCATATGTAGCCTCGCCCTGTTATTCAGACTTGGATGACCCCGATAATTCAGTTTTTGACACAAGGGGTAGTACCAAGTGACAAGAACGAGGCTAGACGACTCCGCTACCGAGCAGCTAGATATCTCTTAGACAGGGGCAACCTATACAAACGCGGACACACCCTCCCTTTGCTCCATTGCCTAGACCCCGAAAAAGCAGCTTATGTTATGAAGGAAATTCAAGAGGGCATTTGCGGCAACCACTCTGGTGCACGCTCGCTAGCACAAAAGATAGTCCGATAGGGATATTTTTGGCCGACGATGTCCAATGATACTCGCCAGTTCACACGCTCATGTGACAAGTGTCAGCGCTTTGCGGAGGCAATCCACCAGCCACCAGAAAATTTGACTAGCATGGTTGGTCCTTGGCCCTTCGCACAGTGGGGGGTAGACCTTATTGGACCCATGCCACAAGCCAAAGGCCAAGTCAAGTTTGCAGTAGTAGTAGTTGACTATTTCACGAAATGGGTAGAGGCGGAAGCCTTAGCCTCAATAACCGAGAAGAAAGTAACGAGTTTCATTTGGAAACATATCATTTGTCGATTCAGAGTACCTCACACCCCTGTAACAGACAATGGGAAACAATTTGATAATGTTGCGTTTAGGGCCTTTTGCCAGGAGCTCAGTATACATCATCATTGCTCGTCACCAGCACATCCTCAAGCAAATGGGCAGGTTGAGCTGTTAATAAGATTATCAAGAAAAACCTTAAAGCAAAGCTTGAAAATCTTAAGGGGGCGTGGGTTGATGAGCTCCCCAACGTCCTCTGGGCATATAGGACAACCCCTAGAACCTCGACAGGGGAAACACCCTACTCACTAGTGTATGGCGCCGAAGCAGTAATCCCAGCAGAGATCGGTATCGCGTCTCCCCGGACTTTGTTATACGACCCAGAAACGAATAATCAAACTATGCAACTGAATTTGGACCTACTTGAGGAACGAAGGGAAAGGGCCAGGATCAGGGTCGCGGAGTACAAGAATCGAGTGGCACGGTACTACAACTCCAGGGTGAAGATTCGATGTTTCAAACCAGGTGACTTGGTACTCTGCCGAATCTTGCCCAATGCTAAGGATCCTAACTTTGGTTCCCTGGGACCAAACTGGGAAGGACCATACATGGTGACTCGGGTAATACGCCGTGGGACCTATCACTTGGAAACACTAGATGGCACTAGGCTCCAGCATCCATGGCATTCGGAGCACCTAAAGAGATACTACCAGTGAAGCTTATGCAATCTTAGTCATAGTTTGTTTTATATTTGCAACATGAATTCTTTTAGCTTTTTTCAATTTTTCTTAGCCAATTCAAGAATGATGTAATCAAAGCAACAAGTTAATAAAGGCAGTTCAAGCATATTCTACTCTATGTGCATGTAAATCATACTTAAATGGGGGAAACACGGAGTAATACCAAAATAGGGAATCCTGTGCCAAAGAGGGAAATCTTGGTTGACTCACGTCCGATAAGGCCCTAGGTCGAAAAAGGGACCATAAGCCAAAGAAATGGACCTTCAGGGGCTAAGGTTGAAAAAAGACCCAGTACCAAAACAAGCAACTACTAATTAATTGAGGCAAAAGAAAACAACGTCCCAAATTCACAAAATGATTGAAAAAGATACGTCAAGTATGTAACACGGTCTATCCATTAATAGTAGAAAGGTTCCATAACATGACACATAGTACAACATAACTCCATGCTAAACGCGATACAAGCTGGGTTATGGTATGCCAACGACAAGTTTATACACCTACAACGTAGACATACAGACAGGGTTACAACACACATAGACAAACCAACAAAACTAGGAGCAGGGCGATCAACACTCCTCCCGACTACAAGGTTCAACTTGGATGAGGGGCTCGACCGCCAGACCCAGCCCGGATTGAGCCAATAAGAGCAGCAGTAGATCTAATGGTCACACGGCTGTCACACTCTGTCATCGGACTATCGCTTTCGGGAACACCCTGAAATATTCGATCATCATAATAAGGAACATGAACAGGATGATCGTTACTCGAAGTAGATAAGACAAGGGTAGGAGTGGAAACCCTTTGAACAGTTAGGCCAGGAGCAGCTTTCCTTTGCGAGGCAACAACTTGGTCGAAAAAGTAGAGGTAATGGTCGACCAGGATGGCAGCGTGATCCCTTTTGAATTGCTTCACGGCCCAAGCCACCCCATTTTGCATATTCTCCTGGGCTAAGGTGACAAACATAGGCGTCTTCTTCAGGGCCTCCACTAACACTGCAACATTTCCTAGCTTACCTCGAGCCTCGGTCAACTCTGCTTGTACCTTTGCATGGGCAGCGACTTCGGCTGCCAATTCCAGCTGCCTAGATTGTAAGAGGGCTTGGGTTTCTTTCAGGTTGTTATGACAAGAAGCCAGAGTTTTTTCGGTGGATCGAAGCTCTCTCTTTAGCCTCTCAACTTCCTCCATAAGGGACCTGGCAATGTCCCACCCCGACCCACAAACTTTTCTCATGTAAGCGAGTTTGTTGGCAAGCTGATTTGCCCCGTACACCAGCTTGAGGTATCCCTGAAAGAGAGACAAAACGTCAAATTATGTGACAAGCTATTAGTTTAGAGCGATGAAATATAGACGAACCTGCAGGACCATGTCCGTGCCTTCCGAGATATTAGTCACAGGATATTCGTGTAGTATTGTAGGCCGAGATTCAATTATGCCCACCCCCCCCCCCCCCGTTACGCATGGATTCAGTCAAGAACTGAACTGGGTTCGGAGTGTTGTGATAGGGGCCGGGGGGAACCTCCTATGTGATGAAGGACGGCAGAACCTCAGCCCCTCTGGGAGGAGAATCTAGAATAGGCCGCTGGACGGGGCGACCTGAAGGGGGACCGCTCGGGTCACAGCCACGACCCGTACCCACGCCAGACGGCCCCTCAGAAACACCAGTGAACCAAGCAGCGTCCTGCTGATCGGGAGATGGAGGAGGGTCAGAAGGTAACCCACCAGGCCCAAAAGTTCGGCTCCCCCCTGCACTAGAGTCACCAACGAACTAGAAGCAAGGGGTTTGACTTCCGCCTGTGCCTAGGGAGACTGTGGGAACGTCCCCAAGCCAGCTCATGTCCTCAACACCTAGGGAATACCGAGAACTCTCCACCCCAGCACTCTCGGGGTCTGGAAAGGTGGGACCATCGAAGCCATCGATCCCTCCCTCTGTTGAGGCTTGAGGTGCGTTTCGCTCCATTCCTGCACGAGTAATAATCAAAGGTCACAAATATGAAAGCGATTCACCAGCGTGAGGCATGCTGGAAATTTCACTTACCCGGTAGTAGATTGTTGGCAAGTAAAGACTGGAAAGTTACGAGCTTTAGACTCCTTCGTTCCTCGACAGGCAGTGACCTGCACCAGTAATAAAACTCTCGAACATGCTCTCGAATCTCCGGTCTACAACGAGCTGTAAGGGGACAAATACACATGTTAGAGGTAGATTAAAAGCAATAAGTTAACCATCAAAGTGATGGCCTTGTTAAGAATCGCCTCACACAGTCCTCGTAAAAGCACTCAATAAGAGAAGCCTTACCGCCCACGGTAAAGGTGGACGTAACTCTAGAAGAGTAGGGGCAAGGGGTCAACCAATCCCCCCCGACAAAAAACCATTGGTGACGCCACCTCCTTGCGCTGTCAGGAGCAAAGAGAATACGTCCTCTACGAGGCGAGACATAACAGCTCACCGAAACATCAGGACTCTCATGAAAACGATAAAGGGACAGGAAGTCGTCTATTAAAAATGGACCTTCTAAACCAAGGCGATTCCAAAGACAAATACAACCAAAGAAAATATTCCACACATTTGGGGAAAGTTGGCCTGGAGCCAACTCCACCGTACACAATAACTCCTGGACTATAGGCACCACGGGAAATCGAAGACCCCGCCTCAACATCATCACATAAGCCGCAGTCCATCCTCGAGGGGGATTATAAGCTGACTCCTTCCCAACTGGTAGTCGGAGAAGAACGTTCGAAGGGATATTATAATCCTCCCTCAATTTTATCAAATGTTTCTCGCTTAGGCATGAAACTTCATGAAGAGAAGAGTCAGTCCCGCAGGTCAAGGGTTTGCGATTGTTGCATTTCACGTGTGAGTTACTCACAAAATATGGTCGAACGCTACCACCCTGAAATTCTTCCACAAATGACTCACTAGCACAAGACTCTCCCTCACTCGACTCACTCTCGTCTATAGCCTCACTAGCCACAAACTCATAGTCTGGATCGGATTCCATCTCTCACAAGAGCCACAAAGGGAAATAGAAAAAAGAGAAGTCAGATCTAGCACAAAGCAAGAAGTGTTACACTCGTTTGAGAGGACAAAGAAAAAACTCACTCAAAGAGACTTACCATGGAATAAAGAGAACTTGAGATGAGTAAAGGAAATGGGTGAAAAAGCCTCATTTTATAGAGTTTGTTTTCTAAAGGTGCGGGGAAGGAATCAGTACGGGGCGTGAAAATAGGGACGACGACGACTACGATACACCGCCGAACGATAACTACTCTCGTTGCCTCAGTAAGTCAGACCGAGGCATACCAGAGTGGGGGAAACTGTTGTAGGAGGATTTCCGGATGCACAAAACAGTCCGTGTAGGCCCAAAGGCCAGCCCGAGAATGAGGCCCAACAAAAAAACTCGAAAGGCCAGATTGGCCCGGTCCCGTGAGTCCGATCCTTGGATGTGAGGAACGGGCACGTGGGGGGACCCTCGATAGAGGGTCAGACACATGTCCGACTCCCACATGCAAGGGTCGGACACTTGTCCGAATTTCACATCAAGGTCGGACACGCGTCCCACCCCCACATCCGAGGGTTGGGCACGTGTCCGACTTCACATCCGAGGGTCGGGAAAATGTCCGACTTCACATCCGAGGCCCGGACACGTGTCCGACCCCTACATGTGAGGGTCGGACATGTGTCCGACTCCCGTGCACGTGTACGAGTGTGGGCTGAACACGGTCCGACCCCTGGGCACGTGTGCGACTACGGGCCGAACGTGCGTTCGGCTCGTTTGAGCGTCGTTCGAGGCCCACTCAAGGGAAGAGAGAGGCCCATTTTGGTCGACTCCACCACTTCCCACGGGCAGGAACGACGCACGCGGAAGAGTGATTATGGTCGTGCAGCGACACCCACTTCAGGAAATCACGTTCGTGGCAAGAAGAACAGGAAACCACACCCTATAAAAGGACTCCCCATCGATGCTTAAGGTAAGTAACCTTCGATTTCGAGCTTTGAACCCGACGTATACCCAACTGACTTAGGCATCGGAGTCCACGCGGGCTCGTACTCACACGGTGCCCCGATTTATTCTTCTCGCTTTGCGAGCACGACGTCCCCTTCCTAAAATAAATTCACCGTTGATACCGAACACCAAGATTTGGCATCAACAGTGGGTAAAAATAATTGTAAGCACTCTTTTGAAGTTATTATTGGTTTTACCTATTTTATCGTTAAGAGAACTTGTATCAATATTACTTCTTGTGCTCCAATTGATGTGTTCTTTTCTTTTTTTTTTTTTTTTTTTTTAATTCAATAACTTCTTTTCCTTATTTTTTAAGTAAAAATTAAAGGTAGTGGACCACAAATTGTTTATAAAAAATACTATTATCCTTGAATAAATGAGAGCCAAATACCGATTTTTAAAATTGAATTTGTGACAGATGTTAATTGGATAATCACCGAATAATGAAATCATCATACCGATTTAAAAAAAAAAGAATACACGAATCTCTACTTGGCTTGTACTTAGAAGATATGGTTTTCGTTTGTTAGAGGATGCGTTACAGTCTAATACTATGATTAAAGCATGAATAAAAGGCATATGCATGAAATACATAAATCCAAATTTGTTTAGTAATTTCAATATACAATACATGCACGAGGTCACAGTTAAACAAGAATTTCCACTACCCACAAAATGGATTTCGAGAAGACAAGCTTAGAGGCAACTTCAAGACGGTGCTAGTTGAAGACCGGTATTTCACGACGTCGAGGCACTTCTATTGCTTTAATAGACTTTTGTTGATTGCTGAAAATTTGTTTGTCAAGTAAATCTTTAGAAAATATATTTTTCAATATATATACATATATATATATATATTTATTGTTTTTATTGAAATTGACTTTAATCAATATTATTAATTAAAGTTACTGGTGGGCTCGAGGTACTTAAGGTGATGAGTTAAATGGATGGTAGCCACATATTAAGCAATAAATTTTCTATGAATTTTTTTTACATCCAAATGTTGTAAAGTAAGCCGGTATGTCCCATGTGTTGAGTTTTGGCAAAATATTAGAAGTGAATTATCTCATATCGGAAAGATGCAAGATAGTGGTGTACTACAAACACCATAAAAGAAGCATGAGACTTTGGTTTCAAAGCATCTTAGTTAAAAGGAGGTTTGGAGTTTTTCCACGTCATTCTTGTGTTCTCTTTTATTGTGTTTTCTTTAATTCCTCAATATTTTTCTACTTATTCATGTTGTTATTAGGGAAGGTTTTTTCCAACAAGTGGTATCAGTGCTTTAGGTTTATAGGCTTTTTTAATTTTTGAGTATGTTGTGGTTGTAGTTTTGTCCACATCAGAAAAGAATTCTTGAAACGAACTACATTTGGGAGATTTGCTAGGAGTGAAGCGGAGATGTCAACTTTTACGAGTGCAGTAAAGATCGAGTGGAGAAATTTGATGGAAAGATGATCGTCGACTTATGGCAAGTACAAGTTCGAGATGTGATGATACAATTTCGATTACATAAGGATTTGAAGAGAAGACTAAGGTGTGGTAGGTGTGGTGCTTCTGAAATAAAAAGATCAGGCAGTGATGATGATCCAACATAGTCCAGTGGTGGTTCCAATAGCGTTTTTAAGAAGTCAAGAAATAAGGAAAGAAGAAAGACTTTTTGCAGAAGAAAGGTTGTAGAGAATGCAGACAGACGGGTCACATGAAAAAGAATTGTCCTAATAGAGCAAGTTCGTCAAAGGGCTCGGGTTTGGATGCTGACGTGGTCTCTTTTGCTAGAGGAGATGGTGACTTCCTCTGAAGAAAGAAAGAAACCATCCTTATGGTATGTTCGCTTTGCCAGGATAGAGGATGCGATGTCAGCAGTTCCATAAGTTTGCACATGGGCATTGACTTGGCGGTTATGCTAGGTGTGTGGTGGAAGTTATATCGATGACTGAATCATGTAAGCCACGTAGGTGGAAGTTGCACCAGAAATTTCAATAAGGTGCATCGACATGTAATGAAGAAAAATATTAGAATGTGTGATTTCAAGTGTTATACTTTTTATGGTGGAGTATGTTATAATTTTCAGAGTTGAGAACTATGATTGTCATAGAAGACAACGTTGCAGTAGAAGATGTGGATTCTTCAAATATCTCGCCAATGTGGAATTTGTTGCGATTTTGACAAAATATTATAAATGAATTGTCTCACATCAGAAAGATGCAAGGTAGTAGTGTGCTCCAAGCACTATAAAAGGAACATAGTTCAAAACATCCCAATCAAAGGCCCTTTAAGCTTGTGTATTGACTCTAGTCAAATTCTTTATGTATTCTGATCTTGTAGAAGGTGGGGCAAAGGGTGTAAGTAGTATAAGTTTCGAAGAGAGTGATTTTGTAATTGGGGTCAGGGAGAGAATTCTGTGTAATTATAAGAATTTGTCACATAGTGGAAGTTCTTTCTGTCTGTGGCTTTTTTTTTCAGTTTGGGAGTTTTTTCAGGTAAGTTCTTGTGTTCTCTTTTATTATGTTTCCTTTAATTTCTCAATATTTTTTTGTTTATTCATATTGTTATTAGGGAAGGTTTTTTCCCAACACCAATACATTAGTGGAGCTGCGCACAAGCTGGCTTGAACAGTCATGGATATAAAAAAAAATTAAAATTACTAATTGAAGTTTAACAATTTAAATCAATTGTTAACACTAATTTGATGATTTCAATCAATAATTTTGATGATACTAATTGAAATTAATTGATAATATTCTTGAATCCAATTAATGATATTGATTGAAATCAATGTCTCAATAGGTGATATTCATTGAAGATAATTTGAAATCTCACCTTTTTATTTACTAAAATGTGAAATACATTTCTACAAATAAAAGAAAGCTAGATGAATTCATGTCAATGAGATTTGTGAATTTAGGATTTCTTATCTCATTAATTTTAATGTTCTTTTATATCAGTAGTATTTGAATTAGATGTTTTTCGGCTTCATTTAGATTTGAATTAGTTTTTTTTTTTTAGATTTAGATTTGAATTAGTTATTGGGTGACAATTATATGTTTTTTTTTAACTTTGGAATTAGGCTCAAAACATAAAGAAAAAAGTAAAGAACAATAAAAATTTGTCGTAGATACAAATCGTAGCATTTCTTTCTAATTATCTTTTTAAAAAAGATTTCATATAGTAAAAAATTTCAACTTTCAAAATTTTAACTTATTGAACATGACAATTTCACTTGATTTAAGAGAATTTGACAAATAACCATTCATTTAACTTGATTAAATTCGTATTTTCTCTATTTGAGTTTTTATCTAAATTTTGATATTCATTAAAAAAAATGTTATTCTTGAAAAATTCGAGAAAATGGTTGTTCAATGATTTTCCAACCCAAATTGGGAGCTTCTTTTGATGGTAACATTGGGCAGAAAATGGTAGAGATGGAAGAAGTCGAGCATCAGTAAAAAACAAATTGATGAAGCTTTTATCTCTGGCTGTCTTTAAGTTAGAGAATCTCTCTCGAGGGCTCAGGGAAGATTTCCTTGGAGATTGTCTCATAAGTGTTGGTAGACATATTCGTAGCAATTTTAGCCTTGCCCTATCTAAAGAAGAACAAATATAGAGAGTAGGGAAGAAAAAAGAATGAAAGACCTAAGAAAATATCTTCTTTATTGATTTGTTTGGGCCAGAAAACTGTCCTTATATAGGAATAGGAGCAGTCCAAAATACAGATGAATATTTACATGTACATCTAACTATATAACTAATATCCAACTATTGTGAAACTAATCATCTAACAACTTCTTTAATATCAATAATATGAAATTCTCAATGAGCTGCCTTTACAGCCCCCCGCAAGCCCATGTCTACTGCACTCTTGACACACAATTTGTCCCGAATGGATTGAAATCCAGCAGTAGGCAGTGGCTTGGTGAATACATCTGCAAGTTGGGCTGTAGCAGGTAAATGAAGGACTTGTATTTGCTGATTCTGAACAAGATCGCGAAGAAAATATATGTCTATCTCGACGTGCTTAGTTCGTGAGTGCTGGACAGGATTGACACTGAGATGGACAGCTCCAAGGTTGTCACACCAGAGAATTGGAGGTTTGACAATAGGAATGTGTAGTTTAGAGAATAGAGATCGTAGCCATACTAACTCAGTAGCTGCATATGTCAGACATCTGAACTCAGCTTCAGTGCTAGATCTAGATACTGTATATAGAGATGTTGAGGTTTGGATAAGACAAGTCCATGTTGGAGAGTACCACAAAGATACCGCATTATTCTTTAATAGCTCGCCAATGAGATAACTTTGGGGCGTGCATAAATTGGCATACTTTGTTTACTGCATATGAAATTTTTGGACGAGTTATAGTGACATATTGGAGATCTCCTACAACACTCCGATAAGTTTGAGGTTGATCAAATACGACACTACCTTGTGCTGAAAGAATCGAGAAGTTGATCATAGGCGTCGGCATGGCATTGACATTTTGCATATTATATTTGCTTAGTAAATCAGCAATATATTTTTCTTGAAACAAGTGAAGACCGCCAGCCGAGGTGCGAGAGACCTCTATCCCTAAAAAATAGCTGAGAGATCCAAGGTCTTTTAAAGTGAACGCCACATTCAACTGATCAATAAGCACTTGGATATCTTGAGAAGATGATCTTGTGATGATTATGTCATCTACATACACCAATATATAACATGTAGAGGTTCCATTTGTGCGGAGGAACAGAGAGATATCAGCTTTAGAATTGACAAATCCTAGCTGGAACAAGAATGCTTTCAACCTATCAAACCAAGCCCTTGGTTCTTGCTTGAGACCATATAGAGCCTTTTTTAACTTGTTGTTGGAGGCGGATGACACACTCAATTTAATTAAAATTATAAATAAGAAGAATGATGACGTGGCTTGTTCAGGACTTCACCGCAACGAAGTCTCTACTTCTGATTAAGCGAAATGTGTGTGTGTGATCCCCAAAGGTTGTGCAAGTATACACAGTCTTTGTTGTAGCAAGTTTTAAAGTAAGTAAAAGTCATTTCCACAGGGAATAGTTATTAGTGTCATGTTCAAGCGAAATCGAGAGTCAGGGTGATGGGGGAGTTTGTTTTGGCGAAGTAAATCTAAACTAAGTAAATTAAAGATAAATCGAACTGATAAAATACATCGGAAAGGAATAAGACATTTTGGAGAGTTTCGCTTCACCAAAACTATTTACAGCAAAGAAGCAACAACCGTTAGCTTTCTCTTTCGCTCTCTCGAGTCTTAGAGTTTGGCTCTCTCGAGCTTTTGGCTTGGTTCTCTCAAACACAAACACTGCTAAGGCAAAGAGACACAACATTAGGCGAACCTTATCTCTAAGCATTCAATTTAGATGCAAGTAAACTCATCTCTAGGTAAACTTTGCGAACCTAATGTTATACATGCAAGATCGCTCTATTTCTATTCTCTCCAAGAGAAATAAAGACATACACACAGTGGATCAAACGGAGTGCATTTCGAATTAACACAACATGGATAATAGTATATCATCTCGCTAAAGCTTCGCTTAGGCGAAATACTCTCATTTGCCTATTTCCTTCCAATGATAGATTTAGCTGCTCATGTCGATAAATAAAAGCAAAGCGAAGTAAAAGCAATAGAAAATCTTCATTAAAAACAACAAGAACAAGGTTCATCGAAACTACACTAAAATAGAAGTAGAAGAAAGCAATAAAACTAAACTACGGCTAAGCTACAACGAAAAACTAAGGAAATGGTGATCGAAAATGCTCGTCCGAATGGTGATCGACCCTAGATGGGTGATCTGCCCCAAGAACGGGGGTCTTCCCTAAATTATATCATGTTTTGCTCTGAAGGTGAACAGCTCTATTTATACTCCAGCTCGAAGCGACAAAGCCTGCTACAAGATCCAGACAATATTGGACTGCTCTGCGATCGCATTTTGATTTAAGGATCGCGCTTATTCGACATTTCTGCTCCACGATCCACATTGTCGGTTGTTAGAGCATCTTGGCTTCGCTAAGTTTACATCATCTTCTTTCATTGGTAGCTTCGCTGTGGCGAAACAATTGGTAACTTCTTTAAGCTTCACTGCTGCATTGAATCTCTTCAAGGCGTGCTTGGCTGGGCTAATGTTCGCTTTGGCGAACACCTTCTTGTTGGAATTTCGCTTCGCTTCATCATGAATGCTGCAGAAAAACTAGAAAGTATCAAATCTTTTTACAACATAAAACTTGGCACACATTCAAGCATATTTCGCTACAGCGAACCCAGAAAATGCATCCTAATAAAAAAAACTAAAGGATGTTTCGTTTAAGCGAAAGTTAAGCATGATGGGCGAAATTCAATATTAAATTCATTAAATATTAGCAAATTCTTATAAAAATATATTCTCTTAAGCTACTTTAACTCTCAATTCTTGAGAGTTATCACATGCATACTAGAGGAACTTCAGTTTCAACTTTAAAACTAGCTGGTTGTTCCATAAATACATCTTCAGTTAAAAACCCAAGTAGAAATGCATTGTTTATATCAAGTTGCTTTATCTCCCAGCCATTTCTTAAGGCCAATGTCTAGAGTATCCGTATGGTAATCGGTTTTGTGACAAGGCTATAAGTTTCTGAGTAGTCAACATCATCATTTTGATGAAAACCTTTGGCCACTAATCTGGCCTTATAACGAGCAACTGAACCATATGAGCTACGTTTGATTTTGAATACCCATTTGCAACCAATTATTTTCTTATTTGAGGGATGAGGAACTAAATCCCATGTTTCATTCTTCTGTAAGGCATCATATTCATCTGTCATAGCCTTCTTCTAGTGAGGATATTGAAAAGCCATTTTAACCGAAGTTGGCTCTTTATCAATCATTTCTGCAACAAGAGCTTTAGGCTTCCGAATACCATTATTTCCTCTTGTAATCAGCATGTTCATTGACAACAAGTGGAACTGTTGGTAAAGAAGCAGGTGGTAGAGAATTAGAAGTAGAGGTAGATGAGAGATTTAGACTTGGAGCTAATATAGGGACAGAATCTGGTTCAAGTGAGGAAGTTGAACTAGATACAATATTTTGAGGTGTACTAGGAGTAGGAGATGAAGTGGTGGGTGAAGCATTTGAGTTACTTCATTCATTAGCTAAAGGCAGATTAATAGAAGCAGGTTCAGAAGGGTTTGATTGATTGAACTCTGTTGCAGATAGAGGAGATGTTGAAGAATGGTTTTGACTATATTGAGGAACTCTACTAAGAATTGGTGGTGATAGAATGGATATTGTGTGGGAAAATCTTTAGTTTTAGAATTCAATGCAGGAAAAACAGAATCATCAAATATTACATGTCTGGATATAGATAATTTTCCATTTAGATCCATAAATTTATACCCTTTATGAGTTGTACTATACCCCAAAAAAATGCAAGGAGAGGAACGTAATTGCATTTAATATTGATTGAAGGGTCTCAAGTATGGGAAATATAGACAGCCAAAAACTTTAAAAGAATTATATGTTGGTTTGTATTGAATAATATCTCCAAAGGACTTTTTCCATGTAAAGTTGTAGTCGGTAATCGATTAATAAGAAAAACTGATGTTGCAAAGGCATCATCCCAGAATTCTAATGAAAGAGAAGAGTGAGATAAGAGAGTAAGCCATGTATCCACTATGTGCCTATGTTTACGCTCTACTACACCATTTTGTTCAGACGTATGAGGACATGTAAAACGATGAAGTATGCCATTTTGTTTTACAATAGAAGTGAAGGCTTGAAACTCTCCTCCTCCATCTGTTTGGATGGACTTAATTTTTTCCTCAAAAAGATTCTCAACTAGAGTTTTAAAAGTAAGAAATACGGATAACACATCAGATTTTGCAGTTAAAAAATATATTCGTGTAAATTTAGAGTACATATCAACAAAACTAATATAGTACTTGAAGCCATTTCTAAAAGTTTGATGAGAAGGTCCCTATAGATCAATGACTATTGATTCAAGAGGAGATTTATAAGAGGTAGTAGATTGAAAGAAAGGTTGTTTGCAAAGTTTGCCTTGTGCACAAGAAATACAAGTAAATGGTATTTATCTCTTGATAAAGAAACATTACATGAAGTAAGAACTTGATCGACTACATTTAGGTGAGGATGTCTCAGCCTATTATGCCACAATGTAAGATAAGCAGAAACTAAAGGGTACGAAACAGAAGCTGTGCACGCAGTAGACCGAACAGGGTACAAAACTTGTGCTTTTTCAGACATAGAGAATGATAAGCCTTAGAGAGAAAAAACCGATACAACCCTTCATGGAAATGACCTTGGAGCAAAATTTTCCCAGTTTCCTGAGCCTTTACAAAACATTTATCAGAATGAAATTCAAGAAAACAGTAATTGTCTTTTGTAAATTGGCTTACACTTAACAAATTTTTTGTTATACTTGGAACATGAAGGATTTTGTTCATTTGGAATATAGTTTTATCATGAGCATTATCAACAGAAATGTTGGAAGGAACAAGAAGAGATTGATCTGTATGAAAAATGTTTAGCCCATTTCCATTACCATCATGAACCTGCTCATTGCCATTGTAGTGATGCCCAAGAGAAATATTTTGTAACTCATTTATGATATGATTTGAAGCACCTGTGTAAGGGACCGACCCGAATGGGGCACTAAATGGGCCCTTACCCCAATGCATGCATTCAAAGTAAAGGACATTTAAACAGACATGATTTCGGATTCCAATTAAAACAAAACATTCAAAATAACCCCTTTAAAAACTAGACATTTTCCTGAAACTCGCCCCCTGTTTCCAAGCACTGTTCCAGATAAATACATTTCCAAAGTTTACTCGATCGGAGGTTTACTAAAAGCCATTCAAAACATTCGGATACAACATGCTTTGGAATCCACAAATATTTACAAACATCCTAGGGCTCGTGTCCCGCTACATGCATTCTGGGGAAAACAAAAACACACGAGTCATAATACAAAAATCGAGTTGGAAGCGGGCCCCATGATCACAGCCTCCTCCTTCACCATCCTGTCTCGCAACTCGGTTACTGTGGAAAAACCACAATAATAAGGGTGAGCAACGAATCGCTCAAGAAGAATCCCCAACCAGGGGGTACAATACGATATACATGGTCATCTCGATGAGCGTATGCAAGCTATGAATATAACACGAATAGAGCACATAGCTTAGCCCACACTTGGGCCTCGGATGCCAACTCGGTGGCTTAGTCAGGAATAAAATCATCACACGATCCAATACGTAAGTCGCCCTATACGAGAAACAAGTCTCCTCGGCTGCCTCATCGTCGACGAAAGGTACATCGCTCACAATCCCGAGGAGCTCTCCATCGGCGTATGTGTAATGAGCGTAAGCATGCACCGCGTGCTACTGCAGAACTATGGGGGGTTGCCGGTCCGGAGGCAAGCCGCCCATATCCAGCCACCACGCCTAACTAAATCTTTGGATCGGTGTCAGCGACATAGGGGTGTGAGACACGGACACGTAAACTATGTCGGCTGAACCACCGCACGGGGCCAAGGAACGGTCGTGGTAGGCTTACACCGTGAAGCCGCCTTGCCTTAACAGTGGCAATCGTGGCTACTCGCCAAACATGCCGAGGACATGCCATTTGCCGGGACGAGGCAATGCCAAGTCATCATCCCGACCGTTGGGGCATTTAATGATCCGCCACCCTCACCCAAGATTGCGGGGCCTACCGCTCGGGTTAGCAAATCCCTCACGGGGTCCGGGGACGGAATGACTTGCTCGGACGTCCCCGCCATGGATGCAAGGTTCTTTATGCATCGGCCCGGATGATGCTATCTACACCGCAATTCTAACTCGCCTAGCAAACAAACAAACAATTCCATAAAATCCAATACGTGCTCACTAAGAATACAACGAGCCTAGCATGATACTACGAAGCAAGGAACAGATACGAGCATGCCAGAAAGGAACACCCTAGCATGGATTAACATGAGAATTAACCAAGAAATCATGCTAACCGGGAATTCAGATTGAAGCACCTAGCTACACATGTCAATAATCACAAACAAGCAATCAATCAACAATCACATATAATATCGCAGGGTCCACACAACCCCGGTAAGAAATCCTTACCTTGGTCGGGGACGGTTTGGCACGAAATCCTAAGTCGCGAACAATCTCGATCTAGCTACCGGGAACCTATCAATCAACACAAAAATCACACAATAGGCCTAAATATAGTAAAACAAACAAGGCTCAGCTCGAGAGCAACTCACGAGGCACGACGAACGCACGAACGAGCCGATTGCACGAACGGGAAAGCAATAGGGCTTCTTTGGCGCATTGTGGGCGCGAGGTCTTGCGCGCGAGGCTCGGCACGTGGACGGCGACGACGGGGCTGGGCGAGCCTTGGCGTGGCTCGACGGGCAGGCACGCGCGTCAAGCGTGCGGGCGCTTCGCGCGCGCGACGAAGGGCGAGCTGGGCGAGCTTCTGCGCGCGCGTGCGACGGCGAACAGGGGCGAACAGGGCATGAAGAAGACGAGCTCGATTCCGGCGATTGGAGAAGATTCGACTGCCGATTTATTGATGGATGAACTCCCCTACTCCAGCTGCACTAAAACCACCCAACGTTTCACCTCGACACGGCCGGAAAATGGAAATCAAAAACAGGGGAAAGAAATGGAGAAATCGGAGGAGAAGAAGAAAGAAGAGAGGAGAAAGGGAGGAGAACTCACCGAGGGGGATCGATCGGTCGAGGAGAGCCGGCGAGCTGCTGGTCGGCGAGGGGGAGGCGGTCGGTGAGGAGAATCGCGAAGGAGAAGAAGAAAGGAAATGAGGAGAAGGCTCGGGCGAGCTGCCTTTTAAACCAAAACAGGGGACAGACAAGCATACATAGAAGATGGCGCGTTTAGAAGCACAAGAGCGCTCAGTGGCTCGATTGGCAGCGACCCTTGCCTAGCACGCGACATGTCCCTGGTTCGAATCTCACTTGACGCGCTATTTAAATCCCTATTTATTTTTACTCTTTCCCAAGCCCAAATGCCTTCACCAAAAATCCCGACCCTTTTCAAATTGACTCATAATTAATCCGGAAATTTCCAATTTCAAAACCGACCCGACCCAAAAATTACCAAAATGCCCCTGGGCCTCCCGGGAAGGCCGGGATGAATTTTCCGGGCCGTTACAACCTGAGTCAGGATACCAACTATTATTTGATTCATGAGACTGAGAGGTAGATGCTACATAAGCTTGGTGACTTGTACTACTATAGCTTTGTTGAGGCACATAATTCTGCAACCTGTATCTTTGATTCTTTTGAGATCGATTCGGAATTGGTTGACCAACATATAGTCACTAAAATTAGGATCATAAAGCATGTAACATTTTGTTGTAGTGTGCCCAAGTTTCCCACAAACCTGACACTGAGGTTTGTTTGAGTTATTCCAGCGACCAGTTTTTCCTTGAGGACTACTAGCTTCACCTCTGTTTGAGTTCGAATTGGCATTTTGTCACTAATTCTGTGTTTGGCAAGAACCAAATTTCTGTCCAACTTGATTGGAAAGAACTGGAGTGGGTAGAATCCCTTTATCTTTGTTATGAGTTACCAGATTTTCCACAGGTGTAGAACCATTAGAGTTTACAGAAGAATTCATCTCAATACGAGATTCATGTGACATGAGTAAAGAATATATTTCTTGTAAGGGTTTTACCTTTGATTTAGCCGCAATAACGGACACAATGGAGTCGAAATCAGATCCTAATCCTGAAAGAATATACAGAATATGATCTTGCTAAGAAACCCGACTGCCAATTTCATTTAGAGCCGAAACTAGATTCTTTACCTTGGCCACATATTCTTCAACCTTCATTCCTCCACTCTTCAAGTTTTGGAGTTGCACCTTCAACTGCATTATTCTTGCAGTGTTTGAGGTTGAGTACATCTGTTCTAAGGTAAACCAGATCTCATGAGCAATATCGCATCCTTCCATTTGTGAGATTATTTCTTCATTCATCGATCCTAATAACCACGAACATAGCAATCGATCTTGCCTCATCCAAGACATATACCTCGGATTTTCTATCAATCTTTCTGTTGATCTTTCACCCGAACTTGCATCGATGCTTTCCTGGGTTTCTCGAATCTTCTTAAGAGGTTGTTCATCACTAAGAATGTAAAGACCCGACCCAAAAGGGGTTCTAAACTAGGTCTTTACCTCAATGCATGCTTTTTAAAATTTAACAACATGATGCAAGATTGTATTCTAGATTCTGAATTAAAACAAAAAACATACAACATCTGTTTTAAAATACAAACATTTAATTCCCGAAACTTGTCCCTGTTTCCAAGCACCTGTTCCAAGCCAAATACATTTCCAAAATATACTCTGATCAGAGATTTATTCAAACATTCAAAACTTCAAACGATTTACAGCAGTGTCAGAATCCAGAAACAATCAGAAAACATCCTAAGGGCTCCGTGCCCGACTACATGCATTCAGAGGACAATAAAATATACAACATTAAAGACTCAGAGTTTAATCAGATGGTTTCCATGATCACAGCTCCTTCTTCAGCCATCCTGTCTCGCACCATGATTACCTGTGGAAAACCACAAAATAAGGGTGAGTAATGAATTACTCAGTAAGAATCCCCAACCGGGGTACAATACGATATAAATGGTCATCTAGCAGAAAGGTATGCAAGCTATGAATATAAACACAGAAGAGAGCACATAGCTTAAATCCACACAAAAACCTCGGATGCCATCTCAGGGTCTTACTCCGGAAAATCTACCACACGATACGATCCTATACGAGAAACAAGTCTTGGCCTCAGCCTGTCTACTGTCGATACGAAAGGTGCACTGAACTCACGATCCCGAGGAGCTCTCCGGTCGGCGCTGTAATGAGCGTGTGTGCGCACCACATGCTGCTGCAAACCATGGGGGGTGCGGGGTCTAGTGGCAAGCTGCCCTGGTCCAGTACTCATGCCTAACTAATCTCTGGATCGGTGTCACTGACATAGGGGTGTGAGACCTGGACACGTGAACTATGTCAGCCTGAACCACCGCACCTGAGGCTAAGGAACCGGTCGTGGTAGACTTACACCAGGAAGCGGTCCTTGCCCTAACAGGTGGCAATCAAGGGCTACGGCCGAACACGCTGAGGACGTGCCGATTGCCAGGGACAAGGCAATGTCTTGTCATCATCCCGACCGTTGGGGCATTTAACAGTCTGCCACCCTCACCCAAGATTGCAAAGGGCTGCCGTTAGGGTTAGCTAAACCCTAACGACGGATCAGGGACGGAGTACTGCCTAGTACGTCCCTGTCACGGATGCAAGTTACGTTATGCACCATCGCTCGGATGATGCTACCTATCATAATTCTAACTAGCACAGATACAACAAACAATCCAATACGTGCTCAACAGAAACAACGAACCTAGCATGATACTACGAAGCATAACAGATAACGAGCATGCCAGAACAGAACAACCTAGCATAGAACTAAGATGAGGAACAACACGAGAAACATGCAGTCGGAAATTCAGAACAGCTCACCTATCACCAAACATGCTGATAAACATAAACAAGCATACAACAACAATCACATATTATATCGCAGGGCCCACACAACTCCGGTAAGAAATCCTTACTTTGGTCGGGAGGCAACTACACACAAAGATCCTATGCTGCGATCGATCCCGAGCTAGCTACTGAGAACCTAACAAGCACAACAATATCACAATCTATAGGCCTAAATATAATAAAACAAACAGGGCTCAGCTCGGGAGAAACTTACACGGCACGGTTGACACGCGGACGGACAAAGCCGACGGCATTGGCGCCGCTGAAAGCAGCAGTGGCTGCAGCTGGCTGGCGGCCTGGCACGGGCGCTGGCTTGATTTGAGCGTCTTGGGCACTGCCGCTGCGTGGCGCGAGCTCTGCGCTGACGAAGCGAAGAGGAGGACTGGGCGCGTGGGCTTAGCGCGGACGGGCGACACGAGTGGACTGGGGGCGCGGACGAGGGACGCGATCTGGGCTGCTGCGACAGAGCTGCTGGGCGACGGGCGTCTGGGCGCTGATGCTGGTGCATGTGCTGCAGGGGGTGGTCGGCGCGATGCAAGGCTGGGCGATGGGCATCTGGGCGCGACAATTTCTTCGCTTTGGGCGATGGGCTCTTGTTTGGAGACAGAACTCTTTGCTCATTCTGGCGCTGCTCGGTTGGCTGCACAACACCAAAATCAATTCTTCCCTCTCTCGACCAGCAAGAACAGCTCCATAACGAAAGAGAGAAAGGGAGATCGAGATCACTTACCTGGGATGACGAACGATGGAGCTTTGGGAAGGAGAGCACGGCAAGGAGCTTGTGAGAGAATGGTTGGGCGGCTAGGGAGTTTAGAGAACCAAAAGAGATGAAAACCTATTTTTCTCTTCATTTAATCAAACACACCAAAACCCCCAAAGACCCATAACTAACCAAGACATACCGCGGAATGAGCATCAAAAGCAATTTGTGGCACAATCGGCAACAACACACAACTGACCTCCTAGACCACCTAGGTTTGAACCCCAACAAACACACCTTTAAAATCCTTATTTTACTTTTGCATCTCTCCATGCCCAAACACATCCACAAAGCATCAAAATCCTACATACGACCATCCAATAATTTTAACAACTGAAAAAGACATAAACGGCCCTGACGGCCCAACCAAATTACCAAAATACCCCTAGGGCATACCTGGAAGACCGGGATGAAAACCTGGGCCGTTACAAAGAACGTGATCTTCAAGAGAATGCCCATACACAGTATTCAGAATTTAAAGTTTCCATGTCAAGAAATTTGTATCCATGAGTTTGAAGATGGTGAGATGATGCCTAGGGTTCACTATTAGAGAGGTTTGATTTGTTGATCCAGAACCTCCATCATTTATCGCACCAGAGGAGAAAGCCATTAACGTTGTTAAGCTTGAAGCTCTGATACCATCTAAAGAAGAAGAACAAGTATATAGGGAAGAAAGAAGAATGAGAGACCCAAGAAAATATCTTCTTTATTGATTTGTTTAGGTCAGAAAACTATCCTTATATAGGAATAGGAGCAGTCCAAAATACAGATGACTATTTACAGGTACATCTAACTATATAACTAATATCCAACTAATGTGAAACTAATCATCTAACAAACTTCTTTAATATCGACAATATGAGATTCTCAATGAGCTACCTTTACAACCTACTTTCTGCTGAGAGATGGGAGAGGAATTTTTAGAGCTCGTTTGGAGTTATTTGAGAGTGTGAGAGGTACATCAAAGGAGATCGTCGTAGCTGGAAGCAGGATCAGCTAGGAAAAAAGTTTTTCTCATAGAAGAAGCTAAGAAAGCTCTCCTCATTCAACCGTGGAAAAGTTTATCGTGCGAAGAAAAGGGTGTTACATGGAGGATTATAGAAGATGAAGAAGAATAAGGCAAAGAGAAGCGTGGATCCATAAGGGACAAAGATTTTTCTTTTCAAAGTGGAGTCTCCATTAAAAAGAAGAGGAACACAAAGGTTGAAGCCTCTCAGTTGTTGACGACGTTGGAGGAAGAGGAACATATTAGAGTCTGAGTCTACATGAGGAGGTGTGGAAGAGAAGTTCAACAACTTATCAAAATCGATAACCATTTGGTGAGCTTGGGCTTGAGACGAATAACTATTATCCTTCATGCATTATTGGTTTTCCGATCTAGGGTTACTTTACTAGATCAATCAGTCTAACAACCGATCTGGTTTGAAAAAATTAGTTTAATTTTTATACCAAACTGAAGGTTCAGTTGAACCAATTTCGGATTTAAGTATGGTTCAGGCCTTTATTTGACAGTTCAACACGTTTTTATCTTCTGATTTTGTATAAGCTTCATTTTTTGTTTCTCTGGTTGAACGTGTTAACAGTTCCTTTTTTTATGTAGATTTATTAGCTAACTTGTTGATTTTTTTTCGAATATTATTTAGAGATACGATTGTAATGATGTTCTGTAATATGTTGAGTTTAGTTTTGTTGTGTCGTTCCATTGGGCAGCTAGTAGACAAAGAGATCTCAACTTGGTGTATGGTTAGTTCGGCCCAAGACAAGGTTTGATTCTCTTTAGGCTCGATCCATTCATTCATCTTTTTGGTGAAGTCATACACCTCATTACTTTTAGGCTCCAAGGTTTATACCCAAAGGCCTTTAGAAGTCATCTAATGTGGTGGTGACAATTTTAATTCAGCCTTTTTTTAAAGTTTTTCTTTTAAGTTTAGTTAAGGTCATGGTTTCGAGTTGACATATCATTGTGTTTATGTTTTTCTTGCTTTCGATTCTTTTTAATTTTGATGGTCGCCTAACAAATTCGGGTTCAGGTCTCATGTGTCTTTGGGGAGATGTCCTTGCTAGCAATTTTATCTCAATAGGAAGGCTAGGATGTAATTCTTATTTGGGAATTCATCCTCCATAACATATTTTTTGCTCTTCATTACAATTATAACACATTTTAAAAAATAATTCATTCATAGCATATTTTGCCCAAAATTTTCAAACTGATAGACTTCAATCGATTTTGAGTGATTGAACAGTGCAAACGGATAGACTTCAATTGTTTTTGTAAAATAAGTTTGAAAATTGTGCTATACATGGAATCATTTTTTTTTTAATATATATGAAAAATTCTCTTCTTATTTCGTGGATTAATGAAGTGTTCGTTTTTCTAATATATATATATATATATGAAGATTTTGTTATATTTCAAATATGGATTAAAAATAGGTATATGAAGATTTTGTTATATTTCAAATATGGATTAAAAATAGGTAAAATGAAACAATTTTGCTATTTAAAGTAAATTACTTTTTTTAAGCTATGCCATTGACAAATTCATAGAGAGTAGTACTTAGTATAAAAAATTACATAATAACAAGATGGTTACAAGATGGTTGAGTCTCAAATATTATTGAATTCTAAAAAACGAAAATCATAGCTTATTCAAGATTTTTTTTTATTACAAACATTATTTTTTAAAATTAATTAAAAAATAAATTATATACATATACATATACATATATCTATATATATACAAAATAAATTATATACATATGCATTATCAGCTTTTGAGCAAAATATAGGAAAAAGAAGGCAAATCCTTGGACCGACTCCATCGTCTCCACCTCGTAAGAATTCATACATTCTCTCGAAAATTGATGACCGATCAAATTGACCGATTTAGGGCCGATCGGTCTGTTTTTAAGTATGTGTTGGTCGGTGTCGGTTGCAAAATAGTTAACCGAAATTTTTTCGGTTAAGTCGGTTAGTTCGGTCGGTTAACCTAAATTTCTTTGTAAAATATTGAATTTTTCATATAATTAAATATATTTCTTATTAAATTATTACAAAATTAACTTAAATTTAGATGTGTTTTTAAAATTATTTTATATGCTCATTTTTAAAATTAATTCTCAAAATTTCTTTACAAAATTGTATGATGAATATATTTTTTTTAATAAAAGTAAAAAAAATAATATGAATTTACCAATTTTAACCGACAAATCGATTTTGGTTTTATTTTTTAGGAAACCGATTAGGTTGGATCGGTGTCAAATTTTATTGAAAATGTAGGATCGGTATGACAACCCTAGAGGGGGGTGAATAGGGTTTCTTTAAACTTTATGAAACTTTTTCCTAATGTGGGCCCAATTAAACAAATGAATTTACTTTTTACTAAACAATCAATTTAACCAAGAATACCATGTAAATTAAATAAGAAATTATCAAAGATCGATTTCAAGCACCCTATTTAATTATAATATAAAGATTGGTAAAGAATATGTCAAGATAAAATTATAACAACCAAACAAAACATATAAGAGCAATTAATATAATATAACAATAAATTAATTGCAAAAATAAAAGAAGTTAAGGATAGAGAAATTGACACGTGAATTTATAGTGGTTCAAGCGCACCTACTCCACTCCCCAAGCTCCTCTTGGGTATTCCACTAAAACAATGAAGACTCTTTCCACGGCTTAGAGTCAAACCCGTTTATAACGTTCCTTTGCGGGAGCAAGAACAAACCCGATCTTTTCCACGGCTCAAGATCAAATCGTTACAACCTCTCTTTTTATGGATCAAGAGAAAACCGTACAATGATTTGGAAATGTAAGATCAAGATGAACAAACTCTCTCCAAGAGTGGATTTACAAATTTAACTCTCACAAATCAAATCCTCACAATACAATAATTTCTCTCTCAAGAATAAGATGAAAATTGAAAACTTGGAGAGAGCAACAATGAAGACTTCTTTATTTTGGAGGATTGAGAAATATGAAACTTGGTGTCTTCATTTGGTGGAGAAGATGAAGCTTAAATAGACATGAAGAGGCAAAGTTACCGTTAGACACAAAACACAATAATATTATAATATTAAAAAAGTTACCGTTAGACACAGACATAATAATATTATAATATTCAAAAAGTTACCGTTAGACACAAGGTATAATCATATTATAATATTCAAAAAGTTACCGTTAGACACAAGTATAATCATATTATAATATTAAAAAAGGTACCGTTAGACACAAGGCATAATAATATTATAATATTAAAAAAGTTACCGTTAGACACAAGACATAATAATATTATAATATTCTAAAAGTTACCGTTAGACACAAGGCATAATAATATTATAATATTCAAAAAGTTGCATTTGGACAAAAACATAAAAGTAGTATAACAATATATAACTTTCTTTCCCTTTTAAGAAAGTTACCGTTAGACACATCCTCAAATAATAATATAATAATGAATATCTTTGTTTTTCTTTTCTATTTTGCTTTTACCTTGACTTTTTATAACACAAAAAGAAATCTCAAATGTCAAACATCCAAGGCTCCACATGTCGCTCTTGGATTGACCAATTTTTGCTACGTCATTACGTCGGGATTTACCATTCAAAATCTTTTAGGCCATAAATTTTTCATCTTCACTTTGATTTGAGTAATTCAAAATGGGTTTGAATTATTATTTCAAACTCTACAAAATGTATATTTCAAAACACTATATTTGTGAGTAAATAAATTTCAAGTTTGTTATCATCAAAACATTAATTAATTAATTTGAGATGACCAAAAAGCCAACAGAAAATCGATACTGACCAATAAGCACCCCTACATAGAACCATGTTCAATAAGTGAAACGCATTAGCTGTCCACTCTTTAATTGGATAGTAAGGGTTGGAGAAATTACTCATTCTTAAAACCAGCATTCTTAAGACCAAAGAGATGGGCAAAAAAGGGAGAAAGTTATCTATTCTTTGTTCTCATATAATTGAATTCTTCAAAACTATATGTATATATCGAAAGGGTTGGTGCACCGAAAGGGTTGGTGCACATTGTATTCCACTTCAACTAGTCCTCAAATTTTAAAAATTTATATATCATTCTTAATTGAAATAAGCAAATTGTAATTTTAAAAAAAATGTTGACAGCACAATTCTATATATCATTCGTAATTGAAATATGCAAATTATATTTAAAATGAGCATAATTTTAATTTTTGTCTAATAATATTAAGGGGGTGTTTGTTTAAAGAGGAGGTGAGGTGTTGAAGCCCAAACGTACATTGTTTGGCCCAATGTGTTCTTCACCTCATCTCATCTTCTCTCTCCTCTTTTTTTTTTTAATTTAAATTTTTTTCATCTTTTTATTTATATATATTTACTTATTTACTTATTTTATGTTTAATATTTTTTTTTATAATAATATTATTATTTTAATATATCAATATATAATTATAATAATTATACTATTATTATATCAAATGTTTATTTAAATATATTTGAATTTTAAAAATTAAAATAAATATATATATATTATCTCTTAATATACGACGTTAAATTTTCATATTTTTATTCATTTTTTAATCGTCTTTAATAACAAAAAAAAGTTATAGAATTTCAATTGTTTAGAGATAGACTATAAATATCATATTTAAAATTTAATAATTAAAAGTTATGTGTTTATTTTTAATATTAACAATAGATATATCAATTTATTATTAAAATAAAAATTAAATTTAAATAATTTATACACATTGAATTTTTATTCGTAGTTTACGATAGATTTAAAAATATGAACTTATTTTCAATAAACTTAAAAATATTAAACTTATTTTGTTTGTTAAAAAAAATGAGATTCAAATTTTATACTCTTGTATTTAGCGTTGCACTTTGAAATAATAGTAAGAGTGGATATATTTTGGTGTCTAAAAAAAAAGTGGATATATTTTTTTTTTAAAAGGATAAATTAATTTAAATAATTTTGAGAGTCTTGATTGTATATACAAAAAACAACTATAAATTTCAAGACTTGTAAGAGTCATAGGGATTGATATCTATTCTACTTAATAAAAAAACAATAAATTCCAAAATTTGATGGATATTTTATTACTTCCATGTAATAATTATTATCAAAATGTGACCGAGTTCTCTTTTAACTACAAAAAAATAATAAATAAATTTTTTTAGGGGTGTCCATGGTTCCCTAGGAGTATCAATGACTAATAAGATAAATATATTTAATTTATTATTACCTATTAATTAGTGTATTTTATTAACAATTTTTTCACTTCAGTAACTATGAATATGAATTTATAAAAGGTATAAGAAAATAATTTTTTTAAAATAAAATAAAAATTGCTGTCAAAATTTGATAATGACTAGTTTAGGTTTTATTTTTATTTTTTAATAAATAGAATCTTGATATTTTTTAATTTTTATTATTATTTAAGTCTAACAAATCTTTTAAAAAAAAGTTATTAACAATGTACAAATATTTTTAGATTAGTCAAACTTTATTTTGGTGGTGTGAAATTTTTTTTCTCATAATTTGTTTTTATTAAACAATATTTAAGTATGAAAGATTAGAAACTTTTAACCTCCTGGTTATTATATCGTACATAATATCATTGAAATTATATTTTTTTAATAAAAATATTAATATGATTAAGGGTACTTAATATTAAATTTATATTACTTACATTTTATTTATGATAGTAGTTATATTTACATACTTATTATATTAATAGCTAAATATTTGAGAATAATTATTTTTTTAAAAAAGAAAAAGAACAATTCTATTGTTAAAAAAAAATATAAGAGCAGATTTAAAAAAAAAAAACATATCTTAATATCTCATTTCCTTGTCATCTTATCTTCCTATACCCCAAACAAAATTTTTCTGTCATCTCATTAAATTCCAAACACGATTTTCTATTATCAGCATCTCATTTCACCTGCAGTTAAACACCACCTAATAGATACGGACATTTTAACAATAAGTTACAAGTCTTCATTCTCATCCCTGAAATTACTTGCAGAATAATCACTCACCGATCACCGGAATCGGAATCGGAATCGGCGAACCCAAAATTGGCGGTTGCGTAAGGTTTCAGCACTGCATATCGGCGTCTTCTTCATCTCCGTTCAAACCTCTACATTCCAACCATGGCAGCGGAGAGGCACGCCTCTTCGCGAGCATCATCCTCTGAAGACAACGCGATGTAAGATTTTCCACAAATTTCAAACGTTCGATTGCGTTTCTTCTGTTAATTTCAAGCATCCGTTTGTTAGAATTCAGATTCTGCCGTTTCTGCGATTTTAGGAAATTTCAATTTTAGTGTAGTTCGTGTGATTTCAGTGCGAATCTGGCTGTGTAATGTTGAATCGTTTGCGTTCGTAGTTCATTCGTTTTACTGGAACAGGTTTCTCGATATACTGCACGAGGCCCCGCTGTTTGGTCATCGGAAACCTGCAAGAACAGTTGGGAGCATAATTTATTGCTTTGTTTTGGTAAGCGCAATCTAGTTGTAATGCTGGTTAGGTATAGTTTGATAGTTCTTGAATTGGCTGGCTTACTGCATTTGAAAAGGTTGAAATTATTGCATTTCTTCCCCAATTTAGGTTGGATATGCTGCTCTAGCTATTGGAGCCCCATGGATTTTTCGTCCTATAAAGCACTTTCTTCAGCCATTGCTCTGTAGTTGTGTTGTTGTTCTGTTGATGCTCACAGGTATCCTAACAAACTCCAGAGCTATGCTTATTCAGATAAACTAAAACTAAAACTAACTGTTTTCTGGCGAGCAATGTAGTGGGGAATTTTATTTTTTTGTTATTCATTTAGTGGTTAAAAGCACTTTCCATTCAAGCCATTGAACTCAACTATTTTAGCGCTATTGTAATCATCTTGACATATCAAAAGTTGTAGCGGAATAATTGAACCAAAGAGGTTTAGGGTTATGAAATTTAGTACTTGCTTAGAATTTACACGCTGTTTACTATTTCAGGTATCTTTCAGCAGTATCTAGTTTACCAAGTTCAGAAAATTCGTTTGCAGGTACTGGCCATTTGTATACTATTTTAGCAATGACATTTGCAGATTTGAAGAGGTTGAAGGTTTTAGAGATTGAAGTTGCAATACAGAATTAAAGTGTGGATTGATATTGGTCGTGGATAGAAAATGTTTTCATGAACCATGACTGTTTTCTTTTGGTTGAACTTTTGCAATCGGCTCGAATAGTTTATTTATTTATTATTGTTATTTTTTATTGCAATGAGTTTTCTTGGAGGAATTCTGTATTCATGTCAATCAGATCTTTCAAACTGATGTTTGGATTTCATATTCTGTGGTTTGCTTTACAATGTAATTAAATGATTTTTTTCCTCTTTCTTATTTGTAGGGTTATTATAGCTTTAGCCAGAAGTTAAAGCATATTGTTCGTCTTCCTTTTGCAGTTACTGCATATGGTATGCTAGATGGTTGTGCTAACTGAGCCTTTGAAAAGCTTCACATTTTGGTGGTGTTGCTATATGCCAATTGGGAATGAAGCTTTTTTCTTTTTTACTTTTTCTTTAACAATGGATCCCAGTTTAACATAATTACTCAATATCAGGAACTGCTGCTCTTTTACTTGTCTTGGTATGGGAACCTCAAATCAGTGCACTTTCAATCCCCATAATCATAAGGTACTGAGGTTATACAACATGTGATGCCATCTAGTAGTATTCCTTTTCCAATTAACTGTTTTTACTTTATCTCGTTTTTCCCTTGTTCCCTTCTGATAGAATCTACTACTATTATTATTAAGAAACTATGATAATCTCTCGAGAGGATCTCTCAAAGAGCCAAATACAAAGACAACAACTGTTTGAATGCATTGCTAGAGGCCTAACATGACCTATTTATAGTAAACCTAGTATTTAACCTAATTTAGTAAATAATCCCTATTAAGGCCCAAAAGCCCAATACAACTTAAATAACAAAACATAATTATATTTAATAAAGCAATAAAAGAGATCCGTCACTTCTTGGTTCGCCTTGAGTAAACTTTCAACGACCCCGGGTTCGTATCACCTTCATTTCACCTTTCTGTGCTAATCACTTTTTTAGTAAGACAATTTATAAAGATTTCTATTTGTATTTCTGGATTTTATTACAACCATGGATGTACCGTTGTTATCATATTCTGACTGTAATTTCCAAATGTCCTACCTTAATTTTCCACTTTTTGTGGGTTGCATTGCATTAGGAAATGTAGATACCCACATGTACATAATTCCATATTCTCGTTCTGTTGCATATGGAATCATGGATAGTATCATTAAAGCATTTACCTTTAAACCTTACTCCTTAACTTACTTAACCCAGATTCCATCTTTAGCTAGCTGTACATTACTAACAAAATATGATGCTGGAGGCCCTTTTTATATCTGCAGGTTGATTATGTTAGTCGAAGCAGTATGTGCTGGTTCGTTTATGATAATATACATAGGTAAGTTTTATGTATTCATGCGATCGCTTCAGGTGTCAATTGGTACCAATAGTTTTTTCGTTTGTCAATTGAGGTTGTTTTGTTCTTCTAAATATTGGACTTCATTATTTAATTATGTGTTATCTTTTACTCATTTTCTTGGGTAGATAAGCTTTTTTCATTGTGATTCTAGAAACTGTGGTTTTGTAATTTGGAGAGTAACGTGTTATCGGATGTAGGCTTAGCTTAGGTTTGCTGTAAGTTATATAAAATAATTGATTGCAGATGTGACTAGCGTGATATGAATTAAATCGGTGTTTTGTATATTTCGAACTTTGTTTTTTGAAAAGTTGTAAATTTCAAACTTAAATGTGAAAATGTATAATAAAATGAACAGTTTTAAAAAGTTGGTTAGAAGAGGCATCAAAGTTTTTAGAGAGGCAATCTTCAAAGCTCTATGGTTGCCTAAATTTTGTTAACCCTCGTAATTAAAAAATGATTTTTCTTAAATTCGTTATTGATCAGTTTTTGTAAACACTGTCTCCATGGGGCAGCCTCATTAACAGAGGCTTGGGGTCCTGGCCATTTGGGGCCAAAATTGACTATACCCTGCTATTCAATGTATGAGTATTCTAAGGAATGCTCCTTTAGAGGTCCTAGATTCGAAATTCACGAGTGAGCTTAGTTGTAAAATTTCTTGGAGCTTAGTTGTAAAATTTCTTGCAGTCTCTTGAGTTTAGATCTTGGGAGGGGTGCAGGTGCCCAGGTCTGTAGTGAGGTGAAGCTTTCCGGTTATGAAAAAAAAGTTTTATTAAATATTAAAATTAGCTTTGTTTTGTTTTGTTTTTCACCCCGTAATCACTTTTAAGGCCTCTAAAATCATTACCAAATGGAGGCCATAGGGCTAATAGTGTAGGAAATCACATATGAAAGACTGTAGAGGAAAGGAAAGAAACAAAGCGAGTAAACTAACCTAATTAACTCGAACAGCCTATTCCTTGAATTCGGAATTCAAGTTACTGGTCTTGCCCTTTGGGCTACCATGGTAGTGTTTTGCTGGCAAGGTTCTTCTGCTGTTTGGGATGATTTTGCAGGCCTCAAAAGTGGTTATGAGAAAATCTTAACTGAGGGCCTTATTATAAATTAATTTAATGAAATTCACTCTTGCTAGGTTGATTTTTACAACTGAATCATTTAAGATTGACTTCCCAAAGAATGGGATACCTATTCTAACCAACTCCTTAAGGATTTTTTATCCCTACTTTATCCTATTTTACATGTTTAAGTTTGAAATTTATCAAACATTTATTTACTTCAAATTGCAGTTAACTTTTCTAAAACCACATACGATAGCAAATATTTTGAAAGCTACAACAATCCCAAACTAAGTTTGGAACACAACTGATTCTTAAAGCTTTTCTGAATCAGACATTTTCATCCTATATAAATCACATTTTCTTTTTTTTGCTCATCATTTTATTTTATGTTCCCTTTAAGTATTGTGATTAATAGTCATCTGTTCAATGCAGGTTATGTACAAAAGTACAATTCATTAAATTCGCAGCCTGATGTTTTGAAGTCATTGTATTCTCCACTTCAGCAATCAAGTTCCTTGGAAGATTTAAGGTTAAGTTCTTAAACTTATCACAATACGCTCCTCTTTTGTCTGTCTCTAGAGGCTAGGTAGTGAACTATGTCTTGGAAAATTTATTGTTGAAATGCATTTTCTCAATATTTATTTGATTCTAATTGGTTGAGTTTTTTGGAAAGCTGCCTTTTGCTCCTAATACATTTTTCTTACTCTATGACCCTTAAAAAAATGACAATTCTCCTTATTCGGTTTTGATAAAATAGACTTTTATTAGGTAAAAGTTTGACTTCTTTCTCAAGAAAAGATTTACAAAACTTAAATTTGCAATTGAAGAAGCTACGATTCAAGAATAATGAACAATATATTTTTGTCGTAATTATTAGAGTAAAATTCCCTTTGATTGCATTTCTTAAGTTCTGTAAATAGCAAACTAATATTCATATTTTTTCCTGATTCTTTGTAATAAGTTTGTCTTTATAATGCTAAGTTGTACCGGTAAAATAGTGGTTAGATTTATATTTGCAATGAGAAAGCAAAGGATAAAGCTGAGGTTCAAGAATAAAAAAACAATATATTTATGTTAGATATTTAAACCATTTGATGGCAAGCACATAGGGAGCATTACAGCTACAAGGCAAAACGAGTTCTCACTGTTAAAGGGATTAAACATAAGTTCTTCTCAGATCCTTTTGTATACTGCTAAAAATTTCTTGAATTTCAAAATTCAAATGTTCAAGTTTAATCACAAGCAGTATGATATGCCCTCTGAAAATAGTGGTGCCTTCAGATGGACGCATTGTGTTATCCACACAAATACAGATTAAAAATTCTTTGGTGTGACAGGTATCATGACGTTGGTCGACTTTCCGATCAGCAAATGGCTTTGTTGCAATATCAGCGAGAGAACCTTCATTTTCTTAATGAGGAGGTATATAATAACCTTATAAACATACTTACCTAAAGATGTTTTGATATATAGCAGCTTCATTTCCTCATGCTCTTCACCCTGTTCTTATTGGAAGAGCTAATTTACTTGTTAAAATAGATATTTAGTACCAATTTGCTGTAGTCTGTAACCTTTTCTCCTGATCCTTTTAGATTCTCCGGTTGCAAGAGTGTTTAAGTAAATATGAACGGTCTAGTGATGGAAGCACACCTCAGGTGATCATTGTTAATTTAATTTTTTATGTTTTTTTTTTTTAGATTTTATCTGTATAATACTTGTATAACTAAAGTTTGTACGGATTTGTAAGATTTCATTCTTGAGTGCGAGCCTAGGAAGCACCACACATACATGGCTACACGACAATTTCTAAAAAGTAGGATATAGAAATGTTGGGGAGACATTTGTTTTAGGAATATGTATGTGTATATATTGATATATTTAATATTTCAAAAGGACTTGGTTGGCCCTAGCCAGAAGACAAAGATGTCATACTAATAGCTTAGGAATGATCAATACATAAGGAATAAGGATTGGCTCTAAACTTTTTTATGTTACTTTTACCTTTTGGGTTTTAAAATTTTCCAAGAGTTTATCCAAGCCGTGTCTTAAATTAGATAAAGTATATTTAATAATAGACACATTTGTTAGTGTTGGAGTTGGATCTGTCTGGAGCTGGTGCGTGTCCAAGGTGTTAACAAAGTCATAATTCGTGTTCAGGACTTATGGTAGTGAGCTAGTTTTTTGTTTTTTGTCTTTTCTAATATTTGTTAGTGTCTAGGTCAACTTACGTTGGAATACCTCGACTACTCTCTTGGGACAATCGCATGATCCTACTATATTTTATGTTAAGAAAACACATAATAAATTAATTTTTAGGTTGATGGCTATCATAGATTAAACTTATTCTCTTTTAGTTCTTTAAGATCCTTTTGATCACTAGACCAATCCATGATGGTTACTATTATGGAGACATAAAAAGAATAATTAAATGGTATGTAGTGAGTTGAGTAGGAGCACATTGGAGTATGTTTTGAAAAGAAGTGTAAGCACTGGTTAATCTAGGATAAATTCCATTATACAGGGTAAAAAGTCAATCTACCTAATTATCCAGCACCTTTAAAGTACTCATGGATGGTTTCTAATTCCGAAATGTTGGACAGCGTGTATTTCATTCCATTTTTAATTTGGGGTTTGAGTGAAATGATTTTTTAGATTATAATATCGTTTGACTTTCCTTTATCAATGAAAGTATATGTTTTCTAGATATCGTTTGATGTTGGAGTTTTTTGGTTTTATTACCTATTTCATTCAATCATTATGGAGTGGCCTAGTGGTAAAAAATGGTCTTTGGAGAACTAAGAGGTGATAGATTCAATTTATGGTGATCGCCTATCTAAAAATTAAGGCGGTATATCCCGTGATAATAGTAAGGTGCATGCAAATTGACCTGGTGGATTCCGGAAAAAAATGGATCTGTTTGAAGTCTACGAATATAAAAAATATCTCACGTGATACCAATGATTTAAAATAGGTCACAAATACCAAGTGGATTCCAAATAATAACACATCAAGAGTCGCTTATTGCTGATGTTTGGATCCAAAATTCGAGAGCATGGAACTTGAGACTATGTAGGAACGTAAATGAATTAGAATTGGTTGAGTGGGCGGCTCTGTCTATTGAATTGGATCGTTTTCAATTGAGGAATTTTTCTGATTCTTGGGCATGGGGTCTGGAGGTGTCGGGTCAATTTTCTGTCAAATCACTAGTAGCTCACCTTGTTGACGTTGGCGATCCAATTGAGAAAGATCTTTACTTGGCGATTTGGAAGGGCCATTTTCCAAAAAAAATCAAAATTTTTATTTGGGAACTTAGTAAAAGAGCGGTAAATACAGTAGATAAGCTTCAGCGGTGGATGCCTTCTGTATCTCTTTCTCCGGGGCACTGTGTTCTTTGCTATGCTAATGGGGAGTGCCAATCTCATTTATTTGTTCATTGCTCGTTCACCATTTGGTTTTGTAATTCGATGCTGCAAGCTTTTGATTGGACTCTTGTCCTCCCATTTGACATTAAATCTTTTCTCCACACCATTCTTGTGGGACATCCTTTCAAAGGGACAAAGGAGATGCTTTGATTATCTTTCTGTAGGGCATTCTTATGGACCATTTGGAATGAGCGTAATGCACGTATCTTCAGAGATGTTGACAGGACAAAAGAACACATTTTAGAATTAACTCTTACATCTATGTATTTTTGGTGCAAAGATAAGTCACCTTTATCTAATTATTGCCTCTCATATTTTATATCAAATTGGCAGCTTTTCTTGTAAGCCCTTGAGGCATTGGGATTTCCCTTTTTTCATCTCATCAATGAAAACGTTTCTTCTACTAAAAAAAAATTTTAAATAGGTCGAGTGTAATATGAATGAAAATGGCTGTAGTTACCACTGATTTCTTTTCAGGTTGATCTTGCGCATATGCTAGCTGCACGTGATCAGGAATTGAGGACACTTTCAGCTGAGGTATGTCTTAACGTACAGTACTATGGGTATTCTTTTATTCGATGTTTGATCAAGTCCAACTTCACGGGATGTTGGATCCTAGTTAGATTGTTTAATATTATAGGTATATAATGTAAATACTATAATGTGACTTTCAAGTTTATAAATGTTCTTGAAGACATTTGGTTTTACCGCCTCTCTTTTAATCGTTCGCCAATTTATGCTGGTTTACTATGGATATATGCTTCTATGACTGGGAGTTATCTTTGTCCGCTTAAGAAATTGCCTTGATCACACACACACAATCAGAGTTTTTCTATAACAATATGAATAATTGTGCGTTGCAGATGAATCAGGCGACATCGGAACTTAGGCTTGCTCGATCTGTGATAGCAGAGAGAGATATCGAGATTCAGAAATTACTCACCACCAACAAGCAGGTACTAATTTTAACCTTTTCCAATCCAACTTTCTCATACATTGCATTGCATTGCATATGAGAAAATCTGTTACCTGAGAATTTATCAATGTTGCTATGCTCGAATAGTATGTAGAAGAAAATGAAAGACTTCGAGCTATTCTAGGAGAATGGAGTACAAGGGCTGCCAAGGTATATCGCTGCTTATATTCCATAAACTGCATTTGATTGGGAAAAAAACAATATATTCCAATGAAGTGAAAGCTAAAATTATGACCGTATATTGTTGCATTGAAGCTCGAGAGAGCGCTCGAGGCCGAGCGTATATCAAATAACGAACTGCAAAAGAGGATTTCAATTCTAAAAAAGCAACCACGTGTATCTGAAACATCAGAGCAGCAGCAGAGAAGTTGAGGTCTAAACCATACATTTAAGTATCAGTTTAGACCGACTGAATATTCTCCTGCAGTGACAAAATACAAGCAGAAACTGTAAAGGAATGAAGGTTCGATTTTGTTTTTTGTTTTTTTTTCATTTTTCCCCCATAGGACTCCTAATCTTTTTTTCTCTTAGAACTTGAATTTATTTGATTCCTCATACACGAAATGGCCAGAGATTTATTGTACATCTTTTCTTTTGAAAAAATATTTCAATGCTATTGGACTGTAAACATTCTCTTCCCCACAAATTTGCAAATTTGTCATAATCGAATATTACTTTTGAAAGTACTTATCACACGATAATAGCAGTATAGAAGTTTTCGTATATCCTCATTTCGATTTGACATGCAGGAGAGTGAGTGAGTGTTGTTAAAATGGGGATTTTTAACTTATAAAAAAATGTCCCTAAATTATTGGTTTTGTTTTAATACACCCTTACCACAACTCATAAAAAATAATTAAGGTGGATTTGAAGCGATGGTTGAATTATTAAACAATGACAATAACTAACATTTGAAGTGCAGATTATCGTAATAAAATTTTTAATAGTCATGATATGTTGTGGGATTATTATAATTGGGATAAAGAGTTAATAGACTAAAATTTAAATGTTATAACTCTTAAATAATATGGAGTTTTACCTCAAAATTAATTGGTAGTGAAGGAGTGATTCATATCTATTATAAAGATATCAAAGAATTTCTACCTTAATGTGAGACAAATGTTGCAAATTGAGTTTATCTGGAGAAGACCATCTTGAATTAGATCTAAGTTTGTGGACCGAAATATCTACTTTCGCCTACTCACTTAGATTGAATCTGAATTTTTTGAATCAAATACTCACATTATGTCTACTTGGTGTGGTCCATATCCACTTAAATTTTATAATCGTTTGGGTTTGAATTAAAATTTTGGAGATCGATAATTTACATGAACCTCCCTGATACTATATTAAATAATATGAAGTTTCAAATACAAGTTGACTTTGGAAACCTTCCTCAAACAGAGACCGAATGTATAAATACGAGTTGAGTTTGGAAATCTTCCTCAAACACAGACCGAACATATCCAGGTGGATATCCAAGACCTCGTCTATGTAAAAATGTTACAAATTAACCATATTGTGTATATATATATATATATATATATATATATATATATATATATTATTGAAAAAACATTAAAGTTCTGCTTAATATACCATTATAGTAAAAGGAAATGATAGACGATATTCAACACTCATTTTGAACACAAAGGAACAGGAGGCTCTCTGAATGACACCAATTTCACAATAGCATTACATTATAACCCCAAACTAGATATTAAAAATAGCGATACAGGAAAACCTTTTTTTTTTTTTTTTTTTTTTAAAACTCCGAACTAGTATTACAAAATTGAGCTGGGTTTGGGTTTTGCTTACAATGGAGTGACATGAGTAGTTTCATTTAAGAAGAGACAACCAAATACATAGTTGTAAAATTCTCGACCTCGTATAACTCCGCCGCCAATAACATTTTCAACGTCGTTCTTGCAAGCTCTCGTACAGTCAGGGCAGTAAGTAACCTAAACAAATGATATGAACATTGCAACATTGGTAAGACAACATACACAACAATCAACGCAACCGAAACGAAAGCACGAATGCAGGTTCTCAATATGGGAGGAATTACTGTTTTGCTTGGAACAAAATCCATCAATGGTCATTTGAAAAGATAGTGAAAAGCATCTCAAATTATGTAAATAGAGAGTTAGTTCAAACCTCTAACAGCTTTGGTTGAAAAGAGGAATCAAGCATCACATCCAGACCATACATGGCTCTAGAGAATGGACTGTGCATCTCAGGGTGAACCGCTGCAGCTGACTCAAAAACTGATCGGATCATGCTTCTCACTCTCAAGTGGATATCCGACCACTTAACTGCAATATTCCCATCAGGGGATAAAGCTTTAACTGATTGAAAGAGTATTTATCAAAACGCAAAAGGAAAGAGTGTCGATAAACTAGAAGGCTTGCATACCATTGTGCTCTTGCTCAAATTCCTTGACAAAGTCTGCTATATTTTTATTGTTTAATCTTCCACGGTAGTTCTGAAAGTGAACCATATGAGTTTAGTCTAAAAAAGAAACAATGAAATCTTACCCAAACTGCTAGATAAGATTACATTTTAATCATGAATGATGGAGATTAAAGCATACCATAACCGTAAAGTGAGTCTCGTACTCGAAAAAACTTTGCTTCTCTAAAGAGTATGGGTTATTTGCCAATCGAACCTGGAGAAGGGGAAGGAATCGAGTATGGACTTCAACATAGTTTGTACAAGAAAGACTCAAGAAATTTACAGGCACAAGAATTCGCATACCCAAAAAGAATCTGCGAGGAAGATTTCCAAAGGCTGCATACTGCGTACAAGTACAATATAACGCAGATCGAACTTCTTCCCATTAAACAGAGCTGGGTGCTCAATGTACTTTTGACATATCTTAGGACCAGTTTCCATGAGACGAATAATAGCAGATAGGTTATCAGTGACTGTAGTATCAATCGTCCGTGCCATATTCCATGGTTTCAGTATCCATAAATTATTTAACCCATCTCTTTCACGCACAAAATAATCACCAATAAGTTGAGATAAATGTGTTTCAAGATTGTATGTAGGCTGCAACCACTCAGGACATCCATATGCCTGTTGGAAAAGTAAGATTTCTGTGCTTTAGCATTTGGGCAGAAAGATAGGCAAAAATGAGTGTCTTATAAAACCAATTAATTTTATATAGATGGTGTGTGTGTGTGTGTGTATATAGTTTCCATAGCCTACCTTCTCAATAGTCTCTGCCAAATGATGTTTCATAACAAGACAGGCTTCAAAGGGAAATTGGTTCACATATTGTTGATCTGTTATTCCAGCAGCCTTCTTTGTTTCCTCATCAATCTGCATACTTGTCCATATAATATGTGCCTCTTTTGGATCACTGGCTGAAATCAAATAAAATGTAGAAATTAATTTATATCTATAAGAAAAAGATGAACACAGTGAATGAATTTGATTTTATCGAAGTGCTTTAGCTTGATATACACTAGAGCAACATACTAATGTATTCCAACATAGCTCCAGTACATACTAATTATAAATTCGGGTCGGTTTAAATATTCTTCAACTTGAGGATTGTCGGTGTAAACATGTAAAGTGCTTCCTTTGCTCTGATTCTGTCCTACAGTTCTTGATGTTGTTTGAGATATGGGAGAACCCAACGCTTTTGATTGCAGATTCCTTATGTGTTTCTCATACTCCTGATATAATTTCGCTACGTTAGATTCAAACTTAGCAATGTTGCCTCGCAACTTTGATATGGAAATGAATAAGATAAGAGTATCAGTAGGAAAGTACATGCACAAAATAGTTTTGTGGGGTATGAAACCAAGCTGTAAGTCTAGCAGACCGTTGTTTGTCCTCCCCAATGCCTAACAGGTAATCACGAGTGCATTCGTCACCTTTCTGAACATTTTGGATCGGCCATAATATGGTAAAGCTGGAAAACAAAAATGAAAGGATCAGTTTTCACAAAGGTGCAATAAAACATAAAGAGAGTTCCCGATGCCTGGCCTAGGGACGGGCGTAATTACCCTTGTTTCAAAAAAAAAAAATACATAAAAAGAGCAATAAAAGTTGTTCAAGAAAACTTAGATAACTAGTTGTTACGGCTGTGCCTGTGGCAAAGCTCAAGCCTTCATGGTGCTCTTTGGTCAAGTCTTTCTGGTTTCTATTTTCAAGATATCTTTGCCAATTGGGCAGCGCTTCTTTAGTTTGTCTTCCAGATTTTTAGTATAAGTCTCTGGTTGTATTTCATTGTCTTTTGGATGCTTGTTATTTCTGTGATGCATTTTTCTTTTTCTTTTTGTATCCGGGTTGTCTCTATAACCTTTTCTTTTCATATTCTTAATGAAAAGCTTGTCTCCTTTTCCAAAAAAAAAAATTGTTTAAGAAAAAAGTGGAGGAAGCAAAGAAACCTTATGGCTGATGCCACTGTTCCCTCTGGCATGAAAAGGAAAGGAGCGACAATGAAATTTGGCTCATCACTATGCCGCAAAGCTGAACCTAGCTCATCCATCACGTACCTGAAAAGAGCTCCAGATTAAAACATGTACGTGGTAGAAAAGTAACTTGAACCTAGTTGATAAAAACAACATACAAAACGGAGGTTTCATCAATCTTTTCCTCATCTGCTAGTCTGTATGTCATCAAATATTGCCACATCGCGTTTATAACACGATCACGGATTGGCTCTTCAGGGGTCCACTCAGGGAAGCGTGGTAGAAGCAGTGAATCAACCACATGCTTTCCAGAATCCAATATTTTTTCCACGGCAATACCATTCAGAGTACTCAGATTAGGGAGAGATTCGATAATGTCTAAAGCCTTTTCTCCGAGAGGGCCAGGAATGTCCACCTACAGAACCAAATAAGAACGGCACGGATCGTAATAGCTCTTTGCAAACAGAATTTTATAGCAGAGTTTCATAGCAGGTAGACTAATTGTGACAACATACCTCCAGAGAACTTAAGCAAGGAAATTCCTTCAGGATTTTCAATAGGTCACCAACTGAATTTTGTTCCAAGGGATTTCCCCTAATATTCAAGTTCGAGAGAGATGGCAACTCGGCAGGTGAAAAAGCCTGAGAAGGATAACTAAAAGGATCATCAAACCACAGAAAACTAATTAACGGTTAAACTGGTACATTCAAATATCATAAACATCAGTCAACTTTCTACTAGCTAACTGTTTTATTGAAACAAAGTCAGTGCTTCAAGATAATCACTTGCTAACCAAAACAATTGCAAAATCTCACCTTGTTAGTTAAATTGTGAATACATCTACTTGATAGGTCTAGACTTGTTAAGCTCTGCAATGCGTGATCATCCGGATAGATGCTTCCAGGATTATCCTTTTCATATACATCTCCACAAAATCCCAATGCCCACTTGTTAAAGTTATGAGTAAATTGTGAGTTGTAGATTTCCAAATTTGGGGATCCCTCAAGAACTTTCTTCTGCAAGTTCTCATCGCTGCAAAAAAAGAATTCAGAACAATTCTTTAATGCACTCATTAATTTAAGCATGAAAATACATAAGCATTATGTATCACAAGACCATCATACATACCAATTTTCTGCAACAGGGTTATTGCTCAACCAAAGTGCTCTAAGATGTTTAAACTTAGCAACTTCTTGAGCGACCACATCTGCATTATTTAGCTTGTTTCCAGTCAAGCTTAGTGCTAGTAAATCCTAAATCATAAGTCATAAGAAACACAATGCACTTTTAAAACTAGCAAGTGAACAGAACTGATTGCATAAATGAAACTCAAACATCTTCCACCGTATAAGAGAGAACGATTTTCTTTCCAATATTACTTAAGAAATGATGAGATATACAGAATACTATATCATATATCTGAAAACTTCAATACAACTCATATTAAAGCTTTTTAACATTCTTTTACATTCTCCTGGAAAAAGCTAACTTCAAATTTTGATTACATATTCTAGTTTTTCTATAATATTCAAAGGATATTATTCGCATTGCAATTATAATCAACGTAAACAACCATTTCAACATTGGATTTACTTTAGTATTCAATGATAACACTTGACATCAAATTGTTTGTAAAATAAAAGAAAATTACCGGAAACTTGGTAGGCAAATCGAGGGACAAGAGTGTATCATCATCCATTTGAAGATCCTCAAGCTCCAACCATCCCACAGAGCCATTTCCTTTTTCTATGGCACAACGTAGTTCACTCTGCACTAGTTCCCAAACACTGCGTTTAACTTCATCGCCATTTGAATGATCTTCCTCTTCCTCTTCCTCTTCCTCTTCCTCATCCAAATTCATATCAGCATCCACACACATCAAGGACGCCATTCTCCCGGCCAATCCCGGCACTTCCAGCAACTGTCCACACGCAAGCTTAACAAGAGAAACTCACTTCCGTAAGCTTAACAAGTTCAGTACAAGAATCTAACCTGTTTGTAAGCATCGGAGAGACGGAAGGTCCAGGCATGGTCGACGAGGAACACGTGCGACTCCTTGGCCATTGGTTCTGAGGACAGGACAAGGCGGCGGAATCGTCCATCGTCGAACGGTTCGACTCGGAAGTGAGCGCCGCCGTCGAAGGTCTCGGAGGTCAGTTTACGAAAGAGTTGCCGGTGAAGAGATTGGGGAAGACCGGAGGCGGCGAGGAGCAAACCGTGGACTTGGACGAAATCCTCATAAGTTTCGATTCTTTTTCCGGCGGCCATCACCGGGAACTGAATTTTTGGTGTTCTTCGCCGTTCAGTGGCGGCTCTGTACTACCCGAAAGCGCAGAATCTGAGCGCACCTAAGAAAGACGCCCAATTTCTGTGGGCTTGGATCGTACTTGAACCCATTGTTTTTGGGCTTCACGGCCCATTATATATCCCAGCCCTAAACAATATCTTGTTTACAATTGTTAATATTTATGGGGGAAAACTAGGTAATTGTCGATGTTTACACCTTTTTTAGAATTTAAATAAATGTCTACTTTTTTTATTTAATAAATTAATTTTAAATAATTAAATTTTGAATAGACCGTCATGCCCAAAAATTTAAATCCATTTTTTAATGTATTATTCAAAATTTTGACTTTTGTAACAACTACTCAAACCATATTGATATTTAAGTTGGAATATTTCTCAACAGAATTTGACCAAATCTAAAAAAATCTACAAATTGGTTTAAACTTAAAAAAAAATGAAACATACCAGTTTTATTTATTTTTTAATTAAAATTAAAAATTATTTTATGTATGTAAACATACATAATCCTATTTAAGAAAAAACAACAGTGTGTACTTTATTCCTAATTGTGTATTATGTGCACCATAGGTAAATGTATGTTTCATGGTAGATATATTTGCAAAGTCATTGTAGATATATTTGCGTACTTTATTTCTAATTGTGTATTAATGTGTATCGTGAGTAAATGCATGTTTTATATGTTTGAGCTATGTGTATAACCAAGTATATTATGGATCTGTGAACAATGTCAACACATACTTTGTTTTAATTTTAATACACTTTCCCATGTCCCGAAAAGAAAAAAAAAACTCACCTACCGCCCCTAGTCTCAATGCTTGTTGAATGCAATTGTGATAGGCATAGCTGAAATTCAACATGTGCTTCGTTAGTCTCGTGGATAACATTTAGTTAACTTGAAATTGTCTAAAATGAAAAAGAATGTAGGTTTGAGGAGTGCACGATAGTTGAATACTCTCCTTGTTATGTCAAATCTTGGAACTTCTGAAGATGACCATTGGAATGTTGAGGGCGACTAATCTGTAAAACAAGAAATATGTGAGTGTTTTCAATGGGGTGGGATCAATTTTGAGCGAAGTTGGAAAAAAGGATTGTATATAGGTGAGGTGATAATGTGTGAGCTGCGAATAAAAAAAATTGAAAAACAATAAATGGTTAAGTTCAATTGATCTAAGGGATATTATAATTTGTGTTAAAAGAGATATTATGATAAAATTTAGATATTAGGTATTTGATTCACATATTTGTTGAGAAGTATTTTGAAATATAAATCACAAAATTATTTTTTTAAAAAAATACATAAAATAATGATTGTTGATTATTTCTTGAATTAAGAATGGAGAGGTCGACAAAGTTAGTCAAATATCATTTTCTATAAATAACTCAAAAATGTAAAATAAGGATAATATAAAAATGAATATATTATCTCACTTTCCTAAATTTTAGTTTTGACATTAATTTAAACACAAAAAAGAGTAGACATTTTTTTGATAGTTTGACAGCAAACTAGGTAATTGAGGATATGAAGTTATGTGGATGACAATGTTGATTTTTAAAATTTAAACTTGTATCTTTGCATAGACTTTTATCTTTTCATAAAAAAGTAAATAAATCCTAACAAAATTACATAAAAACTATAAGCAGAATATAGATATAAAAATAATGAAAATCATAAATAATTGTAAGCTTAATTTTTTAAAAAAAAAATCAAAAGATTATTATATCTATCTAATTAAATCTAAACTATTTTTTCTATTACTAGTCCAAACTATCTATACCATAAAAGCTAAACTAAGACTGAGCAATAGCTCAACTTCTTTATTAAGTTATTCATTAAAAATTGTGGAAACTTGTTAATAAAAAGTTAATGAATAAGTTTTCATTTTGTGTTTCATTTTTTGTTTTTTAATCTTAGTTTTTAGTTTTTTGTTTTAAAAAATAAAAATCATTTCATTAACTATTTTTTGTTTTTTTTTAAATATATAAAAACAAAAAATACGTTTAATAGCCATTTTTATTTTTTAAATTAAATTTTAAAATATGATTGATCTAATAAAACTCAAACCTATTTTTAAATTAAAAAAATGAAAAATGAAAAAATGATTAAATGGAGGCCTAAATGACTGAGTCCAACAAAAATAACATAGCCATAAAAGAGTTCTAGAGTTTTTTGCGACATATATTTTTCCTAATCAATTTGAAATTAAAACAATATAACTATTTACTATATTTATACTTAAAACCTAGCCAATACTCAACATTGATATATACGAGTATGTAACACAAACCACATAAGCGAATGAAATGTCATCAAAATGCATGCAATTCAATGTTGTTCTACCATTCTAACCATTCCAAAAAACCAGACATCAATAATATAAAAGCTACCATTCAAGTCTTTACAAAAACCAAAGTCATAAATCATACATCCTAGATGGTTCAATAATACAAAATCTGACAAATAAACCATTGTAGAACATTTTTTCAAGTAGCCTAATTGAAATCTTCACAAAACAAAGGTTCATTGCTGATTAAGTCTCAAGTCAAACATTGGGGTTGAAAAGTCAGCAGACAAGTCTACATGGGGAGCCTTCCAATTTGATCCTCTTATGGCATCAACATATGGACCACTTGCATTTGAAGTTGTTCCAAATTGTCCGTCCCTAGGCCAAGCACCGGAGACATTGAAGGAGTAATGTTTTCTAACCCAAAACCTTGAAAGGAGCATACTCTCAAAGTCCATTGTGCCACCCCTTGGGGAAACTGTTTATTGGTATACCCCATCTCCCATTTGGTCGGATTCATTCATCTAGGATTTTGCCCTTTCATTCTTTTGGGCTCACCAATCTTGAATCGGATCTCAATTTCATTTTTATTGGACCGATATCCGTTTGGGCTTTGATACCATAGTAGAGAATATGAGATTATTCCACCTCAAAACCAATTGGCAATAAGAGAATTGATGTTGGACTCCCCACTTTTTCATGTCTGTATCTTTTTGGTCCGCTCACATTTTGTCCCCGTTCTTTATCCCTTGAACCGGTTGATTCCTTATCACACCTGTGCAGAATATTTATTCGAATTGATGTAAATGATTAAAAGTATACTAGGGTTCTAGCCTAGAAATTTGTCTATCTCTTTGTTAGGGTTTACTTCAAAATGCATGCAAAAAATGGGAGAGACGATATGGCTTCTAGAATCTCCACGCCAAAATTGATGTTGAATACGAAGAGACTTTTTCCAAAATTTAACCTTCTTTTAAGTGGTTTGATTAAACTATTTTTAAAAACAAAAATCTAAAATATTGTTTGATTTTACCAAAATAAAGTAGTACATTGTTTTATAATATTTTTGCGGTATTTTTTAAATTAAAATTCCTAAGAGTTCGTTAGAAAGAATCCAAATTCAAATACTGAAGATATTAAATAAATTCAAAATAGTAAGAAGGTCAAAAAAGTTATTTACATTTTAATTATTAATTTAATTTTTATTGGATTCTACGTTTTACACATTTTAAGTTTTCAAATCATTAGATATTTGTTCAATTTATTTTAAAAAATTAGACATTTTCATATTTAACCTTTTTTTATATTACAACTTATGGACTATTTAATATATTTAGCTTCCTTCGATATAAATTGTGAGAAGGAGATTACAAAACTATACTTAGAAAGTATTATTATTTTCAATAAATGATAGTTAAATATTAATTTTTATAAATAAACTTAGTGATGATTATGAAATTGAAACTCGATACATATATATAACTTCCTTATATTTAAAAAGTGAAAATAGGTCTAAAATAACTATTTTCAAACTAACATATGACATTTGACATGTTTTCATAAAAACAATCATTATTGATTAGATATTTGGTTCAAAATGTATCTAGTATTATAGCAATTGGAATTTAAAATTATTAATGGGTAAGAATCATAATCCATATAGATTTGAACTTTACCATTAAATTCCAAGGGTCCAATTGTATGTGCCCTTTGTTGCCTATGGGCCAAGGCCTAATCATCCCATTGAACTAGGAATATATTGGTCTATGCCCCACCACCTTTCAAAACCCCAATTATTTCTACACCATATTCTATATTTTTAATTACTATCTCTTATTTACTTTATTTGATTGGATTAATCAAATTTTCAAATGATGAGTATCTAAATCCATTTTCTATCTACATATTTGGTTGATTTTCAAAAATAATTTAACATTTAGATCAACTTACTATTCAAACATCAAAATGATAATGAAATCAACTCACTATAGTCTGTGCAATTATTTTTAAATTTCTATCTTCACTTTTTTCCCCCTAATTTCAAGAATCAAAGTGAATTTATTGAGTTATATTAGCAAATGATGAACATTTACTTTAGTGAGTTATGCACGTCAAAAAAGAAAAAAGTGGAACTCAAAAAAAGAGATTTTTTTTAGAAAATTATCTTTTTGATTTGTAAGTTTAGGATTTTTTTTTTTAGATTTATTTGAAATTAGTTTAAATTTGGTTCATAAATTTTAAAATTAAACGATTTTATCTCTCACATTTTAATAATGCTTACTTTTAGTGTATTTTTTTAGTTTACTTTTTATATTTATTCTGTCATGAAATAAAAATAACCATTTCATCAAATATATTGAAATTTATAATTCTCTTAATCATCATTTAGGCTTTAGTCAATAATATTATTTTATGTAACTAACAATTTTGTTATTTTAAAAATTAAAAGTGTGTATTATCAAAATGTTCCGAGTAAAAATCTTCAATTTTAAAACATAGAAACCAAATTAAAACTAAACTTTAGATAATCTAAAGTCTAAAAATGTTTATTTTTCTTCTTATATTTAATTAATTTGGAATATGTAACCATTTACCACTCCCAAACATTAAAAAAAACCAGAGAAAAAGAATTTCTTATTTTGAAGAGCTTAAAAATGGTAGATTTGATTATTTTAAGAGAAGTACTTCCCACCTAATTTTCACTGTTCTGATAATTCAACGGGACACAATCATAGATTCAATCATAAAAATTAATATTTGGTTACTATCTACTTTTATTAGGAGTAGTCCAATTTTTATATATTGCTATGAGATTTTTTTGTTGTGAAATCTCTATCATCATCTTCATTTGTAAATATATATTTTTTTCAACCAGATTATTTTTTTCAACCACATTAATGTATTCCATCATGTCTCGTGATCAATTATTTGAATGAAAACTTTTTTAGTGTAGGAATTTATAAATTGCTTATCACATGTAGATAAATGCCCACAAAATCATTTAAATATTTATCTCCTTTTTCAACAAAGGAGAAAAAGACAAGATATTCAGTTTGGCAATTAGACTTTAAGGTATGGTATTTGTTATTTAATTAATTCTTTTTTATCTAACAACTGATGTCACCAAGATGCAAAAAGTGAAAGCAAATTGCAATTTGGAGGTTCCTCCACCCATAAATAAAGAATATTAGAAATATTTGCAATCATGACGAATTAAGATAACCCAAAAGCCCATCAAATTGGCAACACCATTTTTTAAGCTTATCCTCAAATCCTATATAGTACACAAAATTCACTTATATACCTATTTTAGGAGGGATTCACGGGTAGGAATTAGTTTTATGATTTATTAATTCCTCTTCAAAAATATACATTTAAACGAGTTTTTATTAATTCCTCCTCATATTTACTTTGAAAAATAACTTTCATTTTTAATAATTCATTTATAACTACTCAATCATTTTTAACCATTTATTTTTAGTCATTCTTTTTAAATCAATCAAAATAATTCATTTTTAATCATTTCTTTTTTTAACTATGAAAAATAACTACTCATTTTTATATCTACATCAAAACAAGGTTTTGATTCTAACTCTTCTACACAAAAACTACATTCAAACGAGTTTTTGACATAACTCTCAATTTTTAACTCTTCAATATAACTCCATAACCTAAATACTACCTAAATATGTCAAACAAACAGCCCCTAGAGGTTTTGGATTCGATTCCTCTATCTCTAATTATTGTAATTCAAAAAAATAATAATAATAAAAACTAAGTAATTATGTATATTCAAAAGTTAAAAATAGTAGTTCAGCAACATTAATACACACTCAATAATTATAAGGGGATGGGTTCAAATCTCCCCAATTCTAATTCTTGTCATCTAAAAAAGTTCAAATTTCTCTACTAATCTCAATAAACTGTAGGATTGAAAGGCAACACTAGAGGGGTGAATAGGGTTTGCCAACTTTTCAAGTTATTTAAAAATAATACTTTTACGATCGAAATTTTGTTAATCTAAAATCGTCCAACAATAAATTATAATATGTAATAATTAAAATCACGAAAAGTAAAAGTTGAAGAGAGAAAACACCGAAGTTTATAGTGGTTCGAAAATCCTACTCCACTCCCCAAGACTACTTCTTGGGTATTTTACTAGGCGATCCTCTTGCGGATGAGAACCAAACCGAAACGAATCTTTTTTTCCTAGGCTAAAGAGAAACCTAAATCCTTTTCACGGGTTCAGGATTAAACCACTACTACCCTCTTTTTTTAAGGCTAAAGAGAAACTCAAATCCTTTTACTGGTTGAGGATTAAACCAATTGTATTTTCTCACAGAACCTCACACTTTAATACAAATCTCAAATAAAAAATAAAAATGAAACCTTACAATATACCTCTCGTATAGGCAAAATACACAAGTTAGGCGTTGACAGCTTCTTCACAAAATTTGCGATGCGCCGATTCAAGAATGTGTGAAGCAAATGACACGTTTTGAAACTTTGAGAATGATAATGTTGTTGTCTTTATTTTTGCTATGGAGGCTATGAATTTTATAAGGAGAAGATGAAAGGTGTCTGTTGAATTTAGGGCAAAATGATCGACAGACGAGATTTGATGAAGATATGATAAAATGGTGACCATTGGATTTAGGACAAATGTGTATATGACTGAGATTGAATGATTAGAAGATGAAATGAGTTTGGGTTAAAAAATAAAACAATTTGAAAATGAAAAACTCGTTTTTTTGTTTCTTAGGCAATTTTTCTTCAAATCTTCATTTGTCCACATCTTCTTCATTTTAACTTCGATTTGCAATATTTAAAATGCGTTGGAATCATCTCTACAAGCTCTACATAATAAACCCTTAAAATCTTCAAAAATATCAGTAAACAAAATTCGAGTTTGTTATTATCACAACATTAATTAATTTATTTATTTAAATAGGGGCAAAAGGCCAACAAAAACTAAATAATAATACAATTAAAAAAAAATTCATCGAGACATATTAAAATTTAGATGATTTTTTTTAATTCAACCGTAACTAAGGAAGAGTATTTAAATTCACATGTACACATTCATGTCCATTTAATTATTATTTTATGGTAAATCCAACTAATTTTAAAGATGTCTAGTTTGAATCTTTTCTATAGAGAGTGAAAATTTATGTTATAATATTAAGATAGTTGTTATTATTTGACCAACAGCCTATATGTTTCTAGAATTAGAAATGACGCATTCATTTTTATTCTTTCTAATGTCAAATATTAGTTATTGTTTTGAAAAATGAAAGTAATGTTGATAAAGATGATCATATAAATATTAGGTACAATTGTGTACGACTATATAATTTATTTTTGGTCTCTATCGTAAATAAACAAAACTCTCATGATTTATGTCACAGATATGGTTAATATTAAATTCCAAAAATGAAGAAAACGAAAAGAGAAAGTGAACACGAGGCTGACAAGGTCTTTTTCTTTTCTTTTCTTTTTTTAAAGTTAAAATAACATTTTGTTCATCACTTTTAATTTTTCATTTCGATTTCTAAACTTTTAAATCTTCAATTTTAATTTTTAGACTTTTAAATTTGTTCCACTCTAATTTAAAAACTCTTTGGGTGTGTTTGGGCACCCATTTATGTAAACAGTAAAGTTCGTTATAATAACTCAACCGATGTTTGTTCTACCGTTTATTATAAATGGTGGTTACCTAAACATGCGTGTCCGTTTATCTAAACCTACGTGTCCGTTTATTTAAACCTTACATACATTATTTTTTGTTACATAACCAACCCCTCAAACACTATTTATAATAACTCACTGTTTATCATAATTCTCGTTTATCATAACCTTCCATCTATCATAACCAAATCGGTGCTTCAAACGCACCTTTAAATTTTTTTATCTCATTAATTTTAATCCCTAAACTTAAAATTGATCCTTATGGAAAAAAAAAGTGTTATTTTTTCTTTAACAATGACCATCTTTCTCTAGAAATTTTAAAAATATGTTGACATTTTTATCTTGCTTGTTTTAAAATTATTTAGATTACTGAATTAATTTCTACTAGTATATTTGGATAAAATAAATTATAAATTTAGTTAGTATGATTAGAAGAAAGTTAGAGTTTAGTTTTATAATTTAAAAAAAAACTAGAATTTAATCACACTACATTTAAAGAAATATAGAATTTAGTTCATATGAATATAAAAACTAAAACTTAGTCTTTATGATTTTATAAAATTTAAAAATTAATCATTGTCGTTCAATTGTTGAAAATTATATATGTGGATTTTTAAAAAAAAAAAAATTATATACATGGAAATTAGACATTTAATGGATTTTTTTTTGTTCAATCAATCATTTAATTCACAATGTCATTATTAACACAAAAATAACTACTTCTCATATACCCAATTTGCTAATAATTAGATACGTAAAAAACTATTATTTTAGATTTTATCAAACTATATGACCCAAATTTTAGTTTTTAAAACTACAAAATCATAAAGATTAAATTCTAATTTTTAAAATCATAAAAATAAAATTCTAACTTTTTTTTTGAAACCATAAAAATCAAACTTATAAAACCCTATTAATTTCAAATGTATCTTTAATAACAATTAAAATCTTTTGTAAAATTTATAAATTAAAATTGAACTGACCAAAATAAAATAAAATTGAAATTTTAAAGATTAAAATATAACCTTTTAAAATCTAAGACTTAAAATGTAGCAAAGCTGAAAATAATATTTGAACTATTATTTATATAATGACAAGGTAGGGGTTGAATAACGAAAATGCCCATTGGCTTTGATAGGACTGGGCAATGGTGCGACGACGCGTGGCCCCCACGCACCTACTCCTTTCAAAATGACGAAACTGTCCTCAAATTGGACTTTTGTTCCATGGTATTCATATTTTTTAAAATTCAACACGTATGAATATTAATCAAACACTGTCTCAGCTCCAGCAAGTTGCTTTTATTTTCATTTTCTTCGAACGAATTTGTTGTATGCGTTGTTTAATTGTCCAAGGAAGTTATTTGCTTTCAAAGAAAAAAAACACACACACACAAGGAGACAATAACTTTTATTTATTTATAATTTCACACCGAAATTTTGACTCAATTACAATATTTGGGTGTACATGAGATGTTGATAACAAAAAAATCTTATTTAAAATGTAGGGAGATGAGATGAAATGACGAAATTTTTTTGTTTGAGATGGAAGATAAGGAGATGAGATGTTAGAGTATTTTGATATATTTTTTTATATCTATTTTTTTATGTTTTTTTAATAATAAAATTATTTTCAAAACTTTAGTTATTAATATAAATATGTAAATATAATTATTACTGTAATAAATTGTAAGTAATATAAAATCAATATTGTACCACTCTTGATCATATTAATGTTTATACTAAAAAAATGAGGTTTCAATAATATTATTATTGATCTGTTCTCAAGGGGTGGCGTAGTGGTTGAAGACTTAGGCTTTGAAGGTATGTTCCCCTCAAGGTCCGAGTTTGAATCTTCTCTATGACATTACTCTTTTGATGTCTGCTATGATCTAATAACCATGAGATTAAAGTTTTAAACCTCTCCCACTTAAATATTCTTGAATGAACAAAAAAACTAAAGAGTTGTCAATAAAATATTTCAAAAAAATAAAAACTTAGTTAAAATATACTATTTAATATGTAATAATAAATCAAACATTTGAAGTATTCTTTTAATTACTCATACTTTTAGAAAACCATGAACACTTCTAAATTTTTTTAATTTTTATTATTTTTTATAGATTCATATTCATATTTGTGGAAGATGAAAGAATTTTCAAGAAAATATACTAATTAATACATAATAATAATAAATAAAACATTGGAAATATTAATCCTATTATTTATTGACGTTTCTAAGAAACCATAAATACCTCTAATTTTTCTAATTTTTATTTTAGGTAGATAAAATACCTCTATTTTTTCTAATTTTTATTTTAGGTAGATAAAAGTGAACTCAATCACATTTTGATGATAATTATAACATAAAATTAAGACAATATCCTCTAATTTTTCTAATTTTCATTGTTGTTCTTTATTTTAATGTAAAATAGTCACAATCTTTATGTTTTTTTTAGAATAATCCCTATGTTGACTTATAAAGTCTTTTGAAACTTATAGTTATTTTTTATATATACAAGTAAAACTTTTAAAATTATTTAAATTAATGTACCCATTTTTTAAACAAATTATAGATTCGTGTCTACTATTATTTTGAAGTGTAACTTAGTATAAAAATACAAAATTTAAATCTCATTTTTATAACAAATAACATAAGTTCAATATTTTTAAATTTATTGAAAATAAGTTCATATTCTTAAATTGATTGTAAATTATGAATAAAAATTCAATGTGTATAAATTATTTAAATTTAATTGTTGTTTTAATAAATTAATGTACATATTTAATAAATTATGAATAATAAATTTATGTACATATTGTTAATATTAAAAAGAAAAACATTGTTGTATAACAATATTATTTTTAATTATAAATTTGTAAATACAGTATTTCAAATTTATCTATAAACAATTAGAGTTTCATAAATGTTTTTATTATTAAGAATGATTAAATCCAATGATAAAAATATTTAAATTTTTATAAATAAAATATTAAATTTTATTATCATGTATCAAAATATATATATATATATATATATTTCAAATTTCAAATTTCAAATTTATTTAAATAAGCTTTTGATATAATATTATAATTATATACCGGTATATTAATATATTTAATAATAATAATATTATAACAAAAATTTATTAAATATAAAAAATAAAATAAAAAATGTAAATTTTTTTTAAAAAAAAAGATGAAAAAAATGTTAAAAAAAAAAGGAAGAAGATGAGAGTAGATGGGATGAGGATTACCTTGGGTCAAACTTTCGAAAAAAACAGGGATCGAAAAGAAGGTAATATAGTACTATTGTGTATTCTTTTTGTTCCAATACTTTAATTTTATTTTTTTTGAAAATTTGTTCCGATACTTTTATAATTAGGGTTATGTTAGCTTTTCAGTTTGTATTATAACTCATTAATCTCAATTAATTATGTTACTTCGTTTATGGGGTTACTTAATAACAATTAGGTTAGTCTACATCAACTTTTTTAGTTTATTCTAATCTATATGTGATAAGATTTTTAAAGCTAGATGCATCATACTTTCCATAAAAAAGAACATCATTTAGGTCATTAAAGTGTTTTCCATTTCTACCAAACCGCATTGTATTTTGGTGGTCAACATGTCAAATTTAAATTTAGTTTAATGTTCTTGTTCTCAACATTGAATCCTAGTAGGTACATTAAAAAAAAATGTTTTCCATTTCTCATTTTCCCAATATCTAAAATAAAAAGTTAATCCTAAATGATGAAGTTGGAATTGAATTATCAATTCATGTTCTTTTAAAAAAAAAAAAATCTCGACTTTTCTTCGTAGTACTTTGGATCAATTATTAAATGAATTGAATCGATCACTTTTACTTCTTCATGAACATTAGATTGAGAATGCATATCAATCTTTTGATATTAATTGATGAGAAAAGAAATAGGCCACATTTTTTTAATAAAAGTTGGTGACGAACTCTGTAGGATCGGTATGACAACCCTAGAGGGGTGAATAGGGTTTTGTTAAACTTTATGAAACTTTTTTCTTAATGTGGTCTCAATTAAACAAATGAATTTACTTTTTACTAAATAATCAATTTAACCAAAAATATCATGTAAATTAAATAAGAAATTATCAAAAACCGATTTCAATCACCCTATTTAATTCTAATATGTCAAGATAAATTATACCAACAAATTAACATATAAGAAAAATTAATATAACATAACAATAAATTAGTTGAAAATATAAAAGAAGTTAAAGATAGAGAAATTAACACCGTGAATTTATAGTGGTTCGGTGCACCTACTCCACTCTCCAAACTCCTCTTGGGTATTCCACTAAAACATTGAAGACTCTTTCCACAGTTTAGAGTCAAACCGTTACAACGTTCCTTTTACGGGAGCAAGAACAAACCCGATCTTTTCCACGGCTCAAGATCAAACCGTTACAACCTCTCTTTTTATGGATCAAGAGAAAACCGTACAATGATTTGGAAATGTAAGATAAAGATGAACAAACTCTCTCCAAGAGCGGATTTACAAATTTAACTCTCACAATACAATAATTTCTCTCTCAAGAATAAGATGAAAATTGAAAACTTGGAGAGAGCAACAATGAAGACTTCTTTATTTTAGAAGATTGAGAAATATGAAATTTGGTGTCTTCATTTGGTGGAGAAGATGAAGCTTAAATAGACATGAAGAGACAAAGTCACCGTTAGACACAAAACATAATAATATTTTAATATTAAAAAAATTTACCGTTAGACACAAGACATAATAATATTATAATATTCAAAAAGTTACATTTAAACACAACGCATAATAATATTATGATATTTAAAAAGTTACCGTTAGACACAAGACATAATAATATTATAATATTCAAAAAGTTACCGTTAGACACAAGACATAATAATATTATAATATTCAAAAAGTTACATTTGGACAAACACATAAAAGTACTATAACAATATATAACTTTCTTTCCCTTTTAAGAAAGTTACCGTTAGACACATCCTCAAATAATAATATAATAATGGATAGCTTTGTTTTCCTTTTCTATTTTGCTTTTACCTTTGACTTTTTATAACACAAAAAGAAATCTCAACTGTCAAACATCCAAGGCTCCACATGTCGCTCTTGGATTGACCAATTTTTGCTACGTCATCACGTCGGGTTTTGCTATTCAAAATCTTTTAGGTCATAACTTTTTCATCTTAACTTTGATTTGAGTAATTCAAAATACGTTTGAATTATTTTTTCAAGCTCTACAAAATGTATACTTCAAAACACTATATTTGTTGGTAAATAAATTTCAAGTTTGTTATCATCAAAATATTAATTAATTAGTTAAAATTAATTAATTTAAGATGACCAAAAAGCCAACTAACTCTTTACATGGTAGAAGATCTTGAATGTTATTATTTTTGGACAAAAAATCTTAAGTTAGATCCAAAAAATTTATGAATTGCTTATCTACTTTGATGCCACTTTAAGAATAACAACCTTAGGTTAGATTCGAATTTTGGACCAAATATCCACTTAATTAGGTTGGATGTGAATATTCACTTTAAGTTTAATGAGTTGTGTACATATACATAATAAGAGTTTATCTCAAAATTAATTAGTGAAAAGAAGGGTAGTCCACATTTTTTTTTATATAAACTTAGGATAAATGACTTCATCTTTTTCAAAACAAAACAACGTGAGGATCTCCAACAATTATTTCTTTTTAAATTATGAACTAAAAAATGTATTTAATTCATGTGAACAATATCTCTAAGCTTTTTTTTTAGTTCAAATTATAAATGAGAGTCTATAAATCAAATAAAGAATATTACTAGTCTCATATGGAGAGAGCCAAATATCAAATCCATGACCTAAGAGATATCGCCTAAGTATTCAAACAAAAAAAAAAAAAAAAAAAAAAAAACTAATAGGTGATAGGTAATTCCTAACTAAGAGTTCATCATTATCCTTATCTATTTATAATATAAGAGTAATATAAAGAGTGACGTAAATCAAATATTAAGAATAATACAATGCTGACTTAAAAATAGAAAAATAATTTAGCATATTTTGAGGAACCAAAAAATCTATATATATAATTAGATACTTAAAATCGATTTTATTTTTTCTAAAAAATATTTTGAAAATCAGAAATTGTGCCTAATTGAAGACAGGGAAAAACCATAGACACGAGCAATAGCCCGATGTTTTGGAATGATTCTCAACAACTGTAAACGTAGGGCCCACTTTAGATGATAAAGGTCAACTTTCTTGTAAGAAAAGTATGGGCGTTGGACGGTCGCGATCGCGAGTACAATTTATCCAAACTATAGATCAAATTGAGTTGAAATTAAATACTATTTATTTATTTATTTATTTATTTAGGGGATTTTGCATGTATAACAAAAAAAGACAAAATATTTCCATCTATAGCACAAAATCTAAAATAATTTCATTTGTAGCAGAAAATCCAAATTGACTTCTATCACTTGTTGAGTTCTATTAGTGATAGAATTCAATCAATAATAGACTCATTCTATCACTCTTTAAGTTTTCTATCAGTGATAGAAAGCTAAATTGAGTTCTATCACTAGGTGAGTGATAGACTATCATTAGGTGAGTGATAGAAATAAATATGCTATAGATGAATTATTTTAAAAATTATGCTACAAATATAATACAAGAGGTAGAATGTGCTGCTGATAGTAAATTCTCATTTATTTATGTATTGCAAGAAAAAAACTATTGCAAGGTTACCAACTTTTGGTTTGGTTTAGTTGACGGAGTTATTTCTGACCAAATCACTTGGGAAAAATGGCTGCTACCTATATCATTTATCTGGTTTCAATCTTGGGGGTTTTCTCACCCTTTGGGATTAAACCTAATTTTCTTATTCAAAAAATTATTGTATTTGATAATAAAAACATGTGGGAATTACCTCTTTTTCTTTTCTTTTTTTAAAGATAAAAAATTTTAAATTTTAGTTCAACTAAATTATTTTTTTTAGTCTTCATCGTGGGCAAAGTATTAGTGATTTTTCTCTTAAGCGATTGTAGTGACATGCAATAATTTCGCTTCATTTATCACTTTTTATTTTTACTTTACCTGCTTCTTTTAACTCTTAAATTTAACCTCATTTTTAAAAAGATAACAAGACAAGGAAATTTAAAAGTAGAAGTAATACCAATAGATTTAGTTTTCAAAATCCAAAAATAAAAACTAAATAGTTATTCAAATTTATGGGTTAATTTGATAAAATACTTAAAATTAATGTTAATGAGGATTAAAAAAATATATGTGACAAATATTTTAACTTTATTATCTCTTTTTTTTTCCTTCTCTCTACTAAAAACAATTATGAAAAATCAACAATAAACAAACACTACTTCATGCAAATAGATATCTCAATAAAAAAAAATGTCATTCAAATAAATCCATATATTTACACCTTAAATTGGTAATGTGCAAGTAATACAATCCATCAACCAAAATAAAGAAGAAAAAAACCTAAGACATTAAATAACATTCTAGATATGGGAAAAAAGTCTAAAATAATCAACTCCAAATAGAAAAATTAGAAAACAATAAATATATGTATAGAGGAAAGTTCTTTTCATCATCTCTCATCATAATTTCAAACTAGACAAAACAAACTAATAATTTAATCTTCATCTCTCCTTTCCACTTTCCTTCTAAATTTTTTTTTTAAAGAAAATAAAAATAAAATCTTGTTTTTTTTAATACAAGTTGGAGGAGAGGATTACAAATACTGATTCAAAGGATCGAACCCATGACGTTAGTGTTGAACTAGTTTACAATTCAAACAATAAAACCACCGTATCATTAACCCATTCGATATAAAAATAAAGTCTTGTAAATGATATGAAAATATACAATAATGTCAAAAGGGAGTAGCCTTCTAAAAAAATAAAAAGTCAAAAGGGGGGTAGAGACGTCAATTTAGCTTGAAACCAACTTTTATAGACTTATTGACCATTCTCTCCAAGCCAACACTAAACCGTATTCAATTGTACCTTTTCAAAAAAAAAATTTTAAAAATATATTATAACTCGTTATTGTGGACTCATTCTATAAATAAATGGGGAAAAGAAATAAATTTTAAATTAAATTTTTTTTAATGGAGTTGCCATTGAAGAAGTTGCTCCCCTGTTTCTCTCTTTTCTGAACAAATATTGACACTCTCCCTTTTTTTTTTGTTTCTTTAAATTGCTAAAACCCCATTTCCAATTTTCATCATAATTCCCCCATCTTCAATCTTTCCACCAACCCATTTGAAATTTTTGTTCTTTGGTTTCTTCCAAAACTGAATTAATCAAAATCCAAAACCCAGTTTCCTTTTGAGAATATCATCATTGTAATGACCATGAAGAACAAGGTTTCCTGGAGGTCGTTTTTGGTGCCGATCTGCGGCGGCGAGGCTCGGGGGAAGGCGACGAAGAAGGTGGCGGCGAAACAGAGCTCCTTCAAGAGAATTTTTCAGGTGGATTTGAGCAATCCAAATTCTGTTCTTTCCGAGGATATTTCCATGTCTCTTGCCGGTTCCAACATTCACATGTTCACTTTGGGAGAGATCAAGCTCATGACTCAAAGCTTCTCCACCGGAAGTTTCATCGGCGAAGGCGGGTTTGGACCCGTTTACAAGGGGTTCATCGACGACAAGCTGCGCCCCAGCCTTAAGGCGCAGCCTGTCGCCGTGAAGCTCTTAGACTTGGATGGCACTCAAGGTCATCGCGAGTGGCTGGTGAGTTATAATTATAAAAAGCTTAAACTAATGAGTTAGAGCAAACGAATACGTATTATTATTATTATTATTGTAAAGTATTTTGAATCTCATTTTGTTTTTGTTTTTTCAGACGGAAGTGATATTTTTGGGGCAATTACGCCATCCCCATCTGGTGAAATTGATTGGATATTGTTGTGAAGATGAACATAGGGTGTTGGCTTATGAGTACATGCCAAGAGGGAGCTTAGAAAACCAACTCTTCAGAAGTAAGTAACTTCTTAATTCTGATTTTTTTTTTTTAACTTGCAAATTGGAGTTTCGTCCCACTATAATTGGAGTCATTTGCATCTGCCCCGAGGCAAACGAAAAAGACAATAAATTTTTTTTACCTTTAAACTCATTTTTAGAGTTTGAATTGAACTTTTAAGATGGCAAGTCTTGAAAATCTCAAGTCTCAATCAAGACTGTCCCTTTTAAATTTTGAATATTAATGGTTCTGTTTTTTTCTTTTTAGCTGAATTTATGAATGGTTTATTGATTGGTCATTAATTTTTTGTGTGCAGGATTTTCAGTGTCCCTTCCATGGTCAACAAGAATGAAAATAGCTTTAGGAGCTGCAAAAGGATTGGCCTTTCTTCATGAAGCAGAAAAACCAGTCATTTATAGAGATTTCAAAGCTTCCAACATCTTGTTGGATTCAGATTTCAATGCAAAGCTTTCAGATTTCGGGTTGGCTAAAGATGGCCCCGATGGAGATGACACCCATGTCTCCACCAGAGTCATGGGAACCGAAGGTTATGCTGCTCCTGAATACGTCATGACGGGTGAGTTTAAACAAATATATGACAATCTATCAAATTAATTTTTTTTTGTTGTTTAGCGGTGATTTAACTAATTTTTCTATTGTTTTTTAGGTCATTTAACGGCGATGAGTGATGTATATAGTTTTGGAGTGGTTCTTTTGGAGTTGTTGACTGGACGAAGATCATTAGAGACGAACCGAACACATAGAGAGAAGAATTTGGTGGAGTATGCGCGGCCAATGTTAAATGACACTCGAAAACTTTGTCGAATAATGGATACAAGACTAGAAGGGCAATACTCGGAGATTGGAGCAGCAAAGGCAGCAGCGTTGGCATACCAATGCCTAAGCCACCGCCCGAAGCAACGTCCAAAGATGAGTGAAGTGGTGAAAATTTTGGAACCACTCAAGGACTACCAAGACATGCCTTCAACATTTGTTTTTTCAGTGTCCGAGACAACGACAACAAAAGGAAACGAGACTCCGAATAGAGAGAACGGAGGGCAACAAAATGGTCATCATAGACAAAACCGATACCCTAAATCACCAATACCGGAACATGGGGCGAGGAATGGTAACCGATGAATGACGAGCTTGCCGTTGCACCCAAGAAGCGGCGACCAGAAACCGTAGACCGTTGGATTGGGATCACTTCTGTAAATCTAATATGTAGATAGAGATTCATTTGAGTATACTACAATTGTTATCATTTTTTAAAGTGATGTTGTTCTTTTTATTTTTACACGGAAAGATATGATCTTTTCTTGTTGGGTAATTGTAATGAAATGGAAAGATTTAAATATTCAAAGTGAAAGGAGAGAAAATGGCCATGTCAAATCAGACCACTAAAAGTCTAAGATATGTTTCCCAAATGAAACCACTTTTTTTTTTTTTTTTTTTTTAATATTAGATTAATTTAATTAATTAAATATTTAGATGTTGATCTAAAAAAATATAGGTATTTAGATCTCAATTAAATCAGTAAAAAATTAATTTGTAGTAAGTAGTCACTATGAATTAAATATTATTTTTTAATTTTTTTAAAAACTTTTTAAGAACCGGATCACTTTAGGATTAACATCCATAAACTTGCAATAAAACTAAAATGTTCCCTAGATTTTTTTTTTTTTTTTTGTAAGTTTTACTTTCGCTATAAAATTTTAAAATATGTTATTTCATATATTAAAATTATTATTTTTGAACTAATTTCCAATAAAATTAATCTCAAATTTATAATAAGAACTAATCTTTTAAGTTTCATGAAAATAAAATTATAAAAAATCAAAAGGGTTGATGACATGTTGGTTTTATCATGGAGGGTAATTCAGTTCGACACCACGGTTATGGATTCAGTCCTCAAAAGTAGTAGTACCAATACTCTAAATGTATTACACTCACCCCTTTAACACTTGTTTGGCTGAAGGCTTAACATAATCTGGATTAATTTAAAATGAATTTTGGATATCAACCATGTTTACTATTGAAATCCGAGTAAATGTCACGTCTCACTCTTGGTTTACGATTTCTCCAATTTTTTTTTATTGAATTTCGGCTCCTTAATTTCTACTACATTTATATGATTCTACTTTCCTTTACACATTTATGGACTGTCAATTTTCCTATATATATATATATATATATCATTCTAACCTTTGTTAAATTTCACACCCTCTCTGTGCTCAAACGTGTATGTATTAATCCTCTGTTTTGGTCCATTTGTCAATTTTTATCACTCAACATTGCTTTAGATTGCATTATCTTGATGTGTGCCTTGCTTATTTCATCCATACTTGTAACTCATGTAAAAATAAAAAATTTGTACACACATATTAATCATATACTTCACCTTTTTTTTTCTTTTATTATTATTTTCATCCATTGTGATCATTATTCTATATTTACATGTTGTTAAAGCTCTTTTGTCCTATGGATTGGGTTCATCACCTAACATGGTACCTAAGTTGATCCATGCCCTTTTCTATCTATGTATTAATCATATAATTCTCTTTTTTATTACTTTCATTCCTTGTGTTCATCATTCTATTTTTAAATGTTGTTAATACTCTTTTTTCTTATGTAGTGTTCATCGCATAACAGTGTCCTTAGATTCCTTAGCTTGATCCATTCCATTTTCTACACATGTATTGACCATCTACTTCTATGCCTTATTTTCATCCATAATTTATTTTGATCATTAGGTTTAACACCCCCATATACAAGTGATGTACATGTATATTGACCATTTACTAACTCCTTTTACATGTTTGCATTTTCTTGAGTACTTCTAAATTTTATTTTTTGAAGTGCCTAACATTTGACTCTAATGAAACATGATAATTTCTTCCATTTTTCTGAGACTAAATTTTTTTTAGGTCAATTTTCTTTTAAATCAATGTATATCTCTACTATCTCCAAGATTTGGCATAGCAATTATCTTTAATTTTATAACTTTGTCCTATTATATTCTAGTTAAAATGTCACCATTATGCAATTTGAACGGGTGTAAATAGGACATTATTGAACTTCTATTTATATTAAAATATTAATATTTAAAGAGACATATATTACATTTTCATGTAGTAGTTACTTCAACCAAAGTAAAGCAAATTCATGTGCTTATCAACTGTTAAAACATGTATTAAGAAATTAATTATACCAAATTACTTGCCTTAATTACTGTTTCTTAAATTTCATGTACCTAAGCAATAATTCAAATCAACACAAATTTGGTGTAGTTGAGGGAGAGTGAAGATAAAAGTCAATTCTAAAATATGTATTCTAAGCATTTCAAACTTCAAATGAAAAAAGATTAAAACTTATACATAAAATGGAGATCTAAAATAACTTCATAATTTTGAACTTGGCATAAACTTATTCGTAGTCTAAAATTGAGATTGAAAAATATAGTTTCAAAATTCAGAATGATTTTTTTTATACTTCAAATGTATGCTTTTGAATAAAACATAAACCATAAATTGTAACTATATATTTTTAGGGATTTTATAAACATGAGATTTAAAAAGAAATAATAATGGGGACATATAAATTATCAACTTTGGTTGGAATAATTAACTTTTTTAAAAAAATGATTTTATGAGTCTCTTATTTTGTTGACATAAATTTTATGTATTATGTCCATTATAATTTGACTATGGAATGAATATTATGTTGTTACTATTAAAATTATGTATATATTGTTAGAGAAAAAAAGTTGAATATTCAAAGCATGCCTAATAGGTAAAATCATTTTAAAAATGCATGAAAAATGATAAATTTTTTTTTTTATAAAACTCAACTTTAACTTAACATTCATATCAAACAAAACTTAACTTAATACTTAACTTAACTTGATCCCCAAACAACAATCAACTTAACTTAATCTAACTTACAAAAGTCTATCCGTCAAACACATTTAACTTAACCTTTACCTACTTAAGAAGATTTAACTTAACACTCTTAACTTTACCTTAACCTTCCACCAAACATGCCCTTAGGCTTTCGAATCAACTCTTTTTTTTTCGAAAACCCAAACAGTTCGTCTTTAAAGTTGCCTAATAAATCCTACTAAAATTTTCACATCACCTGCAGTATGTAATTTGTGTTAGGTAAGCTGTTAATCAACCCAATATTTTAGTTCAACACAATATTTTATTTGAGATGGGAAGATCAGAGGCAGCAACCTTTTTGATCGAGGATAAAACCTTGCGACCGTTTGGTGGAGGGCTAGGTATGCTCTGACACATCAACACTCCCATCTCAGAGAATGTTTTCGATATAACCATAATTTTTTTAAACAAGGGTAACCACGTCCGTCCCTAGGTCAGACACTGAAGACATCAAAGAAATAATGTCACGAATGAGTCTCGAACCCTCATTGAGGAGAGTGTACCCTCAAAACTCAAGTCTTCAACTACTACACTACTCCTTGGGGACCAATACAACCATAGCATATTAAAAAAAACCAGAGGCATAAGGGACTTTAATTATAATAGATAGCAATGAGCACTATGAAAAAAACAAAGAGAATTGGCAGTATGATTCACCTTAAAACATGCACAATGGGAACCGCAAGAAAGTTCACAGAAGGAAGGTAAACGTTTAGCTCAATACTTGTAGAGGAGCATCTAAGATTACTTTAATCGACTTAGAATTTAAAAAGTATAAAGATATAACATAACACAACATAATTTAGAGAATGGACAGTAGAGTTCAAATTTTCAACCAATAAACATTTCAAGTAGAGAATTCGTCTGACCGCCGACATTGCGACAGTAGGAAGGTCCTAATGTCCATACTTCTGGAACTCCCATTCGCTGTTATCTGAAAAACATAACAAATCAAGAGTGAGCAGAATTTTCATACAGCTCTATGAATTAGAAACATTTAAGGATACTACAAAACATACCCAATGGACAAACTTGGCGTGTCTTCAACCAACGACTAATACAATGGAAATGAAAAGCATGGTTGCATACCCCTGCAAACAAGAATGTTAATCAAATGCAAATTCAAAACAGAGGAAGATAAAAGGTTTATGTCAAGACTACAATTGCTTAATAGAACACAAAGTTGAAGTTAACAAGATAAGTTCACATAAACAATTTTTTTTTTAAACAAGGGTAACCACGCTCGTCCCTAGGTCAAGTCCAACAGAAAAGATTTAACTAAGGAAATATACCCTCAAAACCCAAGTCTTCAACCACTGTACCACCCTTTGGAGACAATTTCACATAAACAATTGATAAACTACAAAATCACAAGTCAACCACCTTTCCAAGAGGGCGGGTGGTCTCTCCCTAATACCAAGTTCGGTACTTTTCAATACACAAAAGATATATTCTCAAAAGCATAACAAACGGCTATAAATACTAACTACTTCTTAAGGAGGCACTATGAAATCTTTGCCCCTCCTAGAACACAAATTGGCTATTGGGATCCAAAGTGATATTATCCAAGAGGACAGAACACTTTTATGGTTTAACCATGCATCCAAAGTGTTCTTCACATCGAGTAATTTTCCAAGAAGAAAGTACTAAATTTCACAATTGTCAATGACAAACCAACCTTTTGGTCAAAAGGGCCTTGCGGAACAAAGAGGTGATGGGTTCAATTCATGGTAGCCATCTAGAGAATTAATTTCCTAGAGGGTTTCTTAGCATCTAAATGTCACCGTGCACGCACAAGCTATCCCGTACATTCACGGATATTAAAAAAACAGTCGAACCACCTATGAAAATCCTAGATTGATATGAAATTTTTTGAAGTTAAAAATAGCTTTCATGAATGAACTACATGAAACAAAGAAAAGCAAGGTCCATTGAACAACATTGACAATATATTTTCAGTTCAATCAAGAACAATCAGTAGCTTAAGATGGGTGTTGTAATTGCAAACATACCCCAGGCGACAGTACATTCTTCGCTTGTAGCGCTGGCCTGATTCGCCTGACATTCAATACCTAAAAACACCAAAAAACAAACGTAAGCGCACAACAGTGAGAAAGAAACACGAAATTAAAATCCAAAACCACATCTAGAATCAAAGAACATTGAAAACTCCACAAATTCATTCAACTTACAGAGATCCATAATGTGATTCCTACAAATTGCACAATTATCGACAACAATATCTGCACAAAACAACAATTATAAAGAAACATCCAAATCCAAATCCAAATCCAACAGAAAAGATTTAAGTAGGGTTTGAAAGTACCCCAAGCCCAGAGCGCGACGGCATTCCACTTCTTGATCTCAAATCGCTTAGGTTTCTTGGAGGATGAAGGGCCAGCACTGCTCGAAGCCTCACCGGCGGGAACCATATGCACATCGGAATCTAACGTAGCCATGGCGGAAACCTAGATCGGAAAGTATCGGTTCTCCGGTCAGCGGCAGAGAAAAATCCCGGCGAGAGAAAGAAGAATATCGGAATCGTGTGGAAAATCGCAACAAAGAAGAATGAGTTGCAAAGAGAAGGAGGTCAATAATATAAATTGGGCCTTTTTTTTATCCAATATATAAACGGATCTTTAATAAAAGGTAATTCTCGAAAATATACAAAATATTCTCATTAGTATATTATTTATTTCTTTCTTTTATATTATATTTTCTTTCTTTAATTACGTTTACTTTATTCTTTTTTGTGATAGCAATACTTAATTTGATTGCATTTTATCTTCAAATTTAATTATTATTTGTCGGTGGCGCGATTGATTATTTAGTTTGGTGTTAACTTATTTCTACTCTACCGTCATGAATTCAATTTGTGAAATTTATATTTGTAATCCACTTCCCCCGATTTATACTAATTTTTTTTTATTATTTCATTCTTTTATGTTATATTTTCTTTCCTTAAATACGTTTACTTAATTTTTTTCATTGTATTTTAGCTTCAAAACTAATTGTTTCTATTTTGAATTATTTTATTTAGCTTATATTCTTTCCTTACCTTTGCTAATCTTATATTCGTATTTAGTTGAACCAATTACCTTTATTTTTTTTATTGATACAATTATCTCTTTATCTTAAAAAACGTTATTTTATGTGGATTTACATTTGATCACACGAATAATAAAGGTTTTGAAAATTAACAAATTCTTTACCATCTATGTTTCGGAAAACTACATTCTTGTACGATCTTTACAAAGGCGATTGCTCAAAATCATTTTCAATAAGAGGAATATTTGCCTCATTAATCTTCTTTAATAAATTGAAAATCATTTTAAGCAATAACCATTGTAAAGAAAAGAATCATCCACCAACTTTGTTTTTTTTTTTTTTTTTTTTTTTTTTATAACAGAATAGTAGTTAGAACGATATCTATATATTTTTATAATTAAGAGATTATAAATTTAAATTTTTTTCGACGGTTTATTGTTGAATTAATGAAATTTGGAAAATCACAACATTTTTTACACATACTACATTACAAGTTCCTTTTCTTTTATATGAATGGAAAAGTTCAGAAACATTTTAAACATTTGAATAAATTAAAAAAACAATAAATAAATTATGTTACTCTTATTACTCTAATTGATATTGGTGGCGTGTTGATTAAAGAAATTTGCTTAATAGCCGAATGGATTTAACAGTGCATGTTTATAGTAATCAACATAGATAAATAACGATGACAATTTATAGTCAAATGAGATTAGTAGCATGTTGATTTATTTGATTGATTATAATTCAATTTAACTTCATAGTCACGAGTTTAATTATTAAAATCGATATATTTGATTCTCATATTATTTAAGAATAATTGGATCATTTAAATAAGATTTGTGGTCCCTTTCCCCAATTTAAAAAAAAAATTGATAATTAAAATTATTTCCTCAATGAAAAAGATTAGATATTTGAGTTAAAATATCATTTTGATCCTTACACTTTAAATCTAATTTCTTTTTTCTATAAAAGTTACTTCGTTTTTTTTAAGTTACTCTATTAAGTATCTCTCTATAAAAATATATTTATACATAAAAATTTAAATAATGAAAACGTACGTTTGACTTCTGATTTATTAGACTATTGTGAGTTCTTGACTGAAATCAAACGAAGTCTTCAAATATAAACACAAAAGTTTTTTTTTTCCTACTTTAAAACTAAATTTTGTTAAACCCAAAATTTTAAATTTTTTGAATGGTTGATGATAAAAAAATTGCAACTTTTTATTTTTAGACTATTAAACTCTCTTATTTTTGGTTGAGTATTTGAATTTTTTGGGGAAATGTTCGTATATTTTAGCATACATGAAGTATCTTCACAATAAAGAAAAATATTCCCTTCTAAGTTTGATCTTGAAATCTCGAACACGTTGATTAAAATGCACGAAATTCTAATATTTCGAGCTAACACAAAATCATTCTTAATAAAGTTAATGTGGACAAGTAGTTCAAATATTTATCACTTTCTTCAGTATCATTTCGCATCTGTGTTTAAAATTGGAAATTTGGATTATATTAATACATAAAAGTTTTATTTTTCATACTTTAAAACAATACTTTGTTAAACCCAATTAATAATAAAAAAAATTGCAACCTTTTTGTTTTTATACAATATACAATAAAACTCTTTTTTTTCGCTAAGCGTTTGAATTTTGTGGAGAAATGTTCCGTAATGTTCCGTGTGATTTAATCTACATGAAGTATCCTCACAACACTATAACAATGAAAAGAAAAATATTTCCTTCTAACTTTGATCCTGAAACCTCAAAACATGAGGACTAAAACCCACGAAATTCTAATATTTCAAACTAAAGCAAAATCATTTATTTATAAAACTAAAGTGGGCAAGTAGATCAAACATTTATCAATGTATTATGCACCATTTCTTATTCGTGTCTAAAATTTGAAATTTTGATAATTTTAAAATAAAAAAGTTTTCTTTTTTATGCTTTAAAACCTATTTTTTAAAAATACAAAAGTTCCAATTTTTTAATCTTTGATAATAAAAAAACATTTTTGCACTTCTCTTTTCTGTAAACAAATTTTAAAAAGAAATTACCCCAGCCTTGCCATTATATTAGTAATGTGTTGTTAAAATGGACTAGTAATCTATCATTTGCATCCGACTAAACTTATGTTTTTAGCCACTACAGTTTTTTTTAGTTCATGTATTGTTGAAACATTTTCAATTTAGTTCTTTCAATCTTATATTTTTCCATATCCTTCCTACCTTTCACAAAGGTTACAAAAAAATTAATAGAACAATCATCTTTCTTGAACCCATATCCTCAATTTTTCAACAATTGGATCCAAACCACAACCAAAATCCAATAAATGACAAATTCGATAGATCAATTTTCATTAACTTTGATTCTAGTTCCATTTTCAATTTTGATTTCAACGAAAATTTAATTTATTTTTCCACCTCCATTCTGATTTTAAGGATTCAGTTCGATTCAACTTTTACGATCCTATAGTGTTATAAAAAAAAAAAAAAAAAACCAATCCGGTCCATGAAATTGATTTGTTTCGTCAATTTTTTGTTTTTTTTTCACCCCTAGTAGCCACCATGGTTTGCTCCATAATACTAAAGAATAGAGAAGTGTAAGTTGGTTCTCTAAAATTTTGATGGATTTGAACTCTTCGACTTTTTTTTATTTGAAAAATCGAAACTCCTTGTCATTGACGTGCTTAACAAAGTGAAAACACACTCAAAAATTGAGAACTTATGATAGTGTTTTGTATGGTCAAATTGTCACTTGTAGACTGACCTTAATAATCTATCATTGAGCTCAACACTCCCCTTTTTTTAGTCCAACTCCGAATCATTAAAAACCTGCAGCCTTTTGGTCGATGATACATGTTATCTAAGTTCTCTTCGACAAATCAACACTCCCCTCCCAGAGAGCGGTTTCGATATAACCATATTATAGTAGAAAATCTTTCATCATGATATATAGCACTGTGACCACTATGAAAATAACAAAGAGAACTGGCTGTATGATTCACACCAAAACATGCACAGAGGGAACCGCAAGAAAGCTCACAGAAGGAAAGTAAATGTTTAGCTCAATACTTGTAGTGAAGCATTTAAGATAAATTAAATCTACTTGGAATTCAAATTTAAAAGTATGAAGATACATAATTTTGGGAATGGGCAGTAGAAGTTCAAATTTTCAATCAATAAACATTTCAAGCAGAATTTCTGACCTCCTACATTGCAACAGTATGAAGGTCCTAATGCCCATACTTCTGAAACTCCCATTCGCTGTTATCTGGAAAACATAACAAATCAAGAGTTAGCAGAATTTTCATATAGTTCTATGAATTACAAACAGTTAAGGATAGTAATGAAGCATACCTAATGGACAAACTTGGCGAGTCTTCAACCAACGACTAATGCAATGGAAATGAAAAGCATGGTTGCATACCCCTGCAAACAAGAATCTTAATCAAATGCAAATCCAAAACAGAGGCAGACAAAAGGCTTATGTCAAGACTCATATTGCTCAATTGAACACAAAGTTGATTTTTTTTTTAATATCTGCGACAATCTAGGCAAGCTTACACACACCTCAATTATTGTACGGGACATACTGTCAGAACCTACAACATTTGAATGTCAAGGAAACCTGAAGGAAACTAATTCCTAGTGGTCACCAATGAATTAAACTTATCAGCTCTTAGTTACTTACGGTCCTTTTTTACCACTAGGCCACTACATGATGGTTTGAACAAAAAGTTGAAGTTAAAAAAACAATTCACACAAACATTCTCATAAAATCACAAGGCAACCACCATTCAATACACAAAAGACATAACCCCAAAAGCATAACAAACGGCTATAAAAACTAACTACTTTAGGAACTATGATATCTTTCCCTTCCTGAATACTCATTGGTTATTGGGGTCTAACAGCTTAATCCCCATCGGAAAATGATATTATCCAAGGAAACAGAACAACTTTATGGTTTAACCATGCACCAAAGTGTTTATCACATCGAGTAATCTTCCACGAAGAAAACACTAAATAGCGCAAGAGACCAAATGAAAAAAACCCAATGCAAAACCTAGTTTGATATGTAGCTTTTTGAAGTTCAAAATAGCTTTCATGAACCACATGAAACAAAGAAAACCAAGGTCCATTCAACAAGAGAATTGGCCAAACTAGGCAGTTTACTAAAGGAAGCTCAGTAGTTTAAGATGGCTTTTTCAGTCACTGAAATATCTCAAGGCTGCTGTAATTACAAAATTGCAAGCATAACATATCAAAGGACAAAGTGAGCAAATTTCAAAGCAAAGAAAATGCAATGCAAGGAACCAAGAACCAAAATTAGGGTTATAGAAAAGAAGCGTAATAGCATACCCCAAGCGACAGTACATTCTTCACTAGTGGCGCTGGCCTGATTGGCCTGACATTCAATACCTAAAAACACCAAAAAACAACCGTAGGCGCACAACAGTGAGAAAGAAACACGAAATTAAAATCCAAAACCACATCTAGAATCAAAGAACATTGAAAACTCCACAAATTCATTCAACTTACAGAGATCCATAATGTGATTCCTACAAATTGCACAATTATCGACAACAATATCTGCACAAAACAACAATCATAAAGAAACATCCAAATCCAAATCCAACAGAAAAGATTTAAGTAGGGTTTGAAAGTACCCCAAGCCCAGAGCGCGACGGCATTCCACTTCTTGATCTCAAATCGCTTAGGTTTCTTGGAGGATGAAGGGCCAACACTGGTCGAAGCCTCACCGGCGGGGACCATAGGCACATCGGAATCCAACGTAGCCATGGCGGAAACCTAGATCGCAGAGTGACGGTGGCGGAGAAAATTCCCGGCGAGAGAGAGAAGAATATCGGGTTTGTGTTGGAAAATTGCTTGTTTATTTGGGCCTTATCTCTATTTAGCCCAATAGAAACGTATCTTCTTTTATTTTACAGTAATGTAAACGGATCTTAAAGAAAGATAAATTGTCCAAAATATACAAGATATATACATATATATTTTTTAAAATAGAAAATATACAAGATATTTACATGGTACGTTTAAATATTTTTATTAAATAATATTAATGCATTCTTTTTATATTATATTTTAAGGAAAATTGCACAAATCACCCATAAAGTACGGTATTTGTAACAATTCACCTTTAAACTTATAATTTGATCGATTACATCCCCTCAAGTTTCAATAGTGTTGCAATTAATCACGGATCTAATTTTGGTAAGATATGAAAAGTTAAAATTGTCATATTAAAAAGAATTATCTCTATCTTCCTTACAATTGTGTTCTTCTTCGATCTCCATTTCTTAATCTCATTTTCTTCAAAATAATTTTGATAAACATTTTTTTTAGAGATAATTTTGATAAACATTAACCAACCAAAATTTTAAATTTAAAGAAAATTATTATCCTTCTTGAAAATAGGAATTACTACCCTAAAATTAGACTTGGGATGTAATTGACAAGTTTAAAGTATAATTGTCACAAATATCATGGTTTGTACAATTTTTCCTATATTTTATTTCCTTAAATACTTTTTTTTTAGAAACATTTCCTTATATACGTTTATCTTTTATTTTATTATTTTTATTTTTATTTTCTAGCGATACGTTTACAATTTGATTTTTTTTTTTGAGTACAACAATTTGATTGTATTTAAACTTAAAAAAAGTTGTTTGTATTTTGAATTATTTTCTTTCCTTACCTTTCCTAATCCTATATTCTTATTTAGTTTATCTGATTTTTTTTTAATGATAATACATTTATCTCTTTATCCTGAAAAACAAGTTTAAGTGGATTTAAAATAACCATAAAAGGTACTAAAATAAATAAATAAATAAATAACCATAAAAATAATAAAAAGCTTGAAAAATGATACTTTCAAATATATATAATTTTTTTTTAATCAAAACACCTCATTAATCAACAAAACAAATACTTTCTAAAGAGAAAAAAAAAACAAAACGAAAAAAATAATAAACTTGAAAAAACATGTTAAAATCGACCCACAACTTGAGCCAAGACAAAACAAAAGACAGAAGTTGTAAATCAAAAAACTTCCAAATTGATCTGAAACACATTTCGAACCAACTGATTTAGATAAAAGACTAGTAGATTCAAACGTAAAAAACTAGTAGTAATTAGTCGACACTTAACTAGTTGATGTTGAAGAAACTTTGAGTAAAGTTATCACTAACATCATAGCAACCTCTAAAGAGCAAAATTTTGCCAAAGTAGAAATCAAGAGCTTCAAAACCGTATATGAACGAAGTCTCTTTTGAAGGTAAAGCCCATTCATCGCTAGATTAAAGGTTACTTTATTAACCAATTCCTCTTTAGACCATATAGTAATTTAAAGACATAAGCAAGCAAGACACAACACGAAAGCCCATGATCAGAGATCGAAACAACAATCATAAAAAAAAAAAACATAAGCACTAAAAAAGGTCTTGCAAATGTCGTCATTTTCATAAGATTTCAGATTATCCAAGAGTTGCTCATCCCTCCGAACAATCCACGTTAAAAAATATTATAGGTGTAACAATGGGTAGGGCTTTCGTTCTTATCGCGTCGAGTTTCAATCTATATGACTTCCAGGTCACTACTACAAAAAAGACAATACTTGACACCTGTTGAATGTCAACTAGAACCGTCAAGTATACTGCTGTCAAGTATACTGCTGTCAAGTATACTGCTGTCAAGTAATGTATCTTTACTAAAGGTCGGTTAACCGTCAACTATACATATAGTTGACATCCAATACGTATCAAATACATAAGTAGGTTGACGGTTGTAAAGCGTCAAGCTTAGTTTCCTCATTGACACTATGAAAGCGTCAAGTACTATAGTAGGTTTGACAGTTAAGAACCGTCAAGTATAAGATATTGATTGACACGTAAAAAGCGTCAAGCAATATATTCTTTTTTTTTAAAAAAATTAAAATATTCATTCTACAATTTTCTCGTAAACTGAAAGTATTCCTGCAAATTTGAAAGCATTCTTCAAACTCAAATATTTAATAGATTTGTAGGAACCATAACAATAATATATATTTCATCAATCAAATTTTTCACCATGTACAAAAAAAAAATGAGGATATATTGAACCCTTTGTTCCATGTACACAAAAAAGAACCTAACTAGATTTTCAGGAAATGTTCCCCAATGATTTGATCTTCTTAAAAATACACTTCAAACATTAAATATCTCATAGATTTCCAGCAACCAAAGTAACTTGTATATTTCAAGAACCAAAATAACAACCTCTATCAATTCAAACACAAAATACCTACCAAGAGTTTAAGAAAAAACAACTCACATAACTTAAACTTAAACAAACATTATCTAAAAAAAGTAAACATTACTCTATATATTCAAACACAAAATACCAACCCTTTCTCAACTTCATTTTTTTTATAAAAAAAAAAAACAAGACTTATTATACAAAAAAGCAACAAATATGAATGAAGCAAATTTATGTGAAAAATAAGAAAACACACCATCATTAGCCACAACAGCTTTCATGAACATTGTTTATCCTTGCCTTAACACTTTTCCATAAAAAAACGTTTTCCAATCAGCTTACATCTTAAATGCATGCCCTACATTTAATTTAAACCAAAATAAAATACTAAGATTAGAAAAAAAAAAAAAATAAATAAAACAAGTGAAATTCTGCAACTAATTGTTAAGTATTGAACAAATTACTCATGTCTACATTCTAGAAACCTAATCAATGATCAAGCAAGCAGTTGAGCTGCATGCTTGTGTTCCAAATTCAATTCAATACCAGTAGTTTAACAAACATTTAGTTAAAGCTGAAGTTCAACTCTACCTACTTGAAACTAATAGAGGTAGTAAAGTTGGAACAGTTACAATAAGATATTACAAGCAACTCTCAGTTTCCTAACAACATACATGTTGAATGAATTTGCAGAAAGTTAAAGTCAATTCCAACTAAGTCCAGCAAAGTCAGACAATTCAACAGTCCTAAACAACAATAACAGTTCAAGAAATAATCAGTTCAAGTAGTTGCCTAACAATCTCAACAAAACAGTTATTTGAATCTCAGTACAACAGTTCCATCTCAAGTCTAGACACTTCTATATAGCCTATTTTTGTACCTTTAAGAAGGCATCAATTTGGCCGAACCACTTAAATTGTGGTGGTGTTTTCTCTCATCCCTTCTCATTATCTTTTTATTGTGTTTGTGCATCTTAAAGTTCGATTGTGTACATGTCAAAGAAGAGAAGAGAAAATAGTGTAAATGATATACAATCTGAAGTTTAAAAGAGAAAAGAAAGTTTCAAGGCTTTTGAGATTTTACCTTTCTTCGTGAGAATCATTCAAGTAAGTATCTTCATTCTTGTTCAAACTTTCTTTTCTATTAATTCTTTGTATGTTGTATTTCATGATCTCAACAAAAAAGTCATACATGAGTCAGTAAGAGTATTGAATCAAAAGAATGAAAGCAAATAGAATTAGAAATGAGAACTCACCCATTTTCAAACCCTCAAGCTAGCAACTAAGAAAATCACCACGGTTGGACTTCCCTAAGGATGAAACCCTTGAATGAAAATGAAAGTGTTAAGCAAAATTTTGTTCAACTAGTTTGAATTGTCCAGCAGCTGTCAAAAATGGAACATGCAGGCCAACAAGTGTTGGCCATGGGTAAATTCTTCTAAAAGGTGGTCTTTAGTTTCTGGGCCTTTGATGGAAATTGGTTTTCAAGTTTAAAATAGCTACTGAGTTTTCTTTTAAGTTTCATTTAGTGTTATTGGGCCTGTTATTGCATTCACACTAGTAATTCATGATAAAAAAAATAAATAAAAGCAAATAGTACCAAAAAGTTAGGATTAAGTAACATAAGCAAAGATGATCCAAACACAAAAATTCAAAAAAGTTAAAAGTTACCTAGCAACTGAGAAAGTCCATGGAGTGACGAGTTGTTCCTCTATAGGAGAGTCTTATCCATAGATATCCTCTATGTCGCCACCAAAAGTAGAATTAGGGTCCATATTCTGCATAGAATCATCATCTCCGGTCTTATTGAAAGTACTTTCCATCACTCAACTCAAAAGCACCCCATAGAAAGAAGAATTAGAAATTAAATCTACCAAAAAACAAACACATATACAAACTGGGTAGACTTAGCTTTTCATTAAATAGTCAAATTCAAACTCACTTGAGAATTGAAATGGGAAAAAGAGCATAGTCATTTTTTAGGCAAAAAATCAAAATGCATCACTGCCAAATAAGAGAATAGGAAGGAGATAATTTTGCAACTAAAAAACTAGCTATAAAAAATAAGATTCAACCACCCGCACAAACCAAATTATTATTAAAGCTGGTAAAAAATGATAAACCCTGTCAATCTAGTTTAATTTGTTATTTAAGATCAAAGGAAATATAGAAAAATGTTTTGATTTAAACACACAATACCAATAACTTGAGTTTAAAAAGAACAACTCACATAACTTAAACTTAAATAAACATTATCTATAAAAAAGGAACATTCTTTTATAGCCACAACAACTTTATGTGAAAAAGGAGAACGCACCATCACATGCCTTAACACTTTATGAGTTTTGTTTTTCCTTGCCTTAACACTTGTCCATAAAGAAGTTTTCTGATTAGCTTGCATCAAAAGTTCCCTACATTTAATTCAATCCATAAAGAAGGATTAGCCCTATTGCAAAATGAAGTAAATAAGAAAAGATCATTAAATTAAAAGAAAGAGCAACCATACAATTACATATGTAGAAAAATGAATTTAGTCTCTATGGTTTCATAAACTAAAATTTAGTCTCTAAGATTTTAAGAAAGTTAAAATTCAATCCCTACCTCATCTCCAATTTTCTGTTTTTTCCTCAATGTAGCTAACTCAAAATCATGAGAAGAATGACCATCATCTTAATGAGAACAAGCATCGTCTTTAAACAAATGTGAAGGCTCAGAAGATACCATTAGAAAAATATTCCTCTTCTTCTTTAGTAGCTTTAAGCTTTCCAATATCCATCACATAAACCACTGTTTTAACAATGAAAATGAAAATAATGCTCCAAATATAAACTCCATTCCAATGCATCATCTCTAAATACCCAAAACATGACCTACCATCGTTGGGTAGAAACTAATGCCACTCTCGTTGGCAAATACACTTATCATTTATGTAAGCTATGACATATTCCTAGCTATCAACTCTTAAAATACAATTAGTTTACAATTTACACAACAACAAAATATTGAAAAGTTATTAAGAATGATAATAAATAATAGAGTACATCATGGAGTAGTTACAAAATTCATAACAATTACCAATTGAATCATGAAGGATTAGACAAGAATTAAACAATTTGAATATATAAAAAGAAAAGAAAAATTAAAATTCAAAGGCGTCACAAACAAACAATTAGGGCAAATTATTTTTCAAAGCTAAAGCCTGTTGCAAACCTCCCTCATCAAATCAGGATCAGCCTTATGAAAATCGTAGAGTTCATCAAGTGAGATGATGCCCAAGGATTTTCATAAATCCTCGACGAAAATGTCATCGCCTAGTTCACCGTAAGTTCTCTCGCCTTCCTTGAGCCTCGACAAAAGCCAGAACCCCAATTAATCGACAACCCAAAAGAAAACTCAAATTAATCAACAACCCAAAGAAAACCCAAGGATTTCTGGCGCAGAATCAAAAGCGAGGAAAAACTTGAAACAAATCGAAGAAGAAGAAAGCTTTGGTTGATTGGTGAAGGAAAATCGAAGAGGAGATCAGGAAGAAATTTGTGTAAGGAGAAATCGTAATTGAGAGGGAAAAATCGTGAAATTTTAGGGCATGGGGTTAACTTGGTGAAACACACTTTAATGTGAAAAGATTCGTGAAGTTTTGGGAATTAAATTTTTTTTTTATACCTTACTTGACGCTGTATATGTATCAACAGTTGGTAGATATTAAAAACACGGGATCCTGAAACAATCTTCGCGTGTTTTTTTAACTATACTTGACAGTTTTATTAGGAATTAGTGAATTATTTGATGCTTTTATGAAAAGACGTCAAGTTTTTGAAAAAGCTACTGTCAAATTATGTCTTTTTTGTAGTTGGACCGTACAAAGTAAACCTCTTCTATAGATGTGAACCTCCTGAACATCACGGTGCACCATAAATAAACCTCAAACATAGTTTGTGCCTTCCACAAAATTTTGAATAATTTTATATACCAACTCAACACACAAGTTCTCCAAACTAATCATGCCACAAGATAAAATTGATCAGTATAATCACCCACCACTCCAACAAACTTTATTTTAGCAATCACTTTGGACATTTTATATCCTAAAAAATTGACTTCATATTATGAATAAAGTTACGCGTAAGATGCTCAAAAATTGAGTTTTCAAACGATTACTCCAATAATTTCTCCTTAATTAAAGCCAAAAAGTGATAACTAGTCTTTCTTGTGAACCCTCCAAACATGTTGCATGACACTTTTTAGAGCCTCCACATTGATCAAATTGGAGGAAAGAACTTCCCCTTCAAGATAAAATGACATAATTGACAGTCCCAACTCCTCTTTAAACAATTTTCATATTATAAGCCATAGAAGAATTGACATTCATTGAGCAAGGCTTTCGATTAACGATATATATTATGAAATCAAAAAGAAAAAAAAATGTAAATACACACCAACAAGAAAGAAACCAAAAAATAGTATGAGAGAATTTTACTCTCAATACAAGAGAAATTTTTCTCAATTATTGAACTTTAAAACCCCCCCCCCCCCCCAAATTTCTTTTTTTCGAAGAGGAGATCGGGAAGAAATTTGTGAGGTCCATAAAAAACATACTTTTTTTCCAGTATGCACATAACATCTAAAGATACATCAATTCCTATCATACATACATATAAAACAACAAACATTTTTTTAGAGCACTATCACTCATGCCTAGTGAGGTCTTCAAAAATATTTTTGGTTGCAACAATATTTTTATTTTTTATAGTAGTGAATTTGTGGATTAACTTAATTACACTTGGACACTTTTTTTTCTTTTATAATACAATCGAGCTTATGATATTTATGTGGTTGGAAATTAATTTTTAAATAGATAATTATCATTGATTTAAATCTATCTAATCTTTTTATTTTAAAAATTATCTTAATTATTAGACGAATTTATAACAGAAAAACTGCCCTTCATACATAGCCTTACATTTTGTATATATGATACATTGTCACATAAAACTATAATTTTAAAAATAAAAATGTTAAAAAAATACTTGTGTAGAACCTAGTGTCCCAATATAGGTCCCCGCACATCCATCCTCTTAATAACCCATTTAGATGATCATGAGAATAAATTTTGATACGAATCCAATAATTGATTCATTGCTTATATTCGAAGAGTCTATTATAAGAAGTTAGATAGAGAAGATTAAAAAAACATATATACATGGTATCTTTAAAAATTTATCAATGCATACGATGAGACAAGTTTTTTGAGCTAAGATTACATTAGCACATAAAATTAAGAAGAGAATGAAATGAAGATAATATGATGGAAGTCATTTGTTTTGGAAGATTCGCAAGGATAAATTACATGGCAAACTTTGTCACATATTGTTTTTTTTTTTTTTTTTTTTTAATTTCAAACCTTTATTAAGCATGTTCATAATTGTAAGTTATCTTCTAGAAGAGTTAATTGGGTTTATTTAAAACATATTTGTCTTATTTTCTACAAAAATACATTTAATAGCTTTTAGAGTCATTTTATATTTAAAGGCATGCACAACAATTTAACCTTAAAAAAAAGTTTGTAATACTTCATTTTGGACACATTTATAATTCCAAATGTGCGTTTCTGAAACCCACTTGAATGTTGCCTTTCTTTTGCATCTTACTTTAACTTTGAAGTTAAATCAATTTATTGGATTAGTTGAACAATCTAATTCTGAAATGAGGTATCTTAAGATCTAGGAGTGATTATCATAAGTTCTAATCTAAGCGTGATCTAAGTTTGTTTTAATTATGAATTTTTGTAAAGATCTTAAAAGAACCTCTAACTTCGTAACAATCAAGCAACATTTAACTTTGATCAAATTTTGGAGAAGAAAAACCATTTATTTATTTATTATTATTATTACCTTTTATTTTGTGAATTCCAAACCCACGACTAATCATAGCCGCATAAACTATATGATTATATAAATCAAAACTTCAAAAACTCAACCTTCACTTCTAAATCCAAATGTTGTTAAAACTCAAGTTACATAATTTCGAAGATTCTAACATTCATCTACACAATCTTTTCAAAAATAAATAAATAAATAAAACATTTATCTACACAAATTCAAACTTGATCATAGTGGTAGGTTTGATAACGATTGTTTTAGTGAATCGATGAGAATATGTTGAAAGAAAACAAGGAAGCACAAATTTATATGCAAAGGAATAAGTAATGATTGAAGACTTTTTAAAGCATCTTATCTTGGTATGTTTTGGTCTTCTCTTCACATGTGACACACAACACTGAAAAAAATAACAATAACATACTATTTAATCTTTCCAAAAAATTATGTTTTTAGTCTTTTAGTTTTGAGATTAATTTTAATTTGGTTTTTAGAAATGAACATTTTTATTTTTGACCTTTAAGTAATTTCACTTTGATTTTTAAGTTTGGAGTTTAGTTTCAATTTTATTCTTATATTTTAAAGTTGAACACCTTTTACTCTTGTCATGTGAGTAATAATTACTTTTAATCTTATGCGATTTTTAATTTACTTTTATACAAATTGTTTTAAAAATAATACATTCATGCCAAAATTAAATTAATTATTTCATCAATATATTAGTATTTAAAATTAATTTAGTAAGTATACACTATATATAACTAATGTTTTTGTCGTCTCACTGACTTAAATCAAGCATTATTAAAATTTAAGAGTAAATTATTTGATTTTAAAACAGAGGAAAAAATAATTAGACCTTAAAACTTACCGACTAAAAATATTAATTTTAATAATCTAAAAATATATTAATTTTATTTTTAATATTTGAGATAAAAAATTATTAGATATATAACATAATATTGACTCCAAATAATTTTAAATTTCAATATATTGATAAATTGACTATTTTACTTTTTCCATGAGTTTATTTATTTATTAATAAATATAAAAAAACAAAAAAAAAACACACGATAACTAAAAGGGAGTATTATTGAATATGAGCAGTAAAAATATTCAATTTTGAAACATAGGATCAAACTTCATTTCAAACTTAAGAATCAAAAGTGAGTATCGTTATTGTTAAAAAAAACAAAAAATGTGAGTATCATTAAAATGCCAAGAGTAAAAATATTTAATTTTTAAAATATATATAGAGACCAAAAGTGAACATTATTAAAATATTATGGGGGAAAATGTTTATTTTTTAAATATAATAACAAAGCTAGAACTAAATGCCAAACTTTCTCCCAAAAAAAAAACTAAACTCGAACTAAAAGAGTAATTTTCCCTTAATCTTTTGACATTTTAATTGTCAAAATAATCTATTGAAAATGAATTTCTAGGCAACTATAGGTTATTATGAATTTTGCCCGTCACCTTTAATTATTAATTAATTTTTAAGTGATTGTTCAAGTTTTTCGTTGTAAAGGATTTTGATATTATCTTGATGTAAGAAATTTGAAATTTTGAACCTAGAATATTTCTTTGAAACCAACATGACCATCGTTGATCTAAATATAAAGAGATCTTAATAATAAAAAATAAATTCAATCAATAACGATTACTTATCTAAAAATAATTTAATTCAAATTTTTTTGACAAATAATTTTGGATAAAACTATTAGAGTTAGACAATTTCTCCCCTAAAAACACCCAAATTTATCCGAATACTCCAATAAATAAATATTGTATATTATATGATTGCTATGCGACATATAAAGCTGAGCTGCATTTTTTTGCAACTGTTCCCTCTATTTTATAGAAAGGTTTTGGTAATGCTCCACTTAAAAGCACAAAAATCCACAAACAATATCTCAATAATAATTGTATTAAAGAATATGGTTCTAATGGTGAGCAGCTGCTTTTATTGGCTAAATTCTTCATTGTTTAATATGCAACAATCGTGAAAACTTACTAAATTGGACTGATTCAAAACACACATATAATTTTTTACGTGTGTTTGGATCCCCGTTTATATAAATTGTCGGATTTGTTATAATAACTCAACCGATGTTTGCCCCACCATTTATTATAAATAGTGGTTACTTAAACTTGCGTGTCCATTCATCTAAACCTACGTGTCCATTTATAAATCTTACATATATTATTTTTTGTTGCATAACTAACCTCTTAAAACCGTTTATCATAATCCATGTTATAATAATTTTTCTTTAATCATCCATTTATAATAACCCCATTTATCATAATTATCCGTTTATTATAATCAAACCGGTACTCTAAACATAAATACACGCATAGTTCATGATATATGTTTAGGTTGTTAAGTTATTGGCCTAATAAAGTAATAATTATACTATTTATAAGAAAAAAAAGCCCTGCATTTTTATGCTGTTTATGCTGGCTTCATATTCATCACACAAATAAATTAAAAGGCTCCACTAAACTTGAGTTCAATTTGGCAAAAAGGGTTTTGCTCTTTTGCACATGCCTCTTCTGATATTTTTAAATATTTTTCTTTTTGCCACAAAAAATGAGTGGAAGAATGGATCTCACTTTTGTGCACTCATTATTCTTCTATTGCTTTTTCAATATGCAATGTGTATAATTTCTTTTTCTTTTCTCTCTCTCTCTAAGTTGTACTAATTAAAAAGTCATAGATCTACTTATTAAACAATGGACCATCCATATTTAAACCTACCTTAGAAACTTCATCCTCTTATTTGCCCCAAAATATTCCATTTTTCTTAATAATTTGAACAAGCTTTCATTTGAAAACATAGTTGTAGGCCCTGATCCATAGTTTTCATATCTGCAAATCATATAACTTTGTTGGTTCTTTTAGATGAAATTGTGGATATTGTACACTTAATTAAAGCATTTGTATATCCTTTTATGGAATATTTAGCTAATCAACTGTTAATGTTAATGTCTATGAAGGTGTAAAAATTGAGTAGTCTAAGTTTATCTAATCAACTGGATATTGAGCCTTTACAACCTATACACCGTTGGTTAATTTTGTGATCTGTGAGAACTAAAATCTAGAATAAGATAGGAGCTTCATGATCTATATGTTTAGAATTGCAACTCGTCTAGCCCTATGTATTAAAGTAATTCATTTCAATCTAAGTCAAATATTTTTAGGTTGGTTGGTGTCATATTAAACTCAAACGCTATTTATCTTGAACCAATATACCAAGACTTAACTTTTAATTAACCTTACATATATATAATATTACACATAGTACGAATTAGGTATTAGTTTGAACCGAACATAAAATGAATCAACTCAAGAACTAACTCAACCATTACACTTCTTTACCCAACCAATTCACATAAAATTATAATTTAAACCGGCTCTTTTTTTGTTTAAGTTTTCTTTCTTTTGACAATATGAAAGATGAGAGACCGAACTTTTAATTTTGAGGTTGGTAGCATAAAATATCGGTTGAATTATGCTCATTTTTACATGTGATTTGAGTTAGATAGTCCAAGTTGCTCGAGTTAGAAAAAAAAAATTGTATACTTTTTTTTAAAGATCAATGTACACTCCTAATAATGGTTGTCAATTATTATACTAATTTTTTTTAGGCATGCTAAATACAAAATTAAAATAAGCGAGGGAATCCACTACAAATAAAAAGAGGTGATTCTAATAATTTCGGAAGTAGAGGCATGATTTACAAAATAAACAAAGTATTTGTAATGATCCCAACTTGATGATTACTTTAATATGAAGCTAACAACATAATTGCACATGTTATGATAAAAGGACACCAAAAGAAAAAAACCATATGATATGAGAAAGCCAAGTGTGAAAACAGAACTCACAAAAGAAATAATAATTGGAGCAATAAATCCAATTCAGTCCAGCTTGGAAGTCAAAGATGTAAGACTCAAACATTAATGACAAGGAGAAAATAGTTGAGAATTTGCCATTAAAATATACACAAAATTTTATAAATGGGATGGATATTTAATACAAAGGAATCATCTTTTTTGGCAGATCCCAATTTCAAGAAGCATAAACATAAAAAATGGGCAGACTGTTGGCTCTGATTTTTAAAGATTATATATACCGCTCATTGGTCGAGTACCTCGACTCCGAATGTGTACTTCTTTTAAAATCTCAAATTTAAGATGGCTGCATTGATTAATTTTACCGACCACTTCAAATTTCACTTTCGATACGATGTTATATGGTAATATAGTATAAAATAACTAATATATTATGAGTTTAGAGGAATAAGATTCTAAACCTCCGTTTGATAACTATTTTATTTTTTATTTTTTGTTTATGAAATTTAGGTTTAAACAACTATCTTATTATACATTTTTCCTTATTTGGATATATCTTACCTATATTTTAATAAACAAAACCAAAATTTGTAAACAAAAAAATAGCTTCTAAAAATTTGTTTATGTTTTTGAAATTTGGTTAGTATTCTCCTACTCCCTTAAGGAAAGATGGATAATTGTAAGAAAGATGGAGCACATGGTAGGAAATTTAAATAGACATAGGCTTAAATTTCATAAACAAAAAATAAAAAACCAAATGGTTATCAAATCGGGACTAAATTCTCCGTTTATCCTTTAAAAAAAAAATTATCCGTTTATAAAAAAAAATGCATTTATTTTTGGAGTATTATCTAATGGTGTAGAGATAGTGGTGGCTCAATCGGTGCCACCATCTATGGTGGAGATTGAGTGGTGGAGCCACCCCACAATGCTGACGGAAAATTATTAGAACTAATGATATTTTTCAACTAAATGATTAGAATTGGGGTTAAGTAGATGAAGAAGATTAGGGGAGTCTTTTTTCATTCAAAAAAAAAAAAAAAAAAGATTAGGGGAGTCTTTCATGGTTTTCTTCCCTTTAATAACTATATTTTATCCATATTTTTAAAAATTAAAGTAATATTTAGAAACAAGAAGAAAAAGTAATTTCTATAAATTGTTTTAATTTTTAGAATTTGGTTATTATTTAAATATTTTTTTAGTGAATACATAGACTTTTGTAGAAATTAAAAGGGTCGTTGATGTAAGGACCTGACCCAATCTAAGATCTAAACCTAAGTCCTTAACTCAAAATGCATGAAAATATCACTTGACATCTCGGGCATGTAAATTTAAAACAAAACCTCTTTAAAAAAAAACTAAGAAGAACGAGTTTATAAAAGCCACAAATTCATTGAAACGGTTGTAGGGTACCCAATAGTTCATAAAAGCTCGATCAAACATGTTCAACCTATCATGCCCCTAAATAGTTCAGGCAGAAAGAAGAAATTTAAAAGACTCTAAACAGAATAATGCAGCGGGTCCCATGGTCACCTTCAACTCATCCGATCACCCATCTCGATACAATCTCGTAGTACCTGTGGTATTCCATAGTGGAAAGGGTGAGTTTTTGCAAACTCAGTAAGGATCCCCCAACTCGGGGTAAAGACATGCATCAGGTCAAAAGCATCACAAACGTGCAAGATAACAACATAATTAAGGGGTACACAAAACCCGAGCTCCTGGGCAAAAGGGGTTAGGAACCATGTTTGTGATCCACGCCACGCAGAGCGGTCTAAGGCCATACACCAAAGACCTAAAAGCCAACAGAGACCACAAATCTCTAAGGCAATCTGGGATACATGCTCCAGGCCGAAGGATCCTGCGAGTAGAGAAGCCTGGTAGCTAAGGGACCACAAATCCCACAGGTCTCATACTCACGGTGAGGGTGGATCCAGCACGCTCACCAAGGGCCACAAACCCAACCACATACCTGGAGAGCACCCTAGGTTACTAGTAAAATGCCGACAGGGTCGTGAGCCTGGTGGGTCAACCATCCACTAAAACCCTGCGGCGAGGGACCACAAATCCCCCGTCGAGAACGTGTTGGCCACAAACCATGCACATTCGCTTACTAGTATCCTCTATCCGGTCTCCGTGTCTCGTTTGCGTCCAAACGAAGCACCTAGCCGTGCATCAAACATCATGCAAGTCCCCAATGGAACATAAGAACTATCATGCAAGATCGACTCCATCAATCAACATACAGTAGTTCATGCATATCCAAATAATCAACATAATCTACATGCTTGCCTTAAACATGATATCAATCATATATTGCATGCTCTCAGTATAATCAATACAAGCACAAACAACACAGATTATGCCACATCAAACATGTAAGTGAATACAGTCAATCCAACACATGTAATAGCCACGGGCCTCGAGAAGGGGGTAACGGGTCCCTTACCTTGACTCAATCCACCAACAACGCTCCAAGAACCTCCTGGTAGCCCAATTAGTCAATCACCACTCTGAGCCCTGAAACAAAAAAAATTGGTCAAAACTAGCACCTTGGACCATCAAAATCGGATCCAGATATCAAATTTATCAAACAGGGAAGAACCTCAAAAAACATGTCTCGACGGCTACATGCGCCTCACAAACTCGGCTCGAAGAACGAGAAACAGTTCGGGTCAAGCCTGGACAACGAAAGGTCAAATGGTTAATAATTGTCATTTAAACAATTAATAAACCCTTAACCAAACAACCTCTAAGTCAAACACTTTTTTACACTTACAACCAAACACTTATTATTCTCGTGCCCAGACAACCAATACACCTCTAACCAACAGTCATTGCACCTATAACCAAACAACTTTAATCCACAGCCTAAATAACATAACCAACAACCAAACATGCTTTATCCATAACTTAAATGATTTTAAACCACTAGCCAAACAACCTTAATCCATAATTTAAATAACTTAAACTTGGAAACAAACAGCCCCTATACAGAACTTAAATAGGCTTAAACTTGAACACAAACAATATTAATCCATTACTTGAATAACATATACCCTTAGCCAAACATGTTTATTCTCAACTTAAAATGGCTTTAACCTTGCAAACAACACTCTCTAACCATATTTTAGATGATCTTAAACCAACAAGCAAACACCTCTTAATCTTAACTTAATAATAGAATTAACCCAGCAGCCAAACAAGCTAAAACCACCATTTGAAACAAAACCCACGACAACACAACCCCCACGCGTCGGCTGCACGGCGAAAAAACCTGCGCACATGAGACCCTCGACGGCGACGAGCTTAGCGAACCAGGCGGATGCACCACAGAAATTTCTTGGTGGAGAAGATGAATGAACAGTAAAAGAGCTTAGGGATTCTCAATCTCAGAAATTGGGCTTAAATATCCCAAGGCACAAAGACCAAACTGCCCCTCCATTTGAACATAATCACAAAATTGTATTAAAACTCTTTCATTAACAAAAGAACCCAACAAAATGGGATGGTTACATGTTGATGGATTAACTTGTTGATTTGTTATAATTCAATTTAATTAGTATTAATTATGTACGGATTATCATCCTCTCCTCAATTTGAACACAAAATATAAAATCAAATAGTTATGGAATTGACAACCTTTCAATTTGTCCACAAAGCATTTTTAGGCTAAGATTTTAAATTAAATTGACAACTTAATACAAGTGAAGTTGGGCAGCTTTCAAGAAAGTAGTATGGATGCGTGTAAGTTTACTTGAGCATTCACAGATATAATTTTTATTTATTTTTATATTTGTTAGGTTAAATTATAAATTGAGATATTTTTAGGAGTATGCTAAATTGAAAAAATATTTACTATTCTAGACAAAAAAAAAAATAGCAATCCTAGTCATACCATACATAAATTATACTATATAAACTAATAACATATAATATTGTATTAATAATACAAAAATAATATATTAATACCCTAAATTATACCTATGATGAACATTAATTATATGGTATATTTAATTATGAATACAAAAAATTCAAACTTGTCTCAATTATTTTGTGAAATTAGACCATCTTAACACAATTTCCGAAATAAATTTTATCTGATATAAAACTTAATCCATATGCTTTGATAAAACTTGTGTAAATAATGTGGTTTATTTTTTGCATTGTTGGTATTAGATAAAAATTAAGTTTCCAATTTGTTTTTTTTGAAAAGTTGCATTAAATTTCTAATTTCTAATGAGTCACTTTTTTTTTTATTTTTGAATGCAATTTCTAATGAGGCATAAAAATCAAATTTATAATTTAATTTTAAAAAAAGTATATTATTTTTGTAGTGCCTATGTTAAAAAAAATTGAATGCAGACATGGCATTGGCACAACGGTCAGTGCCAGGTTTGAGTCAAAAAGTAAGATTTGTAGCCGTTACCCTTACGCAAATGGTGTGAGTATTGTCTGTCCATATTTGCCCTTCTTATCTTCTTTTCCTTCAAAACATCAAAAAAAAAAAAAAAGGGAAAAAAGTGACCATTTTGGCTCTTTTTCCTATGGATCTATCTGCCCTTTTACTCATTCATTGTTGGGTCCTTCCTTTTTTTTTCACTTTCCCCAAACTGCCCCTCTCATCAATTCCCTAAAATGCCACTCCATTGTCTTCCTTCTAGGTATAAATGCCTTTTTGTCTAACATTTTCAACGTGTTTGGATGAGTGATTGTGTATAAAAAATTATTTGAAGCGATTAAAATGTTATTTTGAGCGGTTGAAAATTGAGGTGGTAGTAATATAAGTCAATTGGATGTGGATTTTTATGAAGGAGTTGCATGCAACATCTCATTTAGATGTTGATTTTTATAGAGAAGTTGCAAACAATAATTCTTTTGGATATTTTATATATGGATTTTAATAGAAGAGTTTCGATTAATAATTTGTTTGGATGTATATTTAGTAGAGTAATTACAAAAATGAGTGATTTTGAAATGAGGAGCTGAATAATTAGAGATAAATAGTTACAATAACTCGTTTAGATATAATTTTTTTAAGAGCCGTAGATGTTGATTCCTAACTTCTCAAAACAAAAAAATCAAACACCATTTGTATACAATTTCAAAAGTCAGCAATTTCAGCCACTCCCATTTTCATTTGAACACAACCTAGGATGTTATGATAAAAGTGTGTGAAGGGTTTGGTCAAGGTTGGCCTAACTTCATCCTTAGGGAAAAAAACGTCTAATAAGTGTCATAAAATTGCCTATAAATATTCATACCTTTACAATTATGTCAAACCATTTCATATCAAGCAAGAGTTATGAACATTCATAACCCTCGGTACCAAACAAAGAGTTTTCTATTACAACCCACTCATAACTTTTCATATCAAACGAGAATTTCTTCCGCAACCATTCCAAACTCCTATACCAAAAAAGAATTTATTTTCACCAAATCACTTTCCACCTAAAATTAACTGGTCCATCTAAACAAGCCCTAAATTATTTTCCATACTTGACCTGAAAAAAGGTTGATGTTTTTTTTATATGGCATAATCCTTTACGCGTTTCCAGGTGGGAGATTGTTTGTCATGGTGCGGCGAACATAAACAAAGCAAAGAAAAAGAAATGCAATTAAATTTAATGTTTGGCCAAAAACAACAAGTTCTTTTCATATTGGTATATAGTTTTGAGTTGCGATTTGTAGCCAATTCATTCATATGAAAGGAAAGACAAACACTCCCACAGTGCAAGTAGTCTATATCAGTGTTTCCAAACACTGCCAACTAAGGTACATTACAAAATCCCAATTCACGGGTTACTTCAAATAGAAGCCAAACCCGTGAGGATAAGAGCAAATTTTGTAGCTTCTTTTTTTATTATTATTACTATCGGAGAACTCGGAATTTGACACCACTAGTCTTTAACTAAACTGTGATACCGAAATACATAACCAAATTTTAATAGCATAACCACTTTCTATTCTCTGTATAACTATTTGTTGATCTTCCCATAACAAATTTTGATTCTCCTCCTATTTTGTTTCTGCTATAATTGTTCACTTTAACATACACAAATAATGATTCTCGTTGTAATCATTTTTTCCGCTTCAAATGCATAAATCATTTTCATTCTCCTCCCCAAACATCCCCTAAATGTCTTGGGTTTAATGGGTGGCATTTGTGTAATAAAATGGAAATGAAGGCCTTGTTTGCAACTGCACTTTGCTATATAAACCAAACACTAGTTTGAGCACTGCTTTCTCTATCATCTTCTTTTTTACACTCAGTTCTGTTTTAGGGTTGTGTTTCTCCATTACCTGCTTTGGTATAACTAAAATATTGCTTCAAATTCCTTCCCATGGACTCCATGGCTAGATTTCTAATACTTTCTCTTCTTCTTCTTCTTCTTCTTCCTTGTGCCATTATAAATGCCAAAAAAACTTACATTGTTCAAATGAAACATAGTCCTCTGCCTTCTGAATATCCCACCCACCATGATTGGTTCTCAGCCCATCTCCAATCTCTGTCTCATTCTTCCACTTCTGATTCCCTTCTCTACACTTACACCTCCGCCTACCATGGCTTTGCTGCATCTCTCGATCCCGACGAGGTCGAATTGCTAAGCCAATCCGATTCCGTCCTCGGCGTCTACGAGGACTCTGTCTACACCCTCCACACCACTCGAACACCTGAATTCCTCGGCCTCGACTCCAATTTCAACTTATGGGAAGGCCACAACACTCAGGATCTCAACCAGGCGTCCCACGACGTCATCATCGGGGTCCTCGACACCGGCATTTGGCCCGGGTCGAAGAGCTTCGACGACGCGGGAATGCCCGAGATCCCGGCCCGGTGGCGCGGAGAATGCGAATCCGGACCCGATTTCAGCCCTTCCTTGTGCAACAAGAAACTGATCGGAGCCCGGAGCTTCTGGAAAGGGTACCGAATGGCGTCGGGGGGCGGGTACTTGGGAAGAGCCGGGGAAAATGAATCGCCCAAGGATGAGGATGGGCACGGAACTCACACAGCGAGCACGGCTGCGGGGTCCCACGTGGCGAATGCGAGCTTGCTTGGTTATGCAAGCGGCATTGCCCGTGGGATGGCCCCTCAGGCTAGAGTGGCCGCTTATAAGACCTGTTGGCCGACGGGATGCTTCGGGTCCGACATTCTCGCAGGGATGGATCGGGCCCTATCGGACGGTGTGGATGTGCTGTCGCTCTCATTAGGGGGTGGATCCGCGCCGTATCATAGAGATACAATTGCAATTGGAGCGTTTGCTGCAATGGAAAAGGGGGTGTTTGTTTCGTGTTCAGCTGGAAACAGTGGGCCAAACAAGGCCTCTCTTGCCAACGTGGCACCGTGGATCATGACGGTCGGAGCCGGCACTCTAGACCGGGACTTCCCGGCCTACGTCCAGCTCGGGAATGGGAAGCGCTTCGTTGGGGTTTCGCTGTACAGTGGGGAAGGGATGGGGAAACAACCGGTGGGTTTGGTGTACAGCAAAGGAAGCAACAGCTCCAGCAATTTGTGCTTGGTCGGTTCGCTTGAACCGGGGATGGTCAAAGGGAAAGTGGTGGTTTGTGACCGGGGAGTCAACGCCAGAGTGGAGAAAGGTGGGGTTGTGAGACAAGCCGGTGGGGTTGGGATGATTCTGGCGAACACCGCCGCGAGTGGGGAGGAGTTGGTGGCGGACAGCCACTTGTTGCCGGCGGTGGCGGTGGGGAGGAACACCGGCGACTTGATCCGGCAGTATGTGGAGTCGGCGGCGGAGCCCACGGCGGCGCTGAGCTTTGGCGGGACGGTTTTGAACGTGAGGCCGTCGCCGGTGGTGGCGGCGTTTAGTTCAAGAGGACCCAATTTGGTGACGCCCCAAATTCTGAAGCCGGATGTAATTGGGCCTGGGGTTAATATATTGGCGGCTTGGTCTGAGTCCATTGGGCCTACTGGATTGGATACTGACAAGAGAAAAACTCAGTTCAATATTATGTCAGGTATGCATGTCCCAAATGCCTTCCTTTTTTGGTGTGTGTTGGGTTAAATTATAATTTTATCAATTTATATGGTTTGGTCACTTTTTGGCTCCAACCAATTCAATCCAACTTAATTAATAAGATAAATTTTTAACATATTGACAACTCAAGCAACCAATACCAAGACTATCGGACTCTAGATGATAAATATTTGGTTGAGTTGAGCTAGATTATAATTTGATAATTTCTTTTGAATTGGTCATCGGAATCAAAATAATACTATATACATGTGGAAGAATAATTAAGGAGCCAAATTTTGAGAAGCATGCATTAATAATTTGAGTTAGAGTTTTTCTTTTATCTTTTTTTATACATATTTATGGGCTATGTAACTTTTTTGAAAGAAGAAAGATGAGATCTTTACAACTCAATAACTCAACCCAAAAATATGAAAAATATGAGTTAGATTAGATAACTTAAATAATTGGATGGATAGGCAGATTAACCAATGGTTGGGATTGATCTAAAAAAATTATATAACCCAACTCAACCGAGATCATGTACACTTGTCCTCACGTTTTCCTTGCAAGATCACGAATTTATGGCTCTATTAAGTCTCCAACTCTATTATGACCCATCTGTAACGGATATCTCTTCTGTTGTGTAGGAACATCTATGTCTTGCCCGCATATAAGTGGGTTAGCAGCATTGCTGAAGGCAGCTCATCCAGAATGGAGTCCAAGTGCCATCAAATCTGCGTTAATGACCACTGCATACACGTTAGACAACACCAATTCATCTCTCAGGGATGCTGCTGGAGGGGAACTTTCCAACCCATGGGCTCATGGATCTGGCCATGTTGATCCCCACAAAGCCCTCTCCCCTGGTCTCGTATACGATATCTCCACCGATGAGTACATTGCCTTCTTGTGCTCCTTGGACTATGGACTTGATCATGTTCAGGCAATTGTGAAGCATTCCAATGTAACCTGCTCCAAAAAGTTTGCTGACCCAGGACAACTTAACTACCCTTCATTCTCAGTTGTGTTTGGGAGCAAGAGAGTTGTTCGATACACTCGTGAAGTCACGAATGTTGGGGCTGCAGCGTCGGTTTATGAAGTGGCTACTACCGCTCCATCGGTCGTAAAAGTGGTGGTGAAACCATCTAAGCTTGTGTTCACTAAAGTTGGGGAGAAGCAGAGGTACACTGTTACATTCGTGGCGAGTAGGGGCGCTGCTCAAACCATGAGATTCGGGTTTGGATCGATTGCGTGGAGCAACGACCAGCACCAAGTTAGAAGCCCAGTGGCATTCGCTTGGACAAGGTTGTGATTGTTGTTTTTGTATAGGGTGATTTCCAATTGTTAGTGGTTTTTTTACATTCATCAAACTTGCTTCAGTTTCAGAAAGAAAACAGCAAGAAGTTGATGATCAAGCAAGAAGCTCAGAGTTTGGTTTGCCATTGAAAAAGAGATAGGCACAAGAGGGATCTCTGAGAGACTTAAATACCAGACATCATTTAGTTTCACTTTACTTTTCTTAGTTACATCTTAAAATTTCTGTTACAAAAATTCAAAAACAATGAAGGCTAGTGAACTGTGTGATTTTTACTTCAGATATTTGACTCAGTAATTTATGTCTAAGTCATTGTAAAAGTTAAACTGGTCAAATCAGCAGTGATGAACAGAGCCCTTTCCCAATTCAATGCCAGATCCAAACATGGTCTCAATTTTCACAAACCAATATGAATGGATTAAGAAGAATCATGCATTATAGTTGGCCACTTCCCTAACCCAACTCTATATTTTTTTGGGTAGAGTAGGGTTGGTTCATAATTTCACACAAAATTATAATTTCGTTAAAAAAACAACAAATGTGAAAGGTTAGCAGCTGGGCCAAAATTGGGAGTTTTAACCATTTTTTTTTGTTAAAAAAAATTATAATTGAAAGGGTCACAGTCCAGACTCAAATCAAATCGATGGTAATCATCGATTCGGTTCGGGTTGCATTAAGCCAAAAACACGTCAACCCAAAATCAGAAGGGAAAAATTCGGTTTCTCCCTAATTTTTTAACTCAATCCAAATCGGGGGAAAAAAACAACTCAACTCTTATGATTTAGGTTGGGTAGTTCGGGTTCATCATGTTGTCAGTTCTTTTGCATACCTCTACAAACCTATACCAAATCAGTGGGGGAGAAGTAGAATATTAGATTATTCATATGCCTCCAATAATACAGTTACTGATTCAGGGTCTAAAGTAAACAAACAGGATATTTTCACTAAGGAGTAAGAAGTGATAAGACAACTCTATAGCCATATAGACAAATTATGGCCAACTAATTCTAATGATTTGCATCAATAATCCAACAGTAGGACCCTGATTAAACAACTCAAAATATTGTCTTGAATAATTTAAAAGCCATAACAACCGTACATTTGGAAAATATTAATAAAAAGTAGAAGATATTATGATAGTGTACATTAATTATTATATCATGTAGGAGATCAAAATAACTTTAAGGAACGAATAGTGTGTTGAACTAAAAGCAACAACATAAGGAGCAGGGGTTACAGCAGAACTTTGTACAGAGGCGACAAGAAGGTACCTGTGAGCATTTTGGAAAAGAGCACTTATAGCTGCATTTGCATTTGCATTCGCAGCAGCAACAACGATCGCAGCATGAGATTGACGGTAATGATGAAAAGCAACACATTCTACGGCACGAGATGTTTCTACAGCAGGAGGAAGAGGGACAAGAAAAGAAACGACATTTCGGCATACTACAACAACTTGAACATGATGGGTAGTTGCTTGGTTTGCAATCACAGCTATGAGGCATATCTAAGGAAACAGAGCAACCCATACAAGAACGGCAACACATCCACGACAAATTAAAGCAAGGAAATCCGCTGCATGACATTCGTAACAAATGTTATATACAAAAACGTAATCAGTGATAGGCTAAATTCAGAATTCTTATGTTGAAAGGTCTAACCATAACCACTTTTGAAAGCTACATCGCTGGTGTTTTGTCCTACATCTGCTTCGAATAAAAATGGATGTGGATCAAAACCAATACAATCTTAAACAATAAGCAGATTAGTTTAACTAAAAATGAAGTCTTACGTAGGCATCAATGGTTCCGAGTTGACTGTTACAAAGTCGCAAATCCTACAAAAGTGTGGATGGATCAATCCCCCAATTGGTTTTGTTCATTTATCTGAAGAAATTATTTTTTTTGAAACAAGGGTAACCACGCCCGTCCCTAGGCCAGACACCGAGAGACATTAAAGGAGTAATGTCACAGCTGAGTCTCAAACCTGGGACCTTGAGGGGAGCATACCCTCAAAGCCCAAGTCTTCAACAACTGTGTCACCCCTTGGGGACAGTTTTCTGAAGAAATTATAGAACTTCAAAAATCAAAAAATGAAATTCATTAAAAAGAAACATACTCTTTACAGCATGTTGAGCCGGGCTGCAAACTTTGAACAAATTTAAGTTCGTCCTGTTTCAAGAAAACTATCAATATGAAACTGAGCTAATAATAAAAGCAGCCATGGCTAATTTAAAAATGAGAATTGAGCCTCATGGCATGTGAACGTTTTATTTTAATACTATTCTATCTCAATTTATCATGTAAGATGTAGCATTTATCCTGCAAAACGAATCCATAACAGGACGAGAATTTCTTTTTTTATATTCGTGAATGTTGGGACTAACGCGCCGCTCAACTATTATCATGAGACAAATTGTGACCCTAAAACATATAGATGTCAAGAAAACTCATAGGAAAATAATTGTGACCATAGATTGAACTTATTGAGAAAAATTTTGAACATAGTTTCTGAGGAAATGTACTTTAATATAGAGCAAGCAAGGAGAAGTCAGAGAGTCCGTTAATTTTCAAAATCCACAAGTTCTAGAAAAAAAAGGTATAGATATTCAGTTCTTTCTTCTTTCTCATTTCCCTGCTTTGAGGAAATTCAGCCAAAGAAATTTAGGCGCCAAAAAAAATTCTTTGACTCCCAAGTCGGTGCTTTCCCATGAAGGTTCGGAAGATTCCACGAAATGGAAGTTCCAAGCTTATCAAATCTGTTTTAGAACAACAAGGAGAACTGAACTAGCTCCCAAAACCAAACAAATAGATCTGTTGGTTCAACTTCAAAATTTTGTGTCTAATCGGCAAAGCTATTGACAAAAGAGAAATGCGTGCAATTGAACGGCAGGTTTCCAATTCCAACGTCACTATGCCATTGAACTTCAAATAAAAGAAGGAGAATTTGAAGATGGTAACAATCAATTCAATTTCAAATTCGAACTAACCTCGAGGAAACCGATTTCTCTTTCAAGCGTATGAACCTTGGCTATTTCTCGGCGCCTCCCATACAAATCCAGGTACTCAGGCGGAGACTTTGGACTCGGTGGTGGTAGTGAAGGCACTGATGAAGAGTTAACCGACGAAGTAGCCATTGCTTGAAACACTTCTCAGGTCACCAGACACTGAAAGAACCCCAGCTGCCAATCATGAAGGTCAAAGCACAGATGATAAAGAACAAAAAAGAATGGGAATGGTAGCAGAACTATTAGTAAGGAAAAAACAGCAACCGTAAAAGCAAGTGATGAACTAAAGCGGCAATTGACGTTGAGTATGAATGGCCTTACATGGTAGTGACAGAGCAGTAATAAGAAAGGCTGACAAAGATAATTACATCCCACAAACAGAAAGCCGCACTGCAAGTAAATGTATGTTTCAAGTTGTGGGTTGCAGAGCTTTAAATGATGCAAGTGATAATGAGGCCAGAAAGCGAGTCATTACTGTCACAGGCTTTGAGTGAAAAAAAACGACCCTTTTCTCGTCTCGAGGCTGTAGTATTCTTTCATGAGAGAGACAGAGAAAAGAGGTTAAAGTATTTTTTCTTAAAAAAGACTCAGCTTTCCATTAAAAATGTAACAAATGGCTGGGAGAAACGACGGTGCCTAAGAGTGCCTAAATCAGTATAAGACAAGTTAGCAAAGTATAAGCATTTGGCTTCTCTTCAAGTGAGATTCTGGAGTATGCTCTAATAAGAATACATGAGGTTACATGTCAAAATCAATTGGTGACGGGATTAGTAGCCACCCATCTTATAAATGTTAAAGATCTCTTCACATTTTTAATGTGGGATCTTGAACGTGCCCCTCAAATGGTGACTCTTATGAATTCTCAATTTTATTTTTATGGAACTGACCGTTTAATAGTCTCTGATATCATATTAGATAGTTACGGATCATACCTCAAAATCAATCGATGATGATAACAGTAACCCATCTCCATTATAAATGCTAGCAAGTCTCTTCACATTTCCAACGTGGATTCTCAACAATTCTATACCCTTCATAGAGTAAAAAGAAATGTGACCATAACATAAGAAATTAAATAGTTGTGCCTTTGTTTTATAGCTGTTTTGGGTGTTGAAAGATGGTGTAATAACAAAGAAGAAAAATGGGAAGTGGGCAATTAAGAACGCACGTGAAGGAGAAAATGCCTTGGATGCCATAGATGGTATGAGGAATCAGAATCTCGAGCTAGACAAAGAGGAAACTACAGATTAAATTAATGTAAACACTGAATAATACACATTGAAAAACGAAAAGCTCGAAGCCAAGCCAAGCCAAGCCAAGTAAGTTGAACAAACGGGGGGAAAAGAAAAACACCTAACATTTTTACAAACAGTTGGTGTGCGTGGGCGGCAAAGGGCTTATTCGGGGCTCATTATCAAATCAAATCGTGATGAACAGCAACCAATGTCTGTCTGGTCTTGGAGAATCACATGAACTGAACAGAACAGAAGAATCCGATTGGACAAACACATTGCAGAATTCGAAGGTCTAGGTCAAATTCGATACCCTTTACGCTATCGATCGCTAAGGCTTGAATTTCTGAATGTCTGATGAATTCTTCCTGTAACACGTTCTGCCACAGCCACCAGTTTCGAGAACAGTTGACATTGCAGCAGCTCGACGGAGCTCGGAGAAGCAGAGTAGGACCCAGTATCTGAATTGAAACTCCATTATTCCTTGCCGATGGGTTCTGTGTTTCAAATTAAAAAAATGATGAAATTCAAAATCTATTGCTAGTTTGAAAGATGATCACGATTTTTTCCATGGAAGTATTGGCAGGTTTCTGGTTCTTAAGAGCCCTAATTCCAGATGAATTTTGTCTCTATAGATAAAACTTTTTTTCTTCTCACAAACTCAAAAGGGTGCATTTAGAATACTCTTTTGATTATGATAGACCGAATTTTATAATAAACAATAGATTATGATAAATGTTCTCTCAAATTATAATAACAAAATTATGATAAATTATGTTTGAAAACCTGGTTATACCACAAAAAATAATATATGAAACATTTACATAAATAAATACCTAAATTTAGATAATCACGATTATAATAAATGATGGTAGGGGATACAACTACTATAACCAACTGCACCACTGACCCTCGATATTTTCATTCTTATTTTACTTTTGTACGTCCATCTTTAAAGAATCTAATTTTAGTCAAACTATTAAATTTGTTCAAATTTGGTTTTTGAATTTTCAATTCAAGTCTATAATATTTTAAAAAGTTTAAAAATGGTCTCTATGATAAATTAATAGTTAATATTGCTTGAAATGAGTTGAATAATGTTAATAATTTTAGAGTAAAATACTTTTTTGGTAATTAAACTTTAAATTTTATTCTATTTTGGTTACTAAACTTTAATTTTTATCTAAAAGTTTAAAAGAAACTTAAAATTGATCTTTATAAGAAAAAAATTGTTTACTTTTCTTTTAAAAAATTATCATCTTTCTTCGTAAATTTTAGAAATATGTTCACATTTTATCTTTAATTATATTAAAATTGTTAACATTATTGAATCAAATTTCGATCAATATTAACTTTAAATGTACTCTAGCGACTATATTAAAGTTTTTTTTTTAAAGTACAAGAACTAAAACGGAATAAATCTCAAAATTTAGAGACGAAAATTAGACTTTTGACAGCTTAGGAACCAAAATGAAACAAAATTTAAAGTTTAGAAACCAAAATGGTATTTTATCCATAATTTTAATACTAGTAAATAAAGTTTGTTAAGATATTTTTAAAATTTTTAGAGAACAACAATAATTATTTCAAGAGAAATTAACAAATTCTGATTTAAAAAATTACCGATTTTAATCCCCTTTTGAAATAATCAAAATGGAACAAACTTGAAAATTTAAAGTTGAAAATGGAACAAATTTGGAAGTCTAAAGATTAAAGAGAATTTTTCATGTATAACAAAAAAAGCAAAGTATTTCGATGTATAGCACAAAATCAAATTTAATTCATTTGTAGCAAGAAAATTCAAATTAAGTTCTATCACAGGTTGAGTTTTATTAGTAATAGAATTCAATCAATGATAGATTTATTCTACCACTTCTTGAATTTTCTATCAGTGATAGAAATTCAAATTGAGTTATATCACTAGTTGAGGCCCGTCTCTAGACCAGGAACCGGAGACATCTAGGAGTAATGTCACAGGTGAATTTCAAACTCAGGACCTTTGTAAGGGACCGACCCGAATGGGCACTAAATGGGCCCTTACCCCAATGCATGCATTCAAAGTAAAGGATATTTAAAACAGACATGATTTTGGATTCCAATTAAAACAAAACATTCAAAATAATCCCTTTAAAAACTAGACTTTTTCCCTGAAACCCGTCCCTGTTTCCAAGCACCTGTTCCAAGATAAATACATTTCCAAAGTTTACTCTGATCAGAGATTTACTAAAAGCCATTCAAAACACATTCGGATACAACATGCTTTGGAATCCACAAATATTTACAAACATCCTAGGGCTCCGTGCCGACTACATGCATTCAGGGGAAAACAAAACACACGAGAGTCATAATACAAAAGACAGAGTTGGAAGACTGGGCCCCATGATCATGACCCTCCTTCGACCATCCTGTCTCGCAACTCGATTTACTGTGGAAAAACCACAATAATAAGGGTGAGCAACGAATCGCTCAAAGAAGAATCCCCAACCAGGGGTACAATACGATATACATGATCATCTCGATGAGCGTATGCAAGCTATGAATATAACACGAGAATAGAGCACATAGCTTAGCCCACACTTGGGCCTCGGATGCCAACTCGGTGGCTTAGTCGGAATAAAATCATCACCTGATCCAATACATAAGTCGCGCCTATACGAGAAACAAGTCCCGGCCTCGGCTCATCTCATCTGTCGACGAAAGGTACATCGGCTCAAGATCCCGAGGAGCTCTCTCGGTCGTGGCGTGTAATGAGCGTAAACATGCACCGCGTGCTCACGCAGAACCATGGGGGTGCCGGGTCCAGAGCAAAAGCGCCCATGTCCGATCACCACGCCTAACTAAATCTTTGGATCGGTGTCACCGACATAGGGGTGTGAGACACGGACACTTAAACTATGTCAGCCTGAACCACCGCACCTGAGGCTAAGGGAACGGGTCGTGGTAGACTTACACCAGGAAGCCGCCCTTACCTTAACAGGTGGCAATCAGGGGCTACGGCCGAACACGCTGAGGACGTGCCGACTATCGGGGACAAGGCAATGCCAAGTCATCATCCCGACGGTTGGGGCATTTAACAGTCTGCCACCCTCACCCAAGATTGCAGGGCCTACCGCTCGGGTTAGCAAATCCCTCACGGGGTTCAGGGGCGGAATGACTTGCTCGACGCCCCCGCCATGGATGCAAGGTTCTTTATGCATCGGCCCGGATGATGCTATCTACCGCAATTCTAACCCGCCCTAGCAAGCGACAAACAATTCCATAAAATCCAATACGTGCTCAATAAGAATACAACGAGCCTAGCATGATACTACGAAGCAAGGAGCAGTCACGAGCATGCCAGAAAGGAACAACCTAGCATGGATTAACATGAGAATTAACCAAGAAATCATGCTAACTGGGAATTCAGATTGAAGCACCTAGCTACACATGTCAATAATCACAAACAAGCAATCAATCAACAATCACATATAATATCGCGAGGTCCACACAACCCCGGTAAGAAATCCTTACCTTGGTGGGGACGGTTTGGCACGAAATCCTAAGTCGCGAACAATCTCGATCTAGCTACGGGAACCTATCAATCAACACAAAAATCACACAATAGGCCTAAATATAGTAAAACAAACAAGGCTCGGCTCGGGAGCAACTCACGAGGCACGCATTTAACGCACGCACGAACGAACCGATTGCACGAACGGGCGGCAGAATAGGCTTCTTTGGCGCGTGTGCGCGCGGGCGCGCGCGCGAGGCGCGCTGGCCGCGACGGGCGGTGCAGGGGCGAAGCAGGGCGTGGCGACACGGCTCGGCACGAGGGGCGAGACGGACGAGATTTCGGGCGAGCGAGCTTGGCGCGGCTCGACGGCAGGCACGCGACAAGCTTCGAAGCGCCGCGCGCGACGACGGCGGGCGAAGTGGCGAAGCCTGCTGCGCGCGCAGCGACGGCGAACAGGCGAACGAGGCATGAAGAAGACGAGCTCGATTCCGCGATTGGAGAAGATTCGGACGGCCGATTTATTGATGGATGAACTCCCCTACTCCACCGCAAGACTAAAACCACCCAACGTTTCACCTTGACACGGCCGAAAAAGGAAATCAAAAACAGGGAAAGAAATGGAGAAATCGGAGGAGAAGAAGAAGAAGAGAGGAGAAAGGGAGGAGAACTCACGGAGGGGATCGATCGGTCGAGGAGAGCCGGCGAGCTGCTGGTCGGGCGAGGGGGAGGCCGTCGGTGAGGAGAATCGCGAAGGAGAAGAAGAAAGGAAATGAGGAGAAGGCTCGGGCGAGTGCCTTTTAAACCAAAAGGGGGACAGACAAGCATACATAGAAGATGGCGCGTTTAGAAGCTCAAGAGCGCTCAGTGGCTCGATTGGCAGCGACCCCCGTCTAGCACACGACACGTCCTTGGTTCGAATCTCACTCGACGCGCTATTTAAATCCCTATTTATTTTTACTCTTTCCCAAGCCCAAATGCCTTCACCAAAATCCCGATCCTTTTCAAATTGACTCATAATTATTCCGGCAATTTCCATTTCAAAACTGCCCGACCCAAAAATTACCAAAATGCCCCCTGGGCCTCCAGGGAAGGCGGGATGAATTTTCCGGGCCGTTACAATACTCCCCCTTACAAGACTTTCGTCCTCGAAAGTCACTTAAGATTGGAACAGCTCGGGATACTGCAATCTCATCTCATCCTCCCGTTCCCAAGTGGCTTCCTCTAAACTCGACTCCTCCATCGAACCTTTACCACCGGATTTCACGATTGCAGCGTCTTTGTCTCAAAGGCAAGAATTCCCACCGGCTTTTCCTCAAGCTCAAATCCTCATTCATTCACCGCAAAGGCTCAAAATCCACAATGTGCGACGGGTCAAACGCACGCATCGCCTCAACATCGATACATGAAATACACCGTGCATCGGCCGACAATGACGGAGGCAAGGCTAATCGATAAGCAACCTTGCCGATCCTCTCAGAATCTCAAACGGACCAACAAAACGGGGACTCGGCTTTCCACGCTTGCCAAACCTCAAAACACCTCGCAACGGAGCGACCTTTAGGAATACATCTTTCGACCAACCTCAAACTCCAAATCCCGACGTCGAACATCGGCATAACTCTTTCATGCTCGCTCCGAAATTTGTCAACATACGAGCTCTAATCTTACAGACGGCACCATTGGTCAATGCGCAGCAACTCGGGACCCAAAACAAACCGACGCGACCACCAACCTTTTTCACAAAGACTAGAGACTGCTGCGGCAGATTTACCTTACCATGCTTCAACAGAACTAAAAGAACTAGCACCGGAGGCGCTATCCGAGGCGACCTCATAAAATCAACACCGGTTTCCATTGCTAACCACGGAAACCCCAACTCACAACAAGTTCCAACGGATCCGGCTCAATCCTCCAAAATACCATCGGTCAGAGGGTGAAAGCACTACAGAAACTGCACTCGGCTCATAAGCCCCTTAACCACGCTCTGCCTAGAACAAACCTTTGTTGCCCCACCCTGGTGACAACAACTCCAGCCTGAAACTGACATGACTCTACTCCATAGAAATGGCAACTGTACACGAGACGAGGTGCGAGCTCTCACTACTGAAACCAATCCTCCAAGAATCTAATCTCACACAACAACCTCAACTAAGCGACGAGCCCCACCCGGAAAACTTACAATCCAACAACTTGAGTGCTACGGCCTCGGACGCTCAAACAACCACAAACCGCATAGCTATGCCAATCCACACAACTCTAGCTTGACTCAAATCACTTTGTTTGGACAAGTCAGCCTGCCAACAACCGGGCCCCAGAGGGCTCCCTCCACCAAACTTACCTCCATGCAAGCAACGGAACGAAGCTTGCCTCAAATATGAAACACATCTCACAAGTCCAAATGATAGCACATACAGGCCTAACCCTCTAGCTTAGGCTCAATGCACCTTCCCACCGAAACTTCGCAACGAAACTCCACTACCTGGTTAATACCAACTACCAAGGACCAGAATACCGCAGAGCACAAGCTACACTAACCAGCAAGGATCCCTCAAAATGCCAAGACCCTAGTCCAACCACAATGGTGCAACCTCATCCACAACTGATACAAGGGGTTCTTCAACTACAAAGGTGCAACAACTTCCATGCCAACACACAAAACCTTAACCAACTAGGCCAAACACTCATAGGAGGCAGAACAACTCTTATTGCAACTTCCAGAACACCACTCAAGAGTCCGCTTAACTGGACAAACAACTGCTTTCAGGTGGCCAACAGACTTTCCACCTACTAGCACTGCTACCGCCAAGTCCAAGACCAAGGGATAATCCGACAATTCCAAAAAGAAACAGATCCTTACAAGTAGACATCCGAAGAACAGGGAGCTCCACAAATGCTCGCTAACTTGCTCAGCTAAGCACAACATCCAATTCTCTCATCGAGGCAACAACAGGGGTCCACCACGCAGTGGACCGCGACGACCACGAACAAGCAAAGACTCGCCCTCCAACACCAAATGAGGGCACTCTCAAACTCTGGGAACATGAGAGACATCCTACAGGGCAAACCACTTACCCACGAACAAGGCTAACTCCTTGGCAACTCGAAAACCACACCTTGGCCAACATCAAACACCAACTTGCCACCACACAGGAACCAAATCCGGACTTTACTCCAAACAAACTCTGGCTTGCTAGCCCACCAAAACTGCCAGCAACTCACCCGAGGCTACAAACTACTCGACTCTGGCTTGCTAACTAAACTTACTACCTGGGTCTGACTGAGCTCTGGTGAGGCTCTCCACAACTAGGGTTCTTCGACAACCCTCGACACACACTGTCGTCTAACGGCCTACAACCAATTGCCTGAACAAACAAAAACTCCATTTTCTAGCAACACATCCATGCTCGCCAACTCCAACTCCTTGGAAACCAAGAGGACCCGAAACGCTACCGAATGCGTCATCCTCCTACTCAAACATCAACCACAACATAACTCCTACCCAAGTAAGGATCCGAACACTCTCTCTCAGTCATGACGATCAGCAAGAAGATCCGCCAACCTAGCTTAGGTCCATTTAACAATCTCACTTAAGCAACAACCTGCTACCACGAGCATGGTATCCTTACCACCTCACTAAGCCTTACAACATCCACTTGAGTCCAACTTTTCAAAAAGCGAGCACCAGATCCCCAAAGCAAACCCTACATGGATCTGACTCTCTCGCACAGAACGAACCACACAAAACACACTTGTGTGCACAACTCCCAACCTTCATTTAGCGATCCAAGTCTAACAAATGCTTTTCCCAAAAGCCACACTAGCTCTCGGCGAGATACTGACCGAACCAACGGAACACCCAAAGTTCCATCTCCACACGATGCTCGAAGTGTGGCAACCTTGCTCCACCAAAGCATAATCACGTCAAACCAAACTTACTTTATACCAAGCCTCTACCAAGGGTGCTTACCCATAAGGCATCCAACTCCTCTCACAAGGCATCTTACTTACCTCATAGACATCCAACTCATGGTCCCTCAGCTGGACCCAACTTGCTTCTATGATGTTCAACTCTCCAGAGGTTTAGGCACTCGAAGGTAGTTGACCGCACTACCAACCACAAGGATCTCTTGGCCTTAACACTAGCGTGAGATGCACGCGCACTAACACTTACCAACCGCCAACCCGCTTGACTTACTCAACCTCTAGTAACACCGAAAAGGCTCCGGCTCCTCTCGAACATCCTTTCGCTTGAAGTCTTTCGATTACCACCGAACTAGCCCTTTTTGCACGACTCCACACAGTGCAACTACCATAAATGGATCCAAGGCTAAAGGAGTACGCTAAACTCCGAACAGCATAGAACCATCTGCTATGCCCATTCCAAACTCAGCCCGAACCAGATTTAATGCCAAAGTGGCACACCAACCAATGCACCTCAAGTGCCACTACTACCAAATCCACATCTTACTACAACGGGGCCAACAAGGTCACAACCTCAAGTGACACGAACTCGGCTCGGCATACAAGGGCTCAACTCCAACAACCATGCCTAAGGCATCTCATCAAGTCAAGGCTCACACCTACTCTTGCATCTCCACATGATGCTCAACAAACTCTCGTGGCTCTATCAACATGCAAAGAACTAGCCCTACTCTAGGGCTTACCAAAAAGAAGAGTGTTCAATTCTATCACACCACCGAGGAAACCACCAACGGATCCGGTCAGTAAGGAACACTACTTCTTCGCACCCTTAACTACTGTGGTTCCGCCATCAGCTACAACAACCACACTTCGCAGAAACACAAAGATACCTCATCAACCTCCTCAAGGCTACCAACTTTGCAACCATTCTCCTGGGCAACCAAAAATCTAACAAGGCTCAAGATCAAAGACTTGAGCTACCGAGTGCTAGTCCACACGGGGACCCGCTCCACCAACATCCACATCAAGACAACCACGGCTACCTTCTCTCTTGGAGTGGCATTCCAAGGCAAAGCACCTCCACCCTCTCACTGGGGAAAACCATCAATTGGGCCACGGTTGGCCTATGGGAGTCCAATCTCTACCTCCTGGAACGATGTCCCGGGGCATCCGAATCTACCGGATACCACAACAAGCCACAACATACATCACACTGCTGCGGGAAGTTGGCATGATGGTGCTCTAAACCCAAACCAATAACGAGTCGAGAACCTCGCTCGTCTCCGCTCCACAACACTACACAAGGCATACACTAGATGATGGTATTGTAAATTCTTAACCCTTTTCTAAAACAAATAGTAAACTTAGGCGTACTGATGATCTGTCTGAGTGCTAGTGATCATGGGAAAACGACCTACAACAACAGTCATACTACAGAATTTATGACTCTAGCTCGATACCAAGCTGTAAAGGGACCGGCCGAATGGGGCACTAAATGGGCCCTTACCCCAATGCATGCATTCAAAGTAAAGGATATTTAAAGCAGACATGATTTTGGATTCCAATTAAAACAAAACATTCAAAATAATCCCTTTAAAACTAGACTTTTTCCCTCAAACCCGTCCCCCCTGTTTCCAAGCACTGTTCCAAGATAAATACATTTCCAAAGTTTACTCACGATCAGAGATTTACTAAAAGCCATTCAAAAACTTGTTCGGATACAACATCTTTGGAATCCACAAATATTTACAAACATCCTAGGGGCTCGTGCCCTGCTACATGCATTCGGGGAAAACAAAAACACACGAGAGTCATAATACAAAAAGACAGAGTTGGAAGATCTGGGCCCCATGATCACAGCCTCTCCTTGACCATCTGTCTCGCAACTTCGGTTACACTGTGGAAAAACCACAATAATAAGGGTGAGCAACGAATCGCAAAGCAAGAATCCCAAAGGGGTACAATACGATATACATGATCATCTCGATGATGGCGTATGCAAGCTATGAATATAACACGAGAATAGAGCACATAGCTTAGCCCACACTTGGGCCTCGGATGCCAACTCGGTGGCTTAGTCCGGAATAAAATCATCACTGATCCAATACATAAGTCGCCTATACGAGAAACAAGTCCCGGCCTCGGCGCTCTCTTGTCGACGAAAGGTACACGGCTCAAGATCCCGAGGAGCTCTCGGTCGGCGCCAGTAATGAGCGTAAACATGCACCGCGTGCTCTGCGGAACCATGGGGGTGTCGGGCCCAGAGGCAAGCGCCCATGTCCGATCACCACGCCTAACTAAATCTTTGGATCGGTGTCACCGACATAGGGGTGTGAGACCGGGACACTTAAACTATGTCACTGAACCACCGCTTTGAGGCTAAGGGAACGGTCGTGGTAGGCTTACACCGAAGCCGCCCTTACCTTAACAGTGGCAATCGGGGCTACGGCCGAACACGCCGAGGGCGCGTGCGACTATCGAGGACAAGGCAATGCCAAGTCATCATCCCGACGGTTGGGGCATTTAACGATACCGCCACCCTCACCCAAGATTGCGGGGCCTACCGCTCGGGTTAGCAAATCCCTCACGGGGTCGAGGGCGGAATGACTTGCTCGACGTCCCCGCCATGGATGCAAGGTTCTTTATGCATCGTGCCGGATGATGCTATCTATCTACGCAATTCTAACCGCCTACTAGCAAGCGACAAACAATTCCATAAAATCCAATACGTGCTCAATAAGAATACAACGAGCCTAGCATGATACTACGAAGCAAAGGCAGATACGAGCATGCGAGAAAGGAACAACCTAGCATGGATTAACATGAGAATTAACCAAGAAATCATGCTAAGCGGGAATTCAGATTGAAGCACCTAGCTACACATGTCAATAATCACAAACAAGCAATCAATCAACAATCACATATAATATAGAGGTCCACACAACCCCGGTAAGAAATCCTTACCTTGGTCGGGGACGGTTTGGCACGAAATACTAAGTCGCAAACAATCTCGATCTAGCTCAGGGAACCTATCAATCAACACAAAAATCACACAATAGGCCTAAATATAGTAAAACAAACAAGGCTCGGCTCAAGGAGCAACTCACGAGGCACGCATTTAACGCACGAACGAACCGATTGACGAACGGGCGGCAATAGGGCTTCTTTGGGTATGGCTGGGGCGAGGAGGCGCGGCGCGCTGCTGCTAGCGAGAGGGCAGGCGGTGCGCAGGCGGCGTGCAGGGCAAGCGAGGGCGCTGGCGACGGCTCGGCACGACAGGGCGACACGACACGGGGTTGGCGGCGCGCGGCGCGGCTCGGCGGCGAGGCACGCGCGATAAGCTCGAGAGCGCTTACTGCGCGCGGCGAAGAAGCGGCGGGCGAGCCTGCGCAGCGCGCGGCGGCGGCGAAGCAGGGCGAAGCAGGGCATGAAGAAGACGAGCTCGATTCCGGCGATTGGAGAAGATTCGGACGGCCGATTTATTGATGGATGAACTCCCTACTCCACGGTGCACTAAAACCACCCAACGTTTCACCTTGACACGGCGGAAAAAGGAAATCAAAAAGCAGGGGAAAGAAATGGAGAAATCGGAGGAGAAGAAGAAGAAGAGAGGAGAAAGGGAGGAGAACTCACCGAGGAGGATCGATCGGTCGAGGAGAGGCGGCGAGTCACTTGAGTCGGCAAGGGGGAGGCCGGTCGGTGAGGAGAATCGCGAAGGAGAAGAAGAAAGGAAATGAGGAGAAGGCTCGGGCGAGAGCCGCCTTTTAAACCAAAAGCAGGGACAGAGACAAGCATACATAGAAGATGGCGCGTTTAGAAGCACAAGAGCGCTCAGTGGCTCGATTGGTAGCGACCCCCGCCTAGCACGCGACACGTCCCCTAGTTCGAATCTCACTGACGCGCTATTTAAATCCCTATTTATTTTTACTCTTTCCCAAGCCCAAATGCCTTCACCAAAAATCCCGATCCTTTTCAAATTGACTCATAATTATTCCGGCAATTTCCAATTTCAAAACCGGCCCGACCCAAAAATTACCAAAATGCCCCTGGGCCTCCCGGGAAGGCCGGGATGAATTTTCCGGGCCGTTACAACCTTGAGGGGAGCATAACCTCAAAGCCCAAGTCTTTAACCACTGTTTCACCCTTTGGAGTCTAGACTTTTAAAAATTTAACGACCAAAATGAAACTCAAAGTATAGAGATCAAATGATATTTTTAATATATATAAATCGTAAGTTAATATTATGGAGTAGGAGTATGTTGGAAATATTCACTTTTTGGTCTTTGTCCTACATTTTCAAAAAGTTTTTTAACATCTTTATAAGAGATATGAGTTACTTCCTTCACTATCAATTAGTTTTGGGATTGAATCTCATATCCTGGTATTAAGTTTATTCTCTTGACCAAGAGTTTCGAGGTTAATTTTTTACGTTAAAAAACTTCTCATTGAGTGAGAAACTTCTGTTATGTGTGAGAGCTTGATCTTTTTTCATCAGAATCTAAAGAGAAAAACAATGAATATGCAATCACTATAAAATTCAAAATATGAATAGAACAATTGCACTAGCTTTCGCTTTCGTGATTGGAGAAACAACACATTTAGATTTTCTCTAAAACCACTTTTCTTTTATTTTTCCACTTCTTTAAAGTTTTCTACTTGCTCTCTATCTTTCTCTTGCTCTACTACTTCTTACTCTTTCGCAATGGAAAGAATAATCTATTTATATGCATATTACAAGACTCTTGATCTTCCATCTATTAAGATGTTTAGTCTTTCATCTACCAAGACTTTTGGCCTTACAACTTTATAATTCTTAGCCTTACAACTTCATAACTCTTGACTTGTCAACTATAAGGCTTTTGGCCTTTCATTTTCTACTAACTTCTTAATTTGATACTCACTAATAAAAATCTCATCTCCCTGCACCCTAGACAAGGTTTTCTCATCATCTCATTTCATATACCTTTTTTTAAAAAAAAAGGGATACCGAATCTCATCTCATATACCTGCACCTCAAACAAGATTTTCCTATCATCTCATTTCATCGGTTTGCACCTCAAACAAGATTTTCCAGTCATCTCATCTCATTTCCCTACACCCAAAACAAAGTTTTTCTACTTTCAACATCTCACTCATCTCTTCTCCTCTTATCTCATCTCATTTCACCTGCAGCCAAACACCTGACGATAAGATTTAGGGGTTGGAAGGGAGAGGAGAGGAGAAGAAGTTATCTCAACTTCATGTTTGTTTTTGTACATAACAACCTCTTTCGACTCCTCCTCATATCTCGTCAAACTCAATCTTATAAAACTTCAAATCAAACTTTATTGCAATAAAAATTAATAAAAAATAAAAAATCTTCTCTTTTAAATACCAATAAAAAAAAATCTAACATCTCTTTTCAAAACATAAATCTCCAAAAAAAATTTCTAGCATCTCATTTCCAAAACACAAATTTCCAAACAAAATATTTCACCCTTTCAAATCACTCCACTTCCTCTTTCTCTTCTATTTTACTCCAAAATCCAAATCACCCTAAAATTTATTCAACAACAAGGTTAATTTTTTACACTAAAAAACTTCTCATTGATTGAGGAACTTTTATTCTGTATTTGAGTCTGATCTTTTTTCATCAGAATCCAAAGAGAAAAACAATGGACATGCAATCACTCCCAAATGGGAAACTTTGAAGCTCAATGCTGAGAAGAACAAGTAACAATCTCAAATCTTTTGTTATTGTGAAAATTTTAAGATCCCATTTGATAACTATTTGATTTTTTGTTTTTGGTTTATGAAATTTAAGCCTATTTCTACTCAAATTTTCTACCATGTGCTCCATCTTTCCCACCATGTATTTATCTTTCCTTAAGAAAGTAGGTGAATATTAACCAAATTTCAAAAACAAAAACAAGCTTTTGGAAGCTTTTTTTTTTTTTTTCCAAATTTTGGTTTTGTTTCCTAAAATATAGGTAAGATGTAGATATCCAAATAAGAAAAAAGCTATGGTAAGATGGTAGTTGCAGACTTAAATTTCAAAAACAAAAAACGAAAAACAAAATGGTTATCAAACGGGCCTAAGGAATTTGACCATCGTGAACGTCCTATTACAAAATTAAAATATCAAGGACTTATTAAATATTTTGAGGGTGAATAATAAATTTAGTTGTTATATTGTTTTTTTAAAATATTGGTCTATATGATTTTAAAATCTATAATTTAGTCACTATATATAGAAAGGTTAGAATTTAATTCACTTGATTTTAAAAATTATAATTCAGTTCATGTGACTTGAAAACCTAAATATTAGTCATTCTTGTTGGCAAATTGAGTAATGGAGATAGATTTCTATATATAATTTCTTTTTCTTTTTCTTTTTTATCTAATACAATTGCTCAATCACCCTTACATTATTTACACATGAACAATCTGGAACAAAAAAAAAAAAAAAAAAAATTTACACATGAACAATAAATATCTATATATTTAATTCATCAATGATTATGAATAACAAATACTAAACATTTAAATTTTATAAAATCATAAGAACTAAATTCAACTTTCTAATATCACATGCACTAAATTTTAATTTTTACCAAATCATAAGAACTAAATTCTACCTCTTAAAATAAAATTAAAAAAAAAACTAAATTTTAACCTTCTTCAAATAAAAAAATAATATGTTTTTAAATATTTGTGACTATCTAAACCAGAGTAGTGTCACAATATATTCCGTATGACCTTACAATATTTGAATGTCAAATAAATTTCGAGGAATTAATTCTTAGATAGATGGTCACCATGAACTAAATCCATAACATCTTAGTTTTCCAAAGTCTTCTTAACCACCATGTCACTCTGTAATGGTTAACCAAATTTTTTTTTTTCGATTTCCTACAAATTTGGATTTTTTCTATGCTTTTGTTTTATGCCTCTACGCTAGGTATTTGACCAAATAGGATCATCCATTATAATTTACCATGTTTTTTTTGAAGTTTAGGGACCTACTAAACTCAAAAGTAAATAAAATCTTTAGCTTTTCCATTGCCTTCAATTTTCCACATGCCCTGTCCCCTAGAAACGCAGTGGTGTCTAAGCTTTGAAGGTGTACTTCCTTTGAGGTTTCTAATTCACAACGATTATGAGATTAATTTTTCAAGCAATCCCCAATTTTACTTTCGGTCTTCATATATATTCTAATGCCACCGTTTAAGAATAGGCCAGTTATGCGCTCCCAGGTTTAAAAGAGAAAATCTCCATGTTTCCCGGTCAATTAAGGAAGAAGGAATACATATATACCCTGCATTCTAATGGATAGAACCTTTTACCTTCATTTCACTAAACTTTGCTATGATATACAAATCATGATACTAACGGGTGATGATTCCATAAAAAGTCAGGGCATCATGATGAACAACATCATCTTTTGTCATAATAACTGTACTGGGTTCCAAGAATACACAAGACCTTACACAACTGTTTAGTCAAAATGTACATTACACTGACCTGCTTTTAGTCGAGATGCTTACGATTAGTTCAAACAAACTTTTATTGCCAGCATTAGAGATTCGCCATAGATAAGCTCAACCTGAGGATGAGAAACGTCAAATATATAACAATCAAGCCAACTCCTAAATTTTTGTTTGGGCGCATACCATTCCTAGGCAACATAACAAGTGACCAAATAAGTCCTGTCATTAAAAAACTCAATGTATAAAACAAACTACCATCTCTAGGAAGCATGTAAACTGCAGGTCTATGGGAAATGGCTCCAAGAAGCATGGAGATACCGAGCCCCGCAAGGGTATTGAACATAGGCCCAGCATAGCACCCAGACATAGCAATCTGTACACTATCTCCACCATTCATTGCCAGTGCTACATTCGACATCAAATCGCCCATTGAGTTCCCCCAGGCCAACACTGTTAATCCAAGAATTGATGGGTTCACTCCAAAAATTAAACCTAATGTCATCAATAAAGAAACTAGCTCATTTGCAACAATGTAAAACCAGACAATGCTCATAAAAAATCCCCCGAGGACCCATGGAAACAAAGCCTGGCGAGGTGGCTGATCAGAGCTTGTATACAAATACGCAAGAACGCCCAGCACAACCCCAAGGGAAACCCCCAAAAAGTAAGCAAATTTTCCACTCAGAGGTCCTAGATCATCTTGGGTGTTCCATAAATACGCCAGAAGAATAGGTGCTAGTGTAGCACTAGCAACAGCGTAAGCTTTTGACCACCGTTCTTCCTCCACAATGGGAATGGTCAAACGTCTTGGAAGTGCCAATGGAAGTTCAAGAAGTGAAAATAATTTGGAGAAAGAGAACAAAGATGAGTAATTTGCTCTTGTTGTATCCCCTTCATTCCAACCCCACAAAAATCTTGGACTATCTACACTGCCCTTCAATGTATGATTTGAATAGATTGCAACATTTGAAGACCACATCCATTGTGGAAGTTTATTTTGGAGATGTGGTACATCGCCATCGGGCTCGGACTCAAGAAGAGTTGTATAGACCGATTCTTCCTCGTCACTTCCAATAGAGAAAATGCTTCCGGTTACAGGAAGTAAAGGTGTTACAGAGTTCAGGGCCACTTTTACTGAGTCCTTATCCAAAACCTCATTTGCAGCAACTACAAATGCATAGACCAAATAAATTGCAACAAATGCAACCGCACTGATGACATTAACCTTACCAAACGCCAAAATTGTAGCAAGTGAGATAATAACAAAAATAAAGAAACAAATGTCTCGAACAAAGCATTGCTTGTCAATCTTGACGTCCTTCTCGGCAACACAAAGAGAAACAGTACCAACAACAATACAGGTTACGAAAACAGCTCCACCCAAGACACTGTTAAGACCAACTTCACCAGCATCCTTCCCCATAAAAGCAGCAATGCTGGCAAAGACATCAGGAGCTCCATTACCTAGAGGAAGCAGCGACACTCCGGCTACGGTCGCTGGCAATTTCAAGAGATTTGAGAGTTTCTCCAAGGAGCAACAAAAATAGTCAGCTGCGGTATTACCCAACAGATAGAACAACGCAGCAAGCCAAATTATCAAAGATACATAGCCCAAAAGACTAAAGCCTTCACAGTTACAGTAGAAGAACGAGATGTAATTGAAAAATCCACCAGAATTACAATCGGGATGGGCAATCAAGTACTCACATCGGCTCGGATAACCTCTATGTTCGATTAATCCAAGGCATGACTGGGTACTACTCACAGAGATATTATTATTAGTAAGAGAACCATCAACATCAATGGTATTGTTCAAAGAAGAATCAGACACTTCAGCCATTCTCCTATGAATCACCCCAACCTGCTTATCGCCAAAGCTCCATTTAGGTTGAAGAACCGAATGCGAATTCTGAAAATACGGACTTCTCAAGAACTTCCCCTGACCAAGAAACAAGCAAAGCAACACAATGGAGCAAATTCCATTGAAAACCCCTCGAGATCGAACAAGCGTTCTAGTCATGATCTTCCGATCGTGATCAAATAATCAACAAAACCAATAGTCACTTCAGATGGAACGTCAATAACAGAAAACTGGAATCCAAATCACAAATAAACACAGAGATAGAGAAATAAGCATCGAAACTTCAAAAAGTTCGAAACCCTAGTCACGACTGGGCGATGTCGAAATCCAAACAATTAATTTGCATAAAAACAATTGGAATAGAAGATGAAATCCAAGCACAGGAACGCACAGAGATGATGTTTGAGCTAACAGGAAAATGCGAGAGAATTGAGAGCACAAGAAATTGGGGGTTTACGACGATATCTGCCGGAATTTAGAGGAGAAATCTTCGTGAAAATTGTTGGATTAGAATGGAGAGAGAATTTAGGCGGTGGAGGAATTTACCAGCTTGACGGCGGAGACGATACGAACGCCGGAGAAGAAGATCGGCGGGTGGCGGAGGACGACGGCCCAACTGAATTCCTTATACCCTTCGCATTTTGTTACGAAGCAAAGTTCTCATGTGATATTTGACCAAATAAGTCCGTGTAAAACACAATAATTATATTTCCAGAAAAAGTAATAATAATTATTATTTGGGGGTTGATTTTAAGTCATACACACAAATTTATGTCGGTTAAATTATTGTTTTTGTTTCTTTGTTTTGGATTTTTTTAAAAAAAATTTATACCTGTTGAATTTATGTTTTTATTTTTTTGTTAACTTATACTTTTGTAGTTTTAATGTTTCAGATTACTATTTCGATAAGGGATATATATATATAGTTCAAATTTCCCACCTCTAATCTAAAAAAAAAAATCAGCTCAACTGCATAATATATAATTTAAATCTCTCTTTATTTAAATTTTTAAAAAAACATATTTTAAAGTTAAAATGATTCACAATTTTAAATTTTTGCGAAATTCACGCAGGAAATTGACATGGATCAAATTTTCTACAGCTATTTAAAAAAAAAATTCAAATCTTAATTGTATAAATATTTTTTTCAATAATATTTTTATATATTTATTTTTCATGAAAAAATATATATTGGTTTCAATTAGATAATTAATTATTAAAGAACTATTAAAAAAATTAATTATTAAAGAAAGATATTAATTTAAATAAATATTTTTATAAAAAATTCTAAAGATTAAATTTGTAAAAAAAATGTAAATGGGATCACGATTGGAGAAATTTTTCTCTTCACTCACTCCCAGGTCTCCGTCCAATGGAATGTCTACATATTTTGTGTCAAATAAAATAGGGAGACAAAATTGAAACTATGTAAAAAGAAGGAAAATTGTGTTGGCTATACCATTTTAAGAAAATAATTGTAAATCTAGACACAAAATAAACAATTAGCAAAACTATTTTTCCTTTTTAATTTCCGGATTTTATAATTTTTCTATTACCATTTTACCCCTACTTACCTTTAATTTCTTTTTCTCCAACTTCTTTCCCATGTTAAACCTCTTCCCCATTTTCCTTTTTCTTTCTCCAAATCATATTTATCTTTCTTTCTCCAACTCTCATCTCTCTCTTTCTTATTTTAATGTGACCCATCTTCGGCGTGAAAAATCCATTGAAGCCATTTTCAAGTTTTGATTCATAAGCATCAAATCTCAAGGTAAAGTCATCTTTTTCTTTATTCCAGGAATTTTTCGACGTTAATTTTCCGGGCATCTTCTTCTGTTTCCTACCAATTCTTCTTCTTCTTTTTTGGGGGATTTTTCACCAGAAAACTCCATTGAAGCCACTGTCAAGTTTCGATTCATGAGCATCAAATCCCAAGGTGAACCCATTTTTCTTCTTTATTCCTTCTGGCCATCTTCTTCTGTTTCCTACCAATTCTTCTTCTTCTTCTTTTTTCGACATTTTATTTGGGGTTCTTCGTCGATTCTGGCCATTTTCTTTGGATCTTTTGTATTTTGGTGGTTTTTCTTTAATTTCTTTGTGTCTGTTTGTTATCATTGCTCGGCGAAAGCCAACTCGAAATCCTAATTTTTTTGGTGATGTGGAAGCTAAAAATAACTACTATATATAATAATAATAATAATAATATTGTTGACTGAGAAATTTCGGTCAATAAAAAATTGCCACGTCATTTATAAATAAATGACAAAATTTAATTAATTTTTGGGTCAATTACAAATTCATAATTATCCCAAAGTTAATTGGATCAGAGGTGGATTTATTTTGAACTCTAGTTCAAATTAAACCAAACACAAATACCATTTAAGCCCAAGCTTAGGCCAAATATAGCCAAGCCCAAAGGCCTAAGAAGCTCATGCGGCCCAAGCCCACGAGGCCAAGAAATCTCTATAAATAGAGAGCTCCCCTCATTTGCAAAAAAAAAACATTCAACTTGAAGACTCAAAAGCTTCGAGAGAATTTAGAGTATCCTCCATTCAAAATCCAGAAGGCTTCCTGGTCAGTCAAACGAGTAAGAGAATTCAAAGATCAAGCTTTAGAATTCAAGAACACTCAACGACTGCAAGTTGAAGATTCAATCATTTTTCTGAGAACAAGCTTGCAAGTTCTCAGATAAACATCTTCAAAGTTCATATCTCGAGAAAGAATCAGAGGATAACATTAGAAATTGTAACACACGCACCATATTCAAATCAATAAAATTCAAAGTTCATTTACAGTGTCTTGCTCTTATATTTTGTAGCGAAATTTCGTGTGAACAAATATATTTATAAATACAATATTTATAAATACGCCGTTTTCTATTTCTCAAAATCGCAGGAGTCGAGGAGGATTGACAAATCTAAACCCTAATTTCCATTCTTAAAAAGTTTAAATAAATATTGTATTTATAATAAATATTATATTTATCAAAATACTTAAAAGCAGTATTAATAATCTTATAAAAACTGTATTAATATTTTATTAGAAAACATAAGTCGTCATTAGTAATACCGTGAAAATAATAATAAATACAGTAATTGTGTAAAAAGAGTGTTTACTTGTGATGTCACAATGCACTGCATAGTAATTATATCATATTCTTATTATATTATATATTTTTTAAAGTAACATGAGTTTCAAATATAAATATGAATATTTTTTTTCTATAAAATGTAATCATGATTTCTCTTTTTTTTTTTTTTTTTAAGTAATCATTACTTCTCTTTAATAATATTAATAAAAAAAACTAATCATTAATGTTTGTTGGATTCTCGACACACAATAAATTAATAATAGAAAATAGAATTTGATGTCGTGGAATTTTCTGATTTTGCCTAAGCGAAATCTTAAGCTAAGCAAAGTGTGTGTGTGATCTCTTAGGCTTGTGCAAGTGCATACAATCTTATTGTAACAAGTTTTAAAGTAAGTAAAAGTCATCTCCATGAGGATTTTGGGGTGTTTTCCTTTAGTTTTCAAGTAAGAGATAATGGTGAAATAAGTGGCAGTTGTTTAAAGTAAGCGAAATAAAGAAATGTAAATAATGTGAGACTAAGCATCGAAAGGGAATAAGTTTTTGGGTGCTTCGCTAGAGCGATGAGGATGATGAGGAGCGAAGAACTGACACGTTTCCCCTTGGTTCTCTCGAGCTTCTAGTTTGGTTCTCTCAAACTCAAACAACAATTATCGTAAACCAATAGCATTAGGCGAACCTTATCTTAAGTGTTTTTTGATTAGCAAGCAAAGCCTATCAATCCTAATGTTATACATGCAAGTTCGCTCTACCCTTTTTCTCTCAAAAGAGAAATAAAGAAATACAAACGATTTGTCAGACGAAATGTAAATAAAGTTCATACAACATGCATAAAAAATTCATCTCGCTACCTCTACGCCTACTCGAAACTCCCTACTTCCCCATTTAACTTCCTATTACAGATTTAGCTACTCATATCGTAGGACGTAATCTAAATAAGCGAAAAGATAGATAACAAGTTCGTTGAAACGAAAAACTACGTAAAGTAATGCGATGGCGAAACAGAAACAATAAGCAAGGTAAAGAAAACTCCTGGAATTTGATAAACTCTGAATGTAAGGACCCGTACTTTTTAACTACGTTTTTCCACGTTATGCTGACTAAAAAACAACTACAAGTGTGAAAATTTAAATTTTCAAATTCAAATTTAAGATAACTACTCCTGTTGAATTTATTTAAAAAGTAATACATAAATAACAAACTCTTGGGCAAGGTATTTAAAATAAATAAATAAATACAGGTAAAGACATCCATGCCCACGTGTTACAAATTGTTTAAAATAAACAATATGAGACTAAACCTTAGCATGACCACGATTAACAAAGATTAATTACTAAATGAACAGCCTAGACAGAGCTAATGCAGCAAGCTCTACCCATGATCTCTTCAACACCTCCTAGCTAACCGTCATGTTGGTGTCTCTGATTACTTGTGGAAAGAAAATAACCACAGAAAGGGCAAGTATAAAAGATTACTTCATAAGAACTCCCCAACCGGGGTACAATGCACAAAGAAGAACTCAACATGCTAGCAATACATATCTATCATCGTCTAAACAAGCTTACTAACCGACCATGAGTTTCGTTACATGCCTTTCTCAAACCATCGTCCTTACTCTCAACTCAACTTAGCTTTGACTTGGTCATGAGATTCATTACATGATTCTTCCTTGTGAGGCCCTAAATACGCTCACCTAATCTCAACATGACAGATTATGAAGTATGTTACACAACTTTCTTATGAGGCTTTTGAGACACTCACCTAAATGCAGGAATATAGTAGGTTATGAGGTTCGATACATAACCCTCTTGTGAGGCCCTTGACATACTCACTTATTCTAGATAATACGACTAGTCACGAAGTTCGTTGCATGACTCTCTTGCTCAAACTACTCAATCACTACTAGTGTACTGTCAACACCGGTCTAGGTGAGCCATCTACCTGACACTCGACGCGTGTACGCATACACCACATGGTGCTGTAAACTAGTCAGGTGTAGGCCTACACAAACTGACCTAATTCAGGTTGACATGCCTAACAACTCGAAGAAAGGTGTCCACTGAGTCAAGGTCTTGAAAGGCCTCACTAGTGACCCGAGTCAGCCTGTTCACACTCATCGCCCCAAGGCCCGAATATAAAGCTACAAATTAGGCATCACCGAGGTAACGTGTTATAACACATCCCTGGCTATCGGGCGCATGATTAAAATCCTCAACGACACCGACTCAATGAGACAACAATACGTCGTGTCTCTACAACCTCTAGACGATGACAACTAGAAGTTCTATTACAAATGCATATCAGCTCAGTCCTAACAGATCACCAAGCATGCTCAATCTTCTTATATAGTCACCCTAACAGAATACTACTCATTACTTGATCAAGACTAGCTACATACTAACACACGTCATCACCAGCTCACACATATACCAAGAGAACCAGGAACATATAACCGAACGGTAACATGCTGAGTCCTCATAATTCTATAATATTTTTCAGAAAAACACAATAATAAAGTTACATACAAGATAACACTTCGTGCCCCCATAATCCTGAATTATGAAACATACAGAACAAAATTAACATTTAAAATAAGATATAAGGTGGCACCCCGAGACCCCATAATCCCGAAGCACAAAGCATACAAAATAGTCAAACAAATATACCTCATACAACCATATCAACAGCAAATCAGCACCAACGATCCAGAACCAATAATCCATATCTGACAACAATACACATATAGTAGCATAATAAGTTTCGTCCTGTGTGCAGTCCACACAACCCGAATAGAGAATCCTTACCTAAAAAATAGAACAACAAAGATGCTCTTTGAGCTACAACCAAACAATTAATCAAACTCAATCGAAAAACCTAATAATTAACCTTAATTAAAAACTACCTACCTTAAAATTACTTTTGAACTTCAAACCAACGATATGAACTTTGAAACTTACCCGAACTCCAATCCAACGAAAACAACACCCATGGGATCCAACAGGAACAAAGCTTCACAAATAACCAAAATCAACTTTTAAAACCAAACAGCTAACCCACATCGATTAATAAGAGCAAAATAGTGTCGAAATGTTAGAAACCCTTACCCAAAATCTGAGCGGAATGAAACCCAAACGATCAAGACACACGAACTAGGGCTGGTAAGCACATAAGCTGGGTTGTTGTTGTTCGCGAGTTGTTGGGTGTGCGCTTGCCGACTATGCTAGGCATAACATGGGCATAGAAGAGCTAGGCAGCACAGACATGGACAGAGACGAGGTTGTGCAGCTGAGGTGACGGTGGTGCAGCAATGGAGATGCGAGTAAGTGCGGCTCGACTGGAGGGGAAACGCACGTGTGCTGGTGTGGGTTGTGAAGTAGGGGACTCGCGCGGGGAGATCACTAGGCACACTCGTAGGCTACTCGGCAGGTGTGGCTGTGGCTGTTTACTGCATGGGTTATCATGGTTCGACTATGAAGAGAGTGGGGTTTGCGAGGGACGGTGGCTAGAGATTGGATGGCGGCAGCGCCGGCTGAGGGTGAGGTAGAAGAAGATGAAGATGGAGAAGACCTAAGGTTTTCTCTTTTGTTTTGTTTTCTTTATTTTTTTAACAAATAATTTAAATGGGCTTATTTCTTGACTCCATTTTCCATACCCATGTTCCTTCTAAATGCTCCTTATAATTTTCTTTTCTTTTTGGGAAACGGTAGAAAATGGCTAATTTGAAGAAAATAATTAACGACTTAGCTACTTTGTGGAAGCATTTAAATGCATGACTAAAATAAAAATCTGTGTAAAAAGAGATATAATATTTCTCCATAATACCCCACATTATTTTTTAATTTTCTTATTAAATAAAAAAAGATATTTAACTAAACCATCTTATCGACCCTAAATTTTAGGGATAATCATCTCATTCTAACCAATTTTATTTTTTTAAAAAAATATTTCAAATGATATTTGTGTAAGATTCAAAACACTCGTAATATCATCGATATCTTTTCATTTTCTTTTGACTCCTGTACCAAATTTGGAAGTTTTTTTTTATTATTATTATTATAAAATCGCCTAATAGCAAGTTTATGCCATTTTCAATTTTTTCCTTTGCAAAATATCTCTCTAGTGTTCTACTTTGCAACGAAAATATCATCACTATCGTATGAAGCATTAAATTAGTGTGGTCGTTCTTTCTACTATTTGCTCACAAGAATCGTGTGCGACAATCTCCAATGGAAGTCACTTCTACCACAGTTGCATCCAATGACATTTAGGATGACATAGATACATATTCGAATTACAAGATAGTGCAAATGGAACAACCATAGGCCATGATGAGCGGTTCTTAAGTAGATAACATATCATGTTACAAAGATGAGACAGAATAAGGTAAGTTCTTTTTTTTTTCACAAAGAAAAAGGCAAGGTTACAACTCTAAAAGAGGATTGTGATGTAAAATGGATGTACAACAGATTCGTGAATGTAATCGGTGGTATTTATCGGGCGTCAAGTTTCAAAGATAGTGATGGTGCTCATATTTAATCTTTATTGTGTAAATGGAGGATGCGTGTATATTTTTTTTAAGCAAATGAAAGATCTCTTCAGCTTCCTATTTTAAAAAATGAGTATTAAAGCTTCTCACAGCGGATTCGAGATGTATAATGGATGTACAACGAGCCGCAAACATAATTGGTGGTGTTTATGTGACACCAAGTTTCAAAGGAAGTGATGGTGCTCAAAGTCAATCTCCTGTTTATAAACGAGGGATAGATGAATGTTTTGTTTAAGAAAATTAAAGATATCTTCACCTTTCCATTATGATGTACAATGGGTTTGCAAACATAATTAGTGGTGTTTATGTGACGTAGATGGTGCTCGTAGTCAATCTCTAGGGTGTAAACAAGGGTATGAGTATATATTATGTTCAAGAAAGTTAAAGATCTTTTCCCATTCCCATCTTCAGAAGTTTGTACTTAAAGCCTCCCTCATAAACTCAAGCTTGAATAATGACACAAGAACAACTTCAGGTGACTACTTCATTCTATATTTTAATTTAATTTTTAAGTACATGCACGCAAATCACATTAACTCATAAGTTATGTACGAGTTAAGGAAGATGATGCTAGTGAAGAACTCTAAAAAAATTAGACAAAAAATTTTAAATTTTATAAAATTTCTTCCAACTTTTTTTACTTGATTTTCAAAACGATTAATCAAAATATTTAATTATATTAGACAAATATATTTTTTTATTATTTATTTATTATTAGTTTTTTGAATTTTTATAGATTCTTAAGAATAGTTATAAAAACAAAATATAAAAATAAAATTTTTGAATTAAGTAGAAAATTTAAAATTTCAAAATCTCGATTTTGTGTATTTGATTTGTTGATGATTTAGTTATGATATTTAATTATGTTTAACTAATATATTTTATTATTATTTAATTTGCTTTTGAATTGTTCTAGGTAGTCACAAAAAAATCTATTTTAAAATGGATTAAAAAAATTGAGATGAAATATAGAAAGGGTAGAATTGTTCATTATTTTCAATAATAAAATTTAATTAAAATTAAAAATTAAAAAAGACATAAATTTAAAGTCTAAATATCATTAGTCATGTTCCTAATTAGTTTTTAAATTCTAGTCATTTCCCTAGTTATCCTTTTCTTTTTTTCTTTTTTTCTTTTTTCTTTTTAATTTTAATTAAGCCCAATGGGCATTTAAACGACTTAACCATTATTTTCTTTTCTTTTCTTTTTTTCCTTTAAACCAAACCAAAACACAAATTTTTTTTTATTATTTATTTTACCATTTAAACTAAATTACTTTTCCACAAATGCCACAAAAGTCCCTAGGGGTAAAATTACGAAAGTACCCTTATAGGTAAAAACTAGCCAATACTTACACTGAAAATCTTGGGAAATAGAATTACTGTACTTGGGGGGTCTCTCTGAAAATGCGGGGTGTTACCTTGAAAGTTCTCCGGTGATGCTGATCTCCTGTTAAAAAATACGGTAAATTCGATGGAAAGCAAGAAAACGAAGCTAAGAAACAATACAATGCCCCAGCGAAATCACTCTAGTGACCTAAAACTAAAAGAAAAATAAGAACTTTGGTTGGAAAGTGGGGAGAACTCTAATAATTCTCAACGCTAAAATGTGAAATTTTCCAACCCTTTGCAATGGAGGAGATGCTCACTATTTATAGAGCAACCTATAACTTATGCGAATTCGCTACTCCACGATCCTCTCCTCTACCAAAAGCCTGTTTTGCTCTGAAATTCTCTGCTCCACGATCTGCGTTGTCGAGTGTGTCAGAGTAGACAAAAAGCCACGACTGAGATTAATCATTGAGCTTTAGATCTTTGACACTCGTCCCTTGAATCATATATTTTTCGAATCATCCCTTCGTGCTACGTTCTTGTTTCGTTGTGACGCCGTGAGGTGTTTTTTCAAGAATGCTTCGCGGAGTCTGGCCCTCGCTCGAGCGAGGTTCTCCTTTATTCATTTCGCTTTGCTTCCTTAGGATTTTTGCTGCAAAAAACTACAAATATCAATTCTTTTTAAACACTTAGTAGTTTTCACACATTCATGCATTTTTTGCTGTATCAAACCTCAAAATTTTATCATAAACAGAAAACTATATGATATTTTTCTTAAGCGCATTTTTTAGTATGTGGGGCCAAATTCAATACCTAATTGATTAATAAGAGCAAATTTCTTACTAAATTGTATTCATTTAAGATCTCTAACTCTAAGTTCTTGAGAGTTATCAATTACTTTTTAAACTGATACTATTTGTATCCTTTCACCTTCTTATTATCACTTTCATATTTCTTAGCTTCTTTTTCTACTTTCTTCTTGGCTCTTCTTCACATTTTTTTTCTTCACACTTTACTTCATCTTTTCCTTTTTTTTTTTTGGTAATTCTTCAAAGTAAGAAAACCAGCTAAAACCGACTGACCGACGTTATATATGGTTAGTCGGTCGATTTCTTCATCAACACCAAAATAGTTGAGAACCGACCGACATAAATAGACTTGTCGGTGATCAGCAAATGGTTTTGAAAGAAAATCGACACCAACCGACTGATGGACACTCTTAGTATTAATCATTAATATTGTATTAATTATTAATACGATTACTTAAACAAAACTTAAGGAGACGAGTCACCCATTTTTTGGAACTGGAAGAGCGTCGATGGTTGTCAGGAAAGATGATGGTTACCATCGGAAGCCTCCTTAAGGAGGCTCGAACAGATCTGTTGTTGATTCATCTGCAAAATCGAAGCATCTTGGCTGAATTCCATGGTGCGGCAATGGGTTTCTCGCGAGCAAAGCTGCGAAGAGCAAACGAGGCTTGTCGATCAAAGTTTGCAGTTCTACACACGAACCAAAGCTCGATGACATCACAAATGGGGTTCCGGCAAGAATCCGATGAGTCTCCTTCAAACTTTAGTGAAGAAGATGGTGACATAGACTAGGAGGGTTTTTGCACGTACCGTGAATGGAAGGGGGTAGAGATAAAAATGTTAATTCATTAAAAAAAATGTATTAATTTAGGCAAGAGGGTATTTTTGTCTTTTACTATTAAAATAGATTTCTTTAATTAAAAACATAATTTTTTTTGCTAATATTTTTATTTTTTATTTAATTTGGTCTCAAAATTTTAGAAAAATTTTTAAATATAAAATTGATTCAATCACATTAAATTAGTAGTTACAAAATATATCTTTAATTTAGTGAAATTTAATTGAAAGTTTATGGTCTTAATAAAATTAAATTGATTGAAAAGAATGAAAGTTAAATATTTTACTATCTACAAATATGTTAAAAATTTTATTATAATTAAAATATGGGTAATAGAATTTATTATCTATAACAAAATTTAGTTTTTATGAATAATTTTTTATTTTAGAGTATCTTTAGCGAGGAGATCCTTCTTCTATAAGGATAAAGGTGACTTGGAAGGATATTGGAGGTCCATTATTTTCTTAATCAGCAAGATTAGTTTTTCTTTGGTTAGATTTTTTTTTATTGTAATGGGATTTTCTTTTTTTTGAGAAACAATGGGTTTTTCTTTATATATATATATATATATATTCACGAATATTCAAACTAATTTAGATATATTTAGATTATTTTTTTTGTTAGATAAACATAAATTATCGATGAAATTTGTAATAAATTAATTTTTAATGGTTAGCATGAATTTAATTCATAATGTGCAAGTTTTTTAGGACTTCTTTAATATTAAACCAATTGAGGACTTTTTTAATATCGCACAATAAAACTAGTAAACTAAATTAATTAAGATCCATGTTTTGAAATATTTCGAAAAATATAAAGGCAATCAAGAAAATACTTGTTAAAATTGTTAGATGGGTGTCTTTTTTATTGTTTTTCTTTTGTAAATTTTTTATGTTACCTAAACGTCTACTTAATGAATGTTCGTAGCTCGATATTGGTAGTTTTAAAGTGGACAGGAAATTAGGTGAGTTAAAGCTCATTTGAATTACGGGGCTTTATGTTTCAAAAAAAAAAAAAAACAATTATGGGGCTTAAAAATTTTCATACTTTACAAATTTCAAAAAGTCACCTCCCAATAAAGACTTATTTGGAACCTTTCCTTTTCTACTTGCTAGGGTCCTTTATTACTATACTTTAGAGATGACAACTTCTTGGAAGGTAGCCTCAATTAGAATCCTTCCATTCATATGGAGAAATTTATTAGGTCTTAGATGGAGGGTTCGAAATGGAGATAGTACTTTTTGTATTGTTTTTTAGTTACAACGTTTGGGAGAGGGATATTTGAACCCGTGATCTTTTAGTCATTAGATATACATAGATGTCGTTGAACTAAACCCTAAAATGTGCGGCTTATCAACTTGTTAAGCTCACTTTGGAGAGTGAAGATTGAAGGATACACAAAGTTCATTAATAAAAACACAATTAGATTAGATTTCAAATTTAGAATCTAAATTATGCTTGCTTCTATTTATTTCCTAAATTCCAAAATGTTTCAATTAGGTGTCCAAAGTTTAATTTGTTGGTCTATCTAGATATTATTATCGGTAATGTTAATTGATTCGATATGGCATGCTTATAAGATAAATGTTGGATAATTTGGCATGACATAGGAAATATAACAAGAGATCGAATGGTTTCAAACCTATAACCTCTTAGTTATTAGATCGTATATAATTTCATGATAACTCTGTTACTTTTGACAACATTGACATGAGTTATAAATGATTAAAAAAAATGCACTTATGCAAAATAGAGTAACAAAAGTATAAATATAATAACTATCATGTCAAATACTTATATTTATCGGTCCACTATTTTACATATGAATAACTCGGCCATATTAGTATGACTTATAAATCATGAGGTTATGGATTGCCCAACCTTCTATTTTTTTTTTTTTTTGGAGAGACCAGTTGATAATCATCTTCCTAGACCTTGTGGGACCCCTTTCAGTAGGATTCAATCTTTGGATTGCTCAGCCCTTTCTTGGCCATAGTGTGTGCCACATAATTTGCCTTTCGACCACACTAAATGAATGAGATAGTTTAATTTTAACTAAACAATACTCAAAAGACACGATGTATGACTTGATAATTAAGAGTATTTAATATTCTAATCCAAACCCCGACCCCCGATAAGAATGGTAAACAAACACTCTTATAACCCTACTTAATTATCCATCAAACTCTCTATCAAAACCTATTTTAGATCAAACTTAATACGCAATTATTACTAGCTTCAATCTCTTAATTAATAGATAATTATCCAATCACTACTTTTTTGAAAAATACAAATTAGGAGAGGGAGAAGAGAATCACAAATCCTACATAAATGACACTATTTTCAAATAAATTAAAATAAAATATTAATTTTTAAAATCGAATTAATACTTTTGTATTGAAATGAATTTCCACTGACAACATTCTCTATCAAATAACTAATTACTTTAATTACTACTAACTCAAAGGATGAATTAATTTTTCCAACCACAAATTTTTTAAAGAAAGACTAAAATTTTCAATCTCAAAAAAAATTTAAAAAAAAATTGCAATTTAACTTGTTAATTATTACCTAATTTTATTTCTAGCTGTCACATCTGGTTCTGTCTAAAAAACAGACAAGAAAGTAAACCATTGCCAGCTTCTTCCATTACTGAATTGCCAGAAACAGAACTTATCACTCAGACAATGTTAACTCCACAGAGCTCAATCGTCCGCCATTGCTAACACTCTCCAATCCTTCCATTTTTTCCAACGCGTTTTCATTCAATTCTCAATAAACACTTCCAAATTCATTCAACTTTCAAGCAAACACAAATCTGCTCTGTTCTGTCACAATTTCCCATTTACATCACATCTTAAATCCACGAACTCCTTATACAATAACGAACATACGAAATTTACGAACAAGAACGCTAGAAAATGGTCAGTTTCCCCATCAATTTCCCAAACCCATTTCGTTAAATTGCTTGAAAATCATCAGACAAGTCTAATTGAACTACTAAAAGCAAGTTAGTCGCTTGAAATTGTTACTCTGTTTTTCTTTTCTTTTTTATTTAGGTGGACAGGGATGGGAAGCAACTCCCGGATCGTTGCAGTCTGGCCGAATCTCCAATTGGTTCGAGCTCGATTGCGCTGCTGGAATTCGATCGGAGAACTCTCGGGGGGTCCAAGCTCCGCCGTAGCAGCCGCCCCATGGCGGAAATGGGGTGCTCGGTTTCGTCTAGAGGGTTGGTTGATCTGAATTCCCTGCAGAAACTCGCGTGTCGGGACAGCGCTTCTTCGGTCGAGATAAGCGATCCCGACCGAACGGCTTCGACTTTAACCGCCTCGCTGCAGAGCCCACAGATCCATCGGCCATGGAAGCGCTCACGAACCCGAGAAATGTAAGCAGGGGTACAATCCTCTGTAAATCCACAGGAATAGCATTTCACACACTCGACCTCCGCTGTCGCCGCCGCCACTGCCGCCTGAGAATCGGAGTTTGGTAACGCCATCGCCAGCAGCATGACAAAGAACGATGATCTCTGGTTTCTCTGTTGTTTTGGCCTTTATGTTTTGAGAGAAGAAAACCAGAGGAAAAGCAAAAAGATTCAACATTTATTGACAATTGGGGTGTTGGCACTTGCCCATTTTGTAGTAAATGCATTGCTATAATTAGGATTTAAGCAATAGATTTATTGTAATTAAACCAGTCAAAATTATGGGGTAATTATATTTTCCCCACGAGTAGATGTGTAGGTCTTTATACTAAAAAACTCGGAGTTTTTAAGGTGATTGGCCAAGAATCTGGGTCTCATTTTAGTCATTTATTTCAAAAATAATACAAAACAAAGAAACCCCCATTTGTAGATTTGTAAAATCAGTGGTTTTTTTTTTCTTTTCTTCTTGTTCATCTTCTGCACTGCTCTGCTCAGATCAGATCAGATACACTCTGTTTCTAAGCTCGTGAGTTTATTTATACTTTTTCTTTGACAATGAAGTTCCCAACAACGTTTGGATTCCCCAAACGTTTTTTTTAGACAAAAGTAATATCATTAAACAATGTTTGGTTTTGATTGTGTTTCATAACCGTTTACAAAAAGGATCTGAAACGAGTCAGAAAAACAAGAAATAAAGGTAATTACAGAAATGGGGATGGTCATAGTTTAAATGTATAATGTATCCTCCTTCCGATTAAGAAGTTATATGTTCGAAACGAAAAAGATGAAGACTTTTTTCATTTGGATATTAAGAAAAAGACCTGGGATTTTCAAAGATACAAAAGAGCCATATAGCCATGTGCAAAGCCATTGCTACTTTCATCTGATGCGACAGGCAACAAAAACACTACTTTCATCTGATGGGACAAGCAACAATAAGGAGCTGAGCTTAGATCAGCTATCACATGTATCGCGTCGATGCATAGCAGTTTCAAATTCTTCGATCTCCAAATATTATGTGTGTGTTGATGAGGAGCTGCTGTTTGTGTGTGTCGACTTCCTTGTCGGTCGGGGTCACGTGTCACTTTCTCCTATGTTTTTTGTTTTTTTATATAAAAAGTACCCTTTGGTGTTGGAATCGATGAATGGTTGTGCATGGCGGTCTGTTTTTATTTTTCCCTTTTTCTTTTCAAGTCTTTGATGTACATAGAGCTCTGGTCTGCACCAGTAACAGTTTTGTTCTCTTTTGGCCCATTGTTTGGGCATTAAGATTAAGACCCAAAGATATTTTCAGTTTTTTTCCTTGCAGGCCATGCATAATCTGATCTTTTTTCCTGTCCCTTCATTGAAAATTACACAGCACAAGAAAAGGAAAATGGAATGAAAAAATGGAAAGTGTTTGATGACCTGATATTGGAAAGGGAAATATGTCCAGATCAGGTCATGCTGGGATAGAGCCCACACATGTACAAGTTTTAGTGATGGTGATTCCAATGAGTTTTTACGAGTGTCGAAACTCGGATATGATCGAGTGTACCTTCAAGAGCTGAATTGACTGCAAGTATAGTTCAACTCAGCTAAACTGACCGTATTTGGTCGGTTTTGTATTCACTAAAACAACATTGCCATTCTTTTACAGTGTTGATTGCTGCAGTGTCTGGCTGACCAAAATTATCGGCTATATATGAGTGAAGGGTTCAAAGCCTCACCAACTTTGATGGTGGATTCATCACTGTTTTCTTACGTGTATTTACCAGTTGGAACATGATATGTCAGTTTCCTAGTTTGGAAAGTGCACAAAGAATAGAGAAAAATTAGGACTAATTGAGAAATACTCCCAACTGGCAAGTTGACTCCAACTTCTTTTCATTAGTTTTTTTAGTTCAACAATGATTGAAATGAAATATTCAAACCCGTGACCTCTTAATTTATAGACACGCACTTATGTGACCGATGAGCTATTGCTCTTGTTAGGTCCAAAATAAATTTGTTAGTTATGGAAAGAAACAAGAAAACTGAAAACATTTTAGTTCCTTCGTTGCACAATGGAAACTAAGCCAGAATACATGGATTGCTCTGTCATTAGACCTTCACAGAGTCATGAATTGGCTGAGATTCTGATGAACAAAAACCAACATTTATTCATCAATAACTGGACCTACACAGTTCACCCCTTTTTTTTTATATAGGAAACATCATCTCACCTCAAATTTGAAGATACATGACTCATTTTTATTTCCAGTATACCTGGAGAATAGTATGTTGTCCGAGGCTCTCTATGGAGTCGCCGCGGTCTTTTGAACGAACTCCTTTATGTTGAAAGATTCAGAGCCCACCTTTGTGATGACTCCCTGCAAAGATAAAAACATGTCAAACAAAGTTGGATACTCTCAAGTTTTCAAAATAGGGAAGTGGTAGAAAGGATGACCTTTTCTGTTATGATTCCAGAGATCAGATGAGCAGGAGTAACATCGAAAGCCGGGTTCCAGACAGCAATGCCAGATGCAGCAACTTGCTCGCCGAGCCCTCCACGTGTGTTCAATAACTCCTTGGGAGACCTTTCCTCGATAACGATTTCTTCTCCAGAAGAAAGGGATAAGTCTATGGAAGTCAAAGGTGCAGCCACAAAGAATGGAATCTTGTGATGCATTGCACACAATGCAAGGCTATAGGTTCCAATCTTATTTGCGGTATCACCTGAAATTTCATTAAATAGAACTTTCAAACACTCTTGCTTTGACAGATCGATGCCACGGTGCACATATAAATGAAGGAACATCAAAATACCATTTGCAGCTACACGATCAGCCCCAACTACCACGGCATTCACCCTTCCGAATTTCATCAAGGCGGCAGCAGCAGAATCTGCTATCAGGGTAGAAGGTATCTTTTCATGGACCAATTCATAGGCCGTGAGTCGAGATCCCTACAATAACATGCAAAAGTTAAGTCATAAATACCTTGCCGAAAGAGATGTATCGACAATAGTCCACAAAACCGAATACGCATGGTCAAAAGTTATCCAAATTAGGAAAATGGCTTGGCCATAATAAGTTTGAAAAAAAATCTAGTTGATATAGACATCAAGACGTTATCACTTTACACTTTATATATCATTCTCACAAATGATACCTGATAGTTATAATGTAAATAGGGAAAATTAAAAATCAATGAAGTCAGAAAAGAAACTCACTTGATTAAAGGGTCGTGTTTCGGTACAGTATGCCCGTTCTAACACACCGGCAGAGTGAAGTGCACGGATTACACCAAGGGCAGTACCGTATCCAGCTGTTGCTAGACTGAGAAGTGAAGAAGATCAGCAATAGTCAGTTAGGAGGAATTTATGCAGCAAGGGTGAATTTAAAGTTGAAAGAAACACAATAAAATGAGTAGGAAGAGGCTAAATTTATTTTATATGAATAACCAAATTTTCATTGAGATAAGAATGAAAGAACATACAAAAGGAAGCGCGTACAAAAAAAGGGAGACCTTAAAAAAACGGTCTCCAGTTTATGCACAAGAAAATACCTGCCCGTATTGCAATGCGTTAGAACAGAAAACTTTTCCAACGATTTTTGTTGATCACAGATACAATTTGCTCCATAGGACCCAATGGCTTTATTTGAAGCAACGTCATCCTCCAGCATTGCTTCAGCAGCCTCAATATATGCCTATTCAACCAGTTACAAAAACTCAAAAGGGCTTAAAATGATGCATTCGTCAAGTTTCAGACGAACCAAGCTTCATAGAATGAATTCGATAAAAAAAAAAACTTAATCAACAAAAACGTTTATGACACCATCCATATACAAAAATCTAGCACATGTTAAGCTGAATCGCAAGTGAACTATTGATTAACACCTCAAACTGAACAGTCAAATGAAACTTCAAACTCATACTTGGAAGACACTCTTGGCATCAGAAGAGATAGCAGCAGCCCCAGATACAATTTCTTTAAGTTTTATAGCAGCATCAGCAAGATTAACAGCAGTTGGCCGGCTACAAATTAGGAAAAACACATAAGCTACTGTCCAAAAGCCGATAGAAGCGGCCAAAAACAATTTCACATTGTCTTCATTTTGAAAAAATCAGTGCAAAAAACACTGATAATGGATGAAGAAAAGTATATCCACAGCAGGGAAAACCTTGAGACTAAGTAGTCCAATTTCTCAGCAATGAACGATGCTGCATCGTTGGACGTCCCATTAAAAGTGTTCGAGTTGCACACTTCAGCTGCCAAAGCAAGAGCAGCTGCAATAGCAATGGCAGGTGCCCCACGAACTACCATATCCCTTATTGCATTCCTGACATACAAATAGATTCTTTAGAATATCACAAATTTTGCTGATAACAACTAGAGCTTGAAAACGCCTTGCATTCAACAAGTCAGATTTTTAGGCAGAGATGGGTAATAACATGATAAGCCTCGAATACAATAGCTTTATAGAACTAAAATATGTAACTTTACTAGATGAGTGGTTTTAACAATCAGATGCCTCACATCTGACAAATTAGAAGCTCAACATTTTATTAACAATAGGGTGCTAAAAGACCAAAATGTTCTTTTTTTTATATCCATGAGTGCCAGGGACAACTTACGCGCACCGCGACTATTCTCAAAGGACATACCATCTAAATCTACAACATTTGAATATTAAGGAAACACATAGGAAATTAATTCCGAAGTAGGTGGTCACCATGGACTGAATCCAACAACTCTTGGCTATCTAAGGTCCTTCTTGACCACTAGGCCATTCGGTAACGGTTAATCTACAAAGACCACTATGTGATCCTATTGAAGAATTTAAAAATCCATAAAATAGGAGTTAAACCCAAGACCCCAAAAACACACAAGTCCAACACAAACCCTTCTAAACCACAGGTCAGCTAATGGAGGCTCAGGTTAAGCAATTCATATCCATGCAATGCAATGGTATTAAACAAATCTTAAAAGTTCTAAAGAACATAATCATCAAAAAAGAAAAACAAATAGAGGGTTATGAAGATACACCATGAACAAGGACAGACCAGACAAAGATTGAAATAAATTACCATCCATCTGCTGCATCCTTGATGTCCAAATAAACAGTTTCCAGAGGGAGCTTCCTCTGTTCAAAAGAAATCACTGTCAATTAAAGAGTCTTAATATGTGGGCAAGTTCATAAACATAGTCCCATGTTTGAAGGAAAGTGCTGAACAGAAAGGCAATGAACAAAACAAAAACATTCATAGTGGTCCATACAGTGCCATCCATCAAGTAGTGCACTTCATTATTTTCACGAGATATACCGTCTTATCTTATAACATAAGCATGTTAAGAAATTCGTAGGAAATTATTATTTTTCTGATTTCTACTACAACCGAAAGTGGGGGATTCGAACAAATGACCTCTTGGTTACCAGGTGTATATTGAACTAATTGATCAGCTATTAGTTACTTAAGAGAACAAACAGAAGATTCAAACCAAACATGGTTTCAGTTGGATCAGTAAGAAAAGTTCAACCATCAAGAGGGCATCATTTCAATTTTTACGAAAAACCCAAAACCGAAAAAAGGCAAACACACTACCTGATCGAGCAGCCGCAAGGAACCGCGCTTGTAACAGATGGATTGAAGAGAGTTATCCGCTCCGACTTCGCCGCCATTGTTGGAATGCAAAGCCATTTTTACAAGAAATTGAACTGCTGAAATCGAAGAAACCCCTAATAACAAAACAATTGAAAAAGGGAATTCAAGTTTTGGTTTAATGGGCTGCTTTAGAATTGAAAAAAGACTGGAAAATAAAAGGGGAAGAACTGACCCGAATAAGATACGACAAAAAAGAGGTGGCGGATAAATTATGCCCAATACTTTCCAGTGAAAATGAAGAACAATTTCTTTTAAAAATGAAATATTTGAATATAAACAAGGGGTCGAATTTGACTGCTCTCTGAGAAGAATCGCTGACCCTTTGAACAGGAAAAGAAGAAATTTTTGGCAGTAATGTTTAGAAAATAAAGATAACGTTTTTGGATTTTGGTTTTGGTTTTTGTTTACTCCTTGGTCAGAATTAGAGTCGTCGAAGTTGTAATCTATTGAAAATAATGAACATAAGTTTTTTTTTTCCTTTTTTTTTTCTTCAGAGTATTTGCAAGAAGAAATTCAAATTTCTAATCTTATGTTAATGAGTTATCCAAGATGTTTGATAGAATTATGTTTTTGTTAACAAATTTGTTTTTGATATTAGTTTAAAAGATACAAAGTTGAAAATTTATAGATTTATATTTTAAAATTTCAAAGATTGATTAGGCACAATTGATTGTCAAATTTTGGCCAATATTGAATGGTTATGTAATTATCTTAAATTTAATAGAGATTTTTTTTGAAAGAATTTAATTATGAAATTAAAATTAAGTTTAAGACAATATTTCTCAAAATTAAATTGGACAAAAGTTAATTTATTTTGATTTTCGATCAAAATTAGTTCGAACCAAATTCAATTAGTGAGTCTAAACTAAAAAGTCCATTTAGTAATTCTTCTCATTCAAAAGTTTGAAACTTAAGAGAGAGTTTCAAGTATCCATTGACTGAGAAATTTTGGTTAATTACAAGTTGCCACGTCGTTATCTTAAATTTAATGGCGAAATTAAATTAAATTTGGGACAATATTTCTCAAAATTAATTTAAATAAAAAAATTGGTTTATCTTGAATTTGGGCCAAAATAAAACCAGATCAAGTGAACCGAACCAGGAAATTCAAGCCCAAAAGGCCAGCCCCAAAGGCCCATAAGGGCTCAAGCCCATGATGCATGAGAACTCTATAAATAGACGAGTTCTCCTCATTTCAAAGGGTGGAAAAATTTTGGAACTAGAGAGGGAATTCACATTTGTTGAGGTCTCTCCACGGTTTTGAAGATCAAACGTCGTCTCGAAGGCAAAAATTACTTTGAAAGACAAATAGTTCCATAAACGAGCAGTTGCATACGAAGAACACACATTTTGTTCTTCAAATTGCTCTTGCTCTTCATACCAAGAACATCCAGAAGAACATCCATTCAGAGAGAACGAATCAGAGGATCAAGCATAGAGATCGAACCACTTTCGCAAAGATCATCTCAAATTCAAGTTCAACTCCACGAAACCAAATTTCTCCGGAAATCTCGTGTGAACAGTATCAAATAGTCTTTTGAAGTCTAAAATTACTTCGAAAGTTAAACAATTTCATCAAGTTTATAAACAGGCAACCAAATGCGAAAAATATGCATCGTGTACTTCGAGTCAAGAACATACATTCAAAGAGAAATAATCAAAGAACTAAATCAGGGAGATCAAATCATTTTCACACAAAATTAAACCTTTTTTTAATTTAACAAATATGAGGATGAAAATTAAAAAACTTAGACCTCGTTTGATAACAATTTGCTTATTTATTTTTAGTTTTAAAATTTTAAGCTTATTTTTACTCATATTTCTTATAACGTATTCTTTCTTTCTTAGAATGTATCTTAACTTGCCTGAGAAAGTTTTTCAAAAAAAAAAAAACTTGCCATGTAAATTCTAGCCAAATTTCAAAAATAAAAACAAATTTTTGGAAGTTATTTTTTTATTTTGTTTTAGTTTCTATAAATATAAGTAAAATGTAGACATGCATGAAGAAGAAAATATATGGTATGATAGTTTTTTTTTAGGAAAATATATGGTATGATAGTTACTCTAACTTAAATTTCATATAAACTAAAAATATAAACAAAATGGTTATCAAATGAGGGACTTAAACTTTTGATTATTAAATCAAACTTGATGTCATGTAGTTTTTTTTTTTTTGCCACTAAATTTTAAGAATTAAATGAATACAAACTCAAAATTTTAGAGAGTAAATTTTTAACTTAAAAAAAAAAAGATCATGTCTATTTAATGAGTCTTATTTTCTCCAAAAAAAAAACGAATTTTTCTTATTTTAACTTCGAAAATATTATAATTTTCAACCGCTTTTATTTACTACAATTTTATTGCACGTGATAATTTTTTAAATAATAAATTTTATATATATCAAATTTATAAAAGTTATATCATAATTATAATTATAATATAAATAAGCTAAATATATTTATTAGTATCTATCTATGAACTTACCTTTAACCTCAAATGATAATTTTATCATTCTTAAAAAAAAAATCAACATCTCCAAGTCAACAATTAAGTAACAAAAGATCCCTACAAAAATTATTGCAACAAAATAAAAATTAGATGAAAATTAAGGTAAATAATTCAAGATAACTAAATTTTTTATTATAAAACAAAAAAATAAAAAGAAACCAAGAAAGGTAACTCCAAGCAAAAAGAAATTATCAAATGTGTTTGTAAACAAAATATAGAGAACTATATATACAATAATAGTAGGAAACCAATGTTACCAAACTTTTGAAACTGAATAATTCATGCACTTTAACCTCAGATGATAATCTTATCGTTTTTTTTAAAAAAAAATTCCAGATCTCCAAGTTTTTTTAAAGACAACAATTATGCAAGAAAGTTCCCTACAAAAATTATTGCAACAAAAGAAAAAGTTAGATGAAAATTAAGGTAATCATCCAACAAAAATAAGATAACTTATTATAAAACAAAAAACAAAAAAAAAACGAAGAAAAGTAAATCCAAGCAAACAAAAGTATTCTTGTAAACAAAATGTAGAGAACTATTTATAGGATTGAAAAATTCAATTTATTATTTTAATTAGAATATAAAATGTCAGATAAAATCTATGAGATTTGGTAAAAATATCTTATTTTCTACATTATAAAGATGATGAAAATTTAAATGATATTGTAAATATCTTCATTTGATTGTTGAAATCTCTCATCTTCTAACTTAGCCATAAACTCTATGAAATTTGGTAAAAATATCTTTAAAATCGTCAAAAAATGATTTTCTATGATATGATATTGTTGAACTTGAACTCATTCCCTTTTAGTTCTTTAAACTTCTTTTAAACTGTTCTTTAAAAGTCTCTTAACCACTACGTGATCACTTTATAATAGTTTATATCAATGCACTAATATATTTATAATATAGTCGGAGTATATTTCAATTGAGTAACTCTATAACTTGTTTGGCATTTGAATCCTCAATTTCTATAAGTTGTTGAGATCTTAAACCATACTTTATTAATACCTACTGCTGAGTTGTACAAATTTTGAACATTTGTAAACAAAACGGCCTTCCATAATTGATTTCAATGGATAAACACAATAACATGAGACGCGTGCTAAAGTTTTGAAAATTTCCATTAATTTCCTCTTTTTTTTTTTTTTTTTTTTTTGAAAAATCCATTAATTCCCCTATTGGCATATACCTTTAAGTCACATTTTGCTTTATTTTTTGTCTCCCACAAACAAAAAGCAACAAATAATTATTCTTTATTGGCCTGTTTATTCTCAAAATTAATATCAATTATCTTAAAAGTAGGTGATGAGACATCATTAAAAAAAAAAAACCAGATACGGATGAAGTGTTTTAAAACAAAATTGATCAGTCTCATAACTTGGAAAAATGAATATCTATATTTTTAAAAATTAATGTACTTTTTATTCCAAACAAAGACTGAGAGTGCAAATTAAAACTAGACCTCCATCACATCTTTATCGTTTGAATTTGAAAGACTCTAGTTACCTAAATTAATTCATACATTCAGTTTAATAAATATAAGCCTTGTTTGATAACTTTTTTTTTATGAAATTTAAAACTACAATAACTACGTTACCATTGTTTTTTTTTATTTGGATATCTAAATCTTACCTATATTTTAAGATATAAAACTAAAATTTGGAAACAAAAAAAAAAAGTTTACAAAAGCTTATTTTTGTTTTTGAAATTTAGTTAGTATTTACCTACTTTTTAAAGAAAATATAGATACATTATAGGAAAGATGTAGTACATAGTAGGAATTTTGAGTAGAAATAAGCTTAAATTTCATAAACCAAAAATAAAAAACCAAATGATTATCAAATGTGCCCTTAATTAAACTATTTATTGATGTTGTAAGTATTTTTTTAGTGAATAATAATCGTCCATTAAATAAAAAAAGGAAGGTTAAAATAATGTTTTATTTTGGTCTTGACTTTAATATTTGTTTTATTTTAATTTTTAAATTTTCAAATGATCAATTTTGGTCCGTTGGTGATGAGTTGGCAAAAAAGTATAAAAATAACAAATGTTGTTCTTCTTCAACTTTATTTTTATTTTGAAGCTCTATTTTCTTTAATTTTCATTTTTTATTTTTCTGTTCGAAACAATAGATAGGATCTATGCCCGTCTCTTAACAGGGAAGAAAATGAAAACATGCATCTCCTCCCAAGAATTGAATTCAATGTATCCCCCACAAACATTATCTTCTTCCTACTCCATTTCTTAAAAAAAAAAAAAAAAAAAAGCAGTAATCTTCAAAACCAAATTCAAGCAAAAACAATTTTTAGAAATCGAGTAAAGATTATTTAAGCAAAAACAATTTTTTTGTACGGATGGTTTATATAGTCCTATTGAACATCTAAAAAATTAATTATGTTTATACATTTTGATGGTTTATATATTCATAGACAGTAATACATCTAACTAATAGTTTCATAATTTAATGATGTATTTATATTTAATACATACATAATATTTTTGTTTTGACAATTAACATGTAATGGTCCGCATAAATAATAGGGAAATTATAATGGATGATTTATTTTAACAAAATTTTAAAATATTTGCATCCATAATTATAAATATGGTTCAATTATTGTATTGTACAATATTATTAATACTCTTCTTTATCACAATATTATTAGTACTTATTAATATAGTATTTTGTATTATTAATGCATTATTATATATTATTATTACAATATTACGTATTATTAATACCATATTATTATTAATATATATGATTGCTAAATTTGTTTAAAAGTGATCATATCTTTAATTATTTTTAAATTTAATTAATCTTATAAATTTCTTATGATAGTATTGTTGAAAGGATACTTATTATAAATAATAACTATTGTATTTATAATAATGGTGCATTTATAATAATAGTAAATTATCATCCATAAGGACCTATGGATGATAGTTTATCATTTTTTTCAAAACAGAGATGGTAATTACATCTGATTAATAGTATTTATAATATAATGATGTATTTAAATTTAATACATATATAATAGGGAAATTATGATGGATGATCTATTGAAACAAAATAATTACAAATGTAGTCAAATTTTAAAATATTTGCATCTATAGTCATAAATACAATTCAAAGCTTTTTTATCTCAATATTATTAATACTTATTAATATAGTATTATATGTTATTAATATAGTATTGTGTATTATTAGTTCTGTATTATTATTAATATCTATGACTATGATTGCTAAATTTGTTTAAAAGTAACCATGTTTTTAATTATTTTCTAAATTTGACTAATTTGGTAAGTTTTTCATAATAATATAGTTGAACGATACTTGATTGTAAATAATAACTAAATATATTCATAATAATAGTGTAATTATATTACAATCAAAACCCCCCAAATAACAACACCAAAAACCCATAAACAGCATAAAAACAAACCCAAACCCAAATCAAAACAAAAACATAATAAATCAACAAACCGAGAAGCCAAAATCAAAAGAAAACAACATAACTGAGATAATGTATATACCTGGTACAGGTAGATGGGGGCAGAAGTTGAGAGCGACCGAGTGGAGTGGAGTTACGAAGTTGGGGTTTATAAATGGGAATTGAGAAAGGGAGAAAAGAGGTAAAAGGCAAACGAGGGTTTCACTTAAAAATCATTCAATTTTTTTTGTTGATTTCTTGGAGTGAATTGATCGATTTCTTGGAGAGAACCGATCAATTTCTTAGTTGGATTTCTTGAAAAGAATCAGCCACAGAAGTGTAGGGTTTCACTTAAAAATCTCTTTTGTTTACTATATAAATATTTTAATTAAATCTGGTCCAGTTCGGGTTGACCCATGGCAAAATTTTGTCAACCTACAACCTAACTAGATTACCCGATTTTGCAAAATTTCATCCAGTTATGAAATCGCCAATCAACAATCAAACAAAGAATAAGAAAACACAAAAGAGAAGAAAAACACACAAAATTTACATGATTCACTAACGTTGTGTTAGTTAGTCCACAAGTAGGGAGGGGGCATAATTTTATGAAAGGGAGCAAAAATATATAATGAACATCATGGGGCAGCTAGGGTTTAATTTGAGTTTATATAGGCAATCTCATTAAACCCTATTACATATAATAGACCTGATAGCTCTCAAATAGAGCACATTTTAGGCTATTATAGTTTGCATTAGTATGAGGAAATAAACGGGTGATAATAATAATTGGAAGTTGCATGCATTCATAATTTAACATCACAAGCGCAGTTTCGCATTTTAAGTACAAATATGGAATAAATTGCGCTAAAACATTATGCAATGCAGGAATACACAGATGCAGGAAGGATGAATCAATGCGAACGACCGACGATCTACTCAGTGAAATCACACATTTACAAGGAAGTAGCATTCGAAGAATCACGCCAACAAGAAAATAAACAGAGAATCAATCAAGCAATTAAGAAAACGTCAATAAAAAAAATCCCAGCAGCAATCAAGAGATCATGCATTAATGAAGATTCTCCAACTCACCTAAAGATTCACCTAAACTTTCTAACCAAGTAATTCATCTCTATAAACAGTAAGAGGGAAGCCAAGATCCGGTGAGCTGGTCAGTTGGCCTAAATCCAATCTTAAGAAAAAACAACTGGTGGTGTTCGTGAGAGCCAATGACAAAGGGACTGCACACTTTACAACCGCACCAATTCCAACTTTCTATTGTTTTTGTTAGGAATAGTTTATATCTGTGAACATTTAGTAGTAGTACTAAAATTTGCTAATTTTGACTTTCTACTTGTGTTCATTTCTATTTTGCATTATGGGAGTTTTCGATGAGGATTTATTTGTAGAAGCATGTTAGAAGTGTAGGTTATTATATTTTACACTGCTGAGTTTTTATTTAATATGCATGTGTCAATTAGCTACCCATGCATGTAAGGATGATCTATAGTATGCTACGTTAGGTTAGGTGAAAAAATTTTCACCATTCAAAGTGTTAGGAAAACCCTTACTAATGCTTGCATCACCCTGAGTTAGTATGGAGATCGCAACGAAAGTTGAGTTTGCATAAATCATTAAGTGCGGAAGTACTTATTAGAATAGGGAAGCATGAAATTTGATAACTAGTCTCGCACCCTTAATATCTTCTATAGCTATCTTCTTATCACTACTCATTGCATTCACGTTTTATTATTGTTAACATTCATATTTATTCACTCTTAGCATTCAGAATTAAACAACACACAAACAACTTCAAACTCATTCTTTATTCTATTTGCATAACTCTCACGTTAATAGTATTAGTTTTAAATATAAATCCTTGTGGAGAATGATAAAATATAAATACTTATCACTTGCTGCATTCTGACTGTGTATACTTGCGCGTAAGAGATTCTGAGTCACACTTAGCAATAGGTTTAGCTTCGAGTTAATTACTATACATTTGTATTAGCACCTGAAATGTAGGTCAAGGCCCAAAATACATAAAGGCACATTAAATAACAAATACAGATTTCGTAGAGGTTTCGTGCCCCCAAACCACCACTCGCTGACCGGGCAGCGAAACTGCTGACTAACTAATCTTAAGGCATTCAGTTGTTCAAGGAATATCTCAACACAACCCAACCCAAATCAGGAAAAAGTCCAACCCAACCCAACACTTGTATTTCGGGTTAGGTAATCCAGGTAGCTCGGGTTGCAGGTGTAATGATCCCGAAATTCCAACTAGACAAACCGGGATAATTACCACTCATGCACGTTTTTCTCAAAAACCGTTATAACTTGCGAGACCGAAATTTTGGGAAAGAGAGAGAAAAAAAAACTAATTTATAAATAATAATTAGAGAAAAAAAATTGGTCGGGGTTCCTTTAAAATAATAATAAAAAAAAGTTAGCAAGAATTTAAATGCTGAAAGAAAAAAAAATCCTATACTGTTATAAATTCAAAGAAAGAACATAAGCCCCAGACTAATGGGGTAGACATAAAAACTCTAATTGTAACCATGATCCCAACACGCCTCACCTGTATGCTCCATCTCCTGAAAAGATATTAGCAAAGAATGAGTTTGGCAAAACCCAATAAAGAAACCCCCTTACAAGGTTTATATGAGATCAACAAGTTTAACTTAAAAAGTAAGAATCAACACAATTATTATCAATCAAACATAACACACGATATTTAAGAAATCTCCCTGTACTAATCTAATAGAAGGTTCGATCATATACTGTCCTACTTAATGGGATATAGACCCTGTCATAAGAGCCCGCTAGCTCACAGTATGTATATGGGATATAAACCATCTCATTGGGACCTGCTAGCCTCGCAGTATGGAGGAAGGGGACCAGCAAATCACCAATCAATATAGACCAGCAAGTCTAAGTAGTCAATGACATGGACCAACAAGTCTAGCAAGTGTGTATAATCAATTGTGAGGACCTGGAAGTCAATTAAGGCTATAACCACAATTGCAATTCAAAAGAGCCAATAACTCTACCACTACATCATCATGCTAGCAGCTCATATCTCTTATAAAGATATATATATATATATATATATATCAAGCAGTTTAGGTCACTAATAACTTTTCTTCCATTATTATTCATCCAAAATGCATAACCGATATTCAATTTTAAACAAACCAACCTTAGTACTCAGTTAAGCTCCAATTAGAAACCCAAACTCGAGAATGATTAGCCATTCTTTAATAACACTAATTCTATAATTGTTCACTGCTTTATAACAATTAAATTTCATAACTCTATTATTTGATACATAGAAGTCATTATGGATATGTTTAGTTAGAGACAACAATTATGTATCATCTTTATATCTACTGATAATCACAAAATTACCACATAGCACTTATAAAGGGAGAGAATCCTCCTTACCTTAGTTCTTGAGATTTTATTGTGTTAGGCACTGTACTTGTAGCTTACCAACAGGTTCTTGACTCCAATGTTTATGAACACAACAAATATGATTCCTCCAAAATTGATTAATAATAATGGTGTGAGATTGGAACGGTCTGCTTGGACAATTTCAATTGTGGGGTCGGTACATGGTTGTGGTTAAATGGAGCAAGTAAGAGTCGTAGGGTATGGGTGTAGAGAAGGGAGAGAATGGAAGCTAGGTTTTTTTTCCTTTCCTTCTGGCAACAACCTTTAAATGCTTTCTTTTATTTAAACTTAAAAATCTTGATCTTTTCTCCTAAAATTATAAAATCTTATTAAAAGATAAAAGTAAATATTTTGTTCTCTTTTCAATATTTTAGAACACAATTTAGAGTCCATGATTTGAGGAGTGTTGGTAACATTGTATTTATTTGTTGTATCTTTTGTAGGATAAGAGTGAGATCTTGAGATTCCTAAATTTAAGGAACAATTAATTGAAATAAGGTTTCTTGGTAACTAATTAAGAGAAGATTTCCTATAATAATTGACCAATTCTAATAATCCTCTACAATAAAATAAAAATCTAAAACTAAAATGTAGGTTCTCTTGTACACCCATCAAATAGAGAGTGTTTCTCCTTGCTTGTTATTTCTTTGTAGCGAGAAAGTTTGTAACTCCTATTTTTATAATAAAGTTCTAATATCATTGACCGTGAATTTTACCTTAATGTTTTTAGGGGTTTTCCACAAAATTACTATGTCATTCTTTCTCTTCTTCCTCTTTATTATTATTGTTACTTTCAATCTCTTCTAGGTGTGATCTTGCCCTATTCGATTTAAACAATTATAACAAATTATAGATCAATTTTTTTTTAAGAGGATCAACAACACTGTCAATTGAAATTTTTAGAAAAGACCAAGTAATAAATTTCAACACTACATATATCGAGTTTTGATGAACTTTAGAGGCTAATTTTAACATAATATTTATCGACATACACAAAACTATCAAAGAGAGAGAAAAGAGAGTTCACCGTACAAGAATGGAGGCATAGGTAACCTATGTTAAACACTGTAATAGAACTTAATTCATTTATCATACTCTTCTGCCAAAAATGTTGTCCATAACTATTGTAGCGTTAACACAATAATCATGCACACCACTACACCACACATGCTTTTATTCATAAAAATAAGTTTGAAAATAAAATTAGGTCAAGAAAATGTAACCACGTCCTTATGATTATGGAATGCTCAAGAATTACGTATTTCTGAAACATCCGAAGTCAAAATAATCCAGGCTTTGACTCTTTAGAAATATCCAGGTTTTCCTTCACAAATATCTTTCGTGTGCCTAACACAATTGCATTAGATGACAAACTCATATTAGAGTCACTCACAAATTGGACAATCACTTGAATTTCTTTTCTCTTTCTTCAATATCAATTTACTAATCATACTGTGTAGTGGCCCCTCACCAATGGCCTTATTGACGTTGGGGAATATAAAAAAAGTGCAATTTTACCTCTATAAGATGAGCAGTAAATCATGGATATATGAGGGAGGACAGCTATCTTCAATTGATAATATGAGAGGTAAATCATAGGTATATAAGAGAGGATAAATTATCTCCACTGGTAAGAAGCATTTTAGGTAAGCACAAAAAATAAGAACATGAGGGCTTGTTCCTAATATAGAGATCTATTAAAGGTCGTTGTTCTTAACAAGTAGTATTACATCAATTCTCCTAACTTAGCTTTATATATATATATATAGAATCATCGGATATAGAACAAAAATTTTGTGAATCTCAAATTGCATGATATGGTCATAATGAAAATTTATAGTTGAGCTTTATGAAAGTGGTTTGATGCAAGGTTCTTATAAAGGTGCAATAGTGATTAGTGATTAGTGTTTGTGCAAGTGCTTTAGTGAAAGGTGTTTACAAAAGTGTTCTAATGAGAAGTGCTAATAGAAGTACTCCGATAAGAGGTGCTTATGCTTCGGTGAGAGGTAATTGTGTTGTGTACTCAAACATAATCCAACGGATCTGTAGTTGAACTTTCCCATAGGCTTAAGCGTGTAATTTGGAAGAATTTGTGGTTGAGTTTTAATGTGCTCAAATGTAATTCGAAAAATTGATTTACAAAGAAGAAGGCTTGTATATGGAATTTTGTTGTGGGGAAAAGAGTATTGGAAACACAAATAAAATGTAGTCTTATATTAGCTAATAAGGGATGGACCCTGAGTATATGAGGAAAGACAACCATTTCCATTTATGAAGTGAAGCCTTTGGATGAAATAAAAAATAAAATCATGTCAGTTATGGTCATACTAAAAAATATCATACAAACATAGAGTTATTATTCCAAACAACCAAATATAATGATAAGTTAAAAATATCAAAAAAATAAATAAATGTAGGCTCATAGTTAAGAGGCCGTTTGTTCTATCCACAAATTACATTTAATAATGAGATTAATCAAATCAAAAATGACAATATTGCATAATACAACTTACATAATTAAGAGATCACGACTTAGAATATTATTTAACTATATAAAAAATAAAATTTTACAATAATTAGTATTGACACAGTGTACAACACGGAACTCTTTTATTAAATTATATTGCAATAATTCTCAAAAAATAAAAATAAAAAAAAAGTGTGAGCCAACTATTGCAGTATAATTACACCGATTCTTCTTTATTGGTAGATGGAAAGGTGAATTCTCAAAAGGAGAGCTCACAGGTGGAACAGACAAAAGAGAAGGTTCAACTTCAACTTCAAGTATGCTTACATAAACTCTGCTTTGTGTTAAGAGAGTAACAACTATGGCAATATAATTAATATATATATATATTAGTCTTCAGAACTGTTTTTTTAAAGTTCAAAATAGAATTTAAAAAATAGCTTGAATAAAATATTTAAATGGAATAAATCTTCATTTAATTTAAAACTTTCATTAAATTCAATTATTACTTTTTATATGTTTTAGGTATTAAATGAAAAAAAGAGAGAATGATGTGGGTGTCTATTAATTAAATATTTTGCATGTCTTTTCTCATAATTTTTTTTAACATATCTAGCTATATTTAAACTATAAATAATAATTTTATTTTCAATTAAAAAAATGATACTATTATATTTACAAAAAAATAAACTGCTGTTTCCAATTTCCTCAGTAGGGAAGAAGGCGCCAACTGATTGACATTCATACTTCATAGAATATAAATTGTTTACTCTTATTTTATAAATAGTTTCAAATCAATCTCTTTTTTGTAATTGGTTTTAAAAACAACCCCCTTTTTCAAATTCCCTTTAAAATTAAATTTGATGTTTTTTTTAGACAAATTACTTTTGATGTGTTAAATGTAACTTGTATTAATTAAAAAAACAAATGTAACTTGTATTAATAATATCATATTTTATTCATTCCACAAAAAAATAATACTATATTTAAAAAGGAAAATCTACGTGGCTCAATAATTACTCGTCTTTGCGTTACGACGGCCACCATATCCTGTACGCATGGACCCTCAGTAAATTATCATTATTTTTGTCTTAAAACTAGTTGTCAAAAAAAAAAAAAAAAAAAAGAAGTTGGTTCTGTATTTATTTATTTTTATTTTTTTTTAAAGAAATGGTGAATTTTTTATTGATACTTTTCTTTTCGCGGATATGATTAAATTGCTTTTAATATCGGAAAACCTTTGCATCTATTTATGGAATTCTTTTGAAATTTTGTTTATGAAAATTTTGACACAATGATCTAAAGTTGTGATTAATAATTAATTTATAATAACTGATTAGGCATTTTCAATCAAAATTGAAAAATTGAAAGGGTCAATGTTTATGCATTTTCAATCAAAATTGAGAAATGGAAAGGGAAGCTGATGATTTATTGTTTAGTGGTAATGTAGTTCAAATTGTAAGATTTACGAGTTGGTTATCTTGTCTAGTGTTAATCCATTTCAACTCCACGGTCACGAGTTCGAGCCCGAAAATCGATATTTGGCTCTCATATTATTTGAGAGCAGTTGTGCCTTCTATGTAAGGTTTGTTGATCTCCTTCCCCCACTATCTACTCAAAAAAAAAATGGTAAGGTTTACGATTCATTCTCTTCTAAATTATACTAAAAAATCAAAATTTAAAAATTTTACCATAAAAAACATGTTTAACCTATAAGAATAATAGATTATTGATATTAGTGTGTCTATTAACAAAAATATCACGATTATTTTAATTGTTGTAAAACTCGAAAATAAATGTATCAATCATTTTTAAACAGCTAAAATCATTTTTATCTGGTTTAAAATATCATCAAATTTTATATTTAATTATTTAAAATAATTTAATTAATAGATAAGTATTCACTATGAATTAAATTTATAATTTCCTAATTTTGACAATTACAATGAGTTTATCTTAGTGAACTTACACATCTTTGAAATTTCAAGCCTATAACCCCTAGTATTATTGAACTAAAAAGAATCAATAACACGATAGTTTTTTATTTTAAAAAATTATTTCTATCTAAAAAAAGATGATTTTGCAAAAGTAGAGTTTCAATGATATTATTTACGATTTAATAACCGATAGGTTACATGTGCAAAACACCACACCAAAGATTGTTGAATCAAAAAAAGAAAAGAAAAGATTATTTGGCTATACCCTAATCCAAGCATGAGTCAACATGTAACATCAATAAGGTTAATGGTTAAATCTCTACCAATTAGAGTGATAGTTCAGAAATATTAGTGTACATAAGAGTGATAATAAAAATCGAAACCAAACTAAAATGATTAATTGGATTGTTCAAATTTTTCACATAATATTGAATATAATGATTTTATTTGAGAAAACCGAAAGTTATGGGTCGAGTCACTTTCTATTTGTAAAAACCAATAAATACTGAATTGAACCAATATTGGTTAATGACTATTTTTTTATTTAATTTAATTATAAAATTTGAGAACTTTTTAAGAAAAAAACATTTCAAATAGATGTTGTAAGTAAAATAACAATTAATATAGCAAAAAAGAATTAGGAACCGAATTGAAATTTTTTTGTCATTTATTGAATATTGGTTTGATTCCTCTTCTTGTCAAACAAATTGAATGGGATCAATTATTGATTTGACATAAAAATCAAAGAATATCGAACAAGCGGTTTTGCTTTTCATTGGACATTTGTTTGGTTCATCTTTGTGTCAAAATGATTGGATCGGTTTGATTCTTGGCTTGACATAAAATCAAAGAAAATCGAACAAATACCACTATGTACTCTTAATAATAAAAAAGTAATGAGTTTGAATCATCCTCGAAAACTCTTTTTTAAATTTTTTTTATTAAATCTCTCATTTTGATCAACATTTATTGAAATAAAAAACAAAAATTAAGGCATCGTTTGATAACTATTTTGTTTTTGTTTATAGAAATTTTTAGGTTTCGTTTGATAACCATTTCATTTTTTGTTTTTTTTTGTTTTACTTTTTTAAAAATAGGTTTGTTTGATAACAAATTTTGGTTTTTGTTTTTAAAATTTTAAAAATATTATAGAAATTTTAAAAACTAAAAAAAGTAGCTTTTTAAAACAAGTTTTTGTTTTTGTTTTTAAAAAAGTACGAAAAGAACAAGAATAAATACTAAAAACCTAAAAATATCCAAGCAAAACGTGATATTTGAAAACAAAAAACAGTTATCAAACATGATTTTTGGTTTTTCATTTTTAAAAACATAAAACTAGAATGAGTTATTAAACATATACATTTTTTATTTTTTAAAACAAAAAATCAAAACAAAAAATGAAAAACTAGAAAAAAAAACAAAAAATAAAATGGTTATCAAACGAGGGCTTATTTATTGATTTTTTTTTTTCAAATATCAAATTTTTTTTTGATTTTTTTACTATTTATTCTTGATTTTTCATACTTTTTTAAAATGAAAACAATTTTTTTAATATTTTAAAAATGTTTTAAAAATTTTAAAAACAAAAATAAAAATTGCCTATCAAATAAATTTATTTTCAAGAAAGTAAAAACAAAGATAGAAAATAGAAAATGAAATGGTTAGTTCTCCTTCATTTGAATTGAACATAAAAGTAATTTACATACAATATATATCATACTACCTTAAGTGTGGCTTAAGGAGAAAATCATTTTTGGACGATTTTGTCCTTAAGCCATATTATATATCTACAAATATGCCATTATTTTTTTCAAATTATTAAAATCATTAAAATCTTATAGTATGTTCAAACTAAATAAGTATAAAATCAAATGAAGATCTTGGTTTTTATTTTTTCAAATTTGTAGAAAATTTTAGTTTCAACTTATTCTATAAATATCACAAACTTATTATTACTTATTAAAATCGTATAGTATCTTCAAATTAAATAAGTATAAAATCAAATGAAAATCTTGATTTTTTTTTTCAAATTTAAAGAAATCTTGATTTTAGCTTTTTCTATAAATACCACAAACTTATAATTCTTCTTTACTTTTTTTTTCAATGTATGATCTATTTTAATTCAAATTACTAATAATTTTTTTTATCATTGATGTTGTAGAGATTTTGTTCGGGTTGGGATGAAGTGTTAGCATTGGTGCACACGGGAGCCGTTGCCGTCGAAGGTAACAAATAGTTTTTTCAATCAGTATTTAATTCGTTCTCTTCTTATTCCTTTATTTTTATTTTTATTATATTTTCTTTCTGTTATTTATTTTATGGTTCAATACTAATTTATAATTTTTTTAAAAATTCATGCAATATTTAAAATTCTAAAGAAGTGTTTATAACGTTCTTTAAATTAGTGAAAGATAATTTTTTATAATTATTATTTTTTGGTATTATAATAAATATGGCTTGAACATGTAATTTGTTGGTTATTCTTTGATATTGATGTCTGAACATATGTACCTTTTGTTATTATAATAAATATGGCTTGAACATGTAATTTGTTGGTTATTCTTTGATATGTGATGTCTGAACATACGTACCTATTTAAAATTGATCAATTTTATGAATTAATTAATTAATTATTTATATCTATTTTTTAATTTTAAATATAAATCTATACACCATATCGTTTTCATAGAGAATAATAAATTTTAAAATAAAAATATAATATTATTATTTTATTTACTCAATTTTTTTAATTTATATTTAAAAAATTGATATTTCATCAAAATTCGTTCTATTGGCTATGATAGAAAGAATGAGAAAAGACAATAATAGATTTTATCTTTTCTTTTTCAATGTTTTCTTTATTTTTTATTACTTATATAATATAAGGTGAAATAATAAAACAAATAGGATTTTTGAAATTTTAGATGGTGTGTTTTTTTAAAGGAAATTGTATTTTATTTTCCATACTTTCAAGTCCAATGAAATGTTTGATAACAAATAAATATATATAAAATAATAAATTTGAGCTATTAAGATCGATTTTTTCAAATATTACAATTAATAGTAAAGATACATGATATATTTCATTTAATTAATCGGTGTTATAGTATTTTAAAAGAGTTAGAAATTTGAAAATATGATTTACGTCCATGTAAATGAAAAGATCGAGATGATGATTAGATTAAATTAAAATGATAAACGAATGAAAAAAAAGAATTGGGTACAAAGTAAAATTTTAGCATAAATATTATGATATATATTAAAATATATATTATTATTTATAAGTATTTTAATAAATAAAAATATAATTTCACATACCACACTTAGAAAAAAAACCATCACGTGCAAAGCACGTTAAAAAATTCTAGTATATATAAAAGCAAAATAATTTAAAATTAAAATGAGAATATTGTTACATTTATTTTTTATTAAGACGAAAAAGAATTCAATCGAACCGTTACAAAATGGGCCCCATTGCGTGAACCAATTATAATTTAATAATAAAGAAAGAAAGATAAAAAGTTTGGAGCTTTGTGATTAGTGTCATAAAATCTTCGTTAACAAAAACATAATCTCAATCTCTTTGGATTCCTTAACCATATAATCCCAAATTCACAGAACAAAAATAAAAATGTCAATAAATTGCAGAGAAGAAAACGAATCGAATCGTTTTTGAAACAATTTCCCATTCCCATTCCCATTCCCATTCACGTTCCTCTTCTTCTTCTTCTTCTTCGATCTTCCCCTCTTTCAATTCCTTCCAGTTTCTGCATTCCAATGGCCGAAGATTTCGCCAAAGCCGTCGCCGATGGCCTCCTGCTTTCCAAGCGACTGTACTTCGGCAAAGACCGCGCCGTTGCGCCTCCCAGATCGTTCCCCACCATGGACAGGATGGGTCACTCGTTTCTTCCCACCGCTCCCATGGTTTATGCCGTAGTTGACGATCCTGCGATCGTTGATAATCCTGATATTCCCAGCTATCAGCCTCATGTTCATGGCCGCTGCGATCCGCCCGCTCTGATTCCGCTTCAGATGAATGGGATTGAGCTTCAGGCGGATTGCTATTTGGATTCCGCCGTCCTTCGGATTACTGGCTCTTGGAGGGTTCACTGCATTATGGGTAGTCGGAGCTGCGATTGCCGCGTTGCAATTCCAATGGGGGAACAGGTATTTTTCTCAATTGAATTCTATTCCCAAATCGGTGCTAGGTCATTTAGAATCTAGTTTGTTTGTATTGACTGTTTATGAAGAATTATGTTGATTCAATTGAGATTCTTATGGGCCATTTCCTGTTTGGTTTGACTTTATTTGATTGATAGTTTGTCTGGGTTTAAGGTTTCTTTGTGTTCTTTGATTTGTACTGCATTCTCAGGGAATTATATTATTTGGTGCCTCTAACAGGGTTCAGTTCTAGGTTGTGAGGTTGAAGCTCTTAGAAAATCATATCGCACTTCACTTATCACACTTGAAGACAAAAGTAAAAATGTTGCAGAAAAAACAGAACGAGTAGATGGAGGTTTATTGACTCCTAATATCTTTACCCTCACAATTCCACAGGTGATTATATCAAACCCCTGTGTATGTGTTTATTTATCTTGTTTGGAAGTGCTTCTGGTGTTGATTGTTTTGACTTATGGAAGCTTGTCTTTTCTTGTTCTGTTTTAAGATTGATGGAGGCACTACTTTGTCTATTACCATGAGTTGGTCTCAGAAACTATTATACCGGGAAGGCAACCTCATATTGAGTGTTCCATTCACTTTTCCTGAATACGTCATCCCTGCGGGAAAGAAAATGTCGAAGAAGGAGAAGATAACGTTGAATGTGAATGTTGGTTCGGCAGCTGAGGTTTTGTGTAAGACCACGAGTCATCCTTTAAAGGTCTGTACTTTATTGTTTCAAGTAATTGATGTTTTTGCTTGTTATTCCTGCTTTATGACATTGTTTGTTCCTATAATATGGATTCAGGAATCAATGAGAAAGCCTGGAAACCTGAGCTTTATCTATGAGGCAGAAGTTCTCGCATGGTCGAAAGCTGATCTTAGCTTCGCATACAGCGTATGCCCAACATTCATCAGTATTTGTATTTTGAGAGATTGCGCAGCCTTGAAACAAGCCCATTCATGAATGTTCTCTATTTAAATCTAATGCATCTTGTCCTTCTTGCATGTTTTAGGTTTCTTCAAACCAAGTATCTGGGGGTATTCTCCTACAATCTCCTTCTTTGGATGATGTTGATAAAAGAGAGATGTTCTGCATGTACTTGTATCCAGGGAAGGATCTGGGGAAGGTAAGATGGGTTTTTTAGTCTACTGTTTATTCCAAGAAAGTATTGTATAAATTCTAATCGCAAGTTATTCAACAGGTGTTCAAGAAGAAGATAATATTTGTTGTTGATATAAGTGGAAGTATGCAAGGCAAGGCACTTGATGATGTGAAAGATGTACTATCCACAGCTTTGAGCAAGCTTAATCCAGAAGATATGTTTAATATTATTGCTTTCAATGAAGAAGCTCGTCAGTTCTCAGAATCCATGGAGATGGCCAGCAAGGATGCTGTTGAAAGGGCTTGTCAGTGGATAAGTATAAACTTTATTGCAGGGGGTGGAACTGATATTTTACTTCCATTAACAAAGGTATCTAATCTTACTTCTTTTTCATATATTCTTCATTTATCTCTTTAGTATCTATTCTTGATGCTGCAGTGAAACTATGCTTTCAAAGAAATTCCCTTCTTTAACACGGAAAACACGTGGACCTTGTTTGATAACCATTTTATTTATTTATTTTTTTTGAAAATGTGCTCGTCTTTTCATTGTTTCTCTACAATATATTTCATCTTTTTTGAGAAAACATTTGAATTTTTAGCTTAATTCCCAAAACAAAAACAAGCTTTCGAAGAACACTTTTTCTTTTAGTTTTCAAAACTTGGCTTTGTTTTTGAAAATATAGGTAAAAAGTAGATAACAAAACCAAGAAATCCTTGGGTGGAAGTAATAAGTCTATTTATAAGCTTAATTTTCAAAAGACCAAAAACTAAAAACCAAATGATTGTCAAACGGGGCCGTAGGTGTACAATTTGTACAAAGTACTATTTGATTGAGTGTTCTACTATGGAAAATAAGTCTATGTAATATTAATATAAGATAAGATCAGGGAGGTGGACCACGAGCATAATGCCAGATTGGGCTTCGATACCCCAGTTATTAAAAGAAAAGGATGGTGGGAGCTGTTATCTTTTTGAAAAAGTGTGCTCTCTTCACAATGCATGTTTTTGTTCTTTCTTTAACTTAGTCAACCAACTTTTTTTAAAATTGTTTGCCAAATGGGTTGGTGGCGCATTGGTTATCTTGTTTGATGGTAAGTTATTTCAACTCTACGGTCATGAGTTCGATCCTGGAAACCGGTATTTGGCTCTCATCTATGTAGGGTTTGTGGTCCCCCTCCCCCAATTCTTTTTAAAAAAAATATAAAACGTTTGGTTGCTCATCATCCAGGCCACTGAGATGCTGAATGATGGGGGTAGTGGTGGTTCAGTTCCTATCATCTTTCTTGTTACTGATGGTGCTGTTGAAAATGAGAGACATATTTGTGATATGATGCGGAAAAGTCAAAATGTAAAGCAATCCATTCAACCACGTATATATACTTTTGGCATAGGTATGTTTCAGGTTTTAATTTTTAACTCAGAGGATCTGCATTCTGCCTGAAAATTTCACTGAGTTGTATTTTTGGATTCAGTCATTTTTCCTTGTTAAGATTAAAGTTGCAATTGGGTTGCTTCAACCTTCATTTATGTATATGGATTGTTAAGATTTCGCACATACGTCCATATCAGTAACTCGGCCTATAGATTCAAGCTTATACTTTTGGTTACCAGGTACATTTTGCAACCACTATTTTCTAAGGATGCTTGCAATGATTGGTCGGGGTCAGTATGATGCTGCTTATGATTTAGGTGAGTTTTGTGCTTCTTTCTATTTCTTCCCTCCTTTGAGGGGAGAATTACTCGATGAGGCTTTCATTGGATGTATGTTCAAAATCTTCATGCTATCTAGTAACAGTTCGATATAGATTTGATATACAATATAAAATTCTATTGACCATTATGGGGTCAAAGAGGGCCTATCTATGGATCCTTTGACAACCAAATGTTGTAGGGTCAGATGGTTTGTCTTGTGAGATTAATTGAGGTGCGTGTAAACTTGCTCCGAAACACACGGATATTAAAAAAAAATAATATAAAAAAACTCTCACCTTGACAATGAGTCGTCAGCCACATTTTTTGAACCTCTTCTAACAATTTGGGGACTTTACCATCCCCATCACAAATTAGACTTGAAATTTGTTAATAATGGAACATATCCACCACAAACTTGATATTTCGAAATTGTTCGGTATCAACAAACTTGATCGATGTATACCAGGCCAGGTGCAAGTTCTGTCATTTGTTCACTCTTGAATTTAGAACTTAAGATCTTTCGGATAGCATACCTTGGACTTGGTATGCTCATGTTCAACTCATACTCATACTTATGTAATTATTTCTTTTTTTCAGAATCGATTGAACCCCGTATGCACATGTTGTACAAAAGAGCTACATCTCCTATTTTTGTAAATATAGCTGTCGACGCATTTGATGATCTAGATGAAGTCAAGGTATGCACATTCTTTTGTTTTGTAAATCATTTGATACATTATCATCTCTCTTATTTAGTAGGCCATGCACTTTCTTGAGACTTGAAATATAAATCATTCTTCCAGTTGTTTGTTTTCTAATTCTAAGCTTTTGGTTTTAGGTTTATCCCTCCCTAATTCCAGACCTTTCTTCTGAGAGTCTACTGACTGTATCTGGCAGATATTCTGGAAATTTTCCTGAGTCTGTTAAGGCAAAAGGTCTCTTAGCCAATTTGGATGATTTTGTCTTAGACTTGAAGGTACATCAGGCAAAGGAAATACCTCTTGACAAGGTACTGAATCCCCCCCATATAGTAAAATGACTGAGAACCTTTCGTAATGATCATACTTACCTTACCTGAATCTCTTATTATCTTAGGGTTGTAGTAATTTAGGGGTCGTTTGGTGACATTCACGTTTCTTATTTTCTTACTTTTGTAAGAAGCAGAAGTTTCTTGTAAATGTTTTTTTATTCTAGTTTCCCATTCTTAAAAAAGGTTTCTAAAATTGTTTAGATTTTTTTAATACTCACTGTGAAGATCTTGTTCTATAACCATTAATTTTTTTTTTTGTTTCATTTTAAAAACTAAGCTAGCAATTCAAAATGAGACAAAATTATGATAGAAAAATTGAGCAAAAAGAAGCTTAATTTTCAAAAATAAAAAGCCAAATTATTAAACGGAGTTGAGTTTCTTGATTGTGTTTTTCATTTTTTAAAACAGAAATAAAACCATTATTATGAATAATAAATACACAAAATATATATATTTAATTTTAAAAACTGAATCTCGTTTTTAATTTTACCTTTTCAATCAAAAAATTTAGAGAATAAGAAATAAGAAAGAGTTTCCTTTTTTCAATAAAAAAAGATGTTACCATTCGAAATCTTATGGTAAAGAGTCAGAAGAATGAGGAGTTCCAGCAAATTGCGTGGGGCATTTTTTTTAAGAAACGGTTACTTCTCATTGTTCCTAATGTTCTTTATTAACTTATTCGAAACTTATTTTGCTAATAATTCTTCTTAGTGATGTGGATAAAATTTGGCTAATGATGGGTCCATTTTTGCCTGGTGTAAGATGTAAATTAACAATGATTTATTGGTTTCTTTAACTCTTCTTCTTTTTCAGTTATATGCTAAAGATCAGATTGAACAACTCACAGCTGAGGCCTGGTCTTCAGAAAATAAACTACTAGTGGAGATGGTTTGTTATTTTCTCATTTCAATTTGTGCTTGTTTCCATTTCTTAGCCTGAAAAGCTCTTTTCAGTTTGAATTATGCTATGATAGAAATGATGGTATTTGATGCTTTATTCATACCTTCTAGGTCGAAAATATTAGCACGAAAACGGGAGTAATGAGCGAGTATACTCAAATGGTCATATTTCAGAGTACAGACAAAGTCAATGAATCAACTAATAAAGTAAAACAGGTGAGCTTTCCATCTCCATGACCTTAAATTTGAGCTGCAGGCACTTGATTGTTAATAATTTACTCAGTACTAACCTATTATAATAAACTTGCACAGTCAAAGAAAAATGATTATGAGAAAATGGTAGCGCCTAAAGGTGACAACAAAAGGATGCTGTTACCATTCGGTGGACTTGGCTTTGGAGACTTGGAAGCAACTTCTGAAAACAGTCCTCATGGAACCGGAGAACGAAAGCCCGAGGCTGCGGAAATATTCGTCAAAGCAGCCTCTAATTGTTGTAGCAATTTGTGCAGTCACTGCTGTTGCGCCTGCTGCATCCAAGTCTGCCTCAAAATTAATAATCAATGCGCGATTGCATTGACACAACTATGCACTGCTTTTGCCTGCTTTGGTTGTTTCGACTGTTGTTTAGACATGTGCTGCGACTCTAGTAGTGGCTCATAGGTGGTGGTCTCTAATACAAAATATACACAAGGTATAGCTGCAATATTTAAGGTGCATTTTATGTCCCCAAGGGGTGGCGCAATGGTTAAAGACTTAGGCTTTGAGGGTACGCTCTCTTCAAAGTCCTCAAAGTCCCGGGTTCGAGACTCACTTGTGATATTACTCGTTTGATATCTTTGGTGTTTGGTTTAAGGACGGGCATGGTTACCCTTGTTTCAAATTAAAAAAAAAAGGTGCATCGTTTCATCAAATTGTGTGTTGTGTATTAAGAACCCAAAGTTTAATTAAAAATAGGATTAGAACCGACAATACCTGTAAACAAAATATGTAAACCAGCTGTATACAAGTGCCTTCCTTTGAAGTTGTCCTCTCATCTGTAAGTCCCACAATGGTTTGTATTCTTTGTAAGTGTTACATATGAACAGCAAAACCCCCTCAAACACTTGACATTTTTATAATAAGCATCAGTTTCCTCATCTTGAGAAGTATTCAAATTTATGATTTATTGTCTCTGCTTTTAACTCTTTTCGATGTCTGATAAGCTAAGAATGCCCACGACAACTGAAGGGGGCATTGACATCATTCAAATATACTATAGATAATGCAAATGGAACTACTGGCAATTGTGAAAGTATATGAAGATTTAAACTTCTAAATTTTAATAGAAAAATGAAGTATTTGGCAATTACTGTTGAACTATACTAATATTGGCTACAAAGTATTGGGCTTAAACTATAACGGTCCAGGTTTTTGAGACGGTTGTGAAGGTACGGTTTTAAGTTGTTTCGGTTCTGTTTTTGACAGTTTTAACCTTAATGTGTAATTTGGTAACTTTACACTTAAGGCCAATTAATTGATTTAATGATTTTTATGGTTGTATTGTGGTGTTAAGCTAGGCAGGGTTAATTAAATTAAAAGAAAAAAAAAGAGTTATTTTATTCATTAATCAAATTAGCAGGATCTCTTCAAAGAGTTTGCCATTGCCTTCATCTCCTTCTTCATCGTTATTCTCCCTTTATCTCAAATCGATTTCTGGCCTAATTATCCCAAATCGATTTTGGCTCAATTTCTGCTTCTGCCGAAATATCCAAATTGATTACTGCTAAATATCTCAAATCGATTTTTACAGAATATTCATCTTTGACTTCTGTCCAACACTGCTCTACCGTTGTTCGGGTTTTTGGGTAAAACTTGTTCCCTATGTTTCTTTTATTTTTTAATTTTCAATTAACTTATTAGAATCATCTATCTAATAAGCAGCAAAGAGCAATTATTAGTGTTCAGGTAAGGATTTCTTGCTTGGGTTGTGTGACCCTGCACTTGTATTTATCGATTGTTTCTGATGCTATGTGTGGTTACTGTTCTAAGCATGTTTAGGTAGATACCTGTTGAGATGATGACATACAACATGTTTAGGTAGATACATGTTGAGATGATGATCTGCCTTTGAATGGTAACGTGTTCCAGTTCCATGTTCATTGATATAGTATACTTGCTAGGATCGACTATTATATATTGTTATATGTTAGTATGGAATTGAGAATTCTTAGGATTATATGTCCTGTTAGGTTGTCGTCATCTAGAGGTTTTGAGAGGACGTGATGTAACATACCACCTTAGCTTCAGGTGTAGGGTGTGAACAAGCTGCTATAGTAGGGTGGCGAGGGCCTCCCACTGACGGTGGATTAGTGGACACCAATTTCGAGTCTTGTTAGGCATGTGGACCTGGGTAGTCTGCGTACGCTTGCATTTACTTGTTCCAGTAGCATGCGGTGTGTGCGTACACACTCTAGATGCTGAGAGGAAGCCTCCCTCGGGCTAATGTCGTTAGTACATCATTCCATTTGGATGTAGTTTTTGTGTAGAGAAGTTAGAATCAAACCCTTGTTTGGATGTAGATTTAAAAGGAGTAGTTATTTTTAGTTGTTAAAAAAGAAATGATTGGTTAAAAATGAGTTATTTTGATTGATTTGAAAAAAATGATTAAAAATGAGTGGTTAGAAATGTTTAAACGGTGGGGCAAACTTCGGTTGGGTTATTATAACCATCTCGGCCGTTTACATAAACAGGGGCCCAAACACACCCTAAATGTACACTAAGACGTTAAATAATTGTCAATCGAGTAGTAGCTCAAGCGTCATTAATGTACATCCCCAATTGTTGTAATCTCAAAAAAATAATACGCTAAATAATTACTCGTTGACATTTTAAAAAGAAGTTAGCCAATGCATTCATTTTAAATTGAGTGTAAAATTCAACTTATTTCAAATGTTATTTTTCGATTTATTTTTACAAAAAAATCTTTCATAACCAATAAAAACATCATGTTATTAAGACTGTCAATTAATTTTTGTGAATATGTTCATAATGTCCAGTAATTTTATTTTTAAATCATTCACAAATATATATCTTAAATATTTTTTTGTTTACGAGTTTGGAATGTGGGAGTGAAGATTCAAACAATATCTATCTTTTCAATATTAAAGGTGGCTTGTATCTTTATTTCAATGTCAACATATTAATGATTCGAATACGTACAATAGCACGCTTAACATATAACTATAATATGTTGTACTAGAAAGATAGAACTAAGCATAGAATTACATTAAAAAAAATTGGACATACAGAAATAAAAAATAATGCTTTCAGAAAGAAAGGAAAAAAATGACCAAAATAGTTATCATTTACACGTTTAGAGACTAAAATAAACATTTTAAAAGTTATAAGAATAAAAATGACAATGAATAGCTACTAGGATTGACCAAATTTAGATTGAAAGCTAAATTTTTTGTATAGCAACCATATTCCTTATTGAACAATTTTTCATTAATATAGGTACAAACATTATGTTATGTAGTTTTTGCTCAATTTGCACCCCAAAGTTCATTTATATTTTTTAGTTCAATTATTAGATGATAATTCAAATTTATACCTCTTGAGCATGAACTTGAACTTATATTTATATCGTTAGTCTTTTTTTTTTTTATTTTTTTTTTAATTTTTAACTTTTAGAATCTTATATTGTTAGTCTTTGATCGGCTAAATTAGAGAAGTTCAAATTTCATTTGGATTAATTAAAAAAAAAAAATCATTATCCAATTTAAATTAAGAAATATTTAAAAATTGAAATATATGTTCCTTGTTTAGTGTTCATGTATACACTATTTTTCGTATCCCCATCTCATCAATTGTTGTAATCTTTTTTCTCTTATTTTTTTTTTTTAAAATTTAAGCCTTAATAGTACGTGAGTTTCAATTTAGATCTATTATTATTGTTAATCTTATTTTTATTTTATTTTGCATTCCACAAGGGGGATTTGAATTGGTTTAGAGTATTAGAATACCATATATATATATATATATCATATTAGTTTAGTTAATATATAGTGTATTAATGTTAGTATTTTTAGTATAAGTTGGGGGAAGAGGATTACAAATACCGATTCCAAAGATCGAACTCGTGACTGTGGAGTAGAAATGGATTAATACAAGATCAGATAACTAATTGCCCTACTTGAGTGTGTATTAATATTAGTTAGTGCTTACTTTTTCCATTAAAGTAAAGCCCATTAGACCTTAGTTTTAGACCATACTTTGAATTTGTGTATAAATGCAATTAGCTTTGTTTGGAGTGTGGCAATGATATAGTCTCCACCATTTCTCTATAATGAAAACTTTTCTTCCTTCTTTAATGAGTCATCCTCTTCCTCACCTTTCAAATTATCAATATCATAACAGAATGAATGATCTCTTCATCATTAAGTACATACTAATGCCACTCTAAACTTGGCAGACATATTATCTAGATGAATGTTAAAGTTGGTTATTTACATGGTATAAATTGTTGATTCTTTCAAACTTCTATGAAATTAATAAGTATATCTTCTTTTTTTTTAATAAACATATCAAACTTGCTCTCAGATGATCGTTTTATTTCTCTAAATCACTCTTTGTAGTTTTATCATCAATAAACTGTAACCGCTATCGATAGAGAATTTATCATACTACCTTAAAGTGTGGTTTAAGGGAAAAATTTTTTTGGACGATTTTACCCCTTAAGCCATACTTTAAATTACAAATATGTCATCTATTGAAATATAAAAAAAAAAAAAATTAAATACAAATAACGTAGAAGATATTTATAATATTATTTAGATTTTCATTCGCATATAAGATACTTTTATCAAATCTCATAGATTTTATGAATAAATTAGAAGATAAGAGATTTCAACAATCAAATGAAGATATGTATAATATCATTTAAATTTTCATCATCTTTATAACTTAAAAAATAAGATATTTTTACCAAATCTCATAGATTTGAGATTTGACATTTTATATTCTAATTAAAATAATAAATTGAATTTTCTAATCCTTCTCTTTACAAGAACACTTTCTCTGTTTGCTTGAATGTACTTTTCTTTGTTTTTTGTTTTATAATATTATCTTTTTTTTGTTGATTATTTACCTTAATTTTCATCTAATTTTTCTTTGTTGCAATAATTTTTGTAGGGATCTTCTTTACATAATTGTTGCATTTAAAAAAAAAGACTCGGAGATCTGAAGAAAAAAAAAGTTTGAAGAATATAAGATTATTATCTAACGTAAGTGCATGAATTCTTCAACATCAAAATTTTGGTAATAATGATTTCCTACTGTTACTATATATATATAGTTCTCTATATTTTGTTTACAAACAGTACATTTGAAACTTTTTTTGCTTGAGTTACTTTTCTTGGTTTTTTTTTTATAATAAAAAATTTAGTTATCTACCTTAACTTTCATCTAACTTTTTTTTTGTTGCAATAATTTTTGTAGAGATATTTTGTTGCTTAATTGTTGACTTGGAGATGTGGATTTTTTTTAAGAAGGATAACATTATAATTTGAGATTAAAGGTAAGTTCATAAATTTATACTAATAAATATATTTAGCTTATTTATATTTATAATTATAATAATGATATAACTCTTATAAATTTTATAATTGAAAAGTAATTGGTCTATTAATAGATAAATTGAGAAAAAATGAAAAAGCATCGATTTTTAAAAATAAAAAATAAAATTTAATTTTAATGTGATAAGTTTTATTAAATTCTTTTAAATAATAACACCTATTATTTTTTAACGTTTTTTTTAACATAAATGTGAATTTTAATAAACTTAACTAACGTGAAAAATGGTTTAAAATTCATTATTAAATTGAAATTATTATTTGATGATTTAAATTTAGTGAAAAAATGTAGGAAACAATTTATAATTATAAATATATATATAATTATTTATTGTACTCAATTCACATATTTGATTAAATATATATATATATATATATATATATATATATATATATATATATATATAAAAAATTATCACATACAACACTCCCCGTTAAAATTCTAGTTCTTAAAAAGGTTTAGGCAAGGAGTACTAAATCGAAATGATAAATAAAATATTAGAGACAAAACATATATTTAGCCTTAAAAGTAATATTTGTTGTTTTTTTTTTTCGAGATTACAATAATTTGGATGGACATTCGAACTTAAAATCTCTTAATCAGTGAATATATACTAATGACCATGAACAACTGTTCTTGTTGGCAAAAAATAATATTCATCTTTGGTTTTTATCTCCTAATAATTATCTCATAAACTATAATCTGAACTAACAAACGTAACAATAATATATACTTATGTCAACATGTCAATACACATTTGGAAAAAACAACAGTCAATTTGGAATTATTTTAGAAAAGAATTAAACTAAACATCAAAAGAAATTAACGATAAAAAACTAGAATGGGATTTTTAATTTGGAGTTGGTTATTGAATGGAAGATAGCATTTTCATGCAATACATACATCCAGTATTATTTCATGAAAGAAATTAGAATTATAATTAAAATAAAAGTGAAATATAAAGCAGTATTATTTCAAATTGGTAAGAAAAATAAGACGACGATAATGACAATTAGACGATGAATAGAACTTTGGCGTAAGGATATGAGCACGGAGGTGGTTCATTTGTCCCACATCGCTTAAAATAGAAGCGACAGCAAGAAGGTGTGTATAAAATAGGCGTGCATATTTCGAGACAATTCATACCTTTCTCGGCCTTTTGGCTAAGATCAAGTGTAGTATCTGTTCTTATCAATTTAATATTTGATACGTGGGTCATCGACCTACATGATATTAAATTAATTTTTTAAAGGGGAGGGTCCATTACAGTAGCTTGCTATTGGGGCCTTCAAGTGTTGCCCATGCGTTGCACTATTGCTTGGGCCTGGCGCACCCCTCTGGGTTTAGTCTGAAAGTTTGTCTCTGGTTAAGTCAATTAAGTATTTCATTGAGTTTAATTGTGAGCGACTTAAGAGCTCTCATGGGAAGATGTTGGATCTTTTATGGTTAGGGATGTTCATACATTCTTAGAAAAATCAATTAGAACTTAAGAGTATTTGTCGGATGTTGGTTGATCGGTTAATTGAAATCTATCGGTTACATTAATCGGTTCGATCAGTTAAATAAAATTTTAGTTATATAATATTAAATGTTTTTCATTTAATTAATTAATTTTTTTTATTCACTTATTGCAAAATAAACTTAAATTTAAATGTGGTTCAAAAAATTTCGCTAGGCGAAATTTTACTCAATCAACCGAAGTGTGTGCATAAATTTCAAAAGATTGTGCAAGCATACACATTGTAGGAAGTTTATCTGTAAGTACGAATTTTTATCTTGTTTTAAATTCGTTTTCATGCAAGAGTTAATGAGCAACAAAATTGGTTGATAAATAGGTAATAAATAAGCGAACGAGTAAAATAATGAGAAAATAATACAAGACTAAGTATCAGAAGAGTTAAGGGTTTCAGGATTTCGCTTAAACGACAAGGGTAACACGAACAGACACTGCCAGACCTCCCTTAGCTCTCTTACTAGAACTTGGCTCTCTCGAGCCCTTAGTCCGGTTCTCTTGAATGCAAACAACCATTTAACCAAACAACCAGCATTAGGCGAACCTCATCTCTAAGTGTTCTTTGATTAGCAAGCAAAGCTTAGCAGTCCTAATGTTATACATGCAAGTTCGTTCCATTTGTATCCTCTCGAAGCAAAACAAAGTTAATATAGTTGGTTTTGTCAACGAATGTATGTAAAAGTGAGACGACATGCATAATAAGTTCAGTTCGCGTTCCCTTTTCGTTTAAACTAAACTCCTACTTCCCCGTGACTTTTCGATAACGGATTTAGCTACTCATGTTGGAAAACATACTCGAAATAACTTAAATAGTAGAAAACATGCTAGCAGTTACATGAATATAACGTGCACAAAGTTAAGACAAGGCAAAAACAAAAGAAGACATGAAGAAACTCCTGAAATTTGGTAACTTGAAAATCCTCCGATGAAGCTCTGATTACACAAAATGTCTTCGAATGCAAATAAATAAGACTAAGAAAAGCTGTCAAGACTAAAGCTTGATGAAATCGCCCTGGCGGCTTTAGAAACCTAAATGGAAATAAACTTTTGTCAGACTGAAGAAGAAGCTCTGAAAATGATGCTAGGAGAAGAATGCCAAAAAATATGAACCCTTTTGCAACAGGGAGATGCTCGTCTTATATAAAGTCCCCGACAAAAACCTGCGAACCTCTGCTCCACGATCACTGTTCTGTCAAAAGCTGCTCTGCTCTGACATTCTCGTGCTACACGATCTGCTCTGTCCTTGTGTCAGAGCCAACAATGTACGAACGGTTGGGGTTTAATCCTTGAGCTTCAGATTTCTGTCACGCGTCCCTTGGGTGAGACAGTTTTTGCACCAACCACTCCTTTCCTTTGTTCTTGCTTTGTAACTGCGAGTTGGGTTATTTCCGGGACTACTTTAATGGGTATTTCCTTCGATGGAGCTAGATCTCCTTCTTTTATCTCTACTTCGCTTCCCTAGTTTAGTTGTAACAACCCACAAGTATCAATTCTTTTTAACACTTAATCAATTGTTTTACTCATTCATGGATCAGTGGACACCAATTCTGAGTCTTGTTAGGCATGTGGACTTGGACCAGTGTAGTCTGCGTGCATTTACTTGGTTCCAGTAGCATGCGGTGTGTACGTACACGCTCTAGATGGTCGAGAGGAAGACTCCCTCGGGCTAGTGTCGTCAGTACACCATTCCTTGTGATTGTCTAGAGCCGAACACTTGGATCGTTTCCTAAGTGTTCAGATTAGTGCGGTGAGCTGATTGTTAGGTCGGGAGTCAACGAAATCTCGATATTGAGAGTTATGTTGATAACTCAAGGATGGATTGTGAGATGATCGATTTGCATGTGTAGCTAGGATTCCAGATGATGTGATGACTTGTGTATTGTATCCCGGTTGGGGATTCTTACTGAGTACCATTCGTACTCACCCTTATTTATGTGGTTTTCCACCAGTAACTTGGGACAACACTAGGATGGCTAGAGGAGGAGCTAATGGATCATGAGAGTCCGCTTCGTTGTCTGTTTTATTTATTGTCATTGATTCAACATGCAAAATATGCATTTAAACTTTCCTCTGATTTCATCTTTAAGAACTGTTTTTAATATTTTCTTGCCAAAGGCATGAACGTTTTGAACTCTTAGTTTTTAACGAGAGGATTTCTTCAACTGTTTTCGGTTATAACGGTATTTAAGTCATGTATATTGAGTAAGAACCGGGTCTAAGACTGTTTTAGAAGTTGGGTTCTTACACTGGTAGCTATAACACTTAATATTGAAGTTTATAAGAAGCTCCTATCCCTAAAGGTCAAGAATCTTAAATAATTTTTGTTCTATGAGTTCGGAATGTGGGAGTGAAGATTCAAACAATATATAGCTTTTCAATATTAAAGTTGGTTTATATCTTTATTTCAATGTAACATATTAATGCTTCGAATACGTACAATAGCACGCTTAACATATAACTATAATATGTTGTACTAGAAAGATAGAACTAAGCATAGAATTACATTAAAAAAAATTGGACATACAGAAATAAAAAATAATGCTTTCAGAAAGAAAGGAAAAAAATGACCAAAATAGTTATCATTTACACGTTTAGAGACTAAAATAAACATTTTAAAAGTTATAAGAATAAAAATGACAATGAATAGCTACTAGGATTGACCAAATTTAGATTGAAAGCTAAATTTTTTGTATAGCAACCATATTCCTTATTGAACAATTTTTCATTAATATAGGTACAAACATTATGTTATGTAGTTTTTGCTCAATTTGCACCCCAAAGTTCATTTATATTTTTTAGTTCAATTATTAGATGATAATTCAAATTTATACCTCTTGAGCATGAACTTGAACTTATATTTATATCGTTAGTCTTTTTTTTTTTATTTTTTTTTAATTTTAGAATCTTATATCGTCAATCTTTGATCGGCTAAATTAGAGAAGTTCAAATTTCATTTGGATTAATTAAAAAAAAAATCCAATTTAAATTAAACAATATTTAAAAATTTAAATATATGTTCCTTGTTTGGTGTTCATGTATACACTATTGTTCGTATCCCCCATCTCATCAATTGTTGTAATCGTTTTTCTCTTTTTTTTAAGAAAAAAAAAACCCTTATTAGTACGTGAGTTTCAATTAGATCTATTATTATTGTTAATCTTATTTTTATTTATTTTGTATTCCACGAGGGGGATTTGAATTGGTTTAGAGTATTATAGAATACCATATATATCATATTAATTAGTTTAGTTAATACATAGTGTATTAATGTTAGTTTTTTGGGAAATTGTGATAGATGGTCTACTTTTTCTAAATATTTATAAATCTAGTCAAATTCTGTAACAATTACAATCTTATTTTTTCTATTTATAATTAATTAAAATACAGATTTCCTTATCCCCATTTTACCCTTATAGAGGACAAAACAAAAAGCGAAAACAAAAAAGCAGAAACAAAAAGCGGAAACAAAAGCTCTCCATTTTACTATGCTTGGGATTAGCATTTGATTGTAGCTTTCTTTTTTTGAAATAAGCTTCTTTTTTTTTACAATTTTTTTAAAAATAGGTTTGATTGCAACATTATTTTTGTTTTTGTAATACTTGATTTCTAATTAGGCTCTCGTTTTTTTTTCATAGATGAAAAATATAAAAACAAATTAATTATTTTATCTTTACTACTTTGAAATTAGAAAGCAAAATTATTTTTTACAATTTTTACAATTATAAAGTTTACTTTACTTTTATCTTTTATAAATATATTTTTTAGTTATATGAATAATATTTTTTTATAATATGGTATTAATAATATAAAATATTGTATTAATGAGTATTTATAATATTATTAATGATTATATATGCAAATAAAATATTAAGATAATTCTTAAAAACTTATATATGTTCATGTATTTATTTTAAATAATACTATTATTAATGTTGTATTTAAATATGAGAGTATTCTTCGATGTCTTTTAATATTAAATTATTAAACTATTTTTAGTAATATATTTTAGTTTCTTAAATTTTTTAAAAAAGGAACTTAGGAGATTAGTCAAATTCAAAAAATAATTACAAAAATTATCACTTTTAAAAAACATAACAATAATAGTTATATGTATTAAAAATAATGTTGTATTAACAATGCATAATACTGTAATAATATTATTGATATAGTATTATATGTTATTAATAATACACAATATTAATAACATATAATACTATATCAATAATATAATATTGAATTGATAAGACATAATCTTATATTAATGATATAATACTGAATTAATAATACATAATATCGTATTAATAATACAGTACTGAATTAATAATACATAAATTGTATTAATAATATAATATTGTATAAATGAGTTACAATATTAATAATGTAATATTGTATTGATGAGTAATAATAATATATAATACAGTATTACAAATATAATATTGGGTATTAATCCAGTATTATGTATTATTAAACTTTTATTATTAATACCTATAACTATGATTGCTTCGAATCCAATACTTATTAATCATTAGGTGTACACTAATGCTATCAAGGGTCAGTGGCGCAATTGGTTATCTTGCCTAACTCCACGGTCACGAGTAGGTTATTTACCGCATCAGAATTAGGGAAATTTTTAAGAAGATAGTTTTTTTTTTTTTTTTGGAAATGGAGGTTGAAAACGGCTAACCATATAAGGATATTTTTCTTTTTTTTTTTAAAAAAACTGAGTGCTTTTTATATCAATAAATGTTAGTTTAGAATGAAGGATATTTGTGTAATTTAGATCGAACATGTGACTTAGAAATAGATTAACACAAAATCAAAAAACCAATTAAACTCATTCAGTGTGTATTAATGTTAGTTAGTGCTTACTTTTTCCATTAATGTAAAACCCATTAGACCTTAGATTTAGACCATACTTTCAATTTGTGTATGAATGCAATTTGTTTGGAGTGTGGCACATGATATAGTCTTCACCATTTTTCTATAACAAAAACTTATCTTCCTTCTTTAATGAGTCATCCTTTTCCCGCACCTTTCAAATTATCAATATCATTACAGAATTAATGATCTCTTGATCTTGTTTTTGAAGTCTAATAATCTCTTAATCATTAATTACATGCTAATGCCACACTAAACTTGACAGATATATTATCTTTGATGAATGTTAAAGTTAGGTTATAATAAGTCCCCAAGGGGTGGCACAGTGGTTGAAGACTTGGGCTTTGAGGGTATGCTCCCCTCAAGTTCCCGAGTTCGAGTCTTCCCTGTGACATTACTCCTTCGATGTCTCCGGTGCCTGGCCTAGGTTATAATAAATTACACGGTATAAATCGTTGATTCTTTCAAACTTCTATGAAATTAATAAGTATATCTTTTTTTTAAGCAAAAATTAATAAATATATCCAACTTCTCTCGGTTGATCTTTTTATTCTCTAAATCACTCCTTGTAGTTTAATCCTCAACAAATGTAACAGTTATCGACAGAGAAATTATTCTTCAAAATGTTAAGGCATGGAGTACTAAATCCAAAAAATAAATAAAATATCAGAGACAAAACATATATTTAGCCTTAAAAATAATATTCATTGTATTTTCTTTTTTAGATTACATCAATTGGAATGGATATTCGAACTCAAAACCTATATTGATCATTAAATATATATTAATATCATTGAACAAGGTTCTTGTTGACAAAAAAACAATATTCATTATTGATTTTTATCTCCTAATAATTATCTCATAGTTGGAAAAGTTTGACTCAAATTAAGTCATTTAGTATTTACGTATAAGATAATGTTTCAATAAAATTTTTATTAAATTAAAACTTTCGGGTGATAAGTTTAATTAAATTAAAAATTTTCGGTGATGGTCAAATTGACCATGCATTTTATAATTCTTCTTTCACTCGTTATAAAAAACAAACTTTTAACATTTCGTGAACTTTGATAATTAAATTTGGTTTTTGTTTTCAAAATTTTAAAAACGTATTTTAAAAGGAATTCTAGAAACATAAAAAAAAAACTTTTAAAAGTAAATTTTGCTTTCATTTTTAAAAAACCATGAAAAAAATCAAAGAATAGTTTTAAATAACATAAAACTAAAATTATTTACAGTTTTTATTTTTTAAAACAAAAAACAAAAAACAAAATAAAAAATAAAAAATGAAAAACTAGAAATAAAAAACAAAATGATGTATGTAAGACCTCGTTTGATAATCATTTCGTTTTTTATTTTTTTTTATGAAATTTAAGCCTATTTTTACTCAAATTTTCTACAATGTGCTTCATCTTTTCCACAATATATCCATCTGTCCTTAAGAAAGTAAGTGCATACTAACCAAATTTCAAAAACAAAAAACAAGCTTTTGGAAGCTACTTTTTTTGTTTACAAATTTTGGTTTTGTTTATTAAAATATAGGTAAAATGTAGATATTCAAATAAGAAAAAAGCTATGGTATAGAAGTTGTTGTAGACTTAAATTTTAAAAACAAAAAATAAAAAACAAAATAATTATGAAACAGGGTCTAAATCTAAATTATTGAAATACTGTTCAATTTAAACTCGGAGTGGATGTCTATGTTTATGAAACCCACAATCTGGAAATGGACATGGAGCAATGCCATTTTTACTTGCCCAAGGATGTATTTGTATGGAGTTTTTACCCAACTTGCATCCTAGAGTTTACTGTCAAACTTTCATTTGAATCTTGTCTACATATGTTCCATCTTTAATATATATATATATATATATATATATATATGATTTAACATTTTTAAATTTAGTTCTAATATTTATGATGAATTTTGAAGTTGGTAAAAATAAAATGTTTGGTAGGACTCACTATTAATTTCTCTCTTTTTGAAAGATTGAAAATGAAGTTGTTTCTCCAATGCAAGACTTTAGCATGAAAAACTTGCTTTCGGTATACATTTGGCCTTGTTATTGGTTCTAATCACATTCTTATAGTTTGTGTGGCCATATTCTGACCTGTGGAGGTGGACGAGTGCACGATCTCATTATGAGAGTAGGTTGTATTGGTTGTTTTGATTAATAAAGTTGTTTACTTTGAAATAAAATTAAATAAACTTCTTCGTATAAAAGTGGAAAGAAATTTGAGGAATGGAAACTTATTTGAAAAAATAAGTCTTAATTCTCTACAAACTTCTATGAAATCAATAAATATTTCGAATTCCTTATGTGAGATGATTTTTTTTCTTCTTTAAATTAGTGTTATGTAATTTTACCATCCACCAATGGTAACAATTATTGACCACTGTTCCAGAATTATCTAACACACAAATTAACAAAATAATAATGACGTGAAAATGGTGAGTGGAAAAACAATAATTTTGCCTAAACGAAATTCTACTCAAACAAGCGAAGTGTGTGTATAAATTCCAAAAGATTGTGTAAGCATACACACTCTATTGTAGTAAGTTTATGTGCAAGTACAAGTCATTCTTTTACAGAGATTTTTATCATGTTTTAAATTCGTTTTCATGCAAGAGTTAATGTGTAAAAAAAAATTATTGATAAATAGGTAATGAATAAGCGAACGAGTAAAATAATGAGAAAATAATACAAGACTAAGTATCATAAGAGTTAAAGGTTTTAGGGTTTCGCTTAAACGACAAGGGTAACACAAACAAACAACTGACAGACCTCCCTTAGCTCTTTCAAGCTCTGGAACTTGGCTCTCTCGAGCTCGTAGTCCTGATTTCTCGAACGCAAACAACAATTTAACTAAACAACCAGCATTAGGCGAACCTCATCTCTAAGTGTTTTTTGATTAGCAAGCAAAGCTTAACAGTCCTAATGTTATGCATGAAAGTTCGCTCCATTCCTCTCGAAGCAAAACAGAGTTAATATAGTTGGTTTGTCAACGAAATGTATGTAAAAGTGAGACGACATGCATAATAAAACCAGTTTGTGTCCCATTTTCGCTTAAAATAAACTCCTACTACTCCTCGTGACCTTTTGATAACGGATTTAGCTACTCATGTTGGAAAACATAGTCAGAACAACTAAAATAGCAGAAAACATGCTATCGATTACATGATTATAACATGCAGAAAGTTAAGAAAAGGCAAAAACAAGAGAAGATATGAGAAAACTCTTGAAATTTGGTAACTTGAAAATCTTCCGAAGAAGCTCCGGTTACACAAAATGTCTTCGAATGCAAATAAATTAGACTAAGAAAAGATGTAAAGACTATTGCCCGGCAAAATAGCTCTAGTGGCTTGAAAAACCTAAACGGAAATAAACTTTCGTCAGACTGAAGAAGAAGCTCTGAAAATGATGCCTAGAGAAGAATTCCCAAAAAATTCGAACCCTTTTATAATGAGGAGATGCTCGTCTTATATAGAGTCCCAAACAAAAACTTGCAAATCTCTACTCCACGATCACTGTTCTGCCAAAAGCTGCTCTGACATTCTTCTGCTACACGATCTGCCCTGTCTTTCCGTCAGAGCCGACAATGTACGAACGACTGGGATTTAATCGTTGAGCTTCAGATTTCTGCTGCGCGTCCCTTGGGTGAGATAGTTTGCACCAACCACTCCTTCGCTTTGTTCTTTCTTTATAACTGGGAGTTGAGTTATTTCCAAGACTGCTTTGATGGGTCTTTCCTTCGCTGGAGTGAGATCCCCTTCTTTTAACTCTGCTTCGCTTTCCTAGTTTACCACAAGTATCAATTCTTTTTAACACTTAATCAATTTTTTTACTCATTCATGTATACTTTATTGCAAAAAATTTAAAAAATTTATCCTAGTCTGTGGGGGCGAACTTCGAATTCCTAACAATTAATTAAAGCAAATTTTATCCATAAATATATTAATTTAGGCTATTCTAACTCTCAATTCTTGAGAGTTATTGACCACGAAAATGTTAAATTTAAGAAGAAAAAAAAAACAATATTATAGACAAACATATATTTAGCCTTAAAAATATAATCCAAACTAACATAACTTCAATATATAATTATATGCTTTCAATACACAATTAAATCGCTTTCAAAAATAAAAAATAAAAATTCCTATCATCTAGTTCACAAATATTTAATTCTAAAAATTATAGTTCATAAATATTTGATGGTAGGAATATAACAAAATATATATTTCTTTTGGAACAATAACAGTCAAAATCGTAACTTTGTTACAACTTACACGAACTAAACTAAACATTCAAAGAATTCAACGATAAAAAAAAAAATAATGGATTTTAAATTTGGAGATATTAGTGAAAGGAAGTTAACATTTTCATGTTATAGAACACAAGTATATGAATTAATCGTTGAAACAAATGAGAATTAATCATTGAATTAAAAGAGAAATCTAAAGCACTAAATTTGTAGGAAAAAAGAAGGCGATGAATAAAACTTGGCGTGAGGATGAGGGGGTTAATTTGTCCCACATCGCTTAAAATTGAGAAGCGGGAGAGAGAAGGTGGGTATAAAATAGACGTGCATGTGGAATGTAAAAGCATACCTTTCTCGGCCTTTTGGCTAAGATCAAGTATAGTATCTGTTCTTACCAGTTTAATATCTGATACGCGGGCCATCGGCCCACATGATATTAAATTTATTTTTTATGGGTGAAGGCCCACCACAATAGCTTGCTATTGGGGCTTTTGTAGGTCGCCCTTGCGTTGCACTATTGCATGGGCTTGGCCCACCTCTTCAAACCCTGTTCAAAAAGAAATTAATTGATACGTTGTCTTCTTTTTTAGGTTGGTTCCAAAAAGAAAAAACCATTATCAGTTTATGTAATACCTTAGTTAATTCTAAAATCATTTAAGTGTTTTTATTGAATTTATTTTTATAATATTATAACACTGTAGTGTTTTATTCAATAGGCTAATAAATTTCAAACTAATTATATTATTTAATGCTCCATGAGATTTAAGCTATGAGTCATCTTGAAAATAAGTTAAATTAGAGTTTATGAATTTAAATGGAAAGAAGGTTTTATTTATGTTTTTTTTGCACCTTTTCTCTCTCTTCTTCATCAACCCCAACAACCACCACCTAAAACCCACTCCTTCTTTCTTAGTTTCACGAGAGCTCCGTTTGCGATTTCGAGACCAGATCCATGCTCAGGGAGTCGAGAGCTTCGAAACATGGTAAGATTTGTTGGTTTTCGTGGAGTTTTCTGTCGAGAGGGTTTTGAAACTCGTTTCTTCTTTCGTAGTTTTGTGAAGCTAGAGAGGTCTGTTTGTGATTCCGAGACCAGATCCAAGCTCAGGGAGCCGAGAGCTTCGAAACATGGTAAGATTTGTTGGTTTTCGTGGAGTTTTCTGGAGAGAGGGTTTTGAAACAAGGTACTTCTTTTGTAGTTTTCGAGAGCTAGAGAAGTTCGTTTGCAAATCCGAGACTTATTCTGTAATCCTGAGCTCGAGACCTTTCCAACGAGGTATGACCCGCCTGCCTGCGTGACGACGCCGCCGCCGCGGCCACCACCGCCGCCGCCATCGCCACCACGCGCGCAGCCACAAGGCCGCTGCTGAGTGCTCAAGACGAGGTTTTTCGGACTGAAGGTTTGTAACGGCCCAGAAATTTAATCCCGGTCTTCCCGGGAGGCCCAAGGGCATTTTGGTAATTTTGGTCGGGCCGGCAGGGCCGGTTATGTAATTGTTAATTGCCGGAAAAATTATGAGTCGATTTGAATGGGATCGGGAATTTTGGTGAAGGCATTTGGGCTTGGAAAAAAGTAAAAATAAATAGGGAATTAAATAGCGCGTAAGGTTTTCTCCCTCCATTTTCGAAGTTGAGTTCCAATTCCGGGCAGCAGGTAAGGTTTTCTTCCTCTCTTCTTCGATCCGAGTCCCCTGCTTCTGGGCTTCGTTTTCCGGCCGAGTCGAGGTGATTTGAGGTATGGGTTTTGTGCAGCTAGTGTAGGGGAGTTCGCCATCAAAGAATCGCTCGTCGAATCCTCTCGGATCGCTTGAATTCGTTTCCTCTTCATCGCCCCTGTTCGCCCCTGTTCGCCATCAAAGAAACGCCGTGCATCGCCTCGCGCCCGCGCGCACGCCTCGCCCAGCTCCGTGTCACGCCGCGCGCCCTACCGGTGTGTTGCTGATTGCTGCGCGCCGCCGCGCGCACTGCGCCGCGCCAGCGGCCGGTGCGCCATTCCTGCGCCCGGGCGCGCCCAGCTAGCCCCGTTCTTTGCCGCTTCGTGCAATCGCCCCGTTAAATGCGTTCGTCGCGCCTCGTGAGTTGCTCCCGAGCTGAGCCTTGCTGATTTTATTATATTTAGGCCTATTGTGTGATTTTTATTGTGATTGATAGGTTCTCGATAGCTAGTTCGGGTTCGCTCGCCACTTAGGTTTTCGTGTCAATTCGTCCCCGACCAAGGTAAGGATTTCTTACAGGAGTTGTGTGGACCCTGCGATATTATATGTGATTGCTGATTGATTGCTTGTTTGTGTTTATTGACATGTGTAGCTAGGTTCTCTATTCTGAATTCCCGATTAGCATGATTTTCCTGATTAATTCTCATGTTAATCCATGCTAGGTTGTTCCTTTCTGGCATGCTCGTATCTGTTCCTTGCTTCGTAGTATCATGCTAGGCTCGTTGTATTCTTATTGAGCACGTATTGGATTTTATGGAATTGTTTGCTAATTGCTAGGGCAGGTTAGAGTTGCAGGTAGATAGCATCATCCGGGCTTGATGCATAAAGTACCTTGCATCCATGGCAGGGATGTCGAGACAGTGCTCCGTCCCTGGACCCCGTGAGGGATTAGCTAACCCAAGCGGTAGGCCCTGCAATCTTGGGTGAGGGTGGCAGACTGTTAAATGCCCCAACGGTCGGGATGATGACTTGGCATTGCCTCGTCCCCGGCAGTCGGCACGTCCTCAACGTGTTCGGCCGTAGCCCCTGATTGCCACCTGTTAAGGCAAGGACGACTTCCTGGTGTAAGCCTACCACGACCGTTCCTTGGCCCCAGGTGTGGTGGTTCAGGCTGACATAGTTTACGTGTCCAGGTCTCACACCCCTATGTCAGTGACACCGATCCAAAGATTTAGTTAGGCGTGGTGACTGGACATGGGCGCTTGCCTTGAGACCGGCACCCTCCATAGTCCCAAGTAGCACGCGGTGCATGCTTACGCTCATTACTGACGCCGACTTGAGAGCTCCTCGGGATTGTGAGCAGTGTACCTTTCGTCGACATGAGACAGCCGAGGCGGGACTTGTTTCTCGTATAGAGGCGACTTGTGTGGTGATATTATTTCGGACTAAGACCCTAAATTGGCATCCGAGGCCCAAGTGTGGGTTAAGCTTATGTGCTCTATTCGTGTTTTTATACTCATAGCTTGCATACGCTCATCGAGATGACCATGTATATCGTATTGTACCCGGTTGGGGATTCTTCTTGAGTAATTCGTTACTCACCCTTATTATTGTGGTTTTTCCACATGTAACCAAGTTGCGAGACAGGATGGCTGAAAGAGGAGCTGTGATCATGGGGCTCAGTCATCAAACTCTGATTTTGTGTTATGACTCTTTATGTTTTATTTTCCCCTGAATGCATGTAGCCGGGCATGGAGCCCTAGGATGTTTTCTGAATATTTTGTGGATTCCAGCATTATTGTATCTAGACATGTTTTGAATGATTTTAAGAAATCTCTGATCGGAGTATACTTTGGAAATGTATTTATCTTGGAACAGGTGCTTGGAAACGAGGGCGAGTTCGGTGGAAATTGTCTTGTTTTTAAAGGGGTTATTTTGAACGATTTGTTTTAATTGGAATCCGAAATCATGTCTGTTTAATGTTCTTTATTTTGAATGCATGCATTGGGGTAAGGGCCCATTTAGTGCCCCATTCGGGTCGGTCCCTTACAATTGGTATCAGAGCTCAGAGTCATAAATTCTGTAGTTTGACCTTTTGTTGTAGGTCATTTTCCCATGATCACTAGCACTCCGACAGTCATCAGGTATGCCTAAGTTTGCTATTTGTTGTAGAAAAAGGGTTAAGAATTTACAATACCTGTCATCTAGTGTATGCCTTGTGTAGTGTTGTGGAGCGGAGACGCAGCGGTGTTCGACTCGTTATTGGTTTGGGTTTAGAGCGCCATCATGCCAACTTCCCGCGAGTGTGTGATGTATGTTGTGGCTTGTTGTGGTATCCGAGGTAGGTTCGGATGCCCCCGGGACATCGTTCAGAGGAGGTAGAGATTGGACTCCCATAGGCCAAATCGTGGGCCCGATTGATGGTTTTCCCCTAGTGAGAGGGTGGAGGTGCTTTGCCTTGAAATGCCACTCCAAGAGAGGAGTTAGCTATGGTTGTGCTGATGTGGATGTTTGTGGAGCAGGTCCCCGTGTGGACTAGCCTGGGTAGCTCAAGTGTTGATCTTGAGCCTTGATAGATTATTTGGTTGCCCAGAGAGTGGTTGCAAGTTGGTAGCCTTCGAGGAGGTTGATGAGGCATCTTAGTGCTTCTGTGAAGTGTTGTTGTTTGCATCCAGTAAGCCAAAACCCTGTGGTTAAGGGTGCAGCAAGCAGTGTTCCCTTCGGACTGGATCCGTTGGTGGTTTCCTCAGTTGTTGGTAGAATTGAACACTCTTCTTTTGGTGAGCCCCTAGTCTAGGGCTAGTTGCTGCATGTTGAGAGAGCCGGCTAGAGCTTGTTGAGCATCATGTGGAGATGCAAGAGTAGGCCGTGAGCCTTTAGCTTGATGAGATGCCTTAGGCATAGTTGTTGGAGTTGAGCCCTCGTATGCCGAGCCAGAGTTCGTGTCACTTGAGGTTGTGACCTTGTGGCCCCGTTGGTAGTAAGATGTGGATTTGGTAGTAGTGGCACTTGAGGTGCATTGGTTGGTGTGCCGCCTTGGCACTAAATCTAGTTCAGGCCTGAGTTTGGCATGGGCATAGCAGATGGTTCTATGCCGTCCGGAGTTTAGCGTACTCCTTTAGCCTTGGATCCGTTTATGGTAATTGCACCTGTGTAGGTCGTGTAAAAGGGCTAGTTCAGTGGTAATCAAAGGACTTCAAGCGAAAGGATGTTCGAGAGGAGCCGGAGCCTTTTCCCAGTGTTACTGGAGGTTGAGTAAGTCAAGCAGGTTGTCGGTTGGTAAGTGTTAGTGCGCGTGCATCTCACGCTAGTGTTAAGGCCAAGAGATCTTTGTGGTTGGTAGTGCGGTCAACTACCTTCGAGTGCCTAAATCTCAGGAGAGTTGAGCATCGTAGAAGCAAGTTGGGTCCAGCTGAGGGACCATGAGTTGGATGTCTATGAGGTGAGTAGGATGCCTTGTGAGAGAAGTTGGATGCCTTGGGTAAGCACCCTTGGTAGAGGCTTGGTATAAAGTAAGTTCGGTTTGACATGGTTATGCTTTGGTAGAGCAAGGTTGCCACAGCTTCGAGCATCGTGTGGAGATGGAACGTTGGGTGTTCCGTTGATTGGTTGTACCTCTGCCAGGAGCTAGTGTGGCTTTTGGGAAAAGCATTTGTTAGTCTTGGATCTCTAAAGGAAGGTTGGGAGTTGTGCACACAAGTGTGTTTTGTGTGGTTCGTTCTGTGGCGAGAGTTTCAGATCCATGTAGGGTTTGCTTTGGGGATCTGGTGCTCAGTTCTTGGAAAAGTTGGACTCTAGGTGGATGTTGTAAGGCTTTAGTGAGGTGGTAAGAATACCATGCTCGTGGTATCAGGTTGTTGCTTAGGTAAGATTTGTTAAGTGGACCTAAGCTTGGTTGTCGGATCTTCTTGTTGATCGTCATGGCTGAGAGAGTTGTTCGGATCCTTCCTTGGATAGGAGTTATGTTGTGGTTGACGTCTGAGTAGGAGGATGACGCATTCGGTAGCGTTTCGGGTCCTCTTGGTTTCCAAGGAGTTGGAGTTGGCCAGCATGGTTGTGTTGCTGGAAAAAAGAGTTGTTGTTGTTCAGGCAGTTGGCTGTAGGCCGTTAGTGGGCAGTAGGTGTCGAGGGTTGTCGGAGAACCCTAGGTTGTGGAGAGCCTCCTTAGAGCTCAGTCAGGCCCAGGTAGTGAGTTTCAGTTGGTAAGTTGAAGCCGTGTAGTTTGTAGCCTCGGGTGAGATGCTGGCAGTCTTAGTAGCTTAGCAAGTTAGTATTGGTTTGGAGTAGAGTCCGGATTGGTTCCGGTATGGTGACAAGTTGATGCTTGGTGTTGAGCAAGGTGTGGATTGGAATTTCTAGAAGTCAGTTTTGCTTGTGGGGCGAATGGTTCGTGCCCTGTTGGTTGTCTTCCTGTTTCCAGGAAAGTTGAGAGTTGCCCCGTTGGTATTTGGAGGTTCAGTTCGTGGTGCACCCCTGTTGCTACCCCGTAAGATTTTGATCTTCTGGCTTTAGTGGAGCAAGACAGTGAGTGTAAGTGGAGCTCTCTGTTCTTCGGTGGTTTGCTCGTAGGAGCCGTTTCTTTCTAGGTTTGGCAGGTTACTACCGTCGGTTTGTTAAGGATTTTTCCGTTATAGCCTCGCCCCTCACTCGTCTGACGAGGAAGGGTGTCGAGTTTATTTGGGACAGTAAGTGTGATGAGAGCTTTGCGTGCTCAAGCGCGATTTGACTCAACACACGATGTTGGCGATCCGGGAGGGGACAGGTGGTTTCGTGGTTTACAATTATGCTTCCAAGTTCGTGTTGGGTTGTGTGTTGATGCAGCACGGGAAGGTCATTGCTTATGCTTCCCGTCAGCTGAAGCCATATGAGCAGAACTATCCGACTCATGATATGGAGTTGGCAGCAGTGGTGTTTGCACTGAAGATTTGGAGGCATTACATGTATGGTGAGCGGATTCAGATGTTTACCGATCACCAGAGCCTCAAGTATCTGTTTTCTCAGAAGGAATTGAATATGAGGCAGAGGAGATTGCAGCGAGAGTTTGAGCGGGCTGAGGTTGCAGTGTTGTTGGGTGAGGTTGCTGCCAGAGTAGCTCAGTTGACAGTTAAGCCATCGATCAGGCAACGGATTATCGATAGCCAGCTGAGTGACCCCGCTCTTAAAAGATTGGTTGACAGAGTTAGTGCTGACGGAGATTTTGACTTCGTATATTCACCAGACAGTGGGTTGGCTTACAGAGGCCGATTGTGTGTTCCGGATGTTGCAGGATTGCGAACAGAGTTGCTCTCAGAGGCCCATAGTTCTCCGTTTTCTTGGCACCCCGGGGGTACCAAGATGTATCAGGATCTTAAGCAGACATTCTGGTGGATGGGTATGAAAAGAGATGTTGCGGAGTTTGTCAGTCGATGTCTCACTTGTCAACAAGTGAAGGCACCCAGGCAGAGACCAGCCGGTTTGTTGCAGCCGCTGAGTGTGCCTTAGTGGAAATGGGAAGAGATCTCCATGGACTTTATTTCGGGTTTGCCGAGGACTCCGAGGAAGTTCTCTCAGATTTGGGTGATAGTCGATCGATTGGCTAAGAGCGCACACTTCTTTCCTGGTAGAGACACTTATACCGTGGAACAAATGGTAGCGATTGTTTTTGGAGCAGATCATTTGTTATCACGGTGTGCTGTGAGGATTGTGTCGACGTGAAGTGATTCGATGGCTTGTGTGTTGGATTTCCCGGGCAGTTGGGACAAGTACCTGTATCTGATGGGGTTTGCATATAATAACAGTTATCAGTCAACGATTCAGATGGCTCCATTCGAGGCTTTGTATGGTAAGCGTTGCCGATCTCCGGTGTTCTGGGAAGAGGTTGGTGACAGGCAGGTTTTGGGTCCCGAGTTGCTGCAGAAGATTAGAGCTCGTATGTTGACAACTCAGAGCAGACAGAAGAGTTACGCCGATGTTCGGCGTCGGGGTTTGGAGTTTGAGGTTTGGCAAGCGTGGAAAGCTGAGTCCCCATTTTGTTGGTCCATTGTGATTCCGGAGAGGATCGGCAAGGTTGCTTATCGGTTAGCTCTGCCTCCGTCATTGTCAGCAGTGCACAGTGTTTTTCATGTTTCGATGTTGAGACAGTACGTGCCGGATCCGTCGCACATTGTTGACTTTGAGCCGTTGCAGCTGAATGAGGAGTTGAGCTTCGAGGAAAAGCCAGTGAGGATTCTTGCTTTTGAGACAAAGACACTGCGTAATCGTGAAATCCGGTTGGTAAAAGTTCAGTGGAGGAGTCAGAGTTCAGAGGAAGCCACTTGGGAGCGGGAGGATGAGATGAGATTGCAGTATCCCGAGCTGTTCCAATCTTAAGTGACTTTCGAGGACGAAAGTCTTATAGGGGGGGAATATTGTAACGGCCCAGAAATTTCATCCCGGTCTTCCCGGGAGGCCTAGGGGCATTTTGGTAATTTTGGTCGGGCCGGCAGGGCCGGTTATGTAATTGTTAATTGCCGGAAAAATTATGAGTCGATTTGAATGGGATCGGGAATTTTGGTGAAGGCATTTGGGCTTGGAAAAAAGTAAAAATAAATAGGAAATTAAATAGCGCGTCGAGTGATATTCGAGCCAAGGACGCGCTGCAAGCTAGGCAAAGGGCGCTGCCAGCCGAGCCACTAGGCGTGTTTGTTATCTTAATCGCGCGATCTTGTATATAAACGTGGTTTCCTCTGCCTTTGATATAAAGGCCGATCGCCCGAGCTTTCTTCCCCATTTCTTCTTCTTCCTCGCGTTTCTCCTTCTCCGACCGACCGAGCTTTTCCTTGCGATTCCGTCCTTCTCCAGCTCCAATTCGACCGAGTTCTCCCTCCATTTTCGAAGTTGAGTTCCAATTCCAGAGGCGTGCAGGTAAGGTTTTCTTCCTCTCTTTTTCGATCCGAGAGTCCCGCTTCGGGCTTCCTTTTTCGCCGAGTCGAGGTGATTTGAGGTATGGGTTTTTGTGCAGCTAGTGTAGGGAGTTCGCCATCAAAGAATCGCTCGTCGAATCCTCTCGGATCGCTCGAATTCGTTTCCTCTTCATCGCCTCGTTCGCCCCTGTTTTTGCGTGCTCTGTCATTGCGCGACCCCGAGCCAGCCACGCTGCGTCGCCTCGCGCCCGCGCGCGCGCCTCGCCCAACTCCGTGTCACGCCGCGCGCCGTCCCAGCTGTGCCGCTCGCCCGCGCGCGCCCACCGCGCGCAGCCATCGCGCCCATTCCTGCGCCCCAGCGCGCCCAGCTAGCCCCGTTGCTGCCCCGCTTGTGCAATCGGCCCGTTCGTGCGTTCGTCGCGCCTCGTGAGTTGCTCCCGAGCTGAGCCTTGCTTATTTTATTATATTTAGGCCTATTGTGTGATTTTTATTGTGATTGATAGGTTCTCGATAGCTAGTTCGGGTTCGCTCGCCACTTAGGTTTTCGTGTCAATTCGTCCCCGACCAAGGTAGGGATTTCTTACCGGAGTTGTGTGGACCCTGCGATATTATATGTGATTGCTGATTGATTGCTTGTTTGTGTTTATTGACATGTGTAGCTAGGTTCTCTATTCTGAATTCCCGATTAGCATGATTTTCCTGATTAATTCTCATGTTAATCCATGCTAGGTTGTTCCTTTCTGGCATGCTCGTATCATTCCTTTGCTTCGTAGTATCATGCTAGGCTCGTTGTATTCTTATTGAACACGTATTGGATTTTATGGAATTGTTTGCTGATTGCTAGGGCAGGTTAGAGTTGCAGGTAGATAGCATCATCAGGGCCCGATGCATAAAGTACCTTGCATCCATGGCGGGGGACGTCGAGGCAGTGCTCGCCCCTGGACCGTGAGGATTAGATAACCCAAGCGGTAGGCCCCGCAATCTTGGGTGAGGGTGGCGGCAGATCGTTAAATGCCCCAACGGTCGGGATGATGACTTGGCATTGCCTCGCCCCCGGCGATCGGCACGTCCTCGGCGTGTTCGGCCGTAGCCCACGATTGCCACTGTTAAGGCAAGGGCGGCTTCTCGGTGTAAGCCTACCACGACCGTTCCTTGGCCCCAAGTGCGGTGGTTCAAGCCGTCATAGTTTACGCGGTCCAGTCTCACACCCCTATGTTAGTGACACCGATCCAAAGATTTAGTTAGGCGTGGTGGATGGACATGGGCGACTTGCCTTCGCACCGGCACTTCATAGTCTGCGCGCAGAGCACGCGGTGCATGCTTACGCTCATTTGGCGACGACCGAGAGCTCCTCGGGATTGTGAGCCGGTGTACTTTTTCGTCGACAGATGAAGCAGTGCCGAGGCCAGGACTTGTTTCTCGTATAGGGCGACTTGTGTGGTGATATTATTTCCGGACTAAGACCCTAAATTGGCATCCGAGGCCCAAGTGTGGGCTAAGCTATGTGCTCTATTCGTGTTTATACTCATAGCTTGCATACGCTCATCGAGATGACCATGTATATCGTATTGTACCCCGGTTGGGGATTCTTCTTGAGTAATTCGTTACTCACCCTTATTATTGTGGTTTTTCCACGGTGTAACCAAGTTGCGAGACAGGATGGTCAAGGAGGAGTGTGATCATGGGGCTCGATCATCAAACTCGATTTTGTGTTATGACTTTTATGTTTTATTTTCCCTTGAATGCATGTAGTGAGCACTGAGCCCTAGGATGTTTTTCGAATATTTTGTGGATTCCAGCATTATTGTATCTAGACATGTTTTGAATGATTTTAAGAAATCTCTGATCGGAGTATACTTTGGAAATGTATTTATCTTGGAACAGGTGCTTGGAAACAGGGACAGGTTCCAGGGAAATTGTCTAGTTTTTAAAGGGGTTATTTTGAACGTTTTGTTTTAATTGGAATCCGAAATCATGTCTGTTTAATGTCCTTTATTTTGAATGCATGCATTGGGGTAAGGGCCCATTTAGTGCCCCATTCGGGTCGGTCCCTTACAAGGTTCCCCTCGTTTCCGTGATGTTAACCCCCTTTGTGGCTTGTTTATTTTGTCTCTAACGAACGCTCGGCGTTGTTTTGTGTTTAGGTGCTCTCGGGTTTCATCGTTTCGGGTCGCCGTTTAGCTCGTGGGTTCCCATGGTGTTCCGATCGAGTCGTCGGAAAGGTAAGGAACTTCATTATGATTCGGATTTGTGGTTTAAAGCATGTGAATAGTGGCATGATAGAATTTACGATAATTGAATGTTGGATGACTTGTCACATGTATGCTTTGGTGTTGTTATTCACTGTGTGGACCTATTACTACTCGTGGTAGCACGAAATCATGTATAGCTCGTAAACTGTTACATCTCTATTGTTGTATATCTTGTGATCGTATCATCATTTCCCGATTGGCATCTTTGCTCGTATATGTGATGAACTGCTTATTTGTTTAACCTGTTGATTGACTGAATTGCCTTGGGTTTATGCATGTTCCATGTTGTTGACTTCATCCATATTTGACTATATACGTGCTGCCATGATTATGCTCGATTTCTTTGTTCGTTAACTAAAGGGTTGTGCGTATGTTTTTTTGGCATTAGAATAGCTAGTTCTGGTTACTTTGTTGACAACCTAGAGGAGCAGCTAGCTCACCCATTTTAGGACTCGTGATTGCATGATCGATATCTTGTTGTTGTTGTGACTCGATAGTGCCCCTTAGGAACCGAGAGAGGATATGGATCCTCTTTGCTGCGAGACACGTGGTTGGGTTGCACTAGCCTACTGGTTGACTTTTTCCTCCGACCAAGGGGTCGGATCTCATCCATGTGTCACCTTGTGTGCGGAACAACTTGTTCCTTGGTTGTTGAGCACACGTTGCGGGTCGCACCAACCCTCGGGCGGGCCAGGTGCACTTGCATAGGCTAGGCTAGATCTCGGGTGACTCTAGTCCTAGTTATTATCTCTCGGTGTGTACTCGTGGAACCTCATAAGCTGTGTGCATGGTTCCACCAGGTTACCTTCCCAGTACATTGGAGGGGGGGTCGGTCATGCCGTGCTTGTCCCTGAGACTACTGGAAGAGGCCACTGAGACAGATGGTGCGGAGGAATGCCTGTCGGTGAGCCTGCATGCATTAGTGGGGATGTTGTCTGCAGGCAAGTCGGTCCTCCTGCATGCTAAGGGTTAGCAGTTGGCGCCCCGGGCCCGAGATTTAGGAACCCTGCAGTTTTCCTTTACTCGTGGCTCTCCCTGACAGGGTCAGGTGATATTTACTCGACATTGTGTATGCTCTGGCTGACACGACTCTTATGTCGTTGTCCAGACCCGAGGTTTAGGGATGTTGTGCGTTTCCCTCACTCGTGGTCCTCTCCGATAGGGTCGGGTAATTCTCTTGGCATTGTGTATGCTCTTGCTGACACGACTCGTGTGTCGTAGTCTCGACCTGAGGTTTAGGGATGCTGTGTGTTCCCCTCACTCGTGATCCTCCCCGACAGGGCCAGCTACCCTGAGACATTAGAGTATGTCTCCGCGAGCACAGCGTTATGGGTCCCTAGTAGAGGTCAGGCTACCCGAGGCATGCCTCCACTGGTGCACTTTGGCTGGTCCCTGACAGAGGTCAAACTACCCCCGAGATAATTGTGATTTCCTGCACGGTATGGGACGTGTCCGACCCGAGGTTTGGAGAACTTGTGTGTTCTCCTCACTCGGGGTCTTTGCTCTGACCTTGGTCAGATAATTACTCGGTATTTAGCAGTAACTTGTTCATGGCTTGCACGCCGTCATTTGACATTGTTTGCTCGTGACCGGCCTAAGGGCCGGCCACACATGAACGAGGCATTTAGCTTCAGTTGTCGTATCTTCTAACTTGTTTTCTGTTTGCATGCTTAACCCCATGATGGGGCTCCTTACTGGGTATATTTCGATATCTCACCCCTTACATTTTCAGGTACTGGTCCATTCCGAGGTGGCTAGGCTGGGAGCTGGATCGATCATGGACATGGTGTCGACATTTCTTTTCTGCATCGTTTACTTGTGTCAAACCATATGTTTTTACGTTTTAAACTCTTTTGAACCGTATTTGTTTTGAATTATCGAGATCCCGAACTTTGTATGTTTTTGAACTATTAGCACCGTTTTCATGTTTTATGAGATTTGTTAGAAAAACGCATGTGATTAACAAATTGGTTTTGAGGATTTTAATATGCATGCACCCGTAACTCCCCAATAGAGTATTTTAGGAAGTTGGGTCGTTACAGTTTAATATTATATTTTTGGGTTAATTATAAATATGTAGAATACCAAAGAACCAAACATGCCCTCAAATTTACCTCTGAACTTTGAGTAACCCCGAACTTTAAAAAGTTTTAAAAATAAGCTAGTCTTAAAATTTTGTTTATTATTACAATTAAAATTTATAATTCATTTATAATCTTGTAATTTATTTAAACTTCTGAGTTTAAATTATCAATTGCAAATATAACATTAATTTGAAAATTTAAAGCACGCTACAACGAACAATACGATATTAGTTAGTTTAAGCTAACATTTAATGACTTTTTAATAATTTTATGCATCTAAAAACAAAGGTAAAATGATTACCAATAATCTTATAGAAATATATTAAGAAATTAATTTACTAACAATTCAATTAATTAAATAATTATTAATATTGACATGAAAGTATCAATAAGTTAAAAATAAAAAGATAAAAAAGTGCAATTAAAATATGTAGCAGTTAGCGGGTGTACAAAATCTAGTTGGATTATAGGTATTTTTTTGGATCAACCACACTTTTTGGGTTGGCCAAGCCCTCAACCCTTCCAACCCTATGCATAGAATAACCCAACCCAACCCTAATCTCAAGTTGTATTAATCTCATTCATATATAAAAAAAAAGAACTCAATTCATTTCCCATAAATATGTAAACAATATATGTGTGTATGTATATATATATGTATGATACTTACAAAGTCTAGGTTACAATATCTTATTAACATATGTTCCTTACCAATATGCTGAACTCATGTTATTAATTAATTCACACACATTTTCTTTATTTATTTATATATTTATGAGGTATGAATTGGTTTTTTTATATAGGAAAAATAAGATTAATACAACTCAAAAACTCAATCCAACCGGAAAATATAAGGTTGGGTTTGTTAAAGATCTCACATCGGAAATAGTGGAGACCTCATAACAATATAAAAGAAATATGGGTTACTCCACCTATGATCAATTGGTTTTAAGGTGGAACCTGATATAATATAATATGGTATGAGGACCCATTAAACCCAAACAGGTATTCGATGGGTATGAGTGGAACCCATATAACCTAGGATCTCAATTTGAAAGTCTTTATGAATTGTCGAAAATTTATAGTTTACCTTCGTAAAGTTTGACACATTAAATTCAAATATTTGAAAAGCTAAATTATTTCAATTTTATGTTTTTTTTAAATCAAGGGTATTTTTTAAACTTTTTAAAGTTCAAGGGCATTTTTTAAACAAAATCTTAATGGTTTCTATCCAAAATTAACGGTAAGGATATTTTTGAAACATTTTGTAAAGTTCAGGAGTACTTTGAAACTTATCAAAGTTTAGAAGTAAGTTTGAAAAAAATATGATAATTTGAGGGTATATTTGATACTTTAGCCATAATTGTATGATCATGAGGTTTGTACACAATTTGAAAAAAACACAAGTTTTGTAAAACACACGCAAAAAAATCTGAGCAAGAAGCGTAATTTGATGGAATGTTTTTTTAAATCTTTGCGACCTTGTTCAAAATCAACTCCCATTTGATTTTTTTAAATCTATTTTTATAAACGGCTCAAATAGTTTTTTTTTTAGTGCAAGTTAGGGAGGGGATTAGTTTTCAACTTTGATATTTTTATGTATATATTTATATTATAATATAAATGGGAAAACGTGATGGGGAAATATTCTTCGTCCCTCATTTATATCTTTTTTTTGTCTTATTTACTTTCACCGACCTATGTTTAAGAACATGTAGTCAAGCCTTTTAATTTTCATTTCCACTTCGAAGTAAAATTCTCTTTATCTATCATGATTGACATTCGGTTTGATTATTGTCTCGAAAAGGTGGAGAAATTGATATGAGATATGGTGGATTAGCATATGAATGAAGAACCATTGCAAAGAAATGGTAAAAAAGACAAAAAGTAATTTTTTTGGGTCCAAACTTGTAACGGCCCGGAAATTTCATCCCGGTCTTCCCGGGTTGCCCAGGGGCATTTTGGTAATTTGGTCGGGCCCGACAGGGCCGGTTATGTCTTTGCTAATTGCCGGAAAAATTATGAGATGATTTAAATGGGATCGGGAAGCTTGGTGAAGATAATTGGGCTTGGTAGAATGCGAAAAGAAATTAGGAATTAAATAGCGCGTCGAGTGAGATTTAAGCCAGGGTCGCGTGGGAAGCTAGTCGAGTGTCATTGCCAATCGAGCCACCGGGCGTCTTTGTTAACTTAAACGCGCCAGCTTGTATATAAGCCTGTCTTCGTGCGTTTGGTTTTAAAACAGCCCGCCCGAGTCTTCTTCTTCCCCATTTCTTCTCTTTTCTTCTTCGCGAATCTCCTCCGACCGACAGCGATTTTCCTTCGCGATTCCTCCCCCTCCAGCTCCATTTCGGCCGAGTTTCCTCTCCCAAATTCGAAGTCGATCTCACTCCGAGCAGCTGGTAAGTTCTTCTCCTTCTCTTTTCCTTCCCCTTCTCCCCTGTTTCCGATTTCTTCCTTGCCGGCCGAGTTGAAGCGAGTGGCTTGTAGGTTTCGTGCGGCCAGCCAAGGGAAAGTGAACCAGCAGCAAATCGCTCGTCGAATCTCGCCAAAACGCCCGAATTCGAGTTCGTTCTCCTCCATCACGCCACTTTGTGTTCGCCTCGTCGCAAGCAGGTTGGTGGCGCGCGCTGTCGCGTGCCTCCCGCAGCCTCACCGTGCCGAGCAACGCGCGCGCGCGCCGAGCGCCTGTGTCGCCTCGCAACGCTCCGTCCGTCGCTCGCCAGCTTTAGCTGCAGCCGCCATCGCTCGCTTGCTTGCAAGACGCAGCCGCGCCTGGCCGCTATATGTCGCCGCACTGCGGCCGCGGCGCCGGTAGCAGCCAAGATACACCAACGCGCCACCAGCCTATTCTTTGCCTCGTTCGTGCAATCGACTCGTTCGTGTGTTCGTCGTGCCTCGTGAGTTGCTCCCGAGCTGAGCCCTGTTTATTTTATTATATTTAGGCCTATTGTGTGATTTTTGTTGTGATTGATAGGTTCTCGATAGCTAGTTCGGGTTCGTTCGCAGCTTAGGTTTTCGTGTAATCGTCCCCGACCAAGGTAAGGATTTCTTACCGGAGTTGTGTGGACCCTGCGATATTATATGTGATTGCTGATTGATTGCTTGTTTGTGTTTATTGACATGTGTAGCTATGTGCTCTAATCTGAATTCTCGATTAGCATGATTTTCCCGGTTATTTCTCATGTTAATCCATGCTAGGTTGTTTCCCTCTGGCATGCTCATATATGTTCTTGTTTCGTAGTATCATGCTAGGCTCGTTGTATTCTTATTGAGCACGTATTGGATTTTATTGAATTGTCTGTTGATTGCTAAGGCAGGTTAGAGTTACAGGTAGATAGCATCATCCAGGCCTGATGTATAAAGTACCTTGCATCCATGGCAGGGACGTTCGAGACAGTTCTCCGTCCCTGCACCCCGTGAGGGATTAGCTAACCCTACCGGTAGGCCCTGCAATCTTGGGTGAAGGTGGCAGATTGTTAAATGCCCCAACGGTCGGGATGATGACTTGACATTGCCTCGTCCCCAGCAGCCGGCATGTCCTCAGCATGTTTGGCAGTAGCCCCTGATTGCCACCTGTTAAGGTAAGGACGGCTTCCTGGTGTAAGCCTACCACGACCCGTTCCTTAGCCCCAGGTGGGGTGGTCCAGGTTGACATAGTTTACGTGTCCAGGTCTCACACCCCTATGTCAGTGACACCGATCCAAAGATTTAGTTAGGCGTGGTGGCTGGACATGGGCAGCTTGCCTCTAGACCCGGCACCCCCCATAGTCTGCGATGGCGCGCGGTGCATGCTTACGCTCATTCTGGCCGACGGAGAGCTCCTCGGGATCTTGAGCTAGTGTACCTTTCATCGATGATGAGACGGTGAGGCCGAGACTTGTTTCTCGTATAGGGCGTATTGTGTGAAGGATTGTGTGGAGGATTATTCCGGACTAAGGCCCTGAGTTGGCATCCGAGGTCCAACTATGGACTCAAGCTATGTGCTATATTCTGTGTTTATATTCATAGCTTGCATACGCTCATCGAGATGACCATGTATATCGTATTGTACCCCGGTTGGGGATTCTTACTGAGTAATTCGTTACTCACCCTTATTATTGTGGTTTTTCCACAGGTAACCGAGTTGCGAGACATGATGGCTGAAGGAGGAGCTGTGATCATGGGGCCCAGTCATCAAACTCTGATTTTGTGTTATGACTCTTTATGTTTTATTTTCCCCTGAATGCATGTAGCCGGGCACGGAGCCCTAGGATGTTTTCTAAATGTTTTGTGGATTCCAACATTGTTGTATCTGGACAGGTTTTGAAGGATTTTAATAAATCTCTTATCAGAGTAAACTTTGGAAATGTATTTATCTTGGAACAGGTGCTTGGAAACAGGGACAGGTTTCAGGAAAATTGTCCGTGCTTTGAACTGAATGTTTGAATGTTTTGTTTTAAATTGGAATCCGAAATCATGTCTGTTAATATCCTTTACTTTGAATGCATGCATTGGGGTAAGGGCCCATTTAGTGCCCCATTCGGGTCGGGTTCTTACAAAACTTCATGACTGTCAGTACAACAAAATACTAGTTGGGTTATGCTGATTTTAATAATACAAAAAGTAATTGAAATTGCAAGAGATTGATCCCTCTTATTTTTGTTTTTTGAAAAAACAACCGAGAATTAATTAACCCAAAGCTACAAAGTTTTTACAATCCTTAACCAAAGCAGAGGCAATATGAGGGGGGAGACAACCCCTCAAAAAGGTAGACCCCTCATCCCCACTTCCAGAGATGTCCAAGGAAAAATTAAAGAGACAAGACATAGAGGCATGAGCAAGAAGATCTGCGACATAGTTGCACGACCTCAAACAATGGGAAAAAGAAAGGTTTCCCAACAAAGGGATAGATTCCCTGATATCAACAATTAAATTGTTGAACTCCGTGAGATCTCTAGAATCTGTCGAAATAGCATCAATAACCATTGAAGAGTAAGATTCGATCAAGATCAGCGGGAGAGGCCGGAGACCCCTCAAACTAAGCTCCCTAATTCCACACAGAATGGCAGCAACTTCCATATGATGAACATCCACCCCTAAAACATCCACCGATGCTCCCATCATGACTGGTTGGCCCTCGCAATCCCGAATCGCCCACCCAAGACCGCCTTTCCTAGAGCCATTCCAAGCTGCATTGACATTTAGCTTCCACAAACAACTAGGAGGAGGCTTCCACCCAACACAGCTCCTCGGCACAACCAGCACACAAAGACCCACCGAGCCTGCCACAGAAACAGAGTCAAGAACTTTAGAAATCACCACAGTGGAAACTTTTAGTTGGGTCTCTACCATTGCTATGACACACTAGGTTTCTGAAGTGCCACATTCCCTAGAGCACAAAGAGGGCTTTATGCCTTTCAGAGAGGGGCAGTTTATCACAGAAACCCAACCAAAACTCCTCGCCATAACTAACATTACGAAAATAATATGAAAGATCAAGAAATTTGGGGAAGAAAATTTTCCAAGCAGATATAACTCCTTTACAATTTTTAATCATATCCTTTTACAATTTTTAATCAAGTGCAAATATTTCTCCCTTTCCTTAAGGAAAACAAGACACCAAGTATTAATATCGATGCCTCTCATATAAATATTCTCATTTGTAAGGATAGCATTTTTAAGTAAATTCTAAGCACCTATTTTAATCTTGGGATGAGCAGCCAAAGACCAAAAGTTTTTCCATAAAGATTATGTGGCCATCATATTCGAAGAGTAAGTCTCATCATGGCGCCTCTCCTCCCCAGCAAGGAAGTAGGCACTTTTAACCGAGAACCTTCCTTTGAGATCATTAGCCCATATAATTTCATCCCTGAAATTCGAGTGACTAAGCGGAATTTTCAAATTTTCCTTAGCCAACCTACTAGGAAAAGCATCAACAACCAACTTTTTGTTCCAAGAACCGTTATTCGAAATCAGCTCAACAACCCTCTTATCCTTCCAACAAGGATGGATTCCTTCTAACCTACGAAACCCACCCATCACAAGCCAGGGGTCGTTCCAAATAAAGATCTTTCTGCCATTCCCAACTTTCTACCGATACCCCCTCATAAAAAGCTCTTTTCCCCAAACAATGCTCTTCCGACTCAGCCAATGAGCTTTGGACTTTGATATGATCCAGGATCTAGATTATATCAAAAGATAAAAGAATAAAGATAAACCAAGTTTTGATAGGAACTTGGAACCTCCCTTCTCAAGAGAATCTCTTGAGCCCTACAATAATTCACTCAATAACTCATTTAACAATTGGATGCCTAAATCCTAACCTAACACACTCTATTTATAACAAAATCCTAACTTACTCCCCAAGTAATTGCTAACATATAGCCCTAGGCCCAACCTTATCAATACCCACCCCTTTAAAGCACCTTATCCTCAAGGTGGGCATACACAAAAATAGAAAAATGAATTTTTTTTTTGCGGCAGCAGCGACGCGTCGGTGGTGGAGGAAACCGCGGCGTTGGTGGCGATGGCGGTGGTGGAGGTGGTGGCAAAGGTGGCGGCAGTGGTGGTGGCTATGGCGATGGCGGTAGCGGTGGTGGCGGCAACAATGTCAGAGGTGGTGGCGGCGATAGTGGTGGCAGAGGTGGTGACGGTGGAAGCGCTGGCAGAGGCGATGACGACGGAGGTGGCGGCAACGATGTCTGAGGTGGCGGCGGCGATGTAAAAATCCTAGCCGTCACTTTTTCTTCCACGACCTTCTTTCTTCCTTGAATCCTAGCTTTCATCTCTAATCTTCTTTGTTCTCGTTCTTCTCTAATTTCTTTTCGAATGGAATCAAACAAGGCCATCAAACTTTGCAACCCTTCTCGGAATGAATGAATCTCTTCTTGATTCATCTCTACACCCAGGAATCGAATGGCTCTGATACCAATTGATATGCTACAGGATCTAGATTATATCAAAAGATAAAAGAATAAAGATAAACCAAGTTTTGATAGTAACTTGAAACCTCCCTTCTTAAGAGAATCTCTTGAGCCCTACAATAATTCATTCCAGAACTCATTTAACAATTGGATGCCTAAATCCTAACCTAACCCACTCTATTTATAACAATATCCTAACTTACTCCCCAAGTAATTGCTAACATAGAGCCCTAGGCCCAACCTTATCAGACATATGGTCAGCATTGGCCTCCCCCCACCAGAACTTAGAGAACATGCCCTCGAGCTCCTCATTAAAAGACTTCGAAAGTTTGAAACAGCTCATAGCATACGTCGGGATTGCTTGACCAACGACCTTAATTAAAACCTCTTTGCCCCCTTTTGAGAGGATCTTCCCTTTCCACCCCTGAATACATCTCCCCACTTTACTCTTAATATAATTAAAAAGCTATTTTTTGTTTCTACCGTTTTGAGAAGGCACCCCTAGATGGATTCCTAAGTTTCTAGTAGACTTAACCCCCAAACACATCACAAAGAGCACCAGAAAGACCATCCCTCACATTCTTACTAAATTTCACCGTGGACTTATCAAGAATAATTGTTTGACCCGATGCAAGCTCATAAGTTTTAAGTACATTCTTGATAGATCTGCAATCCTCCATCGTAGCCATAAAAACAACAAACTATCATCAGCGAAAAATAAGTGAGAAATGGAAGTGCAACGATTATTAATTTTTAAACTTGAGAAAGAAGAGATAGATTCTTCCCTATCCAACAGCACCGAAAGCCCTTCAGCACAAATATGGAACAAGTAGGGAGAAAGAGGATCTCCCTGTCTGATGCCTCTACTAGTCACGATTTTCAGATGAGGGCTTCCATTCAGCAATATTGAGTTAGAAACGGACGAGATACAATTCATAATCTTCTTGATCCAAGTCTGAGAAGAACCAAGCTTTGACATCATTCTACTCAAGAAGCGCCAGTAAACTCTGTCGTAAGCCTTACTCATATCCACCTTAAGAGCAGCCAGACCATTAGCCCCCTTTTTTTTGGAATTAATTGTGTGACTGCACTCTTAAGCACCACATTGTTCGAAACAAGCCTTCCAGGAATAAAAGCATTTTCACTAGGAGAAATCCTCTTGTTTTTTTTTTTGTTAGGAAACACAATCCATTTTGGATAATTTAGTAGTGACGTGTACTGTAATGTTTAAAACATATTATTTACAAGGGGAAACTTTATATTTGCTTCATATATTAAAAAAAGATCAAAATTTAGTTTCATAATTTAATATTTAGTCTACAAACTTCGTGATTGTTAACAAATTTTTTGAATCTAATGAATAATTTAGTCCATATTTCACCATTGTTCCGATTAATAAGTGCTTACCACTTTGACATACAATTTTATTGCTTTATTTTGAAAGCTGAAAAAGTTTTTAAAAAATTGAAATTGTATTTTGAATTTTGGTATAAAATTCAAATGACTTTTAGAGAAGGTAAATGCTTGTCAAAGTATAATTTAATTGGTACATTAACAATAACAAAATATATAGTCTAGTCGTATAAAATATTTTGCAAAATAAATAAATAATAATAATAATAGCTTTTAATTGTTTAACTTTTGTCAAAATATCGTGTGAAAATTCGAGTTATTATTACTTAATTCTTTTGGCATATTAATCTAGGTTAAATATTATTATGGTCCCTAAACTTTATCTTTGTTTTATTTTTAGTCTATGAATTTTTAAATATCTAATTTTAATCTTTTAATCATGATTTTTATTCTAGTTGCAAGACTTTCGAATGTTTAATTTTAATATATTAACTTTGCATTTTGTTCCATTTTAATTTTAGTCCCTTAACTTTGCATTTTATTCCATTTTAGTCTCTCACACATACAAAAAGCCGTAAACTTTCTGTTAAAACAAAAAAGACCTTCTCTCCTCAACTCCTCTCTCTCACTAAACTCTCCCCACTCTCTTTCTTTATCTCATTTTTAGTTTTCTTTTTCTTAATTTAAAAACAGTTTGATCTTAAAAATTGATATTTGACATAATTTATTTATTTGGGAGCATTATATTAATACTTTTATGTTGAGTTTTCGGAACTAAATTTTAATTTTCTTAATTTATAATTTTTTTTAATTGGAGTCTAAAAAGGGTATGGATTGCTTCTTCGTTCTCTTGCCATATTATATTTTAATTTCATAAAATAGAAATGCATGTTTTACCTTCCGAAAGATACATATTCACCAACTGAAAATAAAGTTTTCTTTTAAGCAACTTAAATAAAGTTATGATACAAGACAAGACATTTTGACTTTATATTTCATTTTTATCTTTTATATATATATATATATATATATGAATGTTTTTTATCCAGTCTTGTTTCCATTTTTTTTTCTCTTAAATTATATATAGGTTTAAATTACAAACCACTCAAACAATAATTTGATTCACTTTAAATATACATCATCTCAACAACTATTTTGAAATTGAAACAAAAAAACAAATAGAAGTTAAACTATTAAACAAAACAAAAATAAGAAATAATAGATAAAATCTATCAGTTAGTTTTTTTTTTTAAAAAAAGATAAATTATATCACAATTAGTTAAAAAAATTCATCCAAGTATCATATATTTCTAATTTTGAAATTAGACGAACTAGTACCAATTCTAGAAATCAAACTCGTGACCAAGGAGTGGAAATGAATTAACATCAAATCACACAACCAATCGCCCACCAACCCATTCAATTAATGTATCATATATTTTAAGAAAACAAAATATTCTGTTTTTTTTAGGTAAAGAAAACAAAATATTTAAAACGAAGAGGCAAATAATAACCATTTTCTTACTTTTTTTCTTTTCAAAACTAGGTTCAAAGAAATAATTGAATCACGCTTAAATTTTTATTTAAAAAAATGCTTCTAAAATATTAAATGGAAGAGAAAATTAACTTTTTAATCTATTGATTTGGAGTTTAGTTTTAATTTGGCGTACTTATATTTAAAAAATAAATATTTTTACCTCATATTTTAATGCTCATATTTTGTCTCTATATTTCAAAATTGAGTACTTTTATCCTCTTAATAATACTCATTTTGTCCCTAGATTTGTGATTTAATTTTAATTTAGTCTCTATATTTCAAAATTGAACATTTTTACTCATGACACTTGATAATGCTCACTTTTAAATTCACATTAAAAGCAAAAATAATCAATTTATTAATATTTTGGAATTTAAAATTAGTTTAGTTAACATTACATTATATATCTAAAGATTTTGTTATCTCAATAATTAAAATTGTGAACTTTATTAAAATATAATGAGTAAAGTTATTAAAATTTTAAATATTGCCTATTATTTTGATTTAAAAAAAAGTATATGCCTAAAATAAATTGGACCCCAAACTTAAACACCAAAAAAATTTCTCCCTAAATACATACTGTTCACACGAGATTTCCGGAGAAATTTGGTTTCGTGGAGTTGAACTTGAATTTTAGATGAGTTTGCGAAAGTGGTCGATCTCTATGCTTGATCCTCTGATTCGTTCTCTCTGAATGGATATTCTTGGTATGAAGAGCAATTGGAAGAACAAAATATGTGTTTTTCGTATACAACTGCTCGTTTATGGAACTATTTGTCTTTCGAAGTAATTTTTGCCTTCAAAACGGCGTTTGATCTTTAGAACCGTGGAGAGACCTCAACAAATGTGAATTCCCTCTCTAGTTCCAAAAATTTTCCACCCTTTGAAATGAAGAGAACTCCTCTATTTATAGAGTTCTCATGCATCATGGGCTTGGGCCCTAATGGGCCTTTGGGCCTGACCCATGGGCTTGGCCTTTTGGGCTTGAATTTCATGGTTGGTTCACTGAGTGCTGGTTTTATTTTGGCTCAAATTCAAGATAAACCAATTTTTTTATTTAAATTAATTTTGAGAAATATTGTCCCAAAATTTAATTTAATTTCGCCATTAAATTTGAGATAATGACGTGGCAGCTTGTAATTGACCGAAATTTCTCCGTCAACAAATGCCCCCTTTTCGCAGGTTTATGCACAAATATGTGTGGATGAATCTCGAAAACTATGGTATCGAGTCGAAGCACAAACTTGTTTATTCTTTCTTCAGACCTCAATTCTATGAATTGTCAGTTTAACCGAAGTGTATGAGTTTAGGTCATAATTTCGATTGTTTCAACATTTTTTTCTTTCATGCCAATCAATCACATTCCGAAATTTGGTGAGAATCATGATTTTCTATGTTTGGCGTGAAAATTTTGGATTTAGTAGAATTTATGCTCCACTCAATTCCAAATTGATTTTTTTTCTTTTTTTCTTTTTTTTTTCTTTTTTTTTTTTGGCAATGTGAAAACCTTAACCCAATTTTGCATTTGAATGAGCAAAATTTAAACGACGCCTATATTTGGATAAAATTTAAATTCTATAATTTTGATAGAATTAATTTTATCAAGTATGAAATCGGGGTAAGATTTGAGTTACACCCAATTATTTTGGACAAATTCTACTTAAATTGGAAGTAAAATTCGAAGAGCAATTTTCAATCTAGTTTCACGGGATTGATAGAGTGAATAATTTCTTTGACTTGTAAACTCAGGGGAGAATTTGATAAAATGTTTGAGATTTAGTAGAATTATGTTCTACTCAATTTCAAATTGACTTTATGGCAACACTAAAGTTTAACCAAATTTGTATTTGAATTGGTAAAACTGGAATGATGCCAATGCTTGAGATAAAAATTAAAATTCTATAAATTGGATAGAATTAATTTTATCGAGTTTGAATTGATGTAAATAAATCTTGAATCCAACTTAAAGAATCTAAAGTTGTATCCAAATTATTTAACTTGTGGGGGAGAAGTGAATTCCCCCAGTATTTGGCCAAACAAGCAAAATTTCACTTGTGTTTTGATTTTGAATTGCACAATTTCAAATTTGAGAAGTTCAAATTTTTTTTTATGCATTTTCTCCATGCCAATCAATCAAATTATGAAATTTGGTCAAAATTATGATTTTCTTTACTCGGCATGGAAAAGTTTGAAATTTTAGTAGAATTTATGCTCTACTTAATTTTGAATTGACTTTATGGGTAATGTCAAAGTCTCAACCCAATTTATATTTGAGTGAGTGAACTTTAGACTATGCTTGTACTATGGATAAAATTTAAATTCTATAATATGGGTAGAATTAATTTTATCAAATTGGAATTGAAGGTAAAACGTGAGTTACACCCAAAACTTATTGACTTGGAAAAATTTGGTTGCCCCCACGATTTTGAATTGATAAAACTTTCACTTTTGACAATTGTACAACTTAACATCCTAGAAGTTGAACAATTACTAAAGTTTATATTAAATGAACATGGAACTTTAAATTGGCTCGAGTGAAAATGGACTCTTCATGCCTCTTGAATATGGTGGGGCCTCCAAGTTTGATGTCAAAATTTTGAAATAATTGAAATTTCAAATGCACTTTCAAATTTGTTCCATATTTCCTTTAACTTAGAAATGAAACAAATAATAGAACATGTATTGAAATGCCTAAAAGCAGAATTGAATTTAGCTTGAATTTGAACTTTAAATTCTATCAGTGTATGCCTCATCTTGGGTTTTATGCAACACTTCTCAATTGGCTTGTGAACTTGATTTTAAACCTATGCTCTAACTTGATGAATCTTGAGCTTACTTCCCAAATAAATTGTCAACAAATCTCAAAATAATTTAGGGTTGCTTCATAAACTGACATTTGTCCTACCTTTAATTTAAAATGTGGAACAAATGTAGGAATATATCTTGAATAAGATCTTGATTGGGTGAAAGAGCTTGGACTATGCCCACATTATTGGAACTTATTTGGATTTGTTGCCAAGATTTCGATTTGGAATAAAATTTAGAATATGCCCAATTTTTTTGCTTGAATTTGAAAGGATTGTCCGTGATATTGACAAACAATTTGCTAGGAATTTGAATTCAACAGAGCTTTGAGTTTCAATGCCAAGCATAATCCACCGATAATTGCCTTACAGAACAAATTAAAAGGGATTCCAACATTTTACCTCAATCCAATTTACCTTTAAACTTGACTTCGTATGGGTAAATAAAAATCTTTGAATTAATAAAAGTTAAATGCAATTTAAATTAAAATCAAATTAAGATTTTAACTTAAATACATATTATTTTGCACGTAACTCTTATTAAAGTCAAAGAGAATTATATCATTTTTCATATCTTTTTTTAACTACAGTGGATTTCTTTGGTTAGATCTCTAATTCAAAGGAATATTTAATGATACCTAAACGATAGATTTGAATCCAAACAAACCTGCAACTTCATATTTATCAAAATCTACCATTCTTAGAAGATCTTCTGCAATATTTAAGGAATCTTGATATCAATACTTCCCTATAAATACTTGATTAACCAGTTTAATTCAATTTCATGGCTGCAATTTCAAAGTTCAGCTTCTTTTCCACATATTCATGGCTGCAACATTTTTTTTTTCATATGTTCTTTGGCTGCATCTTATATTTTTTTCCTTTCAATCCTTCTTCCATCTGCAAAGGGAAAGATGTAGCCTTTTTTCTTTCTCTTGATATTTGTCACAGTAACCCTATTGCAGCAACCTCTATGTTTGTGTTTGCATCCATCACAATCAAATACCTCCTTGGCGTGTCCAATTTTTTGTTGAACATCAGAGGATTGCGAGCTTTTTGCTTCATTCATCTTTATATCTCTTTCCTCCATTATTATCAATTTTGAACTTAAACTTAACTGGTTACCACTTTATTATTTTTATTTATTTTATATATATATATATATTTTTCAAATGGCAGTAACTTTCTTTTCCTTCGCATATAGTTTTCTCAATTTTTATTTTCTTGCCCATAATATTTCTCTGAATCTCACACCTTCTCCATTACTTTTTTTTTAGTTCGTCCCACACTGCAAGTGCATGGAATGGGTGGAGGCTGTTGCTAAAACCTAAAAGCATTAGGGCTTTTTTTTTATTATTATCTTAGTTTCGCTTTTCAAATTCACTAGATAAAATGGCAGTAACTAAATTTAGATTTTTCAAATGGCAGTAACTAAATTTAGATTTTTTTTTGTAGAATCATGCTTTTTGCAACCATTCATCTATGACAATGCCATCCATGAAGTCGAAGTCATGTCATCCATGATGTCGAAGTCATGCCATTCATATCATCCATGAAGTCGAAGTCATGCCATCATGTCATATCTTGTCAACATGCTGCCTCGCTGTATCTCACCGACATGCCACCACATCGTATCTTGCTGACACGCCGCCATGCATTGCCACCATGTTGTCATGCCGAATCTTACCGACACGCCGTTTCTTGCCGACATGCCACCACGCGCGATTCATGTTGTCTTTTGCCGCCATGCCGACTCATGCCACCATGCCGATTCATGCCACCATGCCGTCTCTTTTCGCCATGTCGATTCATGCTGACTCATGCCGCCATGTCGATTCATGCTAACTCATGTCGCCATGTCAACTCATGTCGACTCTTGCCGCCATGCCGACTCATGCAGACTCATGCCGCCATACCGACTCATGCCGACTCATGCCACCATGCAGTCTCTTTTCGGCATTCCGATTCATGCTGACTCATGCCGCCATGCCGATTCATGCTAACTCATGCCGCCATGTCGACTCATGTCGACTCTTTCCGCCATGCCAACTCATGCAGACTCATGCCGACATACCGACTCATGTCGACTCATTCAGACTCATGCCGCAATGCTGACTCTTGCCGCCATGCCGATTCATGCCGAATCATGCCGCCATGCCGATTCATGTCGACTCTTGCCGCCATGCCGACTCATGTCGACTCTTGCCACCATGCCGACTCATGCCGACTCATGCCGCCATACCGACTCATGCCGACTCATGCAGACTCATGCCGCAATGCCAACTCTTGCCGCCATGCCGATTCATGCCAACTCCTGCCGCCATGCCGACTCATGCAGCCATGCCGACTCATGCTACCATGCCGCTTCATGTCGACTCTTGCCGCCATGCCTACTCATGCAGCTCATGCGACTCATGTCGACTTCTGCTGCCATGCCGACTCATACCGCCATGCCAACTCTTGCCGCCATACCGACTCATGCCGCCATGTAGACTCTTACCGCCATGTCGATTCATGTCGACTCATGCTGCCATGCCGACTTTTACCGCCATGCCAATTCATGTCGACTCTTGTTGCCATGCTGACTCATGCAGCTCATGCGACTCATGTCAACTACTACTGCCATGCCGACTCATACCGCCATGCAGACTTATGCCTTCATGCCGACTCTTGCAGCCAACATAGCGGTGGTCACTGCCCCATATAAAGAGGTTTAAGGTTGACAAGTTGTCATTAAGACTTCCCATCTCATAAAGATGTTATAAATGACCCTATGCGATAAGAGACCTTGATGATGCTAAGAGAGACCTTTGTCGCAATTGACACTATAAAAGACTCTTATCCCATATGAACTTGAAGGCGAAGTCATTCAAGCCATCTGTCAGCACTTGGATACGAAGCAACATCGTCTAAAGAAGGGGGTAGCAACTTTATCTCTTTTTGAAATTCTCTGACTCCTTTAGCAAATTTTTTTTACTCTTTTTCCTTGGCATCATTTTTTGTTGAGCTTCCATCAGGATGAAAAGTTTTTTTTTTATTAAGGAGATTGGACTTAAAATTTCTTTTAAGCTGCCTATGTACCATTTTATAATGAAGAGATCAAATCATAACGTAGTTCAATTACATAGCCTGGGATGATAAATTTTATTTTTTTTTAAAATTGTGACTGAACTTAAAATTTGTTAAGCTGCCTACGTACCCTTTTATAATGAAGGGATCAAGTCATAACGTAGTTCAATTACATAACTTGGGATGAAATTTTTTTAATTGTGACTGAACTTAAAATTTGTTAAGCTTCCTACGTACCCTTTTATAATGAAGGGATCAAGTCATAACGTAGTTCAATTACATAGCTTGTAGTTTATACTCATACGCCAAGGAGTGTGGCGCTCTTAAGCATAAAACTTCTTAAGAAACTTCCCGTTGATCGGGCCAATTCTTAGTCCGTCTTTATCCACAATCTTGTAAGCTCCGTTAGTGTAGACTTCTTGAACAACATAGGGTCCGTCCCATTTAGGTGTGAACTTATTTCCTGTATGTCGTGTCGTGACGATAGGTCTTCTAACAAATGAGTACAAGATCCTCAACTTGAAATGAACGAGGCCTGATATTTTTGTCGAAAGCTTTGCTCATTCGTGCTTGATAACACTGCAATGCTTGCTGAGCTTCAAGTCTTCTTTCATCCAATGTTTCTAACTCTTGGAGGCGGAGCGTTGCATTTTCTTCAACTGTCAACCCTTCTTGTACGGCCATTCGAAGTGATGGAATTTCTCTCTCCAATAGAAGTATGGCTTCTACTCCATAGACCAAAGAATATGGTGTGACTCCGGTAGGTGTGCGATGCGTAGTCCGATAGGCCCACAATGCTTCACCGATTCTTTCCTGCCAATCTCTCTTTGCCTTGGAGACTATCTTCTTCAATAGGTTGCACAAGGTCTTGTTAAACGCCTCGGCCAACCCATTTGCTGCTGCATTGTATATAGATGACTTGTGTTGTTTGAAATTGAATTTTTCACATAACTTATCTATCAAGCTATTGGAGAATTGTCTTCCATTATCTGTTACAATGCGATGGGGAATGCCGTGAATTGGTAGATTATATGCGTTCGAATGAAATTTGCAATATTTTCTTTCTTTGCTTCCCGCAAAGGAATCGCTTCACCCACCTTGAAAAGTAGTCGATCGCTGCCAAAATGTAAGAGTGACATGCTGATGACTTTGGAGTTATAGGGCCTACAAGATCAAGTCCCCAAGCCTCAAATGGCCATGAAGCAACGGTTGGATGAAGAGGCTCTGGAGGTTGGTGTATAAAATTCGCATGGACTTGACAAGCTTCACATTTCTTTGCGTACTCCATCGAATCTTGGACCATAGTAGGCCAATAGTAACCCATCCTTTTTAGTGAAAATGAAGCTTTGGGACCGGATGATGAGCACCACAAATTCTCGAGTGCGCTTCCACTAGTGCTATATCTCGACTCATGTTTTCCCAAGCATCGAAGAAGGAGTCCTTCGTAGGAGCGACGATAAAGAGTCTCTTTGTAATAGACAAATCGAGCAGATCTTCTTCAGTACATCACGCTTTGCGTCGGAGCGCTGAGGGAGCTTCCCATGCTTTGAAGGTAGTCAATGATGGGTTGGCGCCAGTCTTCCTCTTCAATCACATAAACAGATATTGCATTAGTCTCATGATGTCCATTTTGGGTGGTGGTATGACCCATCTTTGACAGAGTGTAATGCTCATACTTTCCTCATCAGAGATTGTCGCCATAGCCAAGTTAGCCAATGCATAGGCCCTATTATTTCCGACCTTGGGACATGCTCTATGATGAAGCTATCGAACTTCTCTAATAATTGTCTAGCATATGTGAAGTACGGTTTGAGTCTTCATGCTTTGTATCGTATTGGAGTAGGACTTGGTTTACCACTAATTTCGAATCGCCGAATATCTCTATATACTTTACGCCGATATCGATGGCATTTGAAGACCGATTATCAAGGCCTGATACTCTGCTACATTATTCGAGCATAGTTCTCCGAGTGTGAAGCTATAAGGCAACATATGCTTTCCGGGTGAAATAAAGACAACACCTGCACTGCACCATTTTTTCGTCTTTGCTCATCAAAATACATTGTCCACGGGTTTACGACTTCAACGAGTGAATACTTCTTCATCGTGGAAGTCTTCACACAACTTCCAGTCTGAGGGAATGAGGTGGTCTGCTAAGAAGTCTGCCAAAGCCTGTCCTTTCATAGCTTTTTGCGGGACGTAAACAATGTCGTATTGTTGAAGAAGGACCGCCCATTTAGCCAGACGTCCTGAAATTATCGGTCGGGACAAAATATATTCGATCGGGTCTGCTTTTGCAACTAAACGTACTGTGAACGCCTGCATGTAATGCCTCAGCTTATCGATGGAGAAGAAAAGAGCCAAACACATCTTCTCAATGGGAGAGTAGTTTAGTTCTGCTCTTGTGAGAGTTCGACTTAGGTAATTTAGTGCTCGCTCTTTTCCATCTTCTCCTTCCTGGGCAAATAATGCCTCCAATGATCGTTCTTGTGCGGTGATGTACAAAAGCAATGGTTTTCCAGCTATAGGGCGCCAAGACAGGAGGGTTAAGCAAATATTTCTTTATGCTTTCGAAGGCATTTTGACATGCCTCATCCCACTCAAAGATTTCTCCTTTCTTCATCAATCTTTGAAAAGGATGACATCTACCAGCTAGGTTTGAAATGAACCTTCTTATGTAAGTTAGGCGCCCTTGAAGACTTCTTAGCTCGTGTAAATTCTTTTGGCGGTGCATTTTTTGTATCGCATCAATCTTGACCTGATCTATCTCAATTCCTCTATGTCTCACGATGAACCCTAGAAATTTTCCCGAAGTAACTCCAAATGCACATTTGAGAGGATTCATCTTCAGCTGATACTTTCTTAGTCGATCGAAGACTACCTTAAGCTCTTCTAAGTGATCTCGTCGCTTTACAGATTTAACGACGAGGTCGTCAACATAGCATTCAACATTTTTATGCAGCATATCATCAAAAATCTTCGCATTGCTTTCACGATAGGTTGCACGGCATTCTTGATCGAGCGGCATGACCTTGTAATGATATATTCCCTTTGGAGTTCGAAGGCGATCATTTCTTCATCTTCAAGAGCCATCCTTATCGATTGTAGCCCGATGATCCATCCATGAAAGATAAAGCTTCATGTCCAGTGAGTGGCATCAACCATGATTTCGTAATAGGCAATGGAAAATCATCCTTGGGACAGCATTGTTTGGATCGCGAAAATCAAACACAGACACGAAGTTGTCCATTCTTCTTCTTCATGGAACAATGTTGGCGATCCATGTTGGGTATTTTACTTCACGGATAAACCCAGCTTCAATAAACTTATTTACTTCGACCTCTATTTGTGGGATAAGTTCTGGTCTAAATCGCCGCTGAGTTTGCTTGATTGGTCGAGATCCAGGTTTAACGGCTAGATGATGGACTGCAACTTTTGGATCAAGTCCTGGCATTTCCTTGTATGACCAGGCAAAGATGTCCTTGTATGTAGTAAGTAGACTTAGATACTCGGTCTTTTCCTTGGGCGTAAGCAACGTGCTTATGAACGTTGGGCACGGATCGTCTTCTGTGCCAAGATTTATTTCTTTAAGCTCATCTACCATGGATTGAATGTCATCTTCTAACAAAAGTGGTGCTTCATCAACATCTTGTTCACTTACCTCAACCTCTGTCTCTTCTAGGACGGTGATGTGGTGACATAAAGCCTTGCTTTCTTCTTGTTTTATTTTCTCTTTTCCCGGATTAGTGAAGACAACATCACGCCGCTTTACTCTCAACGAACCTTCAGTTTCAATGGTAACAAACATCTTTCTTTTCATGCGAGACGAAACAACGCTGCAGATATCTTTGTTGCTCCTTATCTTGCTAGGTAAGTTGTCTTTGACAGTTCTCCCTAAGTTTTCAGGAGAGATTCGGTCAAACACAGACTTGGGATGCCCCCGGTCTTTTGTCATGGTTAAATTTAATCTTTGAAAAACTGATTGTCGGTTCAAATTTGTAGTTGAGCTTGTATCTTCTTTTCCCTTTACTTGTCTGCTTAACCTTTGAAAGATGGGTGGTCGCACTCCACCTGAAGTTGAGAATGTTCTCGGCTCTCCCATGGCTTTATTCAATCTTTCAAAAATAGGTAATTGTGTCTCATTGGTGGTTGCAGGCATTTTATTCTCTTTTCTTTTTTATGTACCTAACCTTTGAAATGCTGAAACACGAGATGTTGATGGGCCAATGCGTTTAAAGGCAGGTACCCTATGACCAACATTCTTATTTTCCTTTGACTCTTCAACCTCTTGAATCGTTATGTGGTTGGCATCTTCCATCTTTGCTTTATCTCTTCTTGTTATGCGAATTGGTTACGTGACTTATATCCGAGTCCTTTTCTTGGCGTTGGTAGAGCGTAACCTTTCTTCAACATGATTTCTTTTTGCGTCGAAGAAAGCTCGGCTTGGTCATCAAATATACTTAAGCGTTTGAACTCGGTATGTGTCGTGAAATCATACCCTGCTTTAGCTAGCAACCTGTACGCATTAGGGTCAAATCCTTCCTTTGTTCGTTTCTTAGGCAAAGCCACATTCTTCTCATCTCTTCGTGCACCTTTGACTCCATTGCTTTTGCATCTTTGTCAAAGGAGTGGTGAAACTTTGCTTTAATACTTCGATATCACCTAGTTTCAAATCTTTAGAAGATTCGGCGAAAGGTGCTTCACCCTTCGGAGCTACTAGACTCGTTGAAGCCTCTATCTTTACAGGGCATGACTTTTCTTTTCTCACTACCCATTTCTTTTTTATGTCGGCCTCTGGTTTTAGCTTAGCTTTTTCATTTTCTTTTATCTCAGGGACCTTCTCGGGCCTTTATTTTCTCCATGATCTCGTTTTTGCATAGAATTTTGCATCGGCAAAATGAGACTCGGTCTCCAAGAACGGATTTGTGTCAGCTTCTACTTTCTTAACCCCGTCTTGGTAAAACTTAAAGCATTGATGCAACGAGGAGGTAACAACTCGATTTTCATGAATCCAGGGTCGTCCCAATAGTAGTCGATATGTTGTCCTACAATCTATAACATGGAACAAAGCATCTGCACTCAGCTCGCCAATCATGACCGTAAGCCGTATCATGCCAATCGCCCGTTGTCCGCCTTGGTTGAAGCCTTGGATTAATGACTTGCTGTCTGAAAGCTCTTCCATGGAGATGCCTAATTGCTTCAAGGTTACCTTTGGCATTATGTTGACAGCCGACCCATTATCAATGAGGATTCGTCCAACTCTTTCCTCTCGTATATAGCCGGAGACATACAAAGGGCGGTTGTGAGGTTTTGATCCCAACAACAGATCATCGTCCGTGAAACTTATGGACATGCATGTCGAACCGTGTGTGCCCCGATTTGCGGTGTATTTTAACGTCCTCGTTACTTGAGTCTAATAATGCCTCAATCGGAGAGTTTTTATCTATTTGAGGAAGTGATATCAAATCTTCAATGTTGAAAGAGAGCGTAGCTTTAGGCTCAATGATGACTTTTGAAGAGCTCACGAGTCATCACTTGCGCAAATTGCATGACATGTAGCAATTTCTATCACTTCATCTTTTCCTTCACGCTAAAATTCCTTCGGGGTGAAATCAGCCAACGTTATAGCATGACGTGCTCGTAGAAAATCTTCGTTTTCCTCTATAATGGGCTTAGATTTCATTACCCATCTTTTGCCTCGTTTCTTGGGCAATCTCTTCCTCTTCGACCCTTGAAATAAGCGTGATTCTTTCTCGAGCATAAGTTTGTTTTTGTTTCTGCGACGAGTTGTGATTCAACCTTCATTATTATCTCTGATTGGCTCTAAAACACATCTTTCTTGAATGGAAGCTTGTTGAATATTTTCCCTTTGAAAGTCTGCGATTTTGACATTGAACAACAAGCGCTCAAAGGAACCAAATTGAACAAGGCATTGAGACCAACGCGGTGTTGCACCATTGGGTGGTTGTACTTTAGACTGAGGGACCACAGCGTCATGATTTGCTTGAGCTATTTCTTCTAAGTCCAGCTCAATCTTTTTTTCTCTAGCCAACCTCAGAATCAACTCTTTCAGGACGAAGCATTTCTCGATGGGATGGCTGACCACGCGATGGTATTTACAGTAGTTAGGATCATTTACCTTGCCTAACTCCTCGCGCCGCTTGCATTCGGGCAACTGGATGAGTTTTTCTTCCAGCAGATTGCTCTAACATGTCGACTACATCGAGTCCGGAAATGGATAGACTTTTTCTTGTCTTTCACGGCGTTAGCGACGTCATTTGCTCCACAAATGAGTCGTTTCTCGACTTTTGTTTCCTTTGCTTTTGAGGAAAATTTTAATGGAGCTGCACCGATGGTCATTGACTCCTTTGCCACATTTTTTGTAACTTTTTCTGTGGGCTTGAAATCCTTCTTTTCCTTACGGGTTTCTAAGACTAGAGAATCTTTGTTTCCCTTTGCGTCAATGCTCAGCTTCATATCATGAGCTCGGGTGGCCAACTCCTCAAAGGTGCGAGGCTTGATTCCCTTCAGGATGTATAGAAGTCCCCAATGCATGCCTTGGATCTGTGATGTCGATCGCGGACGTTTGGTGAGGCGGTCTTTGCGATCCGGACTTAGAGCTCGCCAGCGGTTAATATAGTCGACAGCAGGCTCGCCCTTCCACGCTTCGCATTTGTTAATTCTATCATGCCGACGATGCATCTCGTGCTATAGAACCGATTAAGGAACTCTCTCCAACTCTTCCCACCTATCTATCGTTTGACTTCAAGATCAATGATACCAGTCGAACGCATTCCCTTTAACGTTCGGACAAAGCGCGGCGACGAGAAGGTCTCTTGAGTTCAATGGTTTCACAAGTCTCTACGAAATGAGCAACATGTTGTTTGGGGTTGCCTTTTCTATAAAGCTCACTTTGGAACTTAGGCGGTTGGTATCCTGCGCAGCATTCTTAAGTTGTCTATTCTCTTTGTGTATGGCTTGGAGTACAAAAAGAACTTTGAACTAGCCCACCACCTTGAGCTCTAATAGTGTTCGTGATCAGTCGTGTAGTCATGGACCAGATAAGGAAGCAATCGAGGTGAGTGCGATTGTGGTTGTGCCTCAAGGAGAGGGTTCTTTCCTTTATCATTGACTCTCTCATGTGGACTCGGCTTGATTCAGGCGTCTCTCGGGTTCTGCATTTGATTTTTGAGGTAAGCGATCTCTAAGTCTCTTTCCTCAATTGTTTTCATCATCCGCTCGAGCTTTCTTTCAAACTCCGCCATTCGATCATCGCCTCCATCACCGAGCCATCATAACGGACATCACATCGAGTTAGATGCCTCCTTTGGTTGATCAACGCTAGGACTGACTTGGTCAAACAATGGGTTATCTTTGACGACGATTTCATCAGAGGTCCCCTCTAGTAGTCCTGCGATTCGTTTTGCGATCGCACCTGGTGTTACTTGAGGTTCATTGCTCTCGACGGACTTGGAACGACTACGCGTGATAGGTCCAGTGTAGTTCCTTGGAGCAAGCACCTTCGAGATAGTGTTTCTTCCTTTGATCATGCCTTCTGGAGCAGCGGTCTTTGATGTGGCTTTTCCAGACATGGTGGCTTGATTTGTGTGAGAGATTGAGATGAGAGGTAGAGATGTCCCACTGGGCGTGCCAATTTGTTCACACGAGATTTCCGGAGAAATTTGGTTTCGTGGAGTTGAACTTGAATTTTAGATGAGTTTGCGAAAGTGGTCGATCTCTATGCTTGATCCTCTGATTCGTTCTCTCTGAATGGATATTCTTGGTATGAAGAGCAATTTGAAGAAAAAACTATGTGTTCTTCGTATACAACTGCTCGTTTATGGAACTATTTGTCTTTCGAAGTAATGTTTGCCTTCGAAACGGCGTTTGATCTTTAGAACCGTGGAGAGACCTCAACAAATGTGAATTCCCTCTCTAGTTCCAAAAATTTTCCACCCTTTGAAATGAAGAGAACTCCTCTATTTATAGAGTTCTCATGCATCATGGGCTTGGGCCCTAATGGGCCTTTGGGCCTGACCCATGGGCTTGGCCTTTTGGGCTTGAATTTCATGGTTCGGTTCACCTGGTCTGGTTTTATTTTGGCTCAAATTCAAGATAAATCAATTTTTTTATTTAAATTAATTTTGAGAAATATTGTCCCAAAATTTAAATTAATTTCGCCATTAAATTTGAGATAATGACGTGGCAGCTTGTAATTGACCGAAATTTCTCCGTCAACACATACCATTTTTTTAATCAAATAATAATAATAAGTAAAAGTACAATGAGAAAGACAAATGTTGATAGTCATTTAACTTATTTACTATTAATTTATCACGAGAACCATAATTAAAAAGGAAATCAATCTTTCAATTTCTTTCGGACAATTATATATATATATATATGATCAAATAAAATTAGTAAAAAAAAAACTTTTTTATAAGAAGAAAATTGGATAAAATCAATGGAAAAATATATTTTTAGTCCTTAGTCTGGTGTTCAATTTTTTATCTCTATCTTTCAACATTAAACAATTTTAATAATGTTTGATTTTAGCCATTGAGATTAGGGGTGAACATGGGTTGGGTTGGGTTGGGTTGGATTAGAGAGGTTTTCAACCCGACCCAAAATTTCGGGTTGGTAATTTTTCCAACCCAACCCAATTAAAGAGACAACTCAACCCAACCCAACCTTTATATTTTCTGGTTGGGTTGGGTTGTGTCATCGGGTTCAATAATAAATCATAATTATAAATATCTTTTATCAAATTAGTCATACATCATATATATATATATATATATATATATATATATATATATATATATATATATATATATATATATATATATATATATATATATGTGTGTGTGTGTATATATATATATAAACAAAATATAATCTCCAATCAAGGTAATGAAATGAATATAAATATACAATCATAGTTCATATAGAATATTCCAATTATAAAATATAAAACAAAGTTAATTAAAACAACAAAAATAGATAACATAATTCGACTTCTATAAAATAAATATATAATTAAAACCAACAAAGAGTTTTACATAATTTGACTATATATTTATCATGATATATAAATTATAAAGATTTGAAAAAATATTAAAGATTATGGAAAATAAAAAGTCTAACAATAATAATTAAATAAAAAATATATACGCATTTATAATTATGTTATAGTAAAAATATATGTATTCTTAAACTAAATAACAATTTCGGGTTGGTCGGATTGAATTGGGTAAATTAACCCTTAATCCAACCCAACCCATAAATATTTTGTGATTTTGAACCCGACCCAACCCAAAAATATATTCAACCCAACCCAACCCGTCAATTTGGGTTGGGTTGGTTCGGGTTGTTCGATTTTTGGGTTGTTTGAACACCCCTAGTTGAGATAACAAAGACGTTAGTTACAACCAACTAAAATGATGAATAAACTAATTTTAAATACTAATATATTGATTCTTCTCAAAAAAAAAAAAAAAAAAACTAATATCTTGATAAAATTATTAATTTAATTTTGACGTAAAAGTTCAATTAAAAAAATTGCTATAAAAGTAAGTTAAAAAAATATTTCATGACTAAATATGTGTATTATTAAAATGTAAAATAAAAAAATTCAATTTTAAAATATAATGACCAACCATTATTAAACTAACTCAAAACTCATTAACAAAAGTGAACATTATCGAAAGGAATGATAAAAATATTTATTTTTTAAACAAAAAAAATAAATTGAAACTAACCTCCAATTGACTTTCTCTAAATTCAATCAATCAAAAGATATTAAATAGAATCCAAATTGAGTATCTATTCGTTTAAACTATTATAATTTTCAATTATAAAATTGAATATTATACTTTCTTTTGTCTCTGACATTAGAATGATGTGCTTTTTTTTTTTTTTTAATTTTTTATAAATACATCCTATTTAAAAAGTTTTTGCAAATATAGGTATTTATAAAAACATTCGCAAATTAGAATTTTTTTTAATACCTTATAAATTTTAAAAACAATGAATTACAACAATACCTTCAACTTATTGGTTTTTCATTTGGGAAGGAAAACTTAAAAAATGAAATTCGTCTCACTGTCAATTTATGATGCATTAATTACCTGACGAAAAGTGACAACAATACATTATTAGAGGTACTGTTGTAATTTACATAAAGTATAGTTAGTAATGTACATATTATTTGATTTTGGTAGTTTTATTCATAAATAGACTGTATGAACTGTGAAAGTTCAATTTCATTGATTGAAATCAGAACACGTTTGATAACCACACAATAATGAAATTGTTAGCTTTAAAGCTTCAAATCAATCCAAATATTTTGATCTCAATTGAAATTGAAATTGAAATAATGAAATTGAAACTCAATTTTTGTATTGACTATTTTAAAGATTCTATCTTGTAGATCTTGAAAAGAGGATCTCAACGCATCTTGAATCGTCCGAATCGGAGCTCAAACGAGGAAAATATGAGCAAAACAAGATTGGCGAAAAAATACCATTTAGACAAAAACGAGATTTTCTTATTATTTTCTACCATTTTTTATCTAAAATTCTTCCCATCATCTATCTATTGAATCTCAACTATCAATACCTTTTACCTTAATCTAATGACCACATTTCATCCCATCTTGATTAAATCTCACTCTACCATTATTTTTATCCTAAATCAAATGGTCATATTTTAATCTTATGTCCATTCAAATACCTTGCATCAACCTTCCAAGAGCCTCCTCCAACAAGCCTCCAAATTTTCAAGCTCTCAAAAAGTGTTCTCTCAAATTACTTCTCACAAATTCTTCAAACGACGTAGTTCATTTTTTTGTGAGAGTGTTCTTGTTTTTGTATCAATTTGTGTATCCTTCCTACAAGAGGCAATTTGTGTGAGATCCTTTTTTTGTTTTCTTTGGGATTTGTATTAAGGTGTGGGATACACATTGGGTTGTGTGAAAATTGAATTGGTTTGATCCTGAACCATTGAAAAGGATTTGAGTTTCTCTTTAACCTAAGAAAAAGAGGGCCGTGTAGGTTTGGATCTCACCCGTGTAAGAAGATCATCAATAAAATACCCAAGAAGAAGTTTTGGGGAGTGGAGTAGGAATTCCGAACCTCTATAAACCTCGGTATCTTCTTTCCCTTATCTTTTATTTTTCGCATTTTTATTTCACATATTATTTTAATGTTCATGACATAGAACTTGCTTGCACTTGTATTTTTAGTTTAACAAAGTTAGATTTAAAAAAAAAGAGGACATATTAGAAGACAACCCTATTCACCCCTCTAGTGTTGCTTAAAGATCCTACAATTGGTATTAGAGCGGGTAGCTTGGGTTTGATTCGAAAAGGTGTTTGAAAATTTTTTTTGTTTATTTTTTTAAAATCTGAAATTTTTGTGAAACTTTTTTTTTTAATTTTATCAAATCTGGAATTTTATTATTTTTGCTAAAAAGTTTGAAAAAATGTGTTTTTAACGCCGTTTTCACAATAAATAAATAAATAAATAAAGTAGTTTTTAAAACTTTATTTTTTCTACATTTTGAATTCTGATTTTTTGTTTAAAAATTTCTTGAAAATATTTTTGTTAAGAAAATTAAAATCTTGAAAAATATTTCTTCTTAAAAAATTGTTTTCAATATCTTATTTTCGTGTCTTTTCGAAAAACTTAATTGTTTCGAGCTTATGGCAAACACTGGAGTACATTGGTTTGTTGAGGGTCAATCTACTACTAGACCACTCTTCTTTGATGCAAATAATTATGCTTGGTGGAAAACTAGGATGCGAATTTATTTGCTTTCGATTGATTATAATTTATGGGAAATTGTTTCCAAAGGTTCTATTGTTCCAACCAAAGTAGTTGCTAATAAGGATGAGCCTAAGGATGAAAATGAATTAACGAGGAAGATAAAAAGAAAGTGTCAATAAATTTTAGGGCCAGGAATTCCTTGTTTTGTGCGTTATGTCCTGATGAGTTCAATCGAGTTTCTGCATGTAATTCTGCTAAAGAAATTTGGGATATGCTTGAAGTTACTCATGAAGGAAAAAATCAAGTAAAAGAATCCAAAGTTAGCATGTGGGTCCATAAGTATGAATTATTCAAAATGGATGCTAATGAAACTATATCTAAAATGTTTACTAGATTTACAAATATTGTGAATTCTTTGAAGGCACTAGGAAAAACACACACTACGTCTGAGAACGTAAGGAAGATCCTTCGATCGTTGCCAAAAAGGTGGGAAGCCAAAGTGACGGCAATTCAAGAAGTTAAAGATCTCTCAAAACTTCAGTTAGAAGAGCTTATTGGATCTCTCATGACACATGAGATCACCATGAAGGGCAATATGGAAGATGATGTCAAAAAGAAATAGAGTCTCGCATTAGAATCTACTCAAGTCCAAGACGATTTTGATAGTGAAGATGAATTGAATGATGAAGAGTTCGCTTATCTGATTAAAAGGTTCAAAAGGCATTTCAGAAAAAAGAAATCTTTTCAAGAAAAATAACAATCAAGACGGCAAAGGAGAAAAGAGTAATAGAGATTCCATCATCTACTTTGAGTGCAAAAAACCTGGACATGTGAAATGAGATTGTCCTCAAAGAAAGTCATTTGCAAAGAAAAACAAAAAGGCCATGAAAGCTACTTGGGATGAAAGTGATGAAAGCGAGTCTGAAAGTGAAGTTGAAGTAGCCAACTTATGTTTTATGGATTTTGGAGATGAAGACAACGATGACGAGGTAATTCCTGAAAACCTTAACTTTGATGAGCTTGTTGATGCTTATAATGATATTAAAAATGAATTTGAAAGATTAAGATGCAAATACATGTCTCTTAGGAAGAAAAATTCTAAGATAGCTCATGAGAACAATGACTTATTAATTGAGCTAGATAATTTAAAACAGAAAAATGAGACATTAGGGAAAGATTTTGATTTATCTAAGTCTAACATGCATGCTTTAAAAGAGGAGTACAAAATATTAGAAAATAAAAATGAAGATTTATCCTCTATTATTGTGAAATTTACAAATGGAAAAAAGAACTTAGATATCATGGTGGGAAAACTTCATCAAAATCAAAAGAAATTCACTCATTATTTTGTGAAAGAAAGTTCCATGTCAACTATTGTATGTCATGCATGTGGAAAAGATGGTCATAAAGTTTATGAATGTAATTTGAGAAAATTAAATGTCATAAATGGAGGTAAGAAAAGATGGATTCCTAAATTTTTATTGACTAACCCCCAAGGACCCAAACAAATTTGGGTACCAAAGGTTACATCTTAGGAATAATTTTTTTTCAGGTATGTTTAAGATCTATAAAGAATAGGTGGTACTTGGATAGTGGATGTTCAAAACATATGACTGGTGACCACACAAAATTTACATACCTAGAAAGGAAAGTCGGAGGATATGTCACATTCGACGATGACAAAAAGGTAAAATCATTGGCAAAGGTAACATAGGTAATGATTCAAATTTTTTGATTGAAAATGTTTTATTGGTTGATGGCTTAAAACATGGTTTAATGAGTATTAGTCAATTATGCGATAAAGGTTATAAGATAGTTTTTAATGATAAAAATTGAATAATTGAAAATTCATGTGATGGAAAAGTCTTGTTTGTTGGAAATAGAGATAGAAATGTTTACACTATTGATTTGACGAATTGTTCTATGATAGATGATAAATGTTTTGCATGATGAGCCTTGGTTATGACATAGAAGATTAGGACATGCAAGCATGCATATAATTTCAAATATTTCTAAGAAATCACTTGTTAGAGGTATTCCAAAATTAAAATTTGAAAAAGACAGTTTGTGGTGCATGTCAAATGGTAAACAAACTAAGTCATCTTTTAAATCAAAGAAAATGGTTTCTACTTCTAGACCTTTACAATTATTACATATGGATCTTTTTGGACCTACTAGAGTTGCAAGTCTAAGTGGTAAACATTATGCTTTTGTCATAGTTGATGATTTTTCTAGATTTACTTGGGTTTTATTTCTGTCTCATAAGGATGAAACTTTAAAATCTTTTATAAATTTTTCAAAAAGAATTCAAAATGAAAAAGGTTTTATGATTTAAAAAATTAGAAGTGATCATGGAGGAGAATTTGAAAATTCTTTGTTTGAAAAGTTTTGTGAAGAAAATGGTATTACTCATGATTTTTCCTCTCCAAGAACACCCCAACAAAATGGCGTTGTAGAAAGAAAAAATCGATCTTTACAAGAATTAGCTACATCCATGTTAAAGGAATATAATTTACCAAAATATTTTTGGGCTGAAGCTGTTAATACTGCATCTTATGTGATGAATAGATTTCTAATAAGACCTATTTTAAATAAAACTCCATATGAGCTTTTTAATGAAAAAACCTCAAATATCAATTATTTCAAAGTCTTTGGTTGCAAGTGTTTTATTTTGAAAGATAAAGGGAAACTTGGAAAGTTTGATTCAAAAATCGATATTGGTATATTTTTAGGATATTCCTCATGTAGTAAAGCTTATAGAGTTTTTAATAAAAGAACTTTTATAGTTGAAGAGTCAATGAATGTTGTATTTGATGAAACACATGTTGCATTTAATAAATTATCTGTGAGTGATGAATCAGAAAAGTCATTTGAAGATCTAACAATAAATGACAAGGACTCAGAAGTAATAGCAAGTGGACTCAGAAAGAGCCCGAGGTAACCCTTCCTCAGGATTGGAGATTTTCTACTCACCATCCTAAGGAGTTAATTATAGGTGATGTATCTCAAGGGGTAATAACTCGCTCTTCTTTAAATGCATTAAATAATATTGCTTTTGTATCTCAAGTTGAACCTAAGTCCTTCAAAGATGTTGAGTCTGATGAGTTTTGGTTAGTTTCCATGCAATAAGAATTAAATCAATTTGAAAGAAATAACGTGTGAGAGTTAGTTTCGCGTCCTAATGTTCATCCTGTCATATGTACCAAATGGGAATCATTGTTTTCAAAGTGCAAGGCGCAACACAAGGCGACACTCTCCTTAATCGCCTCAAGGCGAGAGGCGACAAAAAGGCGAGGCCTGAGTGAAGTGAGGCGCAAGTATAAATATATTTCAAAATAGTACATATAAGATAAATAAATAAAATATCAAATCCTTACTTATTAATATTAAATGATAAAAACATCCAAATAATAAATGTATCAAATGTGAAAAATATTTAAGTTATAAACAATTTATATATACTTTATAAATTATAAAAAGTCTATTAATAATAAACAATAACTAAAATTCTGAAAATATTAAGGTTTTATAAATTTTTTAAAGTTTCAAAGAACCCATATGTACAATTGATATTTGATAATTAAGTAACAGACCTCAGAAATAAAAGATAAGAAGAAAAAAAAAAAAATAGAAATTGATAAGACATTCTTAAAAATAATTGCCAAGATATGTTTTATATTTTTTATGATACATAACCTATCAAATTAGATAATGATGACCTTTTATTTTCAAAAAACGAAAAAGATAAGGATGACTTTTATTTTCAAAAATTTAAAAGAAAAAATACGAAAATGTGGCTTGGTATTACCTTGTCCAATTTATTTTTACACTTAAGTTTTAAATTTTACAAGACATGTCAGACCAGTAATTTGATAAGACTAATGAATCTTTTTAGAGAAGTAAAAAAAATATAAAGTTAAAATAAAACAGGTCTTTTCAAGTTTAGCTTCCCCTTTTCCTCTCATCTTCTTCTTCTTCCCGTATCCTCTTCTTTTTCATTTTTTTCATCTCTTTACTGTAACTTCCATGGTGGTTTCTTTTTGCAATAAAAAAAAAACCTTTACTAACAGTAGGCGCACACCTTCATGGAAAACGAAGGAGCCCTAGGCGGTTGTGAGGCACACCAAGGGGAGCGCTTCATTGAAGTCGCTCGCCTGAGTTCTCTGGAAGGCGAAGGTACCCCAAGTCACCTCGCCCCTTGCCATAGGCGAGCGCCTGGGATCGCCTTGAAAACATTGATGAGTATTTAGAAATAAAATGGATGAGCTCAAGGTTATAGTCAAGAAGAAGGAATAGATTATGAGGAAACTTTTGCTTCTGTTGCTAGACTTGAGTCAATTCGTATGTTACTTGCATTTGCATCTCATACGAACTTTATTTTATTTCAAATGGATGTGAAAAGTGCATTTTTAAATGTTTTTATAATGGAGGAAGTTTATGTTGAACAACCTATTGGTTTTGAAAGTTTTGGAAATCCAAATTATGTTTTTAAGTTAAATAAAACACTTTATGGTCTAAAACAAGCTCCTCGAGCTTGGTATGACCGTTATTTTTGCTTGATAATAATTTTAAAATTGGACTTATTGATACTACACTCTTTATTAAAACTAACGGAAGTGATGTTGTTAGTACAAATTTATGTTGATGATATTATATTTGGTGCTACTAACTCTTCTCTTTGTGAGCACTACTACAATTTCAGCTTTCTATGACAATTTTTAATTGTCATAATTAACTTATTATGACGATTATCTCTAAAATCTGTTATGTCATGGTATCTCCTATCATGGTAAGTCTTTCATGACATATAATAACAATGCCATAAAATATAATTTATGACAATTATAAAACTGTCATAAATGTTTTTTTATGACAATTAAAAATTGTCATGAACTCATGAGAAATAGGGTTTAAGATCTCTTTTATGACATTTAATAATTGTCATAAATTATGTTATTTTTGTAATTTTAACTTTTGTTACTAGGACAGTTTTAGAATGTCATAAAGTAGAGTTATTTTTCCAAATAAAATTAAATCGTAAACAGTCATGAATTCACATTTCATGACAATTATAATAGTCATGGTTTCTATTTTATGATAGTTTAAAATTGTCATAGAAGAAATAACATGACTATTGTGATAGTCTTGCTGATAATTTACAATTGTCATAATAATCATGATTTCTATTTCATGATAGTTTAATGTTGTCATGGAAGGCATATCATGAAAGTTTTTAAATCTTAAAATTTGATATATTTCATTAATTTATTCATTTGATAATTAAACCTGATAATTCAAAAGTAACAACATTTAAACTTGTCAACAATTAAACATTTAAAAAATAATGTCACAATTCACATAAAAGTTAAATAGATTTCATCGATCACAATGCAAATAAAATTTTAACAAGTTCAATACTGTAATAACTCCCTTGTTAGTGGGTTTATTTAAAATAAATTAATGTTTGCTTTGAAGTAGAGGTTATTTGGTGGTGCTTTGAGAAATAAAAAGGCAAATTGGTCTTTCTACTATGGTATTTAAGTGCATTTCAGACCCCTAGGTCTGCCTCTCCACTGTTCACTCTCGAAATCTGCGCCGCCCTTCCCCCTCTCTTCCCGATCTTCCCAGTCACCACGCCGACGAGCCATTCGTGGTCGCTGGAGTATGTGTGTGAGGTGCAGCTGGGTAGTGTGCGAGCAGGTCGGGGCTATTGTCGGTGTGCGTGTGGGCCGACGAGGAATGGCGTGGGGCTGTTGTCGGTGTGCGTGTAGGCCGGCGAGGAGTGGCATGAGTCTCCGGCAGCGTGGGCGTGGTTAGGCATGCGAGCTGGGGTTGTCTAGGTTGCAGGCGTCGTCTTCTACCGCGTCGAGTCCGTCGGGTTACGTGTGTCGTCTCGCCGCTGCTACTCGAGTTCCAGTGCTGCAAAAGCGTCGTCGCCGTAGCTTGCGAGATCAGCCGCAAGCCCGCCGTCGTTGGAGAGTGTAGTGAGTATCTCTTTTTTTCTCTCTCTCTCTCTCTCTCTCTCTCTCTCTCTCTCTCTCTCTCTCTCGTATGTTGAGTTAGGTTGAAATGGTGGCTAAATGAAGAAGAAAAGGGATGTTTGGTATTTGGGTTTGGATATTTAAGTTTGGTTTAAACTATTTAAATGTGAATTAGAGGCTGTTTGCCTGCTGGTTTATGGACATTCAAGCTGAGATTAAACCATGTTTGGTTATGGGTTTTAGGGAGTGATTGGTTTAAAGGTGGTTTAGATTGAGCTTAATAGTGGTTGTTATAGTGAAATGGCTAGTTTTGACCCTTTGACTGTTATGTTTGACCAGATTTGACCAGAGCTAGTTCTCGCCCTTTGAGCCAAGGTTGAGGGCTCGCGGGGCCGCCGAGACAAGTTTTTCGAGGTTCTTTACTATTTATTAAATTCGACATTTTGGATCCATTTTTAATGGTCTAAGGTGCTAGTTCTGACCGGTTTGTTTATTTTAGGGCTCGAAGTTGTGTTTGGCCATTTGAGGGCTTCCAATTGACTCTAGAGTGTTGTTTGAGGGTTTCAGTCGAGGTAAGGGACCCTTTACCCCTTCTCGAGAACCTGTGGTTAATACATGTGCCGGTTTACTTGCATTAATTGATTTGTCTGATTGTAGCATAACCATGTGCATTGTATGTTGCATTTGATTGCATCGAGAGCATATACATTTCATGTTCGTCTTTTGTATGACTAGTGATGCATGAATCATGTACGTATGCCTGATATGGTCGAGTTTCACGTGGTTACATGATCGTCCTGATATGGGCTTGCATGATGTTTGATGCACGGCTTTATGCCTCGTTTGGACCCAAAAGAGTCATGAAGATCGGATAGAGGAGACTAGTAGGTGGGCGTGGACGAAGAGATTCGGGCGCACACCCTAGTTTGAGGTGATATTCTCTCGCTCCGCAGGACTTCCGTGGATGGTCAGCCGGCCAGGCTCACGGTCCTGGATGGTTACTACTAGTAGCCTAGGCTCTCTCCAAGTAGGTGGTATGGGCCTGATATGGTTCCTTGGCGATTGGTGTGGCACCACCTCTCGCCGTGTGTATGAGGCCTGGGGCCAACAAGTGGCTCGACTCATCGGTTCCCTCTGGAATAGGATGTCAGATTGCTCTCGAGTCAGAGGACTCTTGTGAGCTTTTGGTCTTGGGGTCTACGACCTTTAGACCACTCTGCGTGGTGCTCGTCATGGACGAGGTTTCTAAACCTAGCACCCAGGAGCTCGGGCCTGAGTGCCCCTTGGTTATGTTGCTGATCATACTTATTTGTTGATGTTGTATTCTTGCGCATGTCTATCCCCGAGCTGGGGAAGCCTTACTGAGTTTGCAAAAACTCACCCTTTCCACTATGGAATTTCCACAGGTACTGCTAGACTGTACCGAGATGGATGATCGACGGAACTGGAGATGACCATGGGACCCACTGCATTTACTCTTGTGCCTTTTTGGCCTTTTATCCTCATGAACTATTTTAGGGGCATGTTTAGACTATTTTTGAACTCCTATATCTTCTTTCAGGTTTTTAGAACTTATGGGTGCCCATTCCCTCTATGTTTTTATGACTTGCAAACTTTTATATACCATTAAGACTTTATGGATTTCACTGTCGTTTTATCGTACATGCCCCGGCTGTCTATACTTTCATGCACATAGAAGTTAAGGACCTATGTTCAGCCCCTGGATTGGGTTGGGTCCTTACAGTTGGTATCAGAGCACAGAGTCATAGATTCTGTAGACTAGCTTACAGCGTAGGCTGTTTCTAGGTTCCCATGGTCTCCAGCTGTCAGTCAGCATCAGGTATTTTAGTAGGAAGGTTAAGGTTTGATAGCATGTTTAGTATGATTTGTCTTGTTGCATTGCATTGCATTATTATTCCTTTGCTATTTATCTGTTAGCCTCATTAGTCCAGCGGGGGCTGAGTTGTTTAGGATTCTCTTGCAGACTCTTCCTATGTCTGAGAGAGTCACCCGAAGTGCAGCCAAGGGCAGGGGTCGGGGTAGAGGCCGACCTGCAGCAGGTCGAGGTACGTCTGCGCGTGCTAGAGGAGTGCCGGCTCCAGAGGCGAGCCCTCGTGTGGTGAGGCGAGCTAGGCATACTCCTGAGGTGAGAGTAGATGATTCATCTAGTGGGGTGCCGCCAGTTGTAACGTTCAGCCCAGAGATGCTAGCTGCTATGAAGAGCATGATGCAGGGTGTAGCCTGAGAGGTTCTTAGTGATTCTGGTCGGGGTTCGAATCAGGCACCAGTAGTCCCACCAGTTGTTTCATCAGTAGTCCCACCAGTAGTTCCACCGATAGTCCCACCTGGGGATGGTCAGGCTGTGGCTGGGAGCAGTCAGGGTGTCTCTGAGAACACCACGATTATTAGGGACTTCAAGAAGTTAGGGCCAGATTTCTTTGATGGGAAGTCAGTTTGCCCGATTGAGGCTCAGATGTGGTTATCTTCCATCGAGACTACCTTTCACCACATGGAGTGCCCCGAGCATCAGAAAGTAAGATGTGTTGTTTTTGCCCTGAGAGATGAGGCTCAGGTTTGGTGTAAGTCAGAGATTGAGCTTCGTTTAGCTGATGCGCCACCAGTCACCTGGAACGAGTTCAAGTTACTATTTCTTGAGATGTACTTTTCTACGGCCGCAAAGCGGGCACACATCACAGAATTCACTACCATCAAGCAGGGGGAGGATGATGTAACGAAGTATGAGAGAAGGTTTAGCAGACTTGCCTTGTATGCAAAGGCCTTGATTACTTCAGAGGCAGTGAAGATTGATTATTTCATTGCTGGACTTAACCCGGAGATTCGAGGTGATGTGGATGCACATAACCCAACCAGTTACAGAGCATGTGTGCAGTTGGCCAAGAAGATTGATGACAAGTTTAGGGATGGTGCTTCGTCTCTTAAAGTTTCGGAGGCCAAGGAGAAGGGCAAGAGAAAATTCGAAGCAATCAGATCATTTGGGCATGGAGGCCACCAGCAGAGGTCTGGGTTTAACAAGTTCAAAGGCCAGAAGTCAGAGCAGAAGTTCTAGAAGACCGAGGCTCGCACTGCTAGAGACTGTAAGAGCTGTGGGAAGAATCATTTTGGTGTGTGTGAATCTGGAAATAAGATCTGTTATAAGTGTGGCAAGGAAAGACACTTTGCTAGAGCTTGTGAGCAGGGCGGGTCTACGTCTGGGTCAGGGCAGGCGGGAGCTAAACCTCAGCAGCAGGGCAGGGTGTATGCCACTACACGTTAGGAGGCAGATGCTTCGGCCGATGCAGTCACAGGTACCTTGCCTATCCTTGGACATCTCGCATTTGTTTTGTTTGATTCTGGATCCACGCATTCATTCATTTCTACATCTTTTGTGAGTACTGCCGAATTAGTTTTAGAACCCTTGGGGTTCGAGCTGAGTGTTGCCACCCCTGCTGGGGTGAGCATGATAGCTTGTGAGAAGATTAAGGCCTGCAAACTGGTAGTGTCTGGGGAACCGTTGGAGGTCATGCTCATAGTTTTGCCTATGAGTGAGTTTGATGTGATTCTTGGGATGAAATGGTTATCGGAGAACCATGCCATGATAGATTGTAGACACAAAGAAATAATTTTCAGTTACCCTGGAAGGTCGAGCTTCAAGTTCCGAGGAAGGGAAGCAGGGGGGAGTCCACCGTTGGTTTCAGCTTTAAAGGCAAGGAAGTTGTTAGCTAAGGGAGCTTGGGCCTTACTAGCCTCAATTTCAGTGGTAGCAAGTTCAGAGTTGGTAGTGGGTTCGGTTCCCGTAGTTCGTGAGTTTGTGGATGTATTTCTGGAGAATCTACCTGGATTGCCGCCATCTCGAGCAGTAGATTTTATGATCGAGCTTGAGTCAGGGACCGTTCCTATTTCAAAGGCGCCATATAGGATGGCCCCAGCCGAGCTGAAGGAGCTTAAAGTCCAGTTACAAGAGTTGATTGATAGTGGGTTCATTCGCCCTAGTGTGTCCCCGTGGGGAGCTCCAGTATTGTTTGTTAAGAAGAAAGATGGATCCATGAGGTTGTGCCTGCTGATGTCCACATTCGTACTGGGTTGATGTCTGAGGCTCATAGTTCGCCGCTTGCTTGGCACCCCGGGGGAACCAAGATTTGAAAAAGTCCTTCTGGTGGAATAATATGAAAAGAGATATCGCTGAGTTTGTCAGCAGGTGTTTGACCTGTCAGCAAGTGAAGGCGCCGAGGCAGAAGCATGCAGGCTTGTTGCAACCTTTAAGCATTCCCGAGTGGAAGTGGGACGATGTTTCTATGGATTACGTCACGGGACTCCCTAGAACACCGAGAGGCTTCACCGTGATATTGGTGGTTGTGGATAGGCTGACCAAGAGTGCCCATTTCATCCCGGGGATGTTGGATTATTCTGTTGAAAAATGGGCACAACTGTACTTGGAGCAAATTGTGAGGTATCACGGGGTTCCTGTGAGTATAGTGACAGACAGGGATGCTCGTTTCACTTCGCGCTTTTGGAAGAGCCTTCAGGAAGGTCTTGGAACCACTTGTAAGTTTAGTACAGCTTTCCATCCACAGACAGATGGCCAGACCGAGAGGGTTAATCAGATCCTAGAGGACATGCTGAGAGCTTGTGTGTTAGACTTTCCACGTAGTTGGGACAAATGGCTGTTTTTGATGGAGTTCGCATATAATAACAGTTACCAGTCCACTATCCAGATGGCACCTTTCAAGGCACTTTATGGAAAAAATGTAGATCGCCTGTCCACTGGGACGAGGTTGGAGAAAGAAAGTTGTTGGGTCCTGAGTTGTTGCAAATGACTAATGAAGCAGTCCAGAAGATTCATGCCAGGATGCTTACTGCGTAGAGTCGGCAGAAGAGTTATGATGACGTTCGTCGTCGGCACCTTGAATTCGAGGTCGGGAATCATGTGTTTCTGAAGGTGGCACCGATGCGGGGAATCCTGAGATTTGGGAGGAAAGGAAAGTTGAGTCCGAGATTCGTTGGGCCATTCGAGATTCTTGAGAGGATTGGTGCAGTAGCTTATCGTCTAGCTTTGCCTCATTCGTTATCATCAGTTCATGATGTGTTCCATGTTTCTATGCTTCGACAGTATGTGCATGATCCATCGCACGTTGTTGACCATAAGCCTTTGGCATTAAAGGAGGATTTGTCGTATGAAGAGAAACCTATTCAGATCATGGATCGAGATCGTAAGGTTTTGAGAAAGCGTGAGATTGCTCTGGTTAAAGTGTTGTGGAGGAACCAGAAGGTTGAGGAAGCAACCTGGGAGCGTGAGGATGATATGCACGCTCGCTTCCCTGAGTTGTTCGAGCCTTAGTCAACCTTCGAGGGCGAAGGTTTTCTAAGGGGGGAATATTGTAATAACTCCCTTGTTAGTGGGTTTATTTAAAATAAATTAATGTTTTCTTTGAAGTAGAGGTTATTTGGTGGTTCTTTGAGAAATAAAAGGGCAAATTGGTCTTTCTACTCTGGTATTTAAGTGCATTTCAGACCCCTAGGTCTGCCTCTCCACTGTTCAATCTCGAAATCTGCGCCGCCCTTCCCCCTCTCTTCCCGATCTTCTCGGTCACCACGCCGACGAGCCGTTCGTGGTCGTTGGAGTGTGTGTGTGAGGTGCAGCTGGGTAGTGTGCGAGCAGGTCGGGGCTGTTGTCGGTGTGCGTGTGGGCCGACGAGGAGTGGCGTGGGGCTGTTGTCGGTGTGCGTGTAGGCCGGCGATGAGTGGCATGAGTCTCCGGCAGCGTGGGCGTGGTTAGGCATGCGAGTTGGGGGTGTCTCGGTTGAAGGCGTCGTCTTCTACCGCGTCGAGTCCGTCGAGTTGCGTGTGTCGTCTCGACGCTGCTACTCGAGTTCCAGTGCTGCAAGAGCGTCGTCGCTGTAGCTTGCGAGATCAGCCGCAAGCCCGCCGTCGTTGGAGAGTGTAGTGAGCTCTCTCTCTCTCTCTCTCTCTCTCTCTCTCTCTCTCTCTCTTGTTGAGTTAGGTTGAAATGGTGGCTAAATGAAGAAGAAAAAGGATGTTTGGTATTTGGGTTTGGATATTTAAGTTTGGTTTAAGCTATTTAAATGTGAATTAGGGGCTGTTTGGCTGCTGGTTTATGGACATTCAAGTTGAGATTAAACCATGTTTGTTATGGGTTTTAGGGAGTGATTGGTTTAAAAGTGGTTTAGATTGAGCTTAATAGTGGTTGTTATAGTGAAATGGATAGTTTTGACCCTTTGACTGTTATGTTTGACCAGAGTGCCCCTTGGTTATGTTGCTAATCATACTTATTTGCTGATGTTGTATTCTTGCGCATGTCTATCCCCGTGTGGGGAAGCCTTACTGAGTTTGCAAAAACTCACCCTTTCCACTGTGGAATTTCCACAGTCTTTGCTAGATCTGCATGAGAGATGGATGATCGACGGAGCTGGAGATTACCATGGGACCCACTGCATTTACTCTTGTGCCTATTTGGCCTTTTATCCTCATGAACTATTTTAGGGGCATGTTTAGACTATTTTTGAACTTCTATATCTTCTTTCAGGTTTTTCGAACTTATGGGTGCCCATTCCCTCTATGTTTTTATGACTTGCAAACTTTTATATACCATTAAGACTTTATGGATTTCACTGTCGTTTTATCGTACATGCCCCGGCTGTCTATAGTTTCATGCACATAGAAGTTAAGGACCTAGGTTCAGCCCCTAGATTGGGTTGGGTCCTTACAAATACTAAGTAGTTTATATATAAAAGTTGTAAATGAAATTACACTGAATGTTTCAGAAAGCCTAGAATGAAAATCGAATACTTTTGCAACTTGTACGATAACCAACAACTTGGACGATAACCAACAACTCGAATGATAATTGTCCATGCAAATGATCCTTACTTTGAATAAAGTACCTACACAAGATAAAAATTATAAACTTCTAAGGATTACCTCAATTTTCATTCTAAGCTACCATAATTGTAGGTTAGCTGCATAAACACTATTCAAAATGCATCAAAAGTATGAGCGATACATTATTTTAGAAGAAATTAGACTTACTTGATACAATGTTGCAGATGTTAATTGCTCCCAAAAAATTCAATACTTCATTGAACATCATTCTCCTAGGGCCAACAAGATACTTTCACAAAAAAACTTCATTGTACTTTTGATCTATGGTCAAACTCCATTGATGCAATCTTTTGCCATAACACCAGCAAACTAAGACAAAAAAATTTCAAACGTTGAACAAAAAAACCATCCTCATGCTACTAACTATTCATCTCAAGATAAAATTGTGTTCAAAAGGGACACAATTAACAATTCAATTTAGGTATTTGAGTTCATTGTATCAATCTACAAACAACAAAATGCAAATTGAATTATAAATTTCTCAACCTTGCTAAATTTGAAATCAATACCTACTTACAACCATGTTATATATAAATCATACCTTTTGACATTAGCAACCCAAACGAAATGACCACATAATCGAGCCATGTTGTTTAAATCTCAAGTCATGTTAAATTACCTCATCACCCCCAAATTCGCAGGGCATTACTCGAATACCTGCATAAAAGAAAAAACTTTCAAGTTACTAACAAGTTAAAAGTATACCTTAATATATCGATGTTTAACAAATTATAAGACCACTTAGGCAGATCAAAGTTAATAGTCACACAAGATATAATGTTGAGGAGATGAGAAAGAGAAAGATTAAGAAAACCTTAAAAATAATATTAAGAAAACCTCAAACTGAATACTAAAGAGCTAAATCATTAAAAGTAAAAAACAATATAAATATAAATAACTTCGATATGACTATTTTCAAAACTTAAAATATATACACAAAAAAAAGATCGTTCAATACATATAGTCATCCAAAACAGAATATGGTCACATGCACCAAAATATGTATAGAGTAAATAATGAGTGTAAATATACTTTAGTCAAAATAAGTATTGCTTCAACTTGGCATGATTTCCTTCTTGCATAGAGAATAAATTTTCTTTGGCCTGCACATTGAAATATAGAACAAAAAAAATGAACTTACTTGTTTCCCTTAATGTCCCCTTAAGTAGATACAAAAACACTGAAGTGTTTGATGAATACACAAATAATACAAAGATAAACAAATATTTACAAGAGAATCGGATCTAAATCACTATATAAAGAAAATACTAGCAATTAAGAACAGAACCATTTATACTAAATAAATAATAGATAAGTATGAAAAATACAGAGTTAAATGTGGTGGAATACAACTAAAAATAATTATGAGGTTAAGCAAAAGAATCTCTATGCTTTGAAGATTAGTCAGGCATAGATAGCCTTACTTGAATATTCATCCATGCTTTCCATTCATATTGGCAAAAACCATTGTTGCTTCCAACCAAAACAGCTTAGTATTCAATCTATTAAAGCAAATGAGGAATATAAGTATATCTAGATTTAATTTTTGGCTACCATAACTGCAAGATAGCTACATAAGCACTATTCAAAATACATTGCAATGAGTGAAACATCATCTTTAGAAGTTAGAGATTAGACTTACTTGGTAAAATGTTCGCTTGTTGCAGCTGTTACCGGAGACTTTTACAAAAAATATGTATGGTGTTCCACAAAAAAAAACATATGACACATCATCTTGCAAACAATATGAAATAAAGAAGGCCATTAAATAAAAAAGAAACAAAATGTGCAATTAAACAACAATAAGAATATGGTGTTGTCTATGTTTGAAAGATAGAAAGAAAAGGAAAAAAGAATTTTAGCAGTGGGATAATGTCAATTGCATTTACAACATTCATAACAAATAATAAACATAAATAAAAACATAAAGAAGTCATGTATTTAGTTTTCCTTCGCTATAAAAAATAAGAAAATTAATCGTAGATTTACCTCAAAAGAGATGAGTAAGAGAAAAATTCTTGTGAGCCAATCGCCAAGCACTATTGTTTGTAGCACTACAAGGAAACAGATCCTTAGAAGCAAAAATAACCTAAAACAAAAAGTCTCTAAAAAAAATTAAGACCATGGACGATTACATTAAAACAAACATATTCCAACTTTTTAAGCTTAAACAACCATTTTTTTTTCTTTTTCTTATTTATAGTTTTGAAGCTTAAACCAACCTAATTTGACCAATCTATACTTTCGATCGAGTCAAAATGGAAAAACTCATGCCATAATTTAACATACTATGGATCAAACTCATGCCATACATTGTCCCTGAAGGATCCTTCGAAGTATCCCAGTGCCACAGTCTAAGGACAGGGTCAGTGGTGCCCCAAGTATAGGACAGCGAAGCTCTGATTTCTCGATTTAAAAAAAAAAAAATCATGCCATATACTTGTGAAGATTAAACATAAAATATCCTATAATTGGTACTCTTTTAGTGTCATTTCATCAAGTCTAGAAGAAAGAGTGTTAAGATTATGAATTAATTATACGGTAACCCATCAACTTTTCATTTTTTTAATCTAATAGTAACCCACGGAACATAATTGAGCTCAATTAGTCTTCATTCTGTCTTATTCTAATTTAAAACTCAAATATAAAACAGAAGTGCTAAATATGATTGAATATTTTGTAAATCTTATTAATTGAGGACACCACCACAAAAATCAATCCCCTCCCAATCAAACAATTCCTAAAAGATAATAGTATTATCAAAGTGACATTTAATTTAAAAACTTTACAAAAAATTTGAACTAAAAATTATTTGAATCCAACACCATATGAGATGGCTTTCATGCAATAATAAAATATAGATATATGCAACTCATTTTCATCAAATTAATTTTCTCAAATTAAAAATTATAATAACAAAAACAAAAAAAACAATGCTAATGGGTTTCGCCTAAGTTGAACAAACAAGCTTTTAGTGACTGCATAGCGTATTTAAGGAAGCTTGGAGTGAATAAAAAGTGAAGGTGAACTGATAACAGTAGAGCTTCAATATGCCATTTCTACAAATTAATAAGCACATAACGAGCAACATAAATAACAACATACTAGAACCCCATAATCCTAGCATGTTTGCAAGAAAGATAAACAGACAAATTAACATTTAAGATCGCACCCCGGGACCCCATAATCCCAAGATACTAAGCATACATATCATGTTTAACATTTAAAGTAACATAAAAAGATGGCACCCCGGGACCCCATAATCCCGAAGCACAACATGCAGAACAAGGACACATACCACTCCCATATCAGCAACAATCCAGAATCCACAATTCAGAAACCAACAAAACAACATCAGGCCACATCCATATCTAGAAATGCATGAAACAACTCAATGAGTTTCACCCTGTGTAAGGTCCACACAACCCGGGTAGAGAGTCTTTACCTGCAAGAGAATACCAAACGACCTTTCCTTGGCTCCACAGAAATAGTAGCAACAACCAACAACCTAAACAAGCCATAAACAACAATACACCCATTCAGCTAAAAAAATCACCAACTTAAACAGTCCAACTGTAAGGGACCGACCCGAATGGGGCACTAAATGGGCCCTTATCCCAATGCATGCATTCAAAGTAAAGGACATTTAAACAGACATGATTTCGGATTCCAATTAAAACAAAAACATTCAAAATAACCCCTTTAAAAACTAGACAATTTCCTTGGAACCTGTCCCTGTTTCCAAGCACCTGTTCCAAGATAAATACATTCCCAAAGTATACTCCGATCAGAGATTTCTTAAAATCATTCAAAACATGTCTAGATACAATAATGCTGGAATCCACAAAATATTTAGAAAACATCCTAGGGCTCGTGCTTGCTACATGCATTCAGGGGAAAATAAAACATAAAGAGTCATAACACAAAATCAGAGTTTGATGATTGAGCCCCATGATCACAGCCCCTCCTTCAGCCATCCTATCTCGCAACTTGGTTACCTGTGGAAAAAAACCACAGTGATAAGGGTGAGCAACGAATTGCTCAGTAAGAATCCCCAACCGGGGTACAATACGATATACATGGTCATCTCGATGAGCGTATGCAAGCTATGAATATAAACACAGAATAGAGCACATAGCTTAGCCCACACTTGGGCCTCGGATGCCAATTTAAGGTCTTAGTCCGGAATAATACACACCACACGGTCCAATACATAAGTCGCCCTATACGAGAAACAAGTCCCGCCACTGCTCATCGTCGACGAAAGGTACACTCGCTCAAGATCCCGAGGAGCTCTCCGGTCGGCTTTGTAATGAGCGTAAACATGCACTGCGTGCTACTGCCGAACCATGGGGGTGCCGGGTCCAGAGGCAAGCCGCCCATGTCCGATCCACCACGCCTAACTAAATCTTTGGATCGGTGTCACCGACATAGGGGTGTGAGACACGGACACGTAAACTATGTCGGCTGAACCACCGCACCGAGGCTAAGGAAACGGGTCGTGGTAGGCTTACACCAGAAGCCGCCCTTACCTTAACAGTGGCAATCGGGGCTACGGCCGAACACGCCGAGGACGTGCCGATCGCCGGACGAGGCAATGCCAAGTCATCATCCCGACGGTTGGGGCATTTAACGATACCGCCACCCTCACCCAAGATTGCAGGGCCTACCGCTCGGGTTAGCTAATCCCTCACGGGTCCAGGGCGGAATGACTTGCTCGACGTCCCCGCCATGGATGCAAGGTACTTTATGCATCGGGCCGGATGATGCTATCTACCGCAATTCTAACCCGCCCTAGCTAGCAAGCAAAGCAAACAATTCCATAAAATCCAATACGTGCTCAATAAGAATACAACGAGCCTAGCATGATACTATGAAGCAAGGAGCAGATACGAGCATGCTAGAAGGGAACAACCTAGCATGGATTAACATGAGAATTAATCAGGAACAACATGCTAATCGGGAATTCAGAATTGAGTACCTAGCTATACATGTCAATAAACACAAACAAGCAATCAATCAACAATCACATATAATATCGCAGGGTCCACACAACTCCGGTAAGAAATCCTTACCTTGGCCGGGGACAATTTGACACGAAATCCTAAGCGGCGAACGAACTCGAACTAGCTACCGAGAACCTATCAATCACAACAAAAATCACACAATAGGCCTAATATAATAAAATAAATGAGGCTCAGTTCGGGAGCAACTCACGAGGCACAACGAACGCACGAACGGGCCGATTACACGAACGAGGCAGCAACGGGGCTGGCTGGGCGCGCTGGGGCCCAGAAATGGGCGAACTGGGCGCGCTGGGTGCGCACGATGGGGCGCGGACGCGCGCGGACAGATGCTGGGCGAAGCAGGGGCGCGAGGACGCGGGCGCGCGAGCGAGGCAGAGCGGCACAGCTGGGACGGTGCGCGGCGTGGCACGAAGCTGGGCGAGGCGTGCTCGCGGGCGCGAGGCGATGCGCGGCGTGGCTCGGCGGAGGCTATGCTTCTGCGCGCGGCGACGGGACGAACAGGGGCTCTATTTTTTTCGCGCGAACAGGGGCGATGGAGAAAATCCGAATTCGAGCGATCCACGGGGATTCGAAGAGCGATTCTTTGATGAAGAACTCCCCTAAACTAGCTGCACAAAACCCATACCTCAAATTACCTCAACTCGGCCGGAAATGGCGAAGCCCGAAGAAGGGGTGAAGAACTCGAATTTTCAAGGAGAAGAAGAAGAAGAAGAAGAAGAAGAGAAGAGAAAGGGAGGGAGAACTCACCGGAGGAGATCGATCGGTCGAGGGAGAAGCGGCGAGTCGCTGATCGGCGAGGGGGAGACCGGTCGGTGAGGAGAATCGCGAAGGAGAGAAATGAGGAAGAAGAAGAAGAAGATTCGGGCGATTTTAGGCTTTTAAATCAAAACTCAGCACAAACGGGCTTATATACCAGATCGCGCATTTAGAATCACAAAGACGCCCAGTGGCTCGACTGGCAGCGCCCCCTGCCTAGCACGCGACATGTCCTTGGCTCGAGTCTCACTCGACGCGATGAAATCTCCGGGCCGTTACAATATTCCCCCCTTATAAGACTTTCGTCCTCGAAAGTCCCTTAAGATTGGAACAGCTCAGGATACTGCAATAACTCTGACTCCTCCACTGAACTTTCACCAACCAGATTTCACGATTACGCAGTCCTTGTCTCAAAAGCAAGAATCCCCACTGGCTTCTCCTCGAAGCTCAAAATCCTCATTCAGCTGCAACGGCTCAAAGTCAACAATGTGCGATGGATCCGGCACGTACTGTCTCAACATCGAAACATGGAAAACACTGTGAACCGCTGACAATGGCGGTGGCAAGGCTAATCGATAAGCAACCTTTCCGATCCTCTCCAGAATCTCAAACGGACCAACAAAACGGGGACTCAGCTTTCCACGCTTGCCAAACCTCAAAACACCTCGCATCGGTGCGACTTTTAGGAATACATGTTGGCCAACCTCAAACTCCAAATCCCGACGCCGAACATCGGCATAACTCTTCATGCGCTCGATTTGTCAACATACGAGCTCGAATCTTCAGCACGGCACCATTGGTCAACTGCAGCAACTCGGGACCCAAAACCTGCCTATCACCAACCTCTTCCCAGAACACAGGAGATCGGCAACGCTTACCATACAAAGCCTCAAATGGAGCCATCTGAATCGCCGACCGATAACTGTTGTTATTTGCAAACTTCATCAGATACAGGTACTGGTCCCAACTGCTCGGGAAATCCAACACACAAGCCCTCGAATCACGGTCAGACTCAATCCTCACAGGCACACCGTGATAGCGAATGATCTGCTCAAAAAAACAACTGCGCCCACTGTTCCACGGTATAAGTCTCTCTACCGGGAATGAAGTGTGCGCTCTTAGTCAATCGATCGACTATCACCAAAAACTGAGATAACTTTCTCGGAGTCCTCGGCAAACCAGAATTAAAGTCCATGGAGATCTCTTCCCATTTCCACTGAGGTATACTCGGCGGCTGCAACAAACCGGCTGGTCTCTGCTTGGGTGCCTTCACTTGCTGACAAGTGAGACATCGATTGACAAATTCCGCAACATCTCTTTTCTTACCCATCTACCAGAATGCCTGCTTAAGCTCCTGATACATCTTGGTACCCCCGGGGTGCCAAGCAAACGGAGAACTGTGGGCCTCTAAGAGCAACTCTGCTCGCAATCCTGCAACATCCGGAACACACAACCGGCCTCTGTACATCAGCCCACTGTCTGGTGAATACACAAAGTCAAAATCTCCATCAGCACTAACTCTGTCACCCAATCTCTTAAGTGCGGGGTCACTCAGCTGACTATCAATAACCCGTTGTCAACTGAGCTACTCTGGCAGTAACCTCACCCAACAATACTGCAATCTCAGCCCGCTCGAACTCTCTCCGAAATCTGGGCTGGGAACTCAACAATACCGCGGAGTGCGACGTCTTCCTACTCCAAGCATCAGCCACAACATTGGCTTTACCGGATGGTACAAAATCTCATGATCATAATCCTTCACCAACTCTAACCATCTCCTCTGCCTCTTATTGAATTCCTTCTGAGTAAACAGATACTTGAGGCTCTGGTGATCGGAAAACATCTTAATCCGCTCACCATACAGGTAATGCCTCCAAATCTTCAGTGCAAACACCACTCCTGCCAACTTGTAAGGGACCGACCCGAATGGGGCACTAAATGGGCCTTTATCCCAATGCATGCATTCAAAGTAAAGGACATTTAAACAGACATGATTTCGGATTCCAATTAAAACAAAAACATTCAAAATAACCCCTTTAAAAACTAGACAATTCCCCTGGAACCTGTCCCTGTTTCCAAGCACTGTTCCAAGATAAATACATTTCCAAAGTTTACTCTTATCGAGATTTACTAAAACCATTCAAAACATTCGGATACAAAATGCTTTGGAATCCACAAATATTTACAAAACATCCTAGGGCTCCGTGCCGCCACATGCATTCAGGGAAAACAAAACACAAAGAGTCATAATACAAAAATCGAGTTGGAAGATCGGGCCCCATGCTCACGACTTCTCCTTCACCATCCTGTCGCGCACCACGATTACCTGTGGAAAACCACGAGAATAAGGGTGAGTAACGAATTACTCGAGTAAGAATCCCCAACCGGGTACAATACGATATACATGGTCATCTCGATGAGCGTATGCAAGCTATGAATATAAACACGAATAGAGCACATAGCTTAGTCCATACTTGGGCCTCGGATGCCAACTAGGGTCTTAGTCAGGAAAAAATATCACACACGATGCGCTCTATACGAGAAACAAGTCCGGCCTCACTGCTTCATCGTCGGCGAAAGGTACACCGGCTCACAATCCCGAGGAGCTCTCCGGTCGGGCGTGTATGAGCGTAAGCATGCACCGCATGCTACTGCAGAACTATGGGGGTGCCGGGTCAGAGGCAAGCCGCCCATGTCCATCCACCACGCTTAACTAAATCTTTGGATCGGTGTCAGCGACATAGGGGTGTGAGACACGGACACGTAAACTATGTCGGCTGAACCACCGCACCTAGGGCCAAGAAACGGTCGTGGTAGGCTTACACCAGTGAAGCCGTCCACGCTTTAACGGTGGCAATCGGGGCTACGGCCGAACACGCCGAGGACGCGTGCCGATCGTCGGGGCGAGGCAATGCCAAGTCATCATCCCGACCGTTGGGGCATTAACAAGCGCCACCCTCACCCAAGATTGCGGGGCCTACCGCTTGGGTTAGCTAATCCCTCACGGGGTCCAGGGACGGAATGACTTGCTCGACGTCCCTGCCATGGATGCAAGGTACTTTATGCATCAGGCCCGGATGATGCGATCTACCTGCAATTCTAACCTACCCTAGCAACAGCAAACAATTCCATAAAATCCAATACGTGCTCAATAAGAATACAACGAGCCTAGCATGATACTACGAAGCAAGGAACAGATACGAGCATGCTAGAAAGGAACAACCTAGCATGGATTAACATGAGAATTAAATCAGGAAAATCATGCTAATCGGGAATTCAGAATAGAATACCTAGCTACACATGTCAATAAACACAAACAAGCAATCAATCAGCAATCACATAATATATCGCAGGGTCCACACAACTCCGGTAAGAAATCCTTACCTTGGTCGGGGACGAATACACGGAAACCTAGGCTGCGAACGAACCCGAACTAGCTACAGGGAACCTAACAAGCACAACACAATTACACACAATATCTAAATTAAATAAAATAAAATAAAATAAAATAATTAGGCTCGGCTCTCACTCGGCTCGGCTCGGCTCGGCTAGGCAGCAGGACACGTGACACGGCGCTGGGGAGCGGCTTGGCGACAAGGCTCGGCGGCACGGCTCGGCGACAGGCGCACGGACACGGCGCTGGGCTGCTTCTGCGCGAGAGCGATGCAGAGGCGCGAGGGCGCGCGCGCGGTGTGCGGCGAGGCTCGGCGGCAGCTGCAGCAATGACAGAGCCGCTAAACAGGGGCGAAGGAGACAACCCAAAATCGAACGATTCACGGGGATTCGACGAGCGATTCTTTGATGGAGAACTCCCCTACACTAGCTGCACAAAACCCATGCCTCAAATCACCTCGACTACGGAAATGGCACGCGGCCAAACAGAGGTGAAAATGAAGAAGAAGAAGAAGAAGGAAGAAGAAGAAGAAAGGTCTTACCAGCTGCTCGGCATCAGCTTCGATTTGGAGAAGGAAATCCGATGAATTTGAAGTCGGCGATGGAGGAAATCGCAGTCGATCGGAGGGGATTCGCGAAGAAGAAGAAAAATGGGGAAGAAGGCTCGGCGAGCTGGCCTTTATACCAACCGCCTTCGAAAACAAGCATAAAGGGATGCTGGCGCGTTTAGAAGCACGAAGACGCCCAGTGGCTCGACTGGCAGCGCCCCCTGCCTAGCACGCGACACGTCCCTGGTTCGAATCTCACTCGACGCGCTATTTAATTCCTCATTTAATTTTACTCTTTCTCTAATTATTCCGGAAATTTTCAATTTCAAAACCGGCTCTGTCGGCCCGACCCAAAATTACCAAAATTCCCCTGGGCCTCCCGGGAAGACCGGGATGAAATTTTTGGGCCGTTACACAACTCCATATCAGGAGTCGGATAGTTCTGCTCATATGGCTTCAGCTGACGGGAAGCATAAGCAATGACCTTCTCGTGCTGCATCAACACACAACCCAACCCGAACTTGGAAGTATCGCTGTAAATCACGAAACCACCTGTCCCTTCCGGATCGCCAACATCGTCTTTGAAGTCAAAGCGCGCTTGAGCCCTGCAAAGCTCTCATCACACTTATCGTTTCCAAATAAACTCGACACCCTTCCTCGTCAGACGAGTGAGGGGCGAGGCTATGGTGGAAAGATCCTTAACAAACCGACGGTAATAACCTGCCAAACCCAGAAAGAAACAGCTCCTACGAGCAAACCACCGAAGGACAGAGAGCTCTACCTACACTCACTGTCTTGCTCCACTAAAGCACAAGCTCAAAATCTCACGGGGTAGCAACAGGGGTTCACCACGGACTGAACCTCCAAATACCAACGGGGCAACTCTCAACTTTCCTGAAAACAGGAAAACAACCAACAGGGCACGAACCATTCGCCCCACGAGCAAACTGACTTCTAGCAATTCCAATCCACACCTTGGTCAACACCAAGCATCAACTTGTCACCATACCGAAACCAATCCGGACTCTACTTCAAACAAATACTAACTTGCTAGGCTACCAAGACTGCCAACAACTCACCCGAGGCTACGAACTACACGGCTTCAACTTGCCAACTGAAGCTCACTACCTGGGCCTGACTGAGCTCTAGAGAGGCTCTTCACAACCTAGGGTTCTCTGACAACCCTCGACACCCACTGCCAACTAACTGCCTACAGCCAACTGCCTGCACAACAACAACTCTTTTTTTTTTTTTTTTTTTCCAGCAACACAACCATGCTGGCCAACTCCAACTCCTTGGGAACCAAGAGGACCCGAAACGCTACCGAATGAGTCATCCTCCTACATAGACGTCAACCACAACATAACTTCTACCCAAGGAAGGATCCGAACAACTCTCTCAGTCATGACGATCACAAGAAGATCCGCCAACCAAGCTTAGGTCCAACTTAACAAATCCTACCTAAGCAACAACCTGATACCACGAGCATGGTATCCTTATCACCTCACTAAAGCCTTACAACATCCACCTAAAGTCCAACTTTTCCAAGAACTGAGCACCAGATCCCCACAGCAAACCCTACATGGGTCTGAAACTCTTGCCACAGAACCAACCACACCAAACACACTTGTGTGCACAACTCCCAACCTTCATTTAGAGATCCAAGATTAACAAATGCTTTTCTCCCAAAAGCAACACTAGCTCCTGGCAGAGATACAATCAATCAACGGAACACCCAAAGTTCCATCTCCACACGATGCTCGAAGCTGTGGCAACCTTGCTCTACCAAAGCATAACCATGCCAAACCAAACTTACTTTATACCAAGCCTCTACCAAGGGTGCTTACCCATAAGGCATCCAACTCCTCTCACAAAGTATCATATTCACCTCATAGGCATCCAACTCATGGTCCCTCAACTGGACCCAACTTACTTCTACGATGCTCAACTCTCCTGAGATTTAGGCACTCGAAGGTAGTTGACCGCACTACCAACCACAAAGATCTCTTGCCCTTAACACTAGCGTGAGATGCACGTGCACTAACACTTACCAACCAACAACCAGCTTGACTTACTCAACCTCCAGTAACACTGGGAAAAGGCTCCTTTCGAACATCCCTTCGCTTGACGTCCTTCGATTAACACTGAACTAGCCCTTTTGCACGACCTCCACAGGTGCAACTACCATAAACGGATCCAAGGCTAAAGGAGTACGCTAAACTCCGAACGGCATAGAACCATCTGCTATGCCCATGCCAAACTCAGGCCTGAACCAGATTTAGTGCCAAAGTGGCACACCAACCAATGCACCTCAAGTGCCACTACTACCAAATCCACATCTTACCACAACGGGGCCAACAAGGTCACAACCTCAAGTGACACGAACTCTGGCTCGGCATACAAGGGCTCAACTCCAACAACTATGCCTAAGGCATCTCATCAAGCTAAAGGCTCACGGCCTACTCTTGCATCTCTACATGATGCTCAACAAACTCTGGCCGGCTCTCCCAACATGCAGCAGCTAGCCCTACTCTAGGGCTTACCAAAAGAAGAGTGTTTAATTTTACCAAACAACTAAGGAAACCACCAACGGATCCAGTCCGAAGGGAACACTGCTTGCTGCACCCTTAACTACAGGGTTCCGGCTCACTGGCTGCAAACAACAACACTTCACAGAAGCACAAAGATGCCTCATCAATCTCCTCGAAGGCTACCAACTTTGCAACCACTCTCGGGCAACCAAATAATCTATCAAGGCTCAAGATCAACACTTGAGCTACCGTGCTAGTCCACACGGGGACTCGCTCCACCAATATCCACATCAAGACAACCACGCTAACTTCTCTCTTGGAGTGGCATTCCAAGGCAAAGCACCTCCACCCTCTCACTATGGGAAAACCATCAATCGGGCCACAGGTTGGCCTATGGGAGTCCAATCTCTACCTCCCTGAACGATGTCCCAGGCATCCGAACCTACCGGATACCACAACAAGCCACAACATACATCACACACTGCGGGAAGTTGGCATGATGGCGCTCTAAACCCAAACCAATAACGAGTCGAGAACTCGCTCGTCTCGCTCCTCAACACTACACAGGCATACACTAGATGACAGGTATTGTAAATTCTTAACCCTTTTTCTTACAACAAATTGTAAACTTAGGCGTGCACTGATGGTGCCGGAGTGCTAGTGATCATGGGAAAAACGACCTACAACAACGAGTCAAACTACGAATTTATGACTCGAGCTACGATACCAAGCGTAAGGGACCGACCGAATAGGGCACTAAATGGGCCTTTATCCCAATGCATGCATTCAAAGTAAAGGACATTTAAGCAGGACATGATTTGATTCCAATTAAAACAAAAACATTCAAAATAACCCCTTTAAAAACTAGACAATTTCCCGGAACTGTCCCCTCGCTTTTTCCAAGCACCTGTTCCAAGATAAATACATTCCCAAAGTATACTCCGATCAGAGATTTCTTAAAATCATTCAAAACATGTCTAGATACAATAATGTTGGAATCCACAAAATATTCGAGAAAACATCCTAGGGCTCAGTGCCACATACATTCAGGGAAATTAAAACATAAAGAGTCATAACACAAAATCGAGTTTGATGATTGAGCCCCATGATCACAGCTTCTTCTTCACCATCCTGTCTCTAACTTGGTTACTCGTGGAAAAAAACCACAGTGATAAGGGTGAGCAACGAATTGCTCAGTAAGAATCCCCAACGGGGTACAATACGATATACATGGTCATCTCGATGAGCGTATGCAAGCTATGAATATAAACACAGTATAGAGCACATAGCTTAGCCCACACTTGGGCCTCGGATGCCAATTTAAGGTCTTAGTCCGGAATAATACACACCACACAGTCCAATACATAAGTAGCCCTATACGAGAAACAAGTCCCGCCACTGCCTATCTCGTCGACGAAAGGTACATCGGCTCAAAATCCCGAGGAGCTCTCCGGTCGTGGCGTAATGAATGAGCGTAAACATGCACCGCGTGCTCACTGCGAGACCATGAGGATGCCGAGTCTAGAGGCAAGCCGCCCATGTCGGGCCACCACGCCTAACTAAATCTTTGGATCGGTGTCACCGACATAGGGGTGTGAGACACGACACGTAAACTATGTCACTGAACCACCGCTTTGAGGCTAAGGAAACGGGTCGTGGTAGGCTTACACCAGAAGCCGCCCTTACCTTAACAGTGGCAATCGGGGCTACTACGAACACGCCGAGGGCGTGCCGATCGCCGGACGCGAGGCAATGCCAAGTCATCATCCCGACGGTTGGGGCATTTAACGACCGCCACCTCACCCAAGATTGCGGGGCCTACCGCCGGGTTAGCTAATCCCTCACGGGGTCCGGGGACGGAATGACTTGCTCGACGTCCCCCGCCATGGATGCAAGGTACTTTATGCATCGGGCCGGATGATGCTATCTACCGCAATTCTAACTCCGCCCTAGCAAGCGACAAACAATTCCATAAAATCCAATACGTGCTCAATAAGAATACAACGAGCCTAGCATGATACTATGAAGCAAGGAGCGAGATCACGAGCATGCTAGAAGGGAACAACCTAGCATGGATTAACATGAGAATTAATCAGAACAACATGCTAATCGGGAATTGAATTGAGTACCTAGCTATACATGTCAATAAACACAAACAAGCAATCAATCAACAATCACATATAATATCGCAGGTCCACACAACTCCGGTAAGAAATCCTTACCTTGGCGGGGACAATTTGACACGAAATCCTAAGCGCGAACGAACCCGAACTAGCTACCGAGAACCTATCAATCACAACAAAAATCACACAATAGGCCTAATATAATAAAATAAACGAGGCTCACCGGGAGCAACTCACGAGGCACGATTTAACGCACGAACAGGCGGCAAAGAACTGGTTGGCCTGGCGCAAGGGCGCAGAATGGGCGAGTTGGGCACGCTGGGCGCGGACGAGATCTTTGGCGAAGCGGGGCGCGAGGACGCGGGCGCGCGCGAGCAGCGGCAGCAGCAAGCACAATCTGGACGGCGCGCGCGGCGTGGCACGAGTCGGGCGAGGCGCGGCGCGAGGCGCGCGCGCGTGGCGTGGCTCGGCGGAGGCTCTGCTTCTGCGCGCGGCGACGGGACGAACAAGGGCTCTGTTTTTTTCGCGCGAACAGGGGTGATGGAGAAAATCCGAATTCGAGCGATCCACGGGGATTTGACGAGCGATTCTTTGATGACGAACTCCCCTAAACTAGCTGCACAAAACCCATACCTCAAATTACCTCAACTGGTAGGAAATGGCGAAGCCCGGCGTGGTAGAAGAACTCGAATTTTCAAGGAGAAGAAGAAGAAGAAGAAGAGAAGAGAAAGGGAGGGAGAACTCACCGGAGGAGATCGATCGGTCGAGGGAGAAGCGGCGAGTCGCTGGTCGGCGAGGGGGAGACCGGTCGGTGAGGAGAATCGCGAAGGAGAGAAATGAGGAAGAAGAAGAAGAAGGTTCGGGCGATTTTTGGCTTTTAAATCAAAACTCAAAGACAAACGGGCTTATATACCGATCGCGTTTAGAATCACAAAGACGCCTGATGGCTCGACCGGCAAAGACTTCGCCTAGCACGCGACACGTCCCTGGCTCGAGTCTCACTCGACGCGCTATTTAATTTCCTATTTATTTTAACCTTTCCCCAAGCCCAAATGCCTTCACCAAAATTCCCGATCCCATTCAAATCGACTCATAAATATTCCGGCAATTAACAATTTCAAAACCGGCCCGGTCGGCCCGACCCAAAATTACCAAAATGCCCCTGGGCCTCCCGGGATGAAATCTCCGGGCCGTTACACCAACACCAAGAATCCAATTGGTTTTAGAATCAACTTACCTAAGATCCAAAATCAATATTTTTGACAAACACTTGGTGAATTCAATCCCAAAACAACCGAGGTGAACATGGCTGTCCAACACTTGAAACATGAATAAACGGAGCTACAATGCACGCCAAACCACAACTTAGCAAACATTCAAACTCAACAATAGACCCATGAAGGTTAACAATGGAAACGAGTCAAGATCTTACCAGAAACCCGACAAACAAGCATGATTATGCTGCGAACTTACCCAAGACTCTAGCAGGTCAGAAATCACACGAACAAGACTAGATGTGAAACGGGTGTGAAAGTTTGCTGGCTGGTGCGCGGGTGCAGGTCGGGTGAGTTGCGGCAGCTGAGTTGCGGCTGGCAACGACGTGAGACGCAGGCGGCGTGGCTGTGGTCGGCGATGTGGCGCGCGAGGGTGAGCAGGGCGTGAGGAGCACGCGCGAGGAGAGGGACGCGTCGGCTACGGTTGGTCGCGGCTGGGTGCGTGTGTGAGAGCTGTGCGTGGGTGGATCTGAGCGAGGAGAGCGTGCACGCGAGCGGGGAAAACTCGACTTGGACGAGCAGCACACGGGCGAGCCGCTGCAGTTGCGTGGTGGCGTCGGCTAGGCGATGACGAGTGAGGGTAGCACGGCGGCTCCTTGCGGCGGCGTTGGAAGTCGACGGAGGTGGATGGGCAGGACGGCGACGGCTGCTGGTAGGTGGGGAGTCTAGGGTTTGAGTGAAGGAGAAGAAGAAGATGAATGTTGGTTTTGGTTTTTTTTCACTTTTTTTTTTTCTTTTCTTTAAATGCTCTTTCCTTTTATTTTTAACTTAAAAGAAATTCCCTTCTTTTATTTAAAACCACTCAAATGGTTCTTCCATTATCTTTATTTATTTATTTTTTTCAAGCTTTTAAATGAAGGCCTCTTTACAACCCCTATTTTCTTTTTTTTAATAAGCCAAGACTCAAACCCCTTTGAATTTAATTCATTTATTTTTTTTTTCTTTTACAATCAAACTTAACCAATTTCCACAAAATGCCCCAAATTCTTGAAACTACAGATTAACCCAAAATTACTCAACAATTGCAAAAAGGTCCCTGGGTATAAAATTACCAAAATACCCCTAAAGTTCAAAATTAACCATAATTACACCAAAGATCTCGGGAAAAGAGAATATCACACTTGGAGAGTCCATCAGAAGATGCGGGTCGTTACAAAAAATGCAACCCAAAAATTTGAAAATAATTAACTGAATGCCCCCCAAAACCCGAACTCAAATAGCGATAAACATCAGCGGCTTCAAACAAACCAAAGCCTAACTCAGATTTTATCCCCAAATCCTGAAAAGAATCAATCTTAAATTCCTAAAAGATATAAGGTTGAATATGGTCCAATATGAGTTGTCCAAGTAAAACACAGTGCAACAATAATTCAACTCCAAAGAACAAAATTGATGAAAAATCCAACACTTGTAAGAAAAAAGTATAAAATCGTACAAGTGATGCGGCTCGTGGATCTGGCTCAGGGGGACGCGCGCGCAAGCTACTGAGCCCAAAGCGAGGGACGATGATGAGCAAGGATTGGCTTTGATGCTCGAGGAAGAAGGCGCCGGTGAAATTTGTCGGTGGGAAGTCTTTGCATTTGTGGGGTTGCGGCGGATCGGGTGTGCGATGGTGATGGGAGGGGTGTGGAGCAACGTGGGTCGAGGCAGGTGTCGAGCCGGCCGGCGGCGGCAGCGTGGTCGGCCAGTGGCGGCAGCGAAAGTTGAAGTGGAGGCTAGGGTTTGGGTGAGAAGAAGGAGGAAGAAGAAGATGAAGAGGAGAAAAGAAAAATAAAAATAAAAGAAAAAACCTTCCCCTATTAACTTTCCCATTTTTCTTTTTATTTTTAAATAACACAAAATCTGCCTTTTCTCTTTTTTTTTTCAATAATACCAAAAACAATTTATATTTATTTATTTACTTATCATTTTTTTTTCAATTTAAAAATTCATTTTTCTTTTCTTTTATTTTCTTTTTTTTTAGATTTTATATTTTATTTTAATAAAAAATTCAATAACCTAGATACAAAAATAAATATAAAATAAAATTTTAAAACTTACGAATATTATTTTCTATGACAATTTTTAAAATGTCATAATTTTATGAAAAAAATGAGATATTCTTGTCTAAAAGTAAAACATTTCTATGACAATTATTAAAATGTCATTACAATGATTTTATGACAATTATCTAAATATCAATAACTGTCATAAAACATCAATAACTTAAAATTCATCTATTTTCTACAAATACACGTGTTTTTAGATATTTTATGACAGTTTTTAGATTTTTTAAAATTTCTGGATTGAAATAACTGTCATGAAAGTCTAAAATTGTAATAGTGGAGAAATTTTCGAAGTGTATGCATAGTGAGTTCTAAATGAGCATGATGGGAGAGCTAAAATTTTTTCTTGGACTTAAAATCAAGCAACTTGAAGATGGAATTTTAATAAATCAAGAAAAGTACACAAGGGATCTACTCAAGAAATTTAAGGTTGACAATGCAAAAATAGCAAAGACCCCAATGAGAACCACTACAAAGCTTGATAAAGATGATAAAGGTAAAAATGTAGATATTAAAGCTTATAGAGGTATGATAGGATCCTTGCTTTACTTAACTGCGAGTAGGCCTAATATAAAGTTTAGTGTATGCATGTGTGCTAGATTTCAATCATGTCCTAAAGAGTCACATTTACATGCCGTGAAACGAATTTTTAAATATTTACTTGGCACATCTGACTTAGGTCTTGGGTATCCTAAAAATGCATCTCTAGATTTGATTTCATATTCTGATGCTGACTTTGCTGGTAGTTTAACTGATAGAAAAAGTATTAGTGGAACTTGTCATTTCTTAGGTAGTTCATTAGTGTCTTGGTATATTAAAAAGCAAAATTCTGTTGCATTATCTACTACTGAGGCTGAATACATTGGTGTTGCTAGACTTGAGGTTCTCAAGTTTTATGGATGAAACAAACTTTGTGTGATTTTGGATAAAATTTGGAACAAATACCTATCTTTTGTGATAACACTAGTTCAATCAATTTAACCAAAAATCCTATTCAACACTCTAGGACAAAACATATAGATATTCGACATCATTTTCTTAGAGAACATGTGCAAAATGAAAATATTGTCATTAATTATGTTCCTACAGAGAAACAAGTAGCAGATATTCTTACAAAGGGTTTAAATGAAGATTTTTTTTGTAAAAATAGACTTGCACTTGGTATCATTCGCATTTAATGACAAATTTATTTTTAATAGAAGATCATTTTTTTGTCATGTTGTATTGAGGGGGAGAATTATTTTAATTATGTATAAATTGAGGGGGAGAAAAATATATTCTTATATCTTTTTATTGATAACAAAAGGGGGAGAATATTGAAGAGTTTATAAAGTTTATTGAGTGGTTTGTCATCATAAAAAAGGGGGAGATTGTTAGCTTTAAAACTTCAAATCAATCCAAATATTTTGATGATAACAAACTCAATTTTTGTACTGAATATTTTAAAGATTCTATCTTGTAGATCTCGAAAAGAGGATTCCAACGCATCTTGAATCGTCCGAATCGGAGCTCAAACGAGGAAGATATGAGCAAAACAAGATTGACGAAAAAAAAAAATACCCATTTAGAAAAAAAAACGAGATTTTCTTATTAATTTCTACCATTTTTTTTTTAATTCTTCCCATCTTCTATCTATTGAATCTCAACCATCAATGTGTTTCAAAAAAAAGAATCTCAACCATCAATACCTTTTACCTTAATCCAATGACCACATTTCATCCCATCTTGATTAAATCTCACCCATCCATTATTTTTACCCTAAATCAAATGGTCATATTTTAATCTTATGTCCATTCGAATACCTTGCATCAACCTTCCAAGAGCCTCCTCCAACAAGCCTCTAAATTTTCAAGCTCTCAAAAAGTGTTCTCTCAAATTACTTCTCACATATTCTTCAAACGTCGTAGTTCATTTTTTTGTGAGAGTGTTCTTGTTTTTGTATCAATTTGTGTATCTTACAAGAGGAAATTTGTGTGAGATCTTTTTTTTTCTCTTTGGGATTTGTATTAAGGTGTGTGATACACCTTGGGTTGTGTGAAAATTGAATTGGTTTGATCCTGAATCATTGAAAATGATTTGTGTTTCTCTTTAGCCTAAGAAAAAGAGGGTCGTGTAGGTTTGGATCTCACTCGTGTAAGAAGATCATCAATAAAATACCCAAGATGGATTCTTGGGGAGTGGAGTAGGAATTATGAACCACTATAAACCTCGGTGTCTTCTTTCCCTTTTCTTTTATTTTTCGCATTTTTATTTCACATATTATTTTAATGTTCATGAAATAGAACTTGCTTGCAATTATAATTTTAGTTTAACAAAGTTAGATTAAAAAACAGGAAGACATATTAGAAGACAACCCTATTCACCTCCCTTTAGTGTTGCGTATAACCATAATACATCATGTATCATACTATATTCTAAAACTTTGTGTTTTTTTTAAAGTGTTTAATTTGCTGATATGAATACTTGTAGTGTGATTTAATATGTTTGCGACATTGAATACATAATTTTGAATGTACAATACCGTATAGTAAAACATTGGGAAATAACATAGGTAATATTTGTGAATTGATTAGAGACTCGTACTGTTGGAACAACTTCACACAAAATTACTATTCAAAGTGAGATCAATAGTAAATAAAAAAAAGGTCTCATGGGTTACAAAATTGAAATGTTCAACATAAAAAAAGACGATAATATAAAACCATCATTGGGTGAATACGTTCCTCAATATTTATGTGATGTTCTTCATCTACTTCATGATTATGGTACATCTCATTTTTCATCCTACTGACCACTATGTGCAATACAAATTGAGATGTTTGTTGAACCTATAAAGAAAAGTTGTATAGTATTACAAAAATGTCCAAACAATACTGTATTATATTATAAGTCGTATAATATACATGTATAAACACTACCGTATTGCAAAATGGAAATGTAATGAACAGTAATATGAGTACGAAAAATGTATTAGACATGAATAAAATAAACAATAAAGCATAAATGTACCGTGTAAGTTATACAGTATGTAGAATGAAATAATGAAACATATAGAGTTTTGTACAGTTTATACAGTAATATAACAGTACATGAAAAACTACAGTAGATAATACTCAAGTATACCATGACCTAGACATTTTAGTACGTAGATAATACTATTCTACATATGATTTTAGTACATTTATAAACAGACATATTGACATTGTAAAGAACATTGTGTGCAATTTAAAATGGAATGATTGATGAACCTATAAGGAAAAGATGCACAATATAACTAACCTAAAAACATAGTATGAACATACGATATATACTCAATTATATAATTTCTTTGGCTATATAGAAATTGAGGACGTGTGAACATACGGTATATACTCAATTATACGGTTTTGTAGATGTGTATACAATCAATTATACCACAATATGAATTGAAAAATACGAAGATACTACTGTTCTACATATGATTTTATTACATTTCTAAACATGATTTTTGACATTCTAAAGACTGAAATATAAATTAACTAAATGGTACAGAAATGATATAATAGAAATAAAACATATCATACTGAACAATCTGAGATATATCAGATCACGTTTATACTGAAATGAACAATAACCTACTAATAGTGATGAATAAGGAACAAAAACGTAATACAAATACTGTGAAAAATGAAAATTATTGAGAAGAGATGACTGAAGTCATATAATTATATTGTCTGATCGGAGCTTTATGATCGACGACAATTTATGTTTTACGTGGTGGTCGAACTGTGAAAAGAGAGAATGAATAGAATTAAAAAAACGAAAATGGAGCTATGGAGAATGGAGGAAGAAAACTTAAACGAAAAAAAACAATAAAAATAAAGATGAGAGATAAATGAAAAGGAATTAAAATCTCACCGATTTTCAAGTTCGAATTCATGACCGTGGAGTTGAAATGAATTAATACCAAACAAAATAACCAACTGTACTGACACTTGATATATCTTGTCCTTTTTTAATAACATTTAGAATAGAGAGATCAGCGAATATAATATCTTCTTAGCCATGGAGTACATACTAATGTTGTAACAACTGTTCTTATTGTCAAATTTGGATATTATAATCAAATTATCGATTAATTTACATTTAATTAAACAGCAGCTTTCATCACGAACCCTGCTTCAAATACACTCATACCTTTACAAAATCGGAAGTTTCACTAACTTCGTAACAATCCCACCTGATTTTGATTACTAACAGCTCAACCAATTCACAATCCTTCTTCACCAATTCCCAATTCCCAATTCACAATTCACAATTCCCACTTCTCGATTCAGAATCTCAAATCCCCTTTTCCAGATCTCTCCGTTCTTCATCGATTCTTCAGAAACCCAGAAGAAACCCACATGCCCACGATCGATTCCAACCGACCCACTTCCTCAAATCCGCTAATTGACCACTAATTTCTTGCAGAACCAGTTCCGCATTGTGGGAAATGATGATGGAGGGCTCAATTTTCGGTGGGCGGTTCAATACCCAGCGGATTGAGTTGAAGCGGTGCGTTCCGGGTTTCTTCTCGACGTACAGGACGCTGTTCACAGTGCTCTGGATCGCGGCAGTGGCTACGATTTTGCTGTGGCAGGGCACTGCCGGTGATGGGTTCTTGTTTTTCCGGCGAGTTTCGGCCAGGCCGTTGCCGAGGCTGAGGCCTGTGGCTTACAATTTGACGGATTTTGGAGCTGTGGGCGATGGGGTTACTTTGAATACTGTGGCGTTTGAGAGGGCCGTTTTGGCTATTTCGAAGTTGAGGGCTAAAGGTGGGGGTCAGCTTAATGTGCCTCCTGGCCGTTGGCTTACGGCTCCCTTTAATCTCACTAGTCATATGACTTTGTTTCTTGATGAAGGTGCTGTTATATTGGGGATTCAGGTTTGTTTTCAACTTTCGAATGGTTTTTCTTTTAACTTTTGATGGATTTGATGGATGTCTTTTCTGCTTTTGATGGCTTGATACTGTTCTGTCTTCGGTTTTACGGGTGTACCTGGTTCGGGTTGGGTTGAATTAGGAGACTTTTTAGGTTGGTTGCAACTTGTTCAACCCTGCGACTCAATTCATATATTTTTGAGCTGGGATGGGCTCTCAGGTTGAGTTAATGTGTTTGGATTGTGTTAATCTCGTCTTTTCTATCAAAGACTTAATTCATAGGCAGTAAAAAACTAATGTATGATACTATTGTACCTAGGTTGCATATTCAGATTTCTTTACCAATATGTTAAGTATATATCTTATTAATTAATCTTACAAATAAATATATAAAATATTATTCTTAGTTTGGGTTGGATTTAACCGGTCAAAAATTGGCCACCTCAAGAACCCACATAACCCAACTCAAATAAAAAATTTACCAAACCCAATTCTTATCGTTTAGATTGGGTAGTCTAAGTTGTTCGGATTGTAGGTTTAGACTTTTGTTGGTGTAGTAATATGCAAATTTTTGGGACTTTATAGCTTAATTGGAAGGTTTTCATGGAGTTTATAATGTTCTCTTCCAACTTGAATTGGGGTAAATTGTTTGTTTTGAAGGCAAAGGACTTAGTTTAGGCTAGATCCATGGTTCAGAATATAACTTAATGGAATTGTGGGTTTCTTCGGTTCAAAATTTGCTTGTTTTCTATTAGTATGCTGCTCTGCTCTGTTCGAACTTCTACTTAAAATTGTAGTTAAAATTGGATGACTTGAGAGGATGTGTGGATAGATTTAATACACCATAGTGTTTGTGTAATCTAATTGAATAATATGTCGATTGTTAGCTTCACCATATGTATTGCCATTATTATTAGTATTGATACTGGTTATGTTGTTAGCTTCGCCATTAGTAAACTGAATAGTGAAAATTCAAATTAGAGATGCGTAACTGGGAGGGATATTGTTAGCTTCACCTAACAAAAGAATTAATATCCTAGGGGTTGACAGACAGACAAATGTAGTAGGGTTAGGCAGTTTCATCTGAGAATTGTCGAGGTGCAACAGATTATTTAGTAAGAGATACATAATCTAGGCTATAGATTCATACTACAGTTGTTAGATCTTGAGTGTTCCAAAAAAAAAATTTACAAGGAGCTATCATGAGCCAGATCATTTGACATTTCACAATTATGAATGGTGAAATTTCCCTCAGTTACGGAAGTGATTGCTTCAGACAATTTGAATAAATAAACTTTTTTATTGGACCTCATATTTCATACTTAACAAAATCGTTTCTTTATCCAATTTGAATAATTAGACATGTGAAACCATACAATTATCTGAATGAATGGATTGCCAAGATCTTCCCACGCAAACGTAACTATTTCCTAACTTGCACCCCCAGCTTCACCTATTTTTTCATGAAAGACAATAGGAATGTTAGATTGGCCAATTATATTGTTGTTTTTATATTTCAACATTTTATCTAATATGCAACCCATCGGGGAGCAGTTTATGGTTAAACCTTTTTTTTTTTGGATAACTTGGTAACTAGAGATGTCCATTTTCCCCGCGGGGACCCGCCCCTAACGGGGCGGGGAATCCCCGATTAAGCGGGGAACGGGGCCGGGGATGGAGGAGAAAAAATCCCCGTTGGCTAAACGGTGCCGGGGACGGGGATTGTACTCTCCGTCCCCGATTCCCCGATCCCCGCCTCGATTATTTTATTTATTTTGTTTAATATATATTTTTTAATTCTACTCCTTTAATTTTCAAATAAATATATCTTTGTTGATGATATTTTCTATACATATGAATATTTTCTTTGATAATTAACATTATAATTCAAACTTATAGATATATATATTTTTAAATCTAATTTTTTTAATTTTTTATCCAAAAAATATTTAAAAAAATTAAAAATCATGAGGAACCCGATCCCGCGCGTGCCCCGCATGGGAATCCTCGCCCGATCCCCGAAAAAAAAACTGGGGATTTTTCCGGGGACGGGGATTGAATTTTATGGCGGGGACGGGGACGGGGAAGCCATTCCCCGGCCCCGCCCCGCCCCGTGGACATCCCTATTGGTAACTTGGAGATTTGCTCCTCCAAACTTGGGGTACCACTGTGATAGAAACTACCACACTATTTTATTAAACTACGATAAATCTCTCGAGAGAATCTCTCAAAGAGCCCAGAGTACAAGACGACAATTCAATTGCATGCTTCTCAAAGACCTATCATCTCCTATTTATAACCCTAAACCCTAATTAACTAAAAGACTAATAATAGGCCCAAGCCCAATACAATTAAAATAGCAATTAACTAATACATAATAAATACTAATACTAATATTCCTAAAACTCCAAGGTCCGGATCGTATCAATACTTTCCCCCCCAAGAGCCACCTTCTGCAGCTCCGTCTTCTGGCTAAAAGTATGTCACATCAACATCCTGGTAATCGTGCGAATCTCGAACGACCCACACATCCAAATTCTGGAGTTCTTTCTTCTGACAACGATGTCCCGGGACAAATCGTTCATCACAACGAAAGCATAACCCTTTGTCCTTCCTTGCTCGAATTTCGGCCGGTGAGTTTTTACAGTCGTCGCGGGTTAATGGTTGTAGTCCTGTGAGAAGGAGTCTCTGTGCTTCCAGTTCCTGATGCAATCGTTCCCGCTTTAGCCTTGATCGTTGCAGAAGTACTTTCCTCATTTTGGGTAGCCTGAAAAGAAAAATCATCCTCAATCACCTGTGCCATAAACTTCTTATCCTAAATCCCAACCGGTCGCAGTTTCCTCATTTCACTTCTAATTTCTGCCTTCAACCCGCTTTCCCATTTCCCTTCCAATGCACTTGCACTAATATCACGCATTCCCTTTGCATACTTCTCAAACAGTCGTCGATACTCTTTAACTGTTCCAACCTGTTGTAAACTCATCAGATTGGCGTACTTGTTGTCATTAATCGTTGGTTGGAAACGATGCAATAATAGTTCTCAGAATTCTTCCTAAGAACTGATCGGGGATCGATCTTCCTCATACTGCAACCATTCCAAAGCCTCACCCTCCATACACAAAGCTGCAACATCGACCCGTTCTTGTCCTTCCAGCCGGTTTACCCAAAAGTATCGTTCTACTCGACACAACCATCCGTCCGGATCCTCATCGGTAAACCCTTTGAATACCGGCATCTCGAGTTTCCGTAATCTCCTGTCTAACACCGACCCTTCTCTACCTCCTGTTCTCGGTCCTCCTCGTTCGTAACGATCCTCCCACTCCCTCCAGGCCTCTCGGTCTAAATGACATTGATTATCCCATCCCCGGTCGTTCCAACCGTCACGCGCTATCGGCCTATCATAACCGATGCGCACCCTCCTCCCCTCCGTAAACTCGTTGCCTCGACCATCGACCTTCGGTTCCCCCTTTCGATCGAATCCCGGTCCCCCACAATCGAAACGACTCTCTCTCCGGTCCAACCTGGCTGACCCAGACCGACCCGCCCCTACCCTGTCCTCCTGGGCCGCCGCCGTGCCACACGCCGCCCGGTCCCGCGCTTGACCCAAGCCCACCACCCCGGCCTTGCTCGGCCCTGACTCCGCACATCGCCATGCCCGCGCCCCAGCCCGAGGCCTCAGCGCCGCCTATGCCCGAGCCCCAACCCGAGTCTGGTCCCCCCTGGCCGCCGCCGTGCCACACGCCTCCCGATCCCGCGCCTGGCCCCAGCCCACAGCCTCGACCCCGCTCGCCCCCGGCTCCGCACACCCCCATGCCAGCACCCCAGCCCCGGATTTCGCCGCCCGGACCCGCGCCCTAGCACCGGCTCTCGTCCCCCGGACCCCCCCATCGGCCAGGTCCCGCGCCGCGCTCAACCATGCCCCCGCTCATGCCCTCGTAGCCTCACGCCCAGCTCCTCCCGGCCCGACACCCCCCCAGCCCGGTCCCGCGCTTGCACGCCCAGCTCCTCCCGCACCCCTCGCGCCGAATGCTACCCCCAAGCCACCCACGTCACCGGCGCCGCTCGCGCTACCCAGCCCCTCCGAGCCCGAGTGTGCGCCCCTCGACCCCACGTCGCCCTGGCCCTTCGCGTCGGCCCACCCTGCCGCACCTCCGCCGTGCCACGCTTCGCCTCGCCGACCGCCACAGCTCCTGCGTCGCAAGCACCAGCCGCAGCCGCCCCGCTCGATCCCTCCCCGTAGCCTCAGGCATCGAGCCCTTCCCCTTGTCTGCTCGGATTGTCTCCACTAAAAGTTCCAGATTTCGGTTCATCGTCTCGAGCTTCGAATCCTGCAAATCCAGCCTTTTCCCTAACCTTTCTTCCATCGCTTCCATCCTCGCGTTAGTCTCCTGTAACTTCTTGGCCAAGTCGGCCGTTCCTTCTTCACACTCTTGCATCCTGGATTCCATCTTAGTAGTAACCATTCCCGGATCGGCAAATGGCTCTGATACCAAAATGATAGAAACTACCACACTATTTTATTAAACTACGATAAATCTCTCGAGAGAATCTCTCAAAGAGCCCAGAGTACAAGACGACAATTCAATTGCATGCTTCCCAAAGACCTATCATCTCCTATTTATAACCCTAAACCCTAATTAACTAAAAGACGAATAATAGGCCCAAGCCCAATACAATTAAAATAGCAATTAACTAATACATAATAAATACTAATACTAATATTCCTAAAAATCCAAGGTCCGGATCGTATCACACTGGTCCATTCCTAAATGGTTGCACCGAGATACATTGGAAGAACGAAGACACAGTTGAGAGTGTCTACAAACTAATGTTACAAACGGATCTCGAACTCGTGACCTTAAGGGAGGCATACTCTTGAAGCCCGTGCATTCGGCCAACCCCTTCACCCCTAGGGGCAGGGACTATGGTTAATTAAACCAATGGATTGTTTACGGTTAATCCAATGGATTGTTTATGGTTTGTCTAATATGCAACCCATCAGGGAGCAGTTTATGGTTAAACCAATGGATTGTTTCAGACTTCTTGTTGGACCAATATGGCTTTTATTGTTGTTTCTTTAGTTTGTAGAATGAGTTTCTAGCAACGGTCTGAATGTTGGCTAATCTTATTCATGTCACAGGATGAAACATATTGGCCACTGATGCCTCCTTTGCCTTCTTATGGGTATGGAAGGGAGCACATTGGACCTCGATATGGGAGTTTGATTCATGGTCAAAATCTCAGAGATGTTGTGATAACAGGTCAGATTGATCAGTATTTGTTTAGTTACTTATTTGTTAAATATTGCTTGGGAACCTCAGCATAAACATATCGAAAAAAGTCCAAATTATCATCACCTTAAAAGAGGCATAAACAAGAAATTTATACGATCTCGATTAATATCTGTGTTCTATCTGTTGGTTTATTTGCGTGATTATGTTAAGTGACTGGATGTAACTTTTGTTGAAGCTTGAAATCTGAAAATTAGATAAAGCTGGAAATTAAAGAAAGGAAAAAGGTGGAAAATAAAACTCATTCTTTGACTTCATCTTCTAACTGTCAATCAGTAAGGAAAATTGTGGTAATGGGGGAAAATGTGAAGGAAATTTCTGTAATTTGAACTAAAAACACAACACAACAACCGATAACCCGAAAAGCCCTATTATTTAATTTGATAAGTCTGATTGTGTATATGTCATGACTTACAGGGTATAATGGTACTATAAACGGACAGGGCCAAACATGGTGGAAGAAATATCGCCAAAAACTGCTTAACCACACAAGGGGCCCCCTTGTTCAGATCATGTGGTCAAGTGATATTGTAATCAGCAATATAACTTTACGTGACTCTCCTTTTTGGACACTACATCCATACGATTGTAAGAATGTTACTATCCGGAATGTTACAATCTTGGCTCCTGTACATGATGCACCAAATACAGATGGAATAGATCCTGGTAAACTTTAACGCTTTGTTTATATCATCGTCCAATCGAATGCTTGGAATGTAATGACGTAGCTGCTGTGTAGTATATGTAGAGTAGGTTGGACCATTCGCGTTAGTTGATATAATTGAATTTCCCCAATCCATCAATTAAGTTTTTTTGGGTTGATTGATGATTTAACATTAACATGGTAAGAGTAGGAGGTCTTGAGTTCAAGTCTCTGTCAAATTTTTTTTTTATTTTCAAATTTTTAAGCCCACAAGTGAGGGAGAATGTTAGTTGATATAATTAAATTTACCCCAATCCACCCGCTTAAGCTTTTAGGTTGATTGGTGATTTAACCTAATCTAACAACCGGCATTGATAAATTGAATTGGTCTTATAGGAAAGGGGTATTGTATTGGATACCTAAAAGAAAGCAAAAGATCATTCAGCTTTTCCCATAGTAAAACTTTTTATGTTGAAGATGGAGCTGAAACTTAGTTTCTGGATTAGGTGGTGCTGCTTTCATTTCTTTTTTATGTATACTTTTTTATAGCGATAACTGTATGGGTCATCTAACACGCACCTCTACTATTTTTATGGAATATACCATTTTACCTTGCTACATTTGGATGTCAAAAAAATCTCTAAGAAATTAATCTTAGATAGGTGACTACCATAGATTGAACTCATCGCCTCTTAGTTTTATAAGGTCTTCTTGACCATTAGTCATGATGGTTAGGTGGCGATGGCTTATGATATGAATAATTATTGAGCGTAAGGAGGTAGGGTGATTGACCAGTCTGGATTGAGTTTAATTAGTTCTAATTTGCAGCTAAACCTATGTTAGTTGGGAATGATAAGAAAATCCTTCTGTGCTGTTAAACTTAAATTTGCACTGGTTTTCACTCGGTGCTTATATCAATAAATCATCTGTTATGAGCTCAATTTTATTGAGCTGCCTGGTCAAGGATCTGCCCTTGACTAAAATGCTTTAGGTTCAAATCTCCCACTCTCCCATGTTGTTTGGAAACAAAAATTCTAATAGTCTACTATAATTTAGATACATTCAACTTTATAAATTGTTATTTGATAATGGCTTGCTCCATTCTTTATGTTTCCATGAACAGATTCATGTGAAGATATGGTAATTGAGGACTGTTACATAAGTGTGGGAGACGATGGCATTGCAATTAAGAGTGGTTGGGATCAGTATGGTATTGCTTATGGGCAACCCTCGAGAAATATACGAATCCGAAACGTTGTTCTTCAATCTATGGTTAGGTAAATATCTCACTCGTATACGTAGGAAAGTACATATTAACTACATTCATGTGATATGAAAGTAGCGAGCTTATCATTTTGGTTGAACCTCTTCAGTGCTGGTATATCAATTGGTAGTGAGATGTCGGGTGGTGTATCGGGCATCACTGTAGAGAACGTCGTGGTCTGGAACTCTAGGCGAGGTGTTAGGATCAAGACTGCTCCAGGAAGAGGAGGATACGTGCAAGACATTACTTATCGAAATCTGACCCTCGATGTCGTACGTGTTGGGATCGTCATAAAGACAGACTACAACGAACACCCAGATGAAGGATATGATCCAAAGGCAGTTCCAGTACTGAAGGACATAAGCTTCACGGGCATCCATGGGCAGGGAGTCCGAGTGCCTGTTCGAATGCATGGCAGCGAAGACATTCCCGTGCAAAATGTAACATTCAGGGACATGTCTGTGGGAATAACATACAAAAAGAAACATATATTCCAATGTGCATTCGTGCAAGGACGTGTGATAGGAACTATCTTCCCTGCTCCATGCGACAACCTCGATCGATACGACGAGCAAGAACGACTAATTAAACACTCTGCTGCCCAAAATGCAACAGATATCGACTACGACTTTTGATTTAAGTCACCGAATACTGCTCTATTTTTTCTTTCTTTTTCCACCAGCTAAACATTCTACAATGTCTATTTTATGACTGAAAGTTACATTTTTTTTGTTTGCTGAGCTGTACATAAAGAACCCCTTTTACAAGAAGAGAAAGGTTTGAATTTTTGAGTTGTTTTTCTCTGTCTCTTTTGTGTATAGTCCCATTTGAATGGCAATGGCTCTGCTCTTCAACTTTGCAGGTAGCAGAGTTTAGTGGTGGTGGGGCTAAGAGAAATATGGTGAATGGCCAAGTGGGATGGATTTTATAAGGCAATTATTTTAAAAATTTTCATTTTTACTTAAAATAGCACAAATCGTGACTTATAAAAGTATAAAAATTATTAATAATACATGCCGTGTGGAAATCGAGTAAATGGATGCGTCCATTAAAATATTCGATCGTGACATCTCGTTTTTTTCTTTAAATTAACACATTATTTATCAACATTTCGGTCGGATTCATATCTAACGTTTTATTAATAATTTGAAAAGGTTTGTGGTGCTTTATTTTATTGTTTGATGATAATTTAATTTAATAATATATTTATGAATTATGAATTCCACCAATGAATATTTGTCTCATATTTATTTGAGAACTGTTTATAAAAAAAATACCTCTGTTATATTTAATTTCTATTTGTTGATATTATTTTATGAGGTACTTTTTTCTTTGATGATTTTGTTTTTCTCTTTTTTGATCCATCTCAATCTAAGTTGTGGATTAAGTCTAAATTTATTTTTGTGAAGTTCTCTTCTTCAAGTTATTTTGATTAAAAAGAAAAAAACTCATGATTTGTAGACTTTTATAGCATGAGACTATTTATTTGTCTCTGGTCGTCTAAGAAATTAAATATAGTGGACTTTAAATCTTTTTTCTTTTGCATTCCTTGTAGAAGTTAATTGTTTTTCATTAAAGCCCTTCTAAATTATTTCGAATCACTTTCATTGTTTCTTTACTCATTGATTTCTTTTCTCATATTGGCTCAAAGTGTATCTATTGAGTAAGCCACACGTTTCTAAACTAAAATCAACATTTAAAACATTTCATAGAATTTTGGAATACATTTCAATTACGTTTCTAAACATTTAACGGTTTTGTTTTTACCTTCAAATTTTGAAATTTGTTTCAGAAAATACTTTGAAGTTTGAAATTGTTTGAAATATACTCTCCATTAAAAAAAATCGACGTGTAAAAATAAGAAATAACATACTTGAGATTGTAACTATCATTTATTTCATCTCATAAAACGCATATTATGAAATACGATAATCAACAATCGATTCAAAAATATAAAAAACAGACAATGATAAACACAAAAGAAAAAGAAATAACATTACACATTTACGTAGTTCACATGCTTTAAGCATGTGATGACATCAACGCTTTCAAGGTCTATCTTAAAACTACAAATAATTATTTCAAATAATTCATATTTAAAAATATATATTAATATTAAAGTTAAAATAAAATTTTCAAAAGTTGGAAGGATCAAAATGAAATTTAAACCACGAAGAAATTAGGACAAATAAAAAAATCGTCGTTCTTAAAAAAAAACAAATAAAAAAGCATCTGTTTTTACAAAAAATGAATAAATAGGCAAATCTACATCAAAGCAAATTGACCAATTTGACCTTCCACCACTTGACCTTATCAACTAGTATGTGGATCGAGTGGCTCAAATGCGAGTACACGTTTTCAACCGATAACCGGGGCCCACCAACCAATGGCAAAGCCCCGTAAATAAACTATTATTTGAGGGGCAAAGTATTTATAATTTTAAGAGATAGAGAGAAATTTGAAATTAAAACACAAAGAACACGTGTTTAGAAAAGCTACACCATACGATTTATTCCTTTTTTTTCTTTATATTTGCACGAAACCGCCATGTAAAAACCCCACATGTTCCTCGTGCATTTTTTATTTTTTAAAAATAATATTATATTATTAAAATTTTAATTTAACTTCAATTAATTTTTCCGTTTAGGTCCGGCAACTGGTTTATAAAGAGAGATAGATATTAAATAAAAACTTAAGCCCTTCATCAGAATCTCTCATATCTTCAAGATCGAAACTTTCTCAATCCTTTTCTTAATTTTTCGTTCTTATTTTCTGTTTTTGTTCAAACCCATGTCGAGTTCTTCGGGATTTTCTCAGATTTCAACTCATAGATCGGCGTCGAAGTCGCCGGAAAAGCGAGGTTTTGTCCCCGCCGGCGTGATGAATGTTTCCGGCAGGGATCTGAATCTGGGTTTCCGGAGCAACGGTGAGGATTCTTTTTTTGTGGGTTTTGATTGGAATTTATTAAAGGGTTTTTGTTTTGATTTGAGAGGTACTGAAATTTGAAATCGAAATTTTTAGGGCCGGCGCCGGAATTTCTTCATCGGCCGGAAAAAGTGGCGAATCCGAAATCTTTGGATTTGTTTCCTCAGGAGACTGATTTTGGCGTCGATTCGAGGTTTGGATTTGAACTTTCTCTCCACAGATTTTTTTTACAATTAATTTTTTAAATTTGTGGTTTGATGGAACTATAATTCTAATTTTAGGGTTTATAAATCTGCCATGGCGGTGCCTCAAACGTCACAAATGACGATTTTTTACGGCGGTCAAGTTTATGTGTTCAACAATTTTCCGGCGGAAAAAGTCGGCGAAGTTATGTATCTTGCCGACCGCGATTTCTCCAAATTGAACATCTCCGCCGCTTCCGGTCAGCCGGTTTTGGTCGGAGCTCCGGCGGATTCATTGAGTTCCACCTCCCCTGTTTCCTCTCGAAACCAGACTCCTGCGCCGCCGTCGCAGCCCGTTGCCGGTGGTAATTAACTTCATCCAAATGGACTTCTTAAACTTGAAGCTGAAATATATTCTTGTTTCTAATAATTAATTTTTAACCCATTTCTGCAGATCTTCCAATGGCTCGTAAAGCTTCGATTCAACGTTTCTTGGAGAAGAGAAAAGACAGGTGGGCTTTCTTTTTTTTTTTTTTTTCCATTTTAGAATTAAATTTCATCAATTTCTTCAAGTTTGAAATAGGTTTAATTTGCTCTGTTTTGAACAGAATGATTGCCAGAGCGCCGTACCTGAGCGGGCCGGCGCCGGGAAAGACCGGCGGCGCCGGCGAGAATTCGTGGCTGGGTTTGGCTGTGCAACCACAACATTAAAATGGTGTTTTTTTTTTTTTTTTTTATAATATGAAGTATAAAATTAGGGCTTATTATTATAGAAAGACTTTTCCATTTTTGCTTAGGCCTCTGTTTTGTTCTTTCTTCTTCTTATGGTAAAGAAGAAGCTTGGTTTTGCAGAGGCCATGGTTCCTTTTCTTAATAACAATGTGTATGGTTTTGTAAAACTAATATGTTTCTTTCTTTTATTCTTCAACGTTATATTAAATTAATTATTAATATTTTTCTTTTCCTAGCTCTTTATTTTTTCTGATTTTCTTTCTATTTTTATTATGGGTTGCTTGTGTTGATTCGATTCTCATCCGTTTAACCTACTCGTTAAGATTTATTCATTTTTGTTGGATTGGATGGAATTTCATCTTTCATATAAATTTGAGTGTATAAATGAGATGTTGTGTTCGATGGAATCTCAATTTTAGGGTTAACCAATTCGGTTACACGTTCGAGTCCAGAAAATAATACTCATTTCCGTCCTCAATATGTACTCAAAAAAAAAAAAAAATCTTGGATAGTACAATTTTACCGAATAATAGTAGATTTTAGGTGTTTTAACTAGACACTAGGGACTATTTTTGAGCTTTTAGGATAGTTGAGAGACTAAAATTGGATTTTTAAAACTTTATGAATCAAAATGAAACGGGCGGTAAAGTTTAGGGGCAAAAATAAAATAAAGTGGTAAAGTTTGTGTACAGTGATATTATGTCCTTTTTATAATATTTTTTTTAATTTAGCTTACTCCTAAAAATGTCCTTTTAAAAGTATTGAAAAAAAAATTAGAAAGATTTTTTAAATTTACAGAATAGGAAGAGTTTTCTTATGGTATCATTAGGGGTGATTTGTTTGATGTATTTAAGTAGTTTTTGAGTTAAGGAGTTATATTGAGTAGTTAAAAATCGAGAGTTGTGTCAAAAATTCGTTTGGATACAGGTTTTGTGTTTTAGAGTTAGAGTCAATCTTATTTGTATATAGATTAAAAAATGAGTAGTTATTTTTAGTAGTTAAAAAAAATGATTAAAAATGAATAGTTAAAAATGAGTTATTTTGATTGATTTGAAATGAATAATTAAAAATTAGTAATTAGAAATGATTGAGTAGTTATAAATGAATGATTAGAAATGAGAGTTATTTTCAAAAGTATAAATGAAAAGAAGTTAATAAAAATTCGTTTGAATGTAGATTTTAAAGAAGAATTGATAACTCATAATATCAACTCATTCTTAAATATGTTAAACAAACAGCCCCTTAGAGTTTTGACGAAAAAAATATATCATATTATTTATAGAGGAATTGTAAGCTTCCATCTATTTAAAAGATTACATATAAAAATAACTATTTAAATAGATTATATGACGATAACTGGTTATATTTTATACGGATTAAATTTTAATTTTACTATACTTTATTTTTCACTAAATTTTAACTTTATTTGGACTAAAGGTATATTTTACCTTAAAAATTATTAGTTATATGTAATAATGTTGATTATTTATATGAAATAATGTTGATTACAATAATTACTTGACTAATTTTTAATTTTAAAAAAGGATTGGTGGACTTCTACATTGATATAAATACATTTTAATGTTACGGACGAGGATTCAAATAGATATTTGATACACATATATTGATTAATTGATTATATATATAAAAAAGATTTAAATTTAAATGTAAACTAAAATATACACCATTAAAATTGAAAGGTTATTGAAAAATGTTTGTTTTTTAAACCTAACAATTAAATTGACACTATGTTCAAATTTAAGGATAAAATGATACATTTAACTAGTATTATTGGATATATAAATTCATAAAGATTTGGTTTTCATATCAAAATCAATTATTGATGAGACCGGTGAGAAGCTTTTATCATTTTATTGTTAGATAATGTGACACATACTAAGAACTCGTACATCTTGGAGGAGAAGGTTAATGTTGTTACTCTTTTAGTGAATGTGATCAAGCTTTTATTAGTCTAATATTTTATTAGAGGCAAAACCAAGCTTAAATTGATAACTCAACTACTCTAGGGTTGAATTTAACAATTTTGTTGAAGTTGATTTTTTTAAAAAAATAAATGTTGAGGTAGATGTGATTTCATGAGATTGAATAGAGAAGGAAAGGAAAATTGAACTTTGTTTCTCTAATTTTTTTTTAAATTTAATTTTTGAAGTTTGTAAATGTTAAAATTAGCTGACAAATTACTAATTAAAACAATAACTCGACAATATATTTGGACACTCGATAAATATATCTTTCTTTTCCTTTTACATAAGTATTATGATCACGATTTATTTACGTTTTTTCAACATTTTCTTTTTTGAATTTAGAAAAATTTTATAGTCACATAAAATGATCATATCCATAAAGACATAAGTATTACTCATCGACATAAAAAACTATTTTGCCATGTTAGCTTATTACAAGCCAACTTTAATATTTACCTTTTCTTACTATATTAATAGACAAAATTGAAAAATGGTATTTTAAAGTGGAATTTTTACTATTTAAAAAAGAAACCTGGAATATTTGAACAATTAGATTGTAAATAAATTCAAAGGAGAAATCAATGGCTAAATCTATAGTGAATGGCTTTTGTTTTCTTACCCTTTCTTACCCCTTTCAATAGTTCATTTATTTATTTTTTTTATGTTATTCTTTATAAGAGTTTGGTAGATTTCATGAATTGAACTAATATCTTGATTTTTTTAATTTTTTTTTTCCGCATAGTCTTGATAGATACTTAAAATCTTCTTTGACCATTATATCAATTAGTTGATAATTTTTAGAATTCATATACAATATCTTGTAATTTCAAAACATAGGTTAATTCAACTAGACATAAGCTACATGCCATTATTGGAATGAATAAAGATGTATTTATTGACCAATATTTTAAACAATCAAATTTCTTTTCCAATGAAAACACACACAAGCCAAATACCAAAATTATAAATCTGACATCAAATATAGGTTATTTTGCACTGGAAATTGGGATGTCTTTTGACTTTTTATGTCACTTGAGCTTGTTAGGAAAAAAAAACGATGTTGAGAAGTATGAATGGAAGAGTTGCTATTTCGAATGCATTTTGATCCAATAAGCAAAATTTCAAACTTTATGTTTCAGACAGAATGGTAAAATGTTGTGTTGAGAATCACAAATATTTACCTAATTAAAACTCATTTAGTCATTTAACTACTTAAAAACTATTTATAATATTCATATATTCTTTAGAAAAAATAAACTATTTATACGTATTTTGGAGGATTCGAAGTGACCGGTTGGACAGAAAAGGCAATTCACACAACATTTCAATTTATACACCACCTTTAAGGTCAACAAATTAATTTACTTTTGCTCAATTTTTTTGGATTTACTTTTTGCTATTTTTTATATAATAAAAATTAAAGAAAAAGCTAACGCGCATTTGAATTTGAATCTTTCATTATTATATCCTCTTTTTTTTCCCTTTTTAAAGTATTTGTTGCTTTCATTTACCGTTTCATATGGCTTCAAAATTTTATTCAATAATTGAACTTGATATCGATAAAATCATGTTCCAAATGTTACACTATTTAATCACATGCCATGGTTCAGATTTATAATTATTATACTTTCTACCTAGTTGATTTAAGCCAATGATAGAAAGAGGATGACTTTTTTTATTAGATGATGATCTCTTATTGCTCTCTATAGTTATTGGCATGTACCGAATGGATCTTTGTTCAAAGAAAAAAAAAAGTTATTGGCATGTAAGTTTTTAACTTTCTTTAATTATTTTTATTTTTTAATTTTGTCTAGTATAAATAACTAAGAGGTAATAGATTGTAGAGTCAACATAAGACTTAAAAGGATCAAATTGGAAAAGAGCTTTCTACCAGTATATTTATGAGATGAATGAGGTGTGTGCAAACTAAACTGCTGTTGCGAAATTATCTAACACACGAATTAACAAAATAATAATGACGTGAGAATGATGATGTGGTAGCTTGGATTTCGCTAAAGCGAAATATCTACTCTAAACAAGGAAGTGTGTGTAAATTCCAAAAGATTGTGCAAGCATACACAGTCTGTTGTAGCAAGTTTATCTGTAAGTACATGTCATTCTCCACAATAATTTTCGATTTGTTTCAAATTCGCTTCATGTAAGAGTAAAGGTAACCAGATCGTTGAATAAATGAGTATTGATTGTGAGTGAATAAATGAAATAACATAATAAATATATGAGATGAAATATCGGAAGGGTAAAGGTTTTCAGGGATTCACTTAAACGAAGCGACTAGCAAAGGCAAACACTAATAGGGATCCCTTTGATTCTCTCGAACTCTGGCATTAGGCTTTCTCAAGCTCTTAATTTGGTTCTCTCGAACTCAAAGAGCTAATCAACCAACAGTTAGCATTAAAGGAACTTTATCTCTAAGCGTTCTTTAATTAGCAAGCAGGCTTAATAGTCCTAATGTCATATATGCAAGTTTGCTCCGTATTTACTCTCTCGAATCAACACAGAGTTAATACAAACAGTTTTTCAAACGAAATGTATATTAGATAAAAGACAACATGCATATTACCTTTTGTTTGCTACCCACGTTGCCTTAGCAAAATCCCTTACTTCTTTGAAACCCCCCGATAAAGAGTTTAGTTCCTCATATCAGAAAACATGCTCAAACACAAATAAAAGATGGGAAACATGCTTTGATAGAAATAAGACTGCACAAAATAACAATGAGTAAGGATGGAAGAGTAGGAAAACACTTGAAACTTTGATAACTTGCAAGATTTTCGGTGAAAATTCCTGTTACAAAGTAATTGTCTTCACATATAATGAAACTTAAACTCGAAAGCAAGTTAACAAAAAAACAACAATCTAAGCCCGGAAAAATCGCTCCGGCGGCTTGAAAACTGAATGGAATGGATAATTTTTTGGTCGGACGGGAAAGATGAACATAAACCGAATGAGAAAGTTATGAAGAGGAAATTCGCTGACCCCTTCATCTGAGAAGCACCTCGCCTTATATAGGCCTCCCAACATTCGCTGCGACGCCTGCTCCACGATCTGCTTCTGCCAAAAAGCTGTTCTGCTCCACGCCATCCTGCTCCATGATCCGCTTTGTCGAGTGCGTCAGAGCCGACAATAATCACTCACCAAGATGAATCATTTGAGCTCTGGATCTTTGCCACACGTCCCCTCGATTCGATAGTTTCTACCAAATTTTCACTCTACATTGCTTTGGCGAAAATTGGTTATTTCAGGGTTGCTTTGAAGGTCTTTCCTTCCCTTGAGTAAATTCTTCTTCTTTCATTCTCCTTCGCTTCTTCAAGTTTCGTTGCAAAAAACTACAAATATCAGTTCTTTTAACACTTAAACAATTTCTTATGCATTCGTGCACATTTTGTTGCAACAAACTTTTATATTCATTTTACGCAAGATATTAAACGACATTTCGCATATGCTTCCGTTTATAATCTATTGGGGCGAAGTTCTTTATTTCAGTAGTTAATTATAGCAAATTTTATCTATAATCATATTAATTTAAGCTATTTTTAACTCTCAATTTTTTAGAGTTATCAATTGCACACTCATGATTTTTTTTTTAAAAAAGACAATATTGTGCCAATTAATTTAAGGGAAATGGTACTAAATCACTAAATTTAGAAACTATCTCAAAGAATGTAGACTCTTTTTTTTGTGTTTAAATTTTTCTAAACTAAAATTCAGGAAAGTGAGATAATATATTCATTCTCATATTACCCATATTTTACATTTTTGAATTATTTATAAAAAAAAATGATATTTGACTAGCTTTGTCAACCTCTCCATTCTTGATTCAAGGAATAATCAACAAATATTATTTTATATATTTTTTCAAAATATCTTCTCCACAAATATTTGAATTAAATACCTAATATCTAAATTTTATTATAATATCTTTTTTTAACTCAAATTATAATATCTCTTAGATCACACAAGAACTGATCTCAACCATTTATTGTTTTTCAATTTCTTTTATTTTTTGCTCACACATCATCACCTCACCTATATATGATCCATTTTTTCAACTTCGCTCCAAACTGATCCCCACTGCATTGTAGACACTCACATATTTCTTGTTTTATCGATTAGTCGCCCTCAGCATATCTTTGAGAAGTTCCAAGATTTGACATAACAAGAAGAGTATTCCATTATCGTGCACTCCTCAAACCTACATTCTTTTTTAATGAGCATAGGTTGAATTTTTTGGAGTCCTTTCGTGGGGTAAAGAATTATAGCCCGTCAATGAAAGCTACACCTATCACAATTGCATTCAACGAGTCTTGAGACAAGGTGTGGTAGGAGAGTTTTTTTTTTTTTTCCGGACATGGGAAAGTGCATTAAAATTACAACACAATATGTGTTGATATTGTTCATAGAACCATAATATACTAGGTTATACACATACTCAACACACATGAAACATGCATTTACTTATGGTACACAATTAGGAATAAAGTATGCAAATATATCTATTACAACTTTGCAAAAAATTGGTTTTTATAATTATACATAAAAATTAAAAGTTATTTTTTAAAAAATATCTACAATGACTTTGCGTTTTTTAATTTATAACGTTGATTCTAGATTTAACACAGACCCCAACACACCATCACTAACACCATTTAATTACATGCTCAATGGCATTTATGGGTTCTGGCATTTATGAGTTTGTTTTTTCTTATGTAGAGTTATGTATGTTTGCTTACATTAAATAATTTTTAATTTTAATTAGAAAAGTAAATTAAACTAGTATGTTTCATCTTTCTTTTAACATTTTTATTTAAACCAATTTTTAGATCATCCGTTTTTTTAAAGTTTTTATTTAAACTAATTTTTAGATAATCTACTTTTTTTAAAAGTTTTAGTTTAAACCAATTTTTAGATTTATTTGGATTTGGTCAAATTGAGGAATATTGTTGTTTGAATAGTTGTTACAAAAGTCCATTCAACATTTAGTTATTTAGAATTAATTTATTAAATTAAAAGGTAACATTTATTTAAAATTTAAAAACAGTGTAGACATTATCAGTTTTTAATTTTAGCCGATTACCTAATTTTCTCTTAATTTAATCTTTTTAAAATATAAAATTACTAAGTCCTGCTAACAGCCAATAATCTCATATCTTTCGACTATCGGCCCACACGTAATTATCATCTTAGGCTAGTGGTTTCGAACATGCCCAATAAATTTACAGGCATTAACATTATTTAGAATACTACATATAGAAATATTCAGGTCATCACCAAAAAAATAATGCCTACATGTGTGATAAAATAAAAACTACATTTTATTTTTATTTATTCTGTTATTATATTTTTTTATTTAAAATAAAATAGAATATAGTCTATATTGAACCACATATGTAGACATTATTATTTAATTCATACCAATATTTCTCATATATATATATATATATATATATATATATATATATATATAATTCAATAACATACCTATTGGAATCTGTAATTAACGAGATATTAAATAGAATATGATACCATTAGAATAATACTCTTTTTTACTCTTGGAATAGTATACATATTAGTGATAATAAAATGTCTACTTTTATTTATATATTTAAGAACATTTTTATTGGGTACAATTTCATAGAAAATATATGAAACCTACTCTATATATAATACTGAAAAAAATAATAAAATGTTATTATTTTTATTTACAAATCATTTATATCGGTTCCTATAAAGTATAGGTGGTTGATTAGAATCGAGAATAGTGAACAACACAATATTAGGAGTGTACAAAAAATGACATCTATACAACTAAAATAACAACGTCATATTGGACTATTCAACTAAAATCATAAAGATGTTATAGTTTTATAATTTTCTTTGAAATTGTCGGGTTGGATATGAGATGCGATTTGAAGAAGAAAGAGAGATGTTTACAACCCAATCCAATTCAAAAAATATATGAATCTAGTTTTTTTTTTCTTTGATATCCGTGACTGTCTGGGCCAGCTTGGGTACATGTCAACTATTGTTACAAGATATATATGAATCTAGTTGTTGCAATATATATGTTTAACCGCTCCAAAAATTTGAGTTACTTTTAAATTAAAAATGTCATAACCCAATCTTTCGGACCACATACCTAGTAAATATTGTCTAGCAATAATAATTATTTTAATTTTTGTTTATATATTTTGATTGTCTATCTCATCGTATTATATACATATTTTTATATTTAACATATTATCTACGCAATTGACTTTTCCAAGTTTAAATTCCAACTATAAATTGAACATTACAATCCGACATGTCAGCAAAAGTAAAATGCATTACAAGCTCAAATTGGCCTATCATAGAAAAAAAAGATATGCATTGATTAACTATCATTCCATAGATAATACTAATAATTGCATATTGATTTGATTTCTTTAGAAACTATTACAGCACAATCTCATGAAGGAATACAAGTTGGCCCTTTACCACATACGGGAGTATGATGCTTGAACAGAAAAATCAAAGAAGAAATCAACCCTACACCGAAAGTAAGTCATTCAATGTTAGGGACAACAAATATCCACAAACCTTCACATTTATATGATATTATCCACTTTGAAAATCACTCCTCATACCTTTGTTTTTGGGCATCTCCCAACTCATATCAATGGAAGTGTTATCCCCTCTTTATATACACGAGATCTTTCTCTTATTTGTGGGACAACTTTGTTTGCTTGTTTTATTGCCTCATTCGATATTAGGGTTGAAAGAATTAAAAAAAAAAAAACCGAACCAAACAGATCCAGGAGTTTTTTAGAATTCTAGTGGATTGATATTTCCAAATTATTTATACTTCTGTTTCTTCTTTTTTTTGAACTGCAATCTCTCCCTTTTTTTTTTTCCTCTCTTGCATAAACTATCATGCAATATATCCGTCTTGTCTTTGACCAAAAAAAGTGCAATGGTTAGAGTTTAAAAAAAAAATTAATTCAGGTCAATTATTTATGGAATAACCATAAAAATTAAGGGTATAAATATTAAGGAAAATCAAAATATATTGATATTGAGATGTGAGGGAAAAATCAACTCATATGTGACATATGAAGCAAAAGCTTTATAACCTATTTTTTTTAAGCAAGATACGATATATTAAACAGAGCAAGCAAGAAGTAATTAGCCAATTAGAATTTAAAAGTATAGAACGCTCTCCAATTTAGAGCAACAGTAATCATATTATAATTGCAACAGTAATCATATTATAATTGCGAAAAAATTTAGATTTAGAACACAAAGAACCCATGAGAACCAATATATATATATATATATATATATATATATAATATATATATATATATATATATATATATATATATATATATATATATATATATATATATATATATATATTGTATTATGTTACTTTTATGAATGGTTGGTTTTAGGCTAGTAAAAAATGAAAGTGAGACAAAATATATATATCATACTTTGGAAACCCTTTAATAAAATTGATCTAAATTATGTTTAAGATTTAATGAAAATAAAATACAAGAGGTAGGAGTTTTTCTTTTTAAGAAAAAATCAACAATATCTAAGTTTTTTTTTAGTACCAACAATATTTAAGATGGAGAGATTTACTTGTAACATCCAAATTATCATACATGATACAAATAAAACTGTGTCCTTTCGGAAGGAAGAATAGGAGAATAGATTGTTATGATATTAGGAAAATGGGTTACAAGAAGTTTAATAAATAAGTAAAGAAGAAAAAGAGGAATGCCATTTAGACCATGTTGCCAAATTCGTCAAATCCAAGCTCTCTAAGAACCTCCTTACACTCAGGAAGTTTCTCCTTCTTCATAAAGGCCAATGAATTTGCAAGCCGGACCGGATCGGGGATTCCACTGTCTCCGGTGATGCTGACTCTCGATTTATGGCCGAAACCTTGATCCCAGATCTCGTTGCAATCGGGATCAATGCTCTTCACCAGCGCCACCTCGCAAACCTCCTCTCCGTGATCTCCGTCAGCCTCGATGTTGTAAGACCCCGTCTTGTTCGTCACCGCCTCCTTGCTGAAGGTCACGTTTCCTCCTTCCATCTCTTTGCATTCCAGTTTCACAGTCGCACCTGCACCCATTTCAATTTCAATTTCATGATTATGATCATTTTTAGGAATTTTGGTTGAAGGATAGGGTTAGGGTTACGCTTTTCACAAATTTTGGTTGATTTCAATTTCAATTTTAGAATTCTAAAATATTTAGGTCTCTTGATAATTATTTAGTTTTTTTTTTTCAAACTTTAGTTTGATTTTTAAAAATATAGATAAGACTTGGATATAGTTGGCATGTACCAACGAAATTGAGTGCAAACTCCTATTTAGTTTTTTTTATTGAATTAACCGATCAACTTGCTTTTTCATTAGAGCATTTATTTTGAATTTTAATAATTTTCTAAACAAAAGAAATTCAACATATTTCATTTTATTATGAGAATAAATCCTACTCTGGTCCTCCAATTTCCACGCTTGAAAATAACAAATGGGTCTTAGGTATTTTGGTTGATTGTTGAGGTTAGGGATAGGGTTAGAGCTTTGAGGGATTTTGGTTGATTTCAATTTCAAAATCCTGTATATTTTTAAGGAATTTGGTTGATTGTTGAAGTTAGGGTTAGGCTTAGGGTTAATTTTTTTTTTCTTACCTTCCATGAATCTGCTGGCCTTTGTGAAGAATTGGACCCGGCATGTATCGCAGTACACTTCGCCTTCTACGATGAACTTGTCCATATCGCACGATGCGATGTTTATTAGCGACAAGATGCAAAGGGCTGAAACGAGCACGATTGCAAATTTCGCCATTTTATTCTTCTTCTTCGGCTCGTTCTTAGGTATTTGGTGCAGACTGTGGAGATTCATGGAAATTGGGCCATTGATTTTATACCTCCATTTCTGTGTATAATTAGTTGGTTTTCATTGTTATTTTTAGGATCTGATGAATTCTCTCCTTTCAACCTCCTATAACTTCTCAACAAAAACTCTCTTTTTTTTTACAATTTTCTTAAAATGTATATGCTTTTTTAAGATCTGGTTTCTAAATTTTATTAATTAAAAGATAAATTTTGGCAGTTATGTGATGATTTGGGAATATTTTGCACTTAAAAATCATTTTTATAGCTTGTCTATAATGGCTGGGAATGAGGATTTTATTTTCGTTGTTTTTTTTGGTTTATTTCTCAATTATTTTACTTTAAATGCATATAACTGAAATGTCATTAGCTAATCCTATGATGAAGCTGGTCGATAATCCACCCGAAGTTAAGGGTAACTACAAAAATATTTTAAGCATACAAATATGGTAACTAATTTTACCATTCATGAGAATAATCTTTTTTTTTACTACGTAAATTAGTTAAGAATGGTGAAATTTTACGGGCGCCAAGATTCGAACTCCGCTTGCCCATTAAAGTGGCACAATGGTTTTAGTGTTTGTTTGTAAATCAATTCAACCCTAGCGTCACAGGTTTGAGCGTGCCCAGAAATCGATATTTGTCCCCCTCCATGCATTATGTACTAAAAAAAATACTAAATTAGTTGTAGTGGTTAAGAAGGATTTAACTTTATTTAGATAGATAGATTATGAGAGATTATAGTAGAAACCCTCTTGAATGGAGAGATTATATGTGTTTATAACAATTCCTAGAAGTTTAGGGTAACTACACCATAATTACAGATCCACTTACTTGCCAAATCAAACACAAATGGATATTTTCAAAAAAAACAAAAAAAACCCCACACACACACACAAATGGATGAAATCAAACAAAAGAGAAGATGAAGAAGGATAGAAACAAAAAACAAAAAACAAGAACTAAGAAACAAGATCGTTACCAAACGAGCCCTTAGATACCGATTCTCTCCGGCTCGAACCTGGGACGTTGGTATTGAACTAAATTCTGCTAGTTATGAAAATGACATACCTAGAAGAACAAGACTATTTCTTATTCTACCCACATGTATATATAAGTAACTATGATCTTTGATCTAGGAATATGATAATGCCTTTGCCTTTGGTTTTTTTTGTGGTCAATTGCTCATATCCTTTGATCTTGGACTGTTCTTAAAGTAATGAGTTCAATCTATGATGTCTATTTACTCCGGAATTAATTTCTTATGAATTTTTTTTGCATCTAAATGTTGTAAGGTCAGATTCAGGTGGTATGTCTCGTAACATTAGTCGAGGTATATGTAAGTCGACCCAGACAATTACGGATATAAAAAAAAAAGGTTTATGATGCTTCTTTTTAAGTTAGAGTTAGAGCCTAACCTCCCATCTGCCGTTGCAAATCTTCTTATGATAGCTGGAATTTTTCTTGCTACTTTTAGTTAATCATTGTATACTAAAAATGGGAAAATTTTGAGAATAATAAACGAGAGAATGAGGAAATTTTGATCCATTTCTTGTTCATCCACTAATGTCAAATTCAAAAAGAAACAGAGCATATTCGTCGACAAAGTCTACCTAAGAACCTATCCTATCTGAATTTTATTCTCCAAATAAAAACCCATTACACAAAAAAACGAAACTATTTATTGAATCTACGTAACAAAAAAAAAAACCATATATAGATAAAAAGGCTTAACAAAGAGCTTCAACGGCGAGTCTGTTAAGAAGATGAGCCCCACAATTGGTAGCACCAAAAGTGGTTTGAGAGATATCAAAATTGCAAGATTCTTTCCCAACGCACAAATCTCCAATAATCTTCAAGGCATCATTTTGGCTTTCACAAGTTCCCTTTGAAAAACCACCGCAGGTCCCATTTGGATCACCAAAGCTTGCGAAATTAATCCCAGAAATGGGTCTGCCTTGGCAAGATAGCTCCAAATTGTTGTTCTCGTAACCATGAGCACACGCCTTCTGGATGGAAGTAGTTTTGAAATTGACGGACGATGGATTCCCTCCGAATTCCTCGAACAGAACGAGGCTGTTGTCGCCGTCCTTGATGAAGGATCTGGGAACGTGGTACCATCGCTGCGTCGGGTTGCCGCAGTTGTAGGCGCATTTGTTGTTGTTGTACGGCCCACGATAGTCGCACGGGTCGGTGCTGCAGCCATCTTCCGCTAAGAAGCTCGGCCAGTACCGACCGAGGCTGTGGCCATTGACCCAGGCCACGCCCTTGCCGAGTCCTTGCAAGTCTAAGGCAATGGGGTCGGAGCCTAATGGGGCTTTGAAGGTGGCCTTGTACCACGTCATCATTTTGTAGACCGGGAGATCTCCCAATTGCCATTTGTGGGCGAATCGAGATTCAGGATCGAAGAGGCTGTTTTGGAAGCCGGGTAGTCCGACCTCGTATGTCCATTTGTGTGATGAGAGATCTTTTGTGACGGTTTCGTCGCCGTGTCGGCCGGCGATTTGAACTGGGCCGATGATTCCGGATTTGATTAGATCATATTGGTATCCGTAGTTCTGTGAAAACAAAAACAGGAGTTAAGATTGGAGAGAAACTACTCTTCATGTGGGGTTTTTGAATTGCAGACCTGGTAGCCGACGGTGACACTGAGCAGAGAGATTAAGTTCTTTCCCGGATTCAATTTCACCTGTTTCTCGAAAATGTAGTTGAAAATTCCATAGGTTGCCCATTGGGAACCTGTAAAATCAATCGATGAATAAGATTCAACTCCGGATTTGAATTGACTCAATGTCCAGGATTGATCGTTTTTACCAACAAGTTCTCCATTGACGAAAGCGTGTAGGACATGGCCGCTACCATTGATTCGCAGACTCATTTCATCGCTCCAAACAGGGTCGTTTTTCTTCAAATAAACACTGAAATTTGGAGAAACAATCAAAGGAATGGAATAAATGGGGACAGCTTAAATCATTTAATTTCAAGGATCCTACCTGGTCATGTACCAAAGATAATCACTGGCGTCATTAGCCGCTTCTTTCTGATCAAGCAGCACGTTTACAGAGGCGTGTCCTCTGCCCAATCTAACGGCGGCGTCCAGATTCTCCGGCCGCCACAGCCACTGCAGCGCCGCCGGCTGATCCTCTGCCGAGTTTTCCTTCTTCGCCATAAGGGAAGTCTGCGTGTTAATTCTAGCGGTGTTGTAAGCCTCGTCTTCACAGTCGGGCAAAATGCTGACGGACCACGCCGGAACTTCGAAGCTTTTTCCGGCATAGCTCACCGTGGTATCGGCCGTCTCGTTGGCGTTGCTGAAGAAGCAGCTTTTCCCTTCTGCCGTAACGTACTCAGTGATCTAAATCAAACAAAAGATGAGCAAAATTAATCAATGTTTGTTGGAATTCATGGAGGATTAAGAAACAGAGATGAGTTCTTACTGAAACGGAGTTGCCCAAGTCGGTGGTGGTGACATTGCCGGAAACGAGTGGTTTCTCCATGGATTTCAAAACGGCGTGAAGTTGCTTCAAATGCCCGTATTTGGGTTGGTTCAAATTACCGTATTCGTCCAGTGGAGCGTCGTAATCGTACGATGTTGTGATGTATGGACCGCCGGCCATCCGGTCGAAGTTTGTCCCGCCGTGGTACTGAAAGAAAACCGGCCGCAGAATTAAGAAACAAAAAGATCAACGAGTTTATTGTTATAGTTCCACAAACCATGTAGTAGTTTTGGAAAGTGCCGCCAAGTTGGAAGAATCTAGCAACGGCGTAAGCCAAATCCTGAGCGGTTCGATGCGGGTCTTTGCCGCCCCAGCTCTTGAACCAACCGGTCCAGTTCTCGGTCCACATCTTGGGGGTGTTTGGATTGTTGGGAGTGAACTGATCGCAGTACCAGCCGTTGCAGGTGTTCAGCATCGGCGCCGGAGCATCGCTCTGTTGGCACATTATCCACGGAACTCCGATGTTCAACGATTCCGCCATGTTTGCGCACCAATCGATGTAAGCTTTTCCGGCCGCTCCGTAATTTTCCATCACGTTTCCATACTCATTCTCAATCTGATTATAAAAAAAAACCAGAGAAATGTAATGCTCAATTGCTCATCCTCTTCAAAAACAATGAAACCATTTCATTTCATTCATTTACCTGTGCCAAAATTATGGGCCCTCCTTGTGATGCTAAGAGACTGTTTTCTTTCACCATGTTCACGATCAATGTGGTGAAGTTTTGCATTTCGTTCTGTTTCAATATCTCCGAATGTTAAAAGAAACAGAGTGCTCTGGAAATTTCCAAAACCAGAGGAAGAAGAACGGTACCATGAATACGGAATTTGCAGTTCTCATTTCGATTCCGGGAAGATTATGCAACCAAACGGGCAACCCACTGAAAATTCCCAGGATTAGAATCCTCATTTCCAGCCTAGGAAAAAAACAGAGCATTGAAGAGAAAAAAAACATACCCATAATTCCACTCGGCGCAAACGTATGGGCCAATGCGAAGAACGGCGTAAAGGCCTTCCTCTTGAATGGTTTTGAGAAACCTAATAAGGTCAAGATTGGCACTGAAATCGTATTGGCGACGAATGGGTTCATGGGCATTCCAGAAAACGTAGGTTTCAATGGTGTCCAATCCCCCCTGTTTCGCTTTTTTCATCAAATCAGGCCACATCTGCAATACAAACAGAGAATCAAAACCAAACCCATTTCGAATTTCGTACCAGTGGATCGAAAGATGTACCTCGGGAGTGCTGCGGGGGTAGTGGATGGAACCGGAGAGTAAGATTTTGGGTTCGCCATTAATGGTGATGGCTCTGTTCGTGTGAGAAACTTCAACGCCGGCGGTGAAGACGGAGGCGTTTAAGAGAAAACAGAGGAACAAGAAAGCTGAGGATCGATCCATGGTGCTGTCTGATATGGAATTTGTTGTGAGAATGGGAGTGTTGGATGTGCATATTTATAGTGGAGAAGCACTGAGTTTGATCAATTCTGTTTCAAGAACTTCAAAATCCTAACCGAGTTCAATTTGTTCCTTTAATTTCTCTAATGCTCATGATAAAAAAAAGTTATAGGTTTGAATTATTCTCTTCCCATATTGTTGAATACATTTAAAAAAAAAAAAAAAATCAAAGTATGATTTAAACTTAAATATTTTTGCCTCCAACTGAGACTTCAATAATCTTGGTAATTTAACATTTAAGTAGTTTATTCTCTTTGCAAAGAAGACTTTTATTGGTATTTTCCATCTAAAATGTAACGTCTTTGGACTTGGAGGAAGTTGTAGATTAGAACAAGCCCTAAATGGTAGGATGAGCTTATTGGAACTTAGTTCGATTCGTTCCTTTCATTTCTCTAACGCTGCAAATAAAAAAAAGAAAAAAATTGAAAAAAGAAATGAAGTTTATCCATTGCATTTTTTTAAAAAACAATTATCCATTGTATTCTTTATTCTTTGTATATCTGTATGAGTTCTTTTTATTTGAAGTACACAAAAAAAAAAAATTATGGATAATATATTGGGTTATTTCTTATTATTTCCATTGATTTTTAAAAAAGAAACTAGGAAGAAGAGTATGGATTATAATTTTTTTTTTTTAGGATATATGGATTTTAATCATAATAGATAATATTCATTTACTTGCCGATAATGGATTTCTCTCTTTAGGAAAAACGGAATCATCAATATCCACAATATTGATGTTCTTACTTATCCAACCTCTTGATTAATGGATATACATTAATACCGTTGATCAATTGTTCTTGTTGACACACTTATCCAAATTAATAAGAATAGACTTGGCATGGTTAAATTATTATAAATGAAGAGTGTTGGGGGTATCGAGGGTCACACGGTGTTCACTCTAAGAATGCTCTAGCAAAATGTGATCGATGTTAAAGTAACTACACGTGCCTAGACCTCTAGATTGTGCAAGTATACACAATCTTTGTTGTACCAAGTTTTAATTAAAGTACATGTCATCTCCATAGGAATTTTGAATTTTTTTTTTCAATTCAGAGTTAAAATGTGAGTCGAGTTGGTGGGATAAAGGGTTAATGGAGCTATAACTGCGTTCGTTGAAAAGTAAAAGATGAAACGAAATAACAATATGCTTGACAAAATGGTATTGTAATCATGCAAAGAATTTAAAAGGAAACTTAGTCAGACTAACAGATATCGAAAGGAGGTTAGGACTTTCGGGTAATACGTTGCAGCGATGAGGCCTAACGGTGAGAAGCGAACTACTGATTTGCTTTAACACAAGCTCTCTCGGGCTCTAGCATCTATATGACAACAAAGCCAATAGCACTAGTAAAAATCTTATCTCTAAGTGTTCTTTAAATTGTAAGTAAAGCTTAACAAACCTAGTGTTATGACATCCAAGATCACAATATTTATTTTCTCTAGAAAGCGAAATAAAGTTAATACAAACAATTAGCTAGATGAAATGTATTTTAAGTTAACACAGAATGCATTTACAGTTCATGATCTCCCTACCTCTTTGCTACAGCGAACAACCCTACTTTTGTATTTCTCTCTGATGATAAATTTAGCTACTCATGATGCAAAGAAAACTTAAAACAACGAGGGAACAACATCCATTTTCATTAAACCGCTTAAAATAAGCAAAGTTCACTATAGTAAAAGAAAATAAAAGATAAAATTCATAAAGACCCTAGTCAGAATCGCAATCTGCAACTCTGAGCAGTCCTGGCAAGCTACTGAAATAAAAACAACTAAGTAAGGACTACACTAGAAACAACTAAAAAGGAAAATACAAACTAACGAAACAAAGCTCCAGGAAAAATGCTCCATCGTAAAGCCCAAAGATGAAAAATTGCAGCTAAATGGTTGATCGGAAAACTGATAAGATGAAAGATATCTCGATCTTGGCTCTCTCTACAACAAAGAAGAAGTTGGCTATTTATAGCGCAACCGAAAATCACTCCTCCACGTTCTGAAATTCCTTACTCCACGAGCTGAAATTTTTCTGCTCCACGATCTGTGTTTCAGGTTTTGCCAAAGCGATTGAGAAAGCAACGGTTGGGATTGAAAGACTTCTCTTGGATCTTTGACATGCGTCCCATCCTTTAGATATTTTCAAGAGCCCTTTTTTATGGAAATTTCTTCGCTATCGCGATGCCTTCTGCGCAACATCAAGCTTCGCCCCTCGGATTGTTGCCCCAAACTAGAATTATCAGTCCTTATAAATTGAAATGAAAGAGTTCACCCAATCATGCATTTTTTCTACAATAAACCTCTAAAATATATCCTAATTAGAAAATTAAATGATATTTTACCTTTGCCCTAAACATGATGCTACATCAAACATGAAAGCAGATTCTTAATTATATGTAGCGAAATTCAAGCAAAAGGTTATTACCTTAAGTTATCGAACTCTCAATTCTTGAAAGTTATCACATAGTTACTATGATATGTGAGTGCAATTCGGGTTACCATATAACAGATGAGTGATTTATAAATTATTATAATAAAGTTATGATTATTTAGATGTAGAGTTTTTTAGACAACTTAGATGTAGATTATTATAACTTAAAAATTATTATATTAGAGAATTTTATTATACTATAAATTATTATAACATGGATGAAATGTTATCGTAGTTGAGATGATAGATTTATTGTCTACTTGTAAGTTCAAATACTCCAAAACTTAATTTATTGAACTTTTTTTTTAAAGAATTGTTAGAGGGTTGTAGAAGGATCTCAATATTAGAGATGTCCATTTTCGTGCAGAGACCCGCCCTGATCAGGGTGGAGAATCCCCAATTTAATGGTGAATGGGGGCATGAGCGCGGAAATTTTCTTCCCATTGACTAATCGGGGATGGGGACGGTGAATACTATCTCCATCCCCGTTTCGTATCCTCGCCCCGTATCCCCACCCCGACTAATTGTAATTAATATATTATATTTATTATTATTATTATTATTATTATTATTATTATTATATATAAAGTAAAAATAAAATCCTAATCTTTTCATATTCATTCTTCATAACCTTCATCTCTTGACTCAACAGTCACTTTGAAACTTCTCTCAAATAGCTTTACCTTTGCAAGAAAGGTGAAGCCCCAACATTTTTCACCATTTTGTTGGAATCTCCAAGGATCTTTAATAGTCACTTTTTTTATATTATTATTAGTATTATTATCTAAGCCATTTGACCTTTTGATTCTTGAAGGAAAACAAAAACATCAACGAGGAAAAAGAAGTCTAGTTCAAACCAACCACCGGTGAAATACCTCGATCACAAACAGGTTAAACCTTCCTCTACTTTTTTTTTTTAACATATCGTTGAATGAGTAGTTAGATAAACTCTAGACTTTTAGGAAAGGGTTTTCTCAATATAATTGTTAAATAAATTTTACACAAAACGTTCTCTTTGTATAGGAAGAGTACGAGAGTAAAATAATAATAAAATAATACAAGATATACAATATGGTTATTTAAAGATGATTCTAGAAGGAAAATCTCAACTTCTTAATATAATAAATATTATCTCTTCACATCCCTTCTCAAGCGAGTGGGGAGTTCAGCGACCCCGAGTTTGGATCGAAGATAGGTAAACTGTGTGTGCGAAAGAGACTTCGTGAGACAATCTGCAGGCTGATCAAAGGATGGAATGTAATGAACCTCCAACTTTCCTTGTAAGATATGGTCGCGAACAAAATGAATATCAATTTCTATGTGTTTGGTGCGAACATGAAAAACTAGATTAGCAGCTAAAGACACGACGCTAATATTATCACACCATAGGGTCGGCTTGAAGGACAACTTGATTCCTAACTTAGTTAACAATTTACGAATTCAAATGACTTCCGCTGCAGCATGAGCAAGAGCCCGACATTCAAATTCTGTGCGTGAACGAGCAACTACAGTTTACTTCTTGGAGGGGAGACAAGTGTATTCCTAAAATAGACACAATAAGTAGCAACGAACTTGCGGTCATCAATATTTGAAGCCCAATCAGCATCCGAGAAAACAGACAGAGTCCAAACGTCTAGTGGTTGAATAAAAAGGCAGGAATGCTTCGTGCCAGAAAGGTACTGCAACAATCGTTTCATAGCCTGCCAGTGGCAGTCGGTTAGGCCCTTGAGAAACTGGCTTAGGTGATTGAAAATATAAGCAATGTTAGGTCGAGTGTTAGTGAGATACTGTAGAGTGCCAACGGTACTCCGATAGAGAAAAGGATAATCCAATGGTTGTTCTTCTGATATGGACAAAGTTTTTCCCATCACAGACGGTGAAGGAGCCAGTTTGACATTGGTCAGATTCAGTTTTAGCAATAAGTCATCAATATACTTTTCTCTATGAGAAGCAGACAAGATTGGAAGGTGGACACCTAAATCTCTAAAAAATAACTAAGCATGCCAAGGTCTTTTAGGGAAAAACGTTGATTGAGAGCGGAGATCAAACTCGATATAAAACCAGGGTCGTTTCATGTGAAGAAAATGTCATCCACATACACAAGTAAGAGTAGTGTAATCAACTCGTGATTGTAAATGAACAGGGAAGAATCAGAATGACTAGTAACAAAGCCATAGAAGAGTAGGAGTGTAAGGGACCGACCCGAATGGGGCACTAAATGGGCCCTTACCCCAATGCATGCATTCAAAGTAAAGGACATTAAACAGACATGATTTCGGATTCCAATTAAAAACAAAACATTCAAAATAACCCATTTAAAAACTAGACAATTTCCCTGGAACCTGTCCCTGTTTCCAAGCACCTGTTCCAAGATAAATACATTTCCAAGGTTTACTCTGATAAGAGATTTACTAAAAACCATTCAAAACCTGTTCAGATACAAAATGCTGGAATCCACAAAACATTTACAAAACATCCTAGGGCTCCGTGCCAGGCTACATGCATTCAGGGGAAAAAAAACATAAAGAGTCATAATACAAAAATCAGAGTTGGAAGACTGGGCCCCATGATCACAGCCTCCTTCTTGACCATCCTGTCTCGCAACTTGGTTACCCGTGGAAAAACCACGGTAAGGGGTGAGTAACGAATTACTCAAGTAAGAATCCCCAACCGGGATACAATACGATATACATGGTCATCTCGATGAGCGTATGCAAGCTATGAATATAAACACAGAATAGAGCACATAGCTTAGCCCACACTTGGGCCTCGGATGCCAAACTAGGGTCATAGTCCGGAAATAATATCACCACACAAGTCGCCCTATACGAGAAACAAGTCCCGGCCTCGGCACATCTCATCGTCGGCGAAAGGTACATCGCTCACAATTCCGAGGAGCTCTCCGGCCGGGCGCTCGTAATGAGCGTAAGCATGCACCGCGTGCTCTTTGCAGACTATGGGGGTTGTGCGAAGGCAAGGCAAGCCCATATCCAGCCACCACGCCTAACTAAATCTTTGGATCGGTGTCACCGACATAGGGTGTGAGAGACTGGACACGTAAACTATGTCACTGAACCACCGCACTGGGGCAAGGAGCGGTCGTGGTAGGCTTACACCAGAAGCCGTCCTTGCCTTAACGGTGGCAATCGGGGCTACCGCCAAACATGCCGAGGACATGCATTTGCGGGGACGAGGCAATGCCAAGTCATCATCCCGATCGTTGGGGCATTAACAACTGCCACCCTCACCCAAGATTGCAGGGCCTACCGCTTGGGTTAGCTAATCCCGCACGGGGTCCAGGGACGGAATGACTTGCTCGACGTCCCTGCCATGGATGCAAGGTACTTTATGCATCAGGCCCGGATGATGCTATCTACCTGTAATTCTAACCTGCCCTAGCAAACAACAAGCAATTCCATAAAATCCAATACGTGCTCAATAAGAATACAACGAGCCTAGCATGATACTACGAAGCAAGGAACAGATACGAGCATGCTAGGAAGGAACAACCTAGCATGGATTAACATGAGAATTAAATCAGGAAAATCATGCTAATCGGGAATTCAGAATAGAATACCTAGCTACACATGTCAATAAACACAAACAAGCAGTCAATCAGCAATCACATATAATATCGCAGGGTCTACACAACTCCGGTAAGAAATCCTTACCTTGGCCGGGGACGATTACACGAAACCTAGGTTGCGAGCGAACCCGAACTAGCTATCGAGAACCTATCCATCACAACACAATTACACACAAAATTCTAAATTAAATTAAATATAATAAAATAAAATAAAATAAATAGGCTCGGCTTGGCTCTCACTCGGCTCGGCGCGGCTCGGCTCGGCTCGGCTCAGCTCGGCTTGGCGGCTCGGCTCGGCAGCAGGACACGCGACACGGCGCTGGGCGCAGCTTGGCGACACGGCTCGGCGACAGGCGCACGGACACGGCGCTGGGGGTGCTTCTGCGCGCGAGCGATGTAGAGGCGCGAGGGCGCGCGCGCGGTGTGCGGCGAGGCTCTGCAAGCTCGCTTGCGCGACAGAGCACGAAAAACGAGGCGATGGAGAAAACCCAAAATCGAGCGATCCACGGGATTCGACGAGCGATTCTTTGATGGTGAACTCCCTACACTAGCCGCACACAAACCATCCAGAAATTCACTTCACCACACGCCGGAAACGAAGCCCCAAGCGGGGGGCTCGGATCGAAGAAGAGAAGAAGAAAGGAAGAAAAACTTACCTTCACCGGAAAGGATCGACCTTTGAGTGGGAAGACAACCACGATCGAATCGGAGTGGAGAAGGAAGAAATCGCCAGAAATTGCCGGTCGGTCGAAGGAGAAACGAAGAAGAATCGCGAGGAAAAAGAAGCTTCGGGCGAGCTCTGCTTTTATACCAACCGCCTTCGAAAACAAGGATATAGCAAAGCTGGCGCGTTTGGAAGCACAAAGACGCCCTTGATGGCTCGGTGGCGCCGCCTCAGCACGCGACACGTCCACGGCTCGAATCTCACTCGACGCGCTATTTAATTCCTTATTTATTTCCACATTCTTCCAATCCCAAATGCCTTCACCAAAATTCCCGATCCCATTCAAATCGACTCATAATTTTTTCGGCAATTTAAAATTTCAAAACCGGCCCTGTCGGCCCGACCCAAAATTACCAAAATGCCCCTGGGCCTCCGGAAGATCGGGATGAAATTTTCGGGGCCGTTACAATATTCCCCCTTATAAGACTTTCGTGCTCGAAAGTCACTTAAGATTGGAGCGGCTCGGGATATCGCAATCTCATCTCGTCCTCCCGCTCCCAAGTGGCTTCCTCTCGAGCTCGACTCCTCCATCGAACCTTTACCAACTTTGATTTCACGACACGCAGTGTCTTTGTCTCAAAAGCAAGAATCCCCACTTGGCTTTTCCTCAAGCTCAAATCCTCATTCACCGCAAAGGCTCAAAATCAACAATGTGCGACGGTTAAAGCGCGTACTTCCTCAACATCGAAACATGAAAAACACGTGCACTACCGAAAATGACGGAGGCAAGGCTAATCGATAAGCGACCACCGCCTATCCTCTCGAGAATCTCAAACGGACCAACAAAGCGGGGACTCGGCTTCCACGCTTGCCAAACCTCAAAACACCTCGCATCGGTGCGACCTTTAGGAATACATGTTGGCCAACCTCAAACTCCAAATCTGTCGCCGAACATCGGCGTAACTCTTCTACCGCGCTGTTTGTCAACATACGAGCTCTAATCTTCTCTGACGGCACCATTGGTCAATCGCAAAGAACTCTCGGGACCCAAAACACGCCTATCACCAACCTCTTCCCGAACACGGGAGATCGGCAACGCTTACCATACAAAGCCTCGAATGGAGCCATCAGATCGTCGATCGATAATCGTTGTTATATGCAAACTCCATCGAATCTGATCATCGGTCCCAAGCGCCGGAAATCCAACACACAAGCCCTCAACATATCTTCGTGAATCTGGTTCACCCTCTCAGTCTGGCCATCGGTCTGAGGGTGAAAAGTTGTGCTGAAACTGCACTCAGTGCCTACACCCTTCTAGAGCGCTCTCCAGAAACGAGAAGTGAACCTCGAATCACGGTCAGATACGATTCTCACAGGCACACCGTGATAACGAATGATCTGCTCCAAAAACAACTGCGCCCACTGTTCCACGGTATAAGTGTCTCTACTGGGAATGAAGTGTGCGCTCTTAGTCAATCGATCGACTATCACCCAAATCTGAGAGAACTTCCTCGGAGTCCTCGGCAAGCCAGAAATAAAGTCCATGGAGATCTCTTCCCACTTCTACTGAGGTACACTCAGCGGCTGCAACAAACTGGCTGGTCTCTGCCTGGGTGCCTTCACTTACTGACAAGTGAGACATCGACTGACAAACTCCGCAACATCTCTTTTCATACCCATCCACCAGAATGTCTGCTTAAGATCCTGATACATCATGGTACCCCCGGGGTGCCAAGCAAACGGAGAAGCTGTGGGCCTCGAGAGCAACTCGCTCGCAATCCTGCGACATCCGGAACACACAACGCGGCCAGACGACGTCATTGCTATGCTCGTGAATACACAAAATCAAAATCTCCATCAAGACTAACTCTGTCAAATAATCTTTTAAGTGCGGGTCACTCGGTGACTATCAATAATCCATTTGTCTAATCGATGGTCGGATCGCCAATTTGAGCTACTCTGGCGATAACTTCACCCAACAACATCTGCAATCTCAACCCGCTCGAACTCTCTCTCGTAATATGGGTGGGAACTCAACAACACCGTGAGTGTGACGTCTTCCTACTCGAGCATCGGCTACAACATTGGCTTTACGGATGAGTACAGAATCTCATGATCATAATCTTTCACTAACTCTAACCATCTCATCTGTCTCATATTCAACTCCTTACGAGTAAACAGATACTTGAGGCTCGGTGATCGGTAAACATCCGGATCCGCTCACCATACAGTGTAATGCCTCCAAATCTTCAATTGCAAACACCACTGCTGCCAACTCCATATCATGAGTCGGATAATTCTGCTCATATGGCTTCAGCTGACGGGAAGCATAAGCAATGACCTTCCCGTGCTGCATCAACACACAGCCCAACCCGAACTTGGAAGCATCGCTGTAAACCACGAAACCACCTGTCCCCTCCGGACTGCCAACACTGGTGCTGAAGTCAAACTGCGCTTGAGCCGGGCAAAGCTCTCATCACACCTACCGTCCCAAACAAACTCGACACCCTTCCTCGTCAGACGAGTGAGGGGCGAGGCTATGGCGGAAAAGTCCTTAACAAACCGACGGTAGTAACCTGCCAGGCCCAGGAAGCTGAGTATCTCGGTAACTGAAGTCGGCCTGGCCCACGAACTCACGGCCTCAATCTTTGCAGGATCCACAACTATACCATCTCTCGAGACTACGTGACCTAGGAAGGCCACTTGTTCCAACCAGAACTCACATTTGGAAAACTTCGCATAAAGCTGGTTTTCCCTCAAGGCTGCCAACACTTTCCTCAAATGCTCTGCATGATCCTCCCTGGTCCTTGAATAGATCAGAATATCGTCAATGAACACGATGACGAAGCTGTCCAAAAATGCTTTGAACACCCTATCCATCATGTCCATGAACGCCTTTGGTGCATTCGTCAACCCAAACGACATGACCTCAAACTCGTAGTGCCCATATCTAGACACGAACGCTATCTTAGGAATGTCGGCGCCCCTAATCCGCAGAATCGATGATACCGGATCTCAAATCTATCTTGGAGAACACGGAAGCTCCCTGAAGTTGATCGAACAAATCATCGATACGGGGCAACGGATACTTATTCTTCACTGTCACCTTATTAAGCTCACGATAGTCAATGCATAGGCGCATCGAACCATCCTTTTTCTTCACAAACAACACTGGCGCTCCCCACGGGGACACACTCGGACGGATGAACCCCGATCTAACATCTCTCCTGCAATCGAACCTTGATTCCTTTAACTCGGGTGGCGCCATATGATACGAGAGCCTTCGAGATAGGGAGGGTCACGGCTCGAGCTCAATTGTGAAGTCAACCTCTCTCTTCGGGGCAACCCCGTGAACTCCTCGGGAAACACATCCTCAACTCTCTCGCACAACCGGCACTTGATCAATAGTCGGTGAGGGACGGCTCTCTCGGACAACTTGGCGGGTAGCCCCAAGCTCCATGAGCTAGCAAACGACGAGCTTTCACGGTGACACCATCGGCGGGCAAACTCCACCACGAACTCCATGAAACTTGAAAGTTGGGCCGACCGTGGCGGCTGAACACTACTTTCTTCCGGTGGCGGTCAATCAATGCGTGGTTAGCGGCTATCCACTTCATACCGAGAATCACATCGAAACCACTCATGGGTAGAACTATGAACGTAGCTACCAGCAACTCTCCGGATATCTCGATCCGACCATCCTTAATCTTATCTTTTGCTAACATATTAACTCCCGAAGGAGTTGCAACAGATAATTCAAAACCTAGAGGCTCTAATCTCAACCTAGCATGCTCAAAGAAACAATACAGATACAAACGAGTGCGTAGAACCTGAGTCAAACAAGACAAATGCACATTGATCCAAAACAAGAAGCGCATTCGCCGCTGCGGCATCTGACGCGACGCTCGGCCCGACGGACGGTTCGAGCGAACACCCGCCGCCACTCTGGCTGCTGCACAAGCCGAATCGCCATAGCTAGGCGATCACGAGAACGGATCACGTGCCCCTCTTTTCCACATCAAAAACACCGCCTAGGCCCGGTCTGACAAGCTCCGAAGTGGGCTCTTCCACAAGTGGCACAGGTGGGAATCTGCCTAGGACCGCCCTACTGGCGAGGCTGGAACTTGGCCGGTATCCTACGCTGGTCCCGGTTCTGGAACTGCCCTTGGCGACGCTGGCCGCCTCCTCTATACTCAAACCTCCTCTTCTGTCCCACTACAGCCGGGACAGGACGCTGCACCGGAGCGACGACAGTTCTCTCAACAGGATACTTTCCATTGTAAATAGTGGCCAGCTGAACAGCTCTAGCATAAGTGTCAGGGGCCTGTGCCCTGACATCCTGAGACACACCCTGCCTCAGACCAGAAATGAACTTCCGAATTTTCAACTCAGGGGTTGCTATCACCTGCGGAGCAAAATAACCATACTCCGAAAACTTCCTCTCGTACTCCTCTATAGAATCAGAACCCTGCTGCAGATTCTGGAAAAGCGCTACCATCTTCTCTTGAGCCTCATCACTAATGTACTTGGCTTTAAATTCTGTCTTGAAGAACTCCCAGGTAGCAGGTGGAGACCCAGCTGGTCTCTCACTCAGGGTGGACTCCCACCACCATCTAGCTACGCCCCCTAACACGTGGGCTGCACACCTCGGCCTCTGAACATCGGGGCACACCATAATCAGGAAGGTGTACTCCAAATGGGCAATCCATCTAGCTGCTGCTAAAGCCTCACCTGTGGCATCAAACTTATCAGGGTTCCATTTTACGAAATCCTTCAACCATTTACCAAGCTCATCGGCACCTTCTGCCACCTTTGCCACAAGGGCTGCTGGCTCCTGCGGAGCTGGGGATGCTGCTGCGCCCTGCTGAATCAAACGAGTCAGCTGCTCGATATGAGCTCGGGACTCTTCCCGCCGCACGCCAACAAAGCTCGGGTCTCGCCTCTGGCACTCAACAGTCGACCACCATAGACCTCATACAATTAGCAAATTCGCGCTCCGGGAGCGATCTCACGCCACCCGATCGCCTCAACGCCTATTCTGGGCTCAACAGGGGAGCTACGGGCGGAATGCTATCGATCTCGGCTGGGGACGATGTCCTGCGGGTCGATCCGATCCACGACACCTCGGCCTCCTCTCGGGCGTCCTATTCTAGCGCGGGTAACTAGCATGCTGGCGATCTACACCCAAACCAATAACGAGTCAGAACCTGCTCGTCTCCGCTCCACAACACTACACAAGGCATACACGAGATGACAGGTATTGTAAATTCTTAACCTTTTTCTACAACAAATTGTAAACTTAGGCGCACTGATGATGCTTTGAGTGCTAGTGACCATGGGAAAACGACCTACAACAACAACAGTCATACTACAGAATTTATGACTCTGAGCTCTGATACCAACTGTAAGGGACCTACCCGAATGGGGCACTAAATGGGCCCTTACCCCAATGCATGCATTCAAAGTAAAGGACATTAAACAGACATGATTTCGGATTCCAATTAAAAACAAAACATTCAAAATAACCCCTTTAAAAACTAGACAATTTCCTGGAACCTATCCTGCTTTCAAGCACTGCTCCAAGATAAATACATTTCCAAGGTTTACTCTGATCAGAGATTTACTAAAAACCATTCAAAACCTGTTCAGATACAAAATGTTGGAATCCACAAAACATTTACAAAACATCCTAGGCCTCCGTGCCCGGCTACATGCATTCAGGGGAAACAAAACATAAAGAGTCATAATACAAAAATCAGAGTTGGAAGACTGGGCCCCATGATCACAGCTCCTCCTTCAGCCATCCTATCTCGCAACTTGGTTACTCGTGGAAAAACCACGATAAGGGTGAGTAACGAATTACTCAAGAAGAATCCCCAACCGGGTACAATACAATATACATGGTCATCTCGATGAGCGTATGCAAGCTATGAATATAAACACAGAATAGAGCACATAGCTTAGCCCACACTTGGGCCTCGGATGCCAATTTAAGGTCTTAGTCCAGAATAATATCACCACACAGTCCACTACACAAATCGCCCTATACGAGAAACAAGTTTGGCCTCCGCCTCATCGTCGACGAAAGGTACATCGCTCAAGATCCCGATGAGCTCTCCGGTCCGGGCGCTTTGTAATGAGCGTAAGCATGTACCGCGTGCTCTGCGCAGACTATGGGGTGCGGGTCCAGAGGCAAGTCGCCCATGTCCGATCCACCACGCCTAACTAAATCTTTGGATCGGTGTCACCGACATAGGGTGTGAGACACCGACACGTAAACTATGTCACTGAACCACCGCACGGGGCCAAGGAACGGTCGTGGTAGGCTTACACCAGAAGCCGCCCTTGCCTTAACAGTGGCAATCGGGGCTACGGCCGAACACGGCGAGGGCGTGCCGATCGCCGGGACGAGGCAATGCCAAGTCATCATCCCGACGGTTGGGGCATTTAACAGTCTGCCACCCTCACCCAAGATTGCAGGGCCTACCGGTAGGGTTAGCTAATCCCTCATGGGGTCCAGGGTCGGAGCATTGTCTCGACGTCCCTGCCATGGATGCAAGGTACTTTATGCATCAGGCCCGGATGATGCTATCTACCTACAATTCTAACCTGCCCTAGCAAACAGCAAGCAATTCCATAAAATCCAATACGTGCTCAATAAGAATACAACGAGCCTAGCATGATACTACGAAGCAAGGAACAGATACGAGCATGCTAGGAAGGAACAACCTAGCATGGATTAACATGAGAATTAAATCAGGAAAATCATGCTAATCGGGAATTCAGAATAGAATACCTAGCTACACATGTCAATAAACACAAACAAGCAGTCAATCAGCAATCACATATAATATCGCAGGGTCTACACAACTCCGGTAAGAAATCCTTACCTTGGCCGGGGACGATTACACGAAAACCTAGGCTGCGAGCGAACCCGAACTAGCTATCGAGAACCTATCCATCACAACACAATTACACACAAAATTCTAAATTAAATTAAATATAATATAATAAAATAAAATAAATAGGCTCGGCTCGGCAGCAGGACACGCGACACGGCGCTGGGGCGCGACTTGGCGACACGGCTCGGCGCGCCTTTGCTCGGCGGCGACAGCGCAGACGGACACGGCTACCGAGCCGCTTCTCAGGCGCGAAGCGATGCAGAGGCGCGCGAGGCGCGGGCGGTGTGCGGCGAGGCTCGGCGGCACTGCGCAGCGACAGAGCACAAAAATAGGGGCGATGGAGAAAACCCAAAATTGAGCGATCCACGGGGATTCGACGAGCGATTCTTTGATGGTGAACTCCCCTACACTAGCTGCACACAAACCATCCAGAAATTCACTTCACCACGGCCGGGAAACGAAGCCCGGAAGCAGGGGGCTCAGATCGAAGAAGAGAAGAAGAAGGAAGGAAAAAACTTACCTTTTCACCGAAAAAGGATCGACCTTTGAGTGGGGAAGACAACCACGATCGAATCGAGGTGGAGAAGGAAGAAATCGCGAAATCGCCGGTCGGTCGAAGGAGAAACGAAGAAGAATCGCGAGGAAGAAGAAGCTTCGGGCGAGCTCTGCTTTTATACCAACCGCCTTCGAAAACAAGGATATAGCGATGCTGACGCGTTTAGAAGCACAAAGTCGCCCAGTGGCTCGGCTGGCAGCGCCCTCTGCCTAGCACGCGACATGTCCCTGGCTCGAATCTCACTCGACTAGCTATTATCCTTATTTATTTCCACATTCTTCCAAGCCCAAATGCCTTCACCAAAATTCCCGATCCCATTCAAATCGACTCATAATTTTTCCGGCAATTTAAAATTTAAAAACTGGCCCGACCCAAAATTACCAAAATTCCTCTGGGCCTCCCGGGAAGACCGGGATGAAATTTCTGGGCCGTTACAAGGAGGGTCTTGAGAGCATTATTCTATGTCAAAGGCACTTGCTTAAGACCATACATTGCTTTCTTCAGTTTACATACATAGTGAGGAAAGAGAAAGTTAACATAACCTAGGGGTTGTGCCATATACACATCCTCTTCGAGGGTCCCATTTAGAAAAGCATTGTTGAAATCTAGCAGTTTGAGGGGCCAATTCTGGGACAGTGCAAGTGTGAGGACAACCTGAATCGTTTAGGCTTTGACAATTGAACAAAAGTATCAAAGTAATCCACACTAGGATTCTAGTTAAACCCCTTGGCAACAAGGCGGGATTTAGACCTCTTAATAGACCCATCCGAATGTCGTTTGATCTTGAATACCCACTTACACCAAACAACATTTTGAGAGGGTGAAGGCAGAACAAGACACCACGTATCATTTTGAATGAATAACACTCTTGATCCATCACAGCCTTCCATACAGGGGTTTTGAGAGCATCGCAACCTAAGTGGGTTATGTGTCGGTTCATGCAGAGGAGGCACGCTCAACAGCAGAGACCCATACCTTAGGTTTGTAGACCCCACTCTTGAAGCAGGTAACCATAAGTGGACATAGGCAGTAGAAGCAGGATGCATATGTGAGGAAGTCGAGTCAACACTTGGTCTTGACTGGGATGTGCAAGGGACAGGGCCAGATGGCATAAAAGCACGAACTGGACTTGCAGATAAATGGTCATCAGCAGATGCAGCAGGGGTAAGGCTATCATGGGGCTATCGACAGATGCAGTAGTTACAGATACATGGATTGGGCTCGTACCAGCATTGTTCGACAAAGAGTGAGGACCCAAGTCACTAGGTTGAGCATGAGCAGAGGGTATAGCAGCAACTAGAGCATTGGACCAAAACATAGCTGGAAGAGAACCAAGCCATTGATGGAGTGGTGGGCCAACAGCTACATTAGGACACTCCTCCACCAAAGAGAAACCTGTGGCAAAAGGAAAGAGACTTACATTAAATGTGATATGGCAAGAGATAAAAACTTTGCCAGACAAGGTCAGACACATATGGCCTTTGTACACATGACTAGGATCCAAGTACACACCACTCTCTAAGTGCAACTGAAACTTAAGAAATTGTATGGTAAGAGATATGGGTAGCAAGCGCACCCAAATACTCAGAGTGCTTGGTAGTTCAATTGTCTCCTAGTCACAAAACACAATTGGAGACTTGTCGTCGAGAACCGAGGTAGGCATGCCATTAATCAAAATAATCATTAAATAAATTGTATAAGTTGTGTTCTAGCTATTCTATTAACTTTTTTGTTAAGACTATATTTTGATACTTGTGAACTAGCAACATGTAGACTTGAAGTTTAGATATTTTTATATGAGTTTCAGAATTTGAATGTCAATTTAAAAAGATTGGTATTCCTTTTTCATTTTGCATGATTTTTTTTTAAGTCCACATGTACCTGATTCACAAGTATAAAAATATAGTCATCAACAAAATAGTCAAGAGAACATCTTTAAAAAATTCATACCATAATCTAAATATTAAAAGAAAAAGAAAAAGAACAACAACAACAACAACAAATTTCTATTTCTATTCTCATTAAAAGTGGATTAGATGCAAAGAGTATTTCAAACTATGAAGAAAATGATCAAATTTTAAATAAAAAGAGAAAAAAAATGGAAAACATTTTGTGGGGAAAAATCTCCAAGGGGAACCCGGTCCCCTGGCTATTCCCTGCTGGGAATCCTCGCCCCGTTCTTCGCGAAAAAAGGTAATTTTCTCATGGACGAGAGTCAAATATGATGGCGAGGATGGAGACGGGGAAGCCATTCCCCAGCCTCGGCCACACCCCATGGACATGTCTACTCAATATTACTATATTCAAAATGTCAATTGGGATGCACGCTGTGTACCCATTATTTGGCCAATAGACAAAAGAAAAGAGTAAAACAATTGTTATTTATATATATTTTTTGAAACTAAGAACCTTCAGTAAACCAAACACAAACTTACAACTAAGTTTCCAAATTGAGGAAACACCACGAACGAATTGCCAATAACTTATGTTGGTCCCACACCACAGAATAGAGGGTGACCAACCACAAAAAGAAAAAGATCCATTATTCTTCCCACACGTTGTTGTTATGATATAGTATGAGAGTTGCTTTCGGACTATTAGCGTTTTTTTCCCTAATCTTCCTTTTTCCCCAAATTGCTTTCTCCTTCCCTTGATTTCCTCCTCTCCGCTCCAATGGCCGAAACACCAATCATTCCTCCCAGTGACCTTTCAAATACTGATAATCAATTCAATCCTTTCCATGTTCATCAGTCACTCAACCCATGATCGAAGTTGAGAACTACACAATGCTCAGTCATCTTGAATCCGAGTATGTGGTTGCCTTTCTCATGGGTCTCAATGATAGCTACACTACTGTTCGAACAAAGGTATTACTTCTTGAACCTTTACCTTCGATCAACAAAGTTTTCTCTCTTGTCATTCAAGAAGAAAGACAGATGAATCTTGGTATAATCTATTGAAGCTATTACTCTAATGGCTGCTGAGAAGAATTTTTCTTATTCAAAGAAGGAAATACCTCGCCCAAACTATTTACACTGCAGAAAACTGGGTCATACCAATGAAAAATGCTATCGACTCCATCGGTTTCCTCCAAGCTTTAAGTTTAGGAACAACAGACCCAAAAGTTACTTAGATAATGCCTCTTCATTAATCGGAGCACATTCAGTCTCCAATGGATTTTTTGACAGTTTGAATTCTACTCAGTGCTCTCAATTGATTGATTTGCTCAATTCCAAAGTGAAAGATAACAACCATGAAGTTGTTGCATCTACTTTTGTTCACTCTCAAGGTTTTTTTTCTACTTCAACCCCTCACCATCCAACTACTTCATCATGGATATTAGATTCATAAGCTTCAAGACATATATGTTTTGATAAGTCTTTATTTCAAGATTTACATCCTGTTTCTGGTGTTAACATCATATTGCCAACTTCTTATCGTGTTAATGTTGAATTTGCTGGAAATGTCTATCTTAATACTGATATAGTACTACTTGATGTGTTGCTTGTTGTTATTTGATAACATAGTATTGGAATTCTCTGGGCAAACTTGTATTTTATAGGACAAGAAATCTTTTGAAGAAGATTGGCAAAGCTGAATGTTGTAATGGACTATACCTACTGTCTCCACCAGATGTGGTTGTTGTTTGTTCGGTATCAATGGAAACATGGCATTATAGGCTTGGACATCTATCCTCCAAGCATCTAGCAACTATGAAAAGTCTTTTGTAATTCAGAGATAGCCCTCACAAGGATTGCTCTATATGCCCCCTGTCAAGCAAAGATGTTTATCATTCCCTTTAATAACAATGTAGCTAAAGAAGTGTTCGATTTAGTTCACTGCGATGTTTAAGGATATTTTAAAATTCCTACATTCAATGGATACTAATACTTTGTCACCCTTGTTGATGACTCTTCTCGTTATACCTGGGTTTATCTTATGAATTCTAAAAGTGATGTGATGAGTATTGTTCCACGTTTTTTTCAAATTGTTTGAAACTCAATTTAATAAAAGGATTAAGGTTTTTCAATCTGACAATGCACCTAAGCTATGTTTTCAAGATCTATTTGCCTCCTTTGGAACTATTCACCAATTTTTGTGTGTTGAAACTTTACAACAGAATTCCGTAGTTGAAAGAAAAAACCAGCACCTGTTGAATGTTGTTAGATCTTTGCTATTTCAGTCTCATGTTCCTTTAAGTTTCTAGGGAGATTGTATACTCACTACAACTCATATAATCAACAGGATACCAATGCCTTTGCTAAAAATGCTACTCCTTTCTCCATTTTACATGGACAGGAAGCTGATTACTCCTCCCTTAAGTCCTTTGGTTGCCTTTGCTATGCCTCCACTCTTCAAGGTCATCGAAATAAATTTGTTGTTCGAGCTAGACGATGCACCTTCATTGGTTATCCTCTAGGGATCAAAGGTTTTAAGCTCTATGACATGAAAACTAAGCAAACATTTTTTTTACTAGAGACGTGGTTTTCTACGAGCATACCTTTCCCTTTCATATCCTTAACAAAAATAGTGAAGACCAAGTTGATAAAGTTCTACCTGAAGTTGTTTTTCCCAGACCATGTAATGACATACAAGGACATGCTTGTTCTACTGACTCATTGCACAATCATGCAGACAACCACAACTCAAATGGAATTAACTTCAATACACCCACAACATCTGTTTCGACGGCTGAAAATAATACTCCATTACCTGCACCTTCATCATCTGAAGACTATGTTGCAGTAGATGATTCAATATCCCTTGTTAATGAGGATATTATTGATGAAGTAGTTGAAAGCAATAAAACTACTATTGCTGAACAATCTATTCCAAGTAACCACCAACAACTTGTTCTTAGTGAAGCTATGACATCCAACACCCAAGTTGATCTATTTGATGGTCCAAGAAGGTCAGCTCGGATTCGTAAGCCTCCAAGTTTCTTACAAAATTATCACTGCAACTTGTTAAAGCATGACATTGCTTTATTAAACTCATCAGCTCCATACCCCCCACATCAATATTTTTCCTATGAACTATTCTCCCCAACCTACAAGAACAACATCCTTAATGTCTCAATTGTGTTTTAAACCTGCATACTTTCATCAAGCAATAAAGATCAAACACTAGAAAACAACAATGGATTTTGAAATTGCTGCAATGGAGAGAACTCACACATGGAGTATCGTTCCTCTACCGCCAGAACACAATAAAGTAGGCTACAAGTGGGTATGTAGAGTTAAGTATAAGCCTGATGGATTTTTCGATCGTTATAAGCCGAGACTCGTTGCAAAAGGTTACAATCAATTGGAAGGTGTTGACTACATTGACACATTTTCACCTGTTGCAAAAATAGTCATTGTTCGGTTGTTAATCACTATAGGTGTTTCTTTTGGCTAGAATTTATTTCAAATGGACGTCAATAATGCTTTTCTCAATGATGATCTGTTTGAAGAAGTCTACATGGCCATATATGGCCTAAAACAAGTATCTCGTCAGTGGTTTCAAAAGTTCTCTCACATTTTAGTTAAAGTTGGATTCTCAAAATCCAAAATGGATTACTCTTTATTCACCAGAGGAAAAGGAAATTTTTTTGTTGCATTATTAGTCTATGTAGATGATATTCTACTCACATGCCCATCTTTGGCTGAGATTGATCGTGTCAAAACTTCATTAAAAGATCATTTCTCTATCAAAGATCTTGGACAAGCCAACTATTTCCTTAGTTTAGAGTTGTCTCGGTCTTCATAAGGGATGTATGCCACTCAACGAAAATATTTCCTCCAAATTATTGAAGATCATGGCTTAATAGGTTAAAAACCAGCTCTTCAACCAATGATGCCCAATTTAAAGCTCTCTGCTGCTTCAGGTGAATATCTCAAGGAGGATTCTGCAGCTGAGTTCCGAAGATTAGTAGGACGGTTGCTTTATTTGCAGATATCCCGACCAGACATAACGTAAGTTATTTATAGGCTAAGTCAATTTGTCTTTAATCCAACCTCTGAAAATCTTCAAGCTGCTCATTACTTGTTAAAGAACTTAAAAGGAAATTAAGGACAAGGAATTCTTTTTGTCCAGTTACCAATTTCCAATTAAACACCTTTGTTTACTCTGATTGGGGAGCATGTTTAGACTCAAAACGATCAGTTACAGGCTTTTTCATATTCATAGGTAGTTCTATGATATCTTGGAAGACTAAAAAGCAACCTACAGTCTCCTGTTCATCAGCTGAAGCAGAATACCGGGCGCTTGCCAACGTAACCAGTGAAATAGTTTAGCTTCATAGCCTGCTTCGAGACATGCTTGTTGATCATGTAGCTCCGACTCTTGTGTTTTGTGACAACACTACAACCATAGCTATTGCCCCTAATCCAATTTATCATGAACGAAAAAAGCACATAGAGATCGATTTCCACTTTATTTGAGAGTAGATTGACAATGGGTCGATCAATTTTATGCCCATCCGAACACAAGATGTAACGGCCCAGAAATCTCATCCCGGTCTTCCCGGGAGGCCCAGGGGCATTTTGGTAATTTTGGGTCGGGCCGACAGGGCCGGTTTTGAAATTTTAAATTGCCAAAAAAATTATGAGTCGATTTGAATAGGATCGGGAATTTTGGTGAAGGCATTTGGGCTTGGAAGAATGTGGAAATAAATATAAGGAATTAAATAGCGCGTCGAGTGAGATTCGAGCCAGGGACGTGTCGCGTGCTAGGCAGGGGGCGCTGCCAGCCGAGCCACTGGGCGTCTTTGTGCTTTTAAACGCGCCAGCTTTGCTATATCCTTGTTTTCGAAGGCGGTTGGTATAAAAGCAGAGCTCGCCCGAAACTTCTTCTTCCTCGCGATTCTTCTTCGTTTCTCCTTCGACCGACCGGCGATTTCTTCCTTCTCCAGCTCCGATTCGATCGTGGTTGTCTTCCCCAGCTCAAAGGTCGATCCTTTTCCGGGCTGAAGGTAAGTTTTTCTTCCTTTCTTCTTCTCTTCTTCGATCCGAGCCCACCGCCTTAGGGCTTCGTTTCCGGCCGTGGTGAAGTGAATTTCTGGATGGTTTGTGTGCAGCTAGTGTAGGGGAGTTCACCATCAAAGAATATCTCGTCGAATCCCCGTGGATCGCTCGATTTTGGGTTTTCTCCATCGCCCCTGTTTTCGTGCTCTATCGTGCTGCGTGAGCCGCGTAAGCCTCGCGCCTCACACCGCGTGATGCGACCCAGCGCCATGTCCGTGCGCCTGTCGCCGAGCCGTGCCGCCGAGCCGTGTCGCCAAGCCACGCCCAGCGCCGTGTCGCGTGTCCTACTGTCGAGCCGAGCCGCGCCGAGCCGAGTGAGAGCCGAGCCGAGCCTATTTATTTTATTTTATTTTATTATATTTAATTTAATTTAGAATTTTGTGTGTAATTGTGTTGTGATGGATAGGTTCTCGATAGCTAGTTCGAGTTCGCTCGCAGCCTAGGTTTCGTTTAATCGTCCCCGACCAAGGTAAATATTTCTTACCGGAGTTGTGTGGACCCTGCGATATTATATGTGATTGCTGATTGACTGCTTCTTTGTGTTTATTGACATGTGTAGCTAGGTATTCTATTCTGAATTCCCGATTAGCATGATTTTCCTGATTTAATTCTCATGTTAATCCATGCTAGGTTGTTCCTTTCTAGCATGCTCGTATCTGTTCCTTGCTTCGTAGTTTCATGCTAGGCTCGTTGTATTCTTATTGAGCACATATTGGATTTTATGGATTTGTTTCTTTGATTGCTAGGGCGGGTTAGAATTGCAGGTAGATAGCATCATCCGGTCCGATGCATAAAGTACCTTGCATCCATGGCGATGAGGGCCCCGCAATCTTGGGTGAGGGTGGCGATCGTTAAATGCCCCAGCGGTCGGTATGATGACTTGGCATTGCCTCGTCCGGCAGTGGCAGCATGTCTTGACATGTTTGGCAAGAGCCACGATTGCCACTGTTAAGGCAAGGGCGGCTTCTGGTGTAAGCCTACCACGACCCGCTTCCTTGGCCCGGTGTGCGGTGGTTCAGCCGACATAGTTTACGTGTCAGTCTCACACCCTATGTCGGTGACACCGATCCAAAGAATTAGTTAGGCGTGGTGGATGGACATGGGCGGCTTGCCTCTAGACACGACACCATAGTCTGCGCAGAGCACGCGGTACATGCTTACGCTCATTACTGGCGCCAACGAGGAGAGCTCATCGAGATCTTGGGCGATGTACCTTTCGTCGTCGACGCAGAGACAGCAGTGAGGCCGAGGACTTGTTTCTCGTATAGGGCGGCGATTGGTGTAGTGGATCGTGTGGTGATATTATTCCGGACTAAGACCTTAAATTGGCATCCGAGGCCCAAGTGTGGGCTAAGCTATGTGCTCTATTCTCGTGTTTATATTCATAGCTTGTATACGCTCATCGAGATGACCATGTATATCGTATTGTACCGGTTGGGGATTCTTACTTGAGTAATTCGTTACTCACCCTTAATCTGTGGTTTTCCACAGTAATCGTGGTGTGACAGGATGCCGAAGGAGGAGCTGTGATCATGGGGCCCAATCTTCCAACTCGATTTTTGTATTATGACTCTTGTGTGTTTTGTTTCCCCCGAATGCATGTGGCAAGCACTGAGCCCTAGAATGTTTTGTAAATATTTGTGGATTTCAACATTTTGTATTTGAACGGAGTTTTGAATGGTTTTTAGTAAATCTCTCGATCGAGTAAACTTTGGAAATGTATTTATCTTGGAGCAGTGCTTGGAAACAGGACAGTTCGGTGGAAATTGTCTAGTTTTTAAAGGGGTTATTTTGAATGTTTTTGTTTTAATTGGAATCAAATCATGTCTGTTTAAATGTTCTTTACTTTGAATGCATGCATTGGGATAAGGGCCCATTTAGTGCCCATTGGGTCGGTCTCTTACAGATTGGTATCGAGCTCGAGTCATAGATTCAGTAGATTGACCTTTTTGTTGTAGGTCGTTTTCCCATGATCACTAGCACTGGCGGTCATCAGTGCACGCCTAAGTTTACTATTTGTTGTAGAAAAAGGGTTAAGAATTTACAATACACTGCCATCTAGTGTATGCCTTGTGTAGTGTTGTGGAGCGGAGACGAGCAGCGAGTTTCGACTCGTTATTGGTTTGGGTTTAGAGCGCCATCATGCCAACTTCCCGCGATGTGTGATGTATGTTGTGGCTTGTTGTGATATCCGGTAGGTTCGGATGCCACGGGACATCGTTCGAGAGGGAGGTAGAGATTGGACTCCCATAGGCCAACCGTGGCCCGGGATTGATGGTTTTCCCAGTGAGAGGGTGGAGGTGTTTTGCCTTGGAATGCCACTCCAAGAGAGGAGTTAGATGTGGTTGTGCTGAAGTGGATGTTTGTGGAGCAGGTCCCCGTGTGGACTAGCCTGGGTAGCTCAAGTGTTGATCTTGAGCCTTGATAGATTATTTGGTTGCCAAGAGAGTGGTTGCAAAGTTGGTAGCTTTCGAGGAGGTTGATGAGGCATCTTTGTGCTTAGCGTGAAGTGTGGTTGTTTGCACCAGATGAAGTCGGAACCCCAGTAGTTAAGGGTGCAAAGAAGCAAGTGTTTCCTTCTGATTTGGATCCGTTGGTGGTTTCCTCAGTTGTTTGGTAGAATTGAACACTCTTCTTTTGGGTAAGCCCTAGAGTAGGGCTAGCTGCTGCTTGTTGAGAGAGCCGACTGCGAGTTTGTTGAGCATCATGTGGAGATGCAAGAGTAGGTTGTGAGCCTTGACTTGATGAGATGCCTTAGGCATGGTTGTTGGAGTTGAGCCCTTGTATGCCGAGCCAGAGTTCGTGTCACTTGAGGTTGTGACCTTGTTGACCCCGTTGTAGTAAGATGTGGATTTGGTAGTAGTGGCACTTGAGGTGCATTGGTTGGTGTGCCGTTTTGGCACTAAACCGTTCCTACTTTGAGTTGGCATGGGCATAACAGATGGTTCTATGCCGTTCGGAGTTTAGCGCACTCCTTTAGCCTTGGATCCGTTTATGGTAGTTGCACCTGTGTAGGTCGTGAAAAAGGGCTAGTTCAGTGGTAATCGAGAGACTTCAAGCGAAAAGGATGTTCGAGAGGAGCCGAGCCTTTTCCCAGTGTTCTTTGGAGGTTGAGTAAGTCAAGCAGGTTGACGGTTGGTAAGTGTTAGTGCGCGTGCATCTCACGCTAGTGTTAAGGATAAGAGATCCTTGTGGTTAGTAGTGCGGTCAACTACCTTCGAGTGCCTAAATCTCAGGAGAGTTGAGCATCGTAGAAGCAAGTTGGGTCCAGCTGAGGGACCATGAGTTGGATGCCTATGAGGTGAATAGGATGCCTTGTGAGAGGAGTTGGATGCCTTATGAGTAAGCACCCTTGGTAGAGGCTTGGTATAAAGTAAGTTTGGTTTGGCATGGTTATGCTTTGGTAGAGCAAGGTTGCCATAGCTTCGAGCATCGTGTGGAGATGGAACTTTGGGCGTTCCGTTGATTGGTTGTATCTCGGCCAGGAGCTAGTGTTGCTTTTTGGGAAAGGCATTTGTTAGTCTTGGATCCCTAAAGGAAGGTTGGGAGTTGTGCACACAAGTGTGTTTTGTGTGGTTCGTTCTGTGCCGAGAATTTCAGATCCATGTAGGGTTTGTTTTGGGGATCTGGTGCTCAGTTCTTGGAAAAGTTGGACTCCAGGTGGATGTTGTAACGCTTTAGTGAGATGGTAAGGATACCATGCTCGTGATATCAGGTTGTTGCTTAGGCAAGATTTGTTAGGTGGACCTAAGCTTGGTTGGCGGATCTTCTTGTTGGACCGTCATGACCGAGAGAGTTGTTCGGATCCTTCCTTGGGTAGAAGTTATGTTGTGGTGGACGTCCGAGTAGGAGGATGACGATTCGGTAGCGTTTCGGGTCCTCTTGGTTTCCAAGGAGTTGGAGTTGGCGGCATGGATGTGTTCTTTGGAAAATGGAGTTGTTGTTGGTTCAGCGGTTGGTCGTTAGTCCGTTAGTTGGTAGTGGGTGTCGACGGTTGTCGGAGAACCCTAGGTTGTGGAGAGCCTCTCTAGAGCTCACCAAAGCCAAGTAGTGAGTTGCATTTGGCAGTTTGGAGCCGTGTAGTTCGTGAGCCTCGGGAAATTGCGGCAATCTTGGTAGCCTAGCAAGTTAGTATTTGTTTGGAGTAGAGTCCGGATTGGTTCCGTGATGGTGACAAGTTGATGCTTGGTGTTGACCAAGGTGTGGATTGGAATTGCTAGAAGTCGCTTGCTCGTGGGGCGAATGGTTCGTGCCTCGTTGGTTGTTTTCTGTTTCCGGGAAAGTTGAGAGTTGCCCGTTGGTATTTGGAGGTTCAAATCCGTGGTGAACCCTGTTGCCCCGTGAGATTTTGAGCTTGTGCTTTAGTGGAGCAAGACGGTGAGTGTAGGTAGAGCTCTCTCGTCCTTCTGGTGGTTTGCCTGAGGAGCTGTTTCTTTTCGGGTTTGGCGGAGTTACTACCGTCGGTTTGTTAAGGATCTTTCCGCCATAGCCTCGCCCCTCACTCGTCCGACGAGGAAGGGTGTCGAGTTTATTTGGAACAGTAAGTGTGATGAGAGCTTTGCGTGCTCAAGCTGCAGCTTTGACTTCGCACAGTGTTGGCGATCCGGAAGGGACAGTGGTTTCGTGATTTACAAATGATGCTTCCAAGTTCGGGTTGGTTTGTGTGTTGATGCAAAGACGGGAAGGTCATTGCTTATGCTTCCCGTCATTTGAAGCCATATGAGCGTAACTATCCGACTCATGTTATGGAGTTGGCAAAGAGTGGTGTTTGTAACCAAGATTTGGAGGCATTACCTGTATGGTGAGCGGATTCAGATGTTTTCCGATCACCAGAGCCTCAAGTATCTGTTTACTCAGAAGGAATTCAATAAGAGGCAGAGGAGATGGTTAGAGTTGGTGAAGGATTATGACTGCGAGATTTTGTACCATCCGGGTAAAACCAATGTTGTGGCTGATGCTTGGAGTAGGAAGACGCCGCGACTCGCGGTGTTGTTGAGTTCCCAGCCCCATTTTGAAGAGAGTTCGAGCGGGCTGAGATTGCAGTGTTGTTGGGTGAGGTTACTGCCAGAGTAGCTCAGTTGACAACGGATTATTGATAGTCAGCTGAGTGACCCCGCACTTAAGAGATTGTTTGACAGAGTTAGTGCTGATGGAGATTTTGACTTTGTGTATTCACCGCATAAAGCAATGACGACGACGTCAGAGGAGGCGGTTGTGTGTTCCGGATGTTGTAGGATTGCGAGCAGAGTTGCTCTCAGAGGCCCACAACTCTCCGTTTGCTTGGCACCCCCGGGGTACCATGATGTATCAGGATCTTAAGCAGACATTTTGGTGGATGGGTATGAAAAGAGATGTTGCGGAGTTTGTCAGTCGATGTCTCACTTGTCAAGAAGTGAAGGCACGAGGCGAGAGACCACCCGGTTTGTTGCAAAACTACCGAGTGTACCTCGATGGAAGTGGGAAGAGATCTCCATGGACTTTATTTCTCGGCTTGCCGAGGACTCGAGGAAGTTCTCTCAGATTTGGGTGATAGTCGATCGATTGACTAAGAGCGCACACTTCATTCCGGTAGAGACACTTATACCGTGGAACAAAGGAAGCAGATTGTTTTTGGAGCAGATCATTCGTTATCACGGTGTGCCCGTGAGGATCGATATCGACCGTGATTCGAGGTTCACTTCTCGTTTCGAGAGCGCCCGAAGGGTTTAGGCACCGAGTGCGATTTCAAAGACAACTTTTCACCTCGGACCGATGGCGGATCGAGAGGTGAACCGCATTCTCGAAGATATGTTGAGGGCTTGTGTGTTGGATTTCCGGGCGGTTGGGACCAGACACATGATCGATGGAGTTTGCATATAACAACGGTTATCGATCGGCGATTCGAGATGGCTCCATTCGAGGCTTTGTATGGTAAGCGTTGCCGATCTCCCGTGTTTCGGGAAGAGGTTGGTGATAGGCGTGTTTGGGTCCCGAGTTTCTGCCGCAGCTTGACCAATGGTGCCGTCGCGAGAAGATTAGAGCTCGTATGTTGACACTCAGAAAGAGAGTAGAGAGTTACGCCGATGTTCGCGACGAGATTTGGAGTTTGAGGTTGGCCAACATGTATTCCTAAAGGTCGCACCGATGCGAGGTGTTTTGAGGTTTGGCAAGCGTGGGAAGCCGAGGCCCCGTTTTGTTGGTCCGTTTGAGATTCGGAGAGGATAGGCGGGGGTCGCTTATCGATTAGCCTTGCCTCCGTCATTTTCGGCGAGTGCACGTTGTTTTCATGTTTCGATGTTGAGGAAGTACGCGTGCGGACCCGTCGCACATTGTTGATTTTGAGCCTTTGCAGCTGAATGAGGATTTGAGCTTCGAGGAAAAGCCAGTGGGGATTCTTGCTTTTGAGACAAAGACACTGCGTAATCGTGAAATCAGGTTGGTAAAGGTTCAGTGGAGGAGTCAGAGCTCAGAGGAAGCCACTTGGGAGCGGGAGGACGAGATGAGATTGCGATATCCCGAAATGTTCCAATCTTAAGTGACTTTCGAGGACGAAAGTCTTATAAGGGGGAATATTGTAATGGCCCGGAAATCTCATCCCGGTCTTCCCGGGAGGCCCAGGGGCATTTTGGTAATTTTGGGTCGGGCCGACAGGGCCGGTTTTGAAATTTTAAATTGCCGGAAAAATTATGAGTCGATTTGAATAGGATCGGGAATTTTGGTGAAGGCATTTGGGCTTGGAAGAATGTGGAAATAAATAAGGAATTAAATAGCGCGTCGAGTGAGATTCGAGCCAGGGACGTGTTGCGTGCTAGGCGGGCGCGCCACCAAGCCACGTGGCGTTTTGTGCTTCCAACGCGCCGCCACCGCTATATCCTTGTTTTCGAAGACGGTTGGTATAAAAGCAGAGCTCGCCCGAAGCTTCTTTTTCCTCGCGATTCTTCTTCGTTTCTCCTTCGACCGAACGGCAATTTCCGGCTATTTCTTCCTTCTCCAGCTCCGATTCGATCGTGGTTGTCTTCCCCAGCTCAAAGGTCGATCCTTTTTCGGGCTGAAGGTAAGTTTTTCTTCCTTTCTTCTTCTCTTCTTCGATCCGAGCCCCCGCTTCAGGGCCGTTTTCGCCGTGGTGAAGTGAATTTCGGATGGTTTGTGTGCGCTAGTGTAGGGGAGTTCACCATCAAAGAATCGCTCGTCGAATCCCCGTGGATCGCTCGATTTTGGGTTTCTCCATCGCCTCTGTTTTGCGTGCTCTGTCGGCGCAGCGATGCGCCGAGCCTCGACGCACACCGCGCGCCCTCGCGTCTCGCATCGCTCGCGCAGAAGCGTTCCCAGCCGCGCGTGTCCGCGGCGCTGTCCGCCGAGCCGTGCGCCGAGCCGTGTCGCTGCTGCGCCCGCTGCGTGTCGCGTGTCTCGCCGCCGAGCCGAGCCGCCAAGCCGAGTGAGCGAGCAGAGCCGAGCCGAGCCGCGCCGAGCGAGAGTGAGAGCCGAGCCGAGCCTATTTATTTTATTTTATTTTATTATATTTAATTTAATTTAGAATTTTGTGTGTAATTGTGTTGTGATGGATAGGTTCTCGATAGCTAGTTCGGGTTCGCTCATGACCTAGGTTTCGTGTAATAATCCCCGCCAAGGTAAAGATTTCTTACCGAGTTGTGTGGACCTCGCGATATTATATGTGATTCTTTGATTATTTGCTTGTTTGTGTTTATTGACATGTGTAGCTAGGTATTCTATTCGAATTCCCGATTAGCATGATTTTTCGAATTTAATTCTCATGTTAATCCATGCTAGGTTGTTCCTTTCTAGCATGCTCGTATCTGTTCCTTGCTTCGTAGTATCATGCTAGGCTCGTTGTATTCTTATTGAGCACGTATTGGATTTTATGGATTTGTTTGCCGATTGCTGGGGTAAAAGTTAGAATTGCGGTAGATAGTATCATCCGTGCCCGATGCATAAAGTACCTTGCATCCATGGCGGGGACGTCGAGCAAGTCATTCCGTCCACTGGACCCCGTGAGGATTAGCTAACCAAGCGGTAGGCCCCGCAATCTTGGGTGAGGGTGGCGATCGTTAAATGCCCCAACGGTGGGATGATGACTTGGCATTGCCTCGCGTCCGGCGGCCGGCATGTCCCAAAGATGTTTGGCAAGAGCCCCGATTGCCACTGTTAAGGCAAGGACGGCTTCGGTGTAAGCCTACCACGACCCGCTTCCTTGGCCCGGTGCGGTGGTTCAGGTGACATAGTTTACGTGTCCGTGTCTCACACCCCTATGTCGGTGACACCGATCCAAAGAATTAGTTAGGCGTGGTGATCGGACATAGGCGGCTTGCCTCTGACCCAGCACCCCATAGTCTGCGCAGAGCACGCGGTACATGCTTACGCTCATTACTGGCGTCGACAGGAGAGCTCATCGGGATCTTGGGCGGTGTACCTTTCGTCGACAGAGAGAAGCCGGAGGCCGAACTTGTTTCTCGTATAGGCGATTGGTGTAGTGGATCGTGGTGGTGATATTATTAGGACTAAGACCTTAAATTGGCATCCGAGGCCCAAGTGTGGGCTAAGCTATGTGCTATATTCTCGTGTTTATATTCATAGCTTGCATACGCTCATCGAGATGACCATGTATATCGTATTGTACCCGGTTGGGGATTCTTCTTGAGTAATTCGTTACTCACCCTTAATCTGTGGTTTTCCACGGTGTAATCGTGGTGCTTGCGACAGGATGCTGAAGGAGGAGCCGTGATCATGAGGCCCAATCTTCCAACTCTGATTTTTTGTATTATGACTCTTGTGTGTTTTGTTTTCCCCTGAATGCATGTAGCCGGGCACGGAGCCCTAGAATGTTTTGTAAATATTTGTGGATTCCAGCATTTTGTATCTGAACAGGTTTTGAATGGTTTTTAGTAAATCTCTGATCAGAGTAAACTTTGGAAATGTATTTATCTTGGAACAGGTGCTTGGAAATAGGGACAGGTTCCAGGGAAATTGTCTAGTTTTTAAAGGGGTTATTTTGAATGTTTTTGTTTTAATTGGAATCCGAAATCATGTCTGTGTAAATGTCCTTTACTTTGAATGCATGCATTGGGATAAGGGCCCATTTAGTGCCCATTCGGGTCGGTCCCTTACACAAGATCAGCTAGTTGATATGTTTACCAAACCACTACTGGCTGTTATTATGTAGAAACATCTACCCAAGATGGGTGTTTTTAATCTTCATCGACGCCCATCTTGACGGGGGGTATCAAATATATAGTTGGTTACATTTACTGTTAGATGGTTAAATATTTTGTTAGAATAAGTTTTGACAAATTTTCCACTTAAACCATTATGTAATTCTTTATTTAAAGGAATAAGCATTGAGTGCCAATAATGAAACATATCCATTTTTCTTCCCACACGTTGCTGTTTATGATAATAAGTAGCCTTAGGTAATATGGAACATGTTAATCCCATCCTAAAAGGTGAATAAGCATCATCAACCGCACATTGGTTGAATTTTGATGAAATTTGGGGAATAACCCCGGGAGCATTATAACAGCTGAGGCATAAGATTCCACCAAAGTTAGAATGGGGAGGGCCGATACCGAAAATACCTATCCAAACCCTAGAGCGACCAAGCATACGACAGATTAGGAACACCTTTATCAAATAATTTAACCATGGTGCGTAGCAAAAAAACCTTACATTACCTAAAATAAAATAGGAAATACAACAAAAACCACCAAATTTTACTCTTAAAGACAAAAAAGAACATTAAACAAACTGACCAGTCCAACAACTGCACCATGAGAAGCTTCAACCAAGAAGGCATTTTGAAATGCAGACGAAGATTAAAAAAAATTGAAGGATTGGACTGATTATCTTAGACTGGGTCAACACCTGATCCGGTTTAAATGAAGCACCGGTTTGATCTACCCAAGCCCATTCAATGGAACCAAAGAACTCAACAATGAACCAACCCGATTTATAAGAACTGGTTTGGTTCATGGAATTAAAGAGAACCACTTGGCCAGTTGTCTCCACTTCGAGCCCAACGATAGACATCTACCCGTCACAAGCTTCTGACAACTTTTGTTTCTTCCTGTTCTACCTCAAATTGACCATTGGGCAATGACTAATTTTATCTTCTTCGGCGAGCCGAGTGAACTGTGTCTACTTCACCAAATAAGACATCTTTAACTTTGAATGGACCATCCCATCTAGATCTTCGTTTTGTCACTTCCCTATTCTTCTAACTTTCCTCATTTCCCCCCTGATCAAACGGGGCTCTTCCATAGCCCAATCCCTTCTCTATCTTTCGGTTTGGCCTATCACCCTCTTCTTTCTTCGTCTGGCTCAAACAAAACTTCATGAAAATCCAGCAACCTTCTGAACCCTTCCTAACTCTACTCTTCGTCCAGCTCACAAGAGAACCATTACGAACTCTCACCAGCTCCCCACCAAGCTCCTTCTGAGCTCCAAACGAACCGCTTGACATCCGCCCATTCCCGACTCTCCGAAGAAGGCTTAGAAAGGCCCAAGATTGGACCCAAAGATGCCCACAAACGCTTGCGGGACGATCATCGAAGGGATCTTCTCTAAGCCATAAAGAGCGTAGATAGATAAAAAAATATAGATATAGATAGATAGATAGATGAGAGAAAAAGAGAAGACTGCCTCATTCTCTCTTTTTTATTTTAGTTTCTTAGCAACAAAACATCCTTATATCAATTGTTATCTATATATAATAATTGAATGAATAATTTTCATCTAGTTGAGTTATTATTTTTTTTTAAGCAACATCTAGTTGAGTTTTGTAATTGTATTATGAGTAACAAATCAGTATTAAAAAATAATAAAATTAAAAAAATCTAATCAATTTTTTTTAGAATACCTTAACGAACATTATGAGAATAGAAGAAAGTAATAATAATAATAATAATATTTGACCTCTCGATCTTGCACATTTATTGAACATTTATTTTGTTTATAATTCTCCTGCTTTGCTGGAAAAGGTTCATTGAAATTTTCATATCTTGAAGCTATATGTAAGGGACCGACCCGAATGGGGCACTAAATGGGCCCTTACCCCAATGCATGCATTCAAAGTAAAGGATATTAAACCGACATGATTTCGGATTCCAATTAAAACAAAAACATTCAAAATAACCCCTTTAAAAACTAGACAATTTCCCCCGGAACCTGTCCCTGTTTCCAAGCACCTGTTCCAAGATAAATACATTTCCAAAGTATACTCCGATCAGAAATTTCTTAAAATCATTCAAAACATGTTTAGATACAATAATGCTGGAATCCACAAAATATTCAGAAAACATCCTAGGGCTCGTGCTCCGCTACATGCATTCAGGGAAAATAAAACATAAAGAGTCATAACACAAAATCGAGTTTGATGATTGAGCCCCATGATCACAGCTCCTCCTTCACCCATCTGTCTCGCAACTTGGTTACACGTGGAAAAACCACATGTAAGGGTGAGTAACGAATTACTCAAGAAGAATCCCCAACCGGGTACAATACGATATACATGGTCATCTCGATGAGCGTATGCAAGCTATGAATATAAACACAGAATAGAGCACATAGCTCAGCCCACACTAGGGCCTCGGATGCCAGCTTAGGGTCTTAGTCCGGAATAATATCACCACACAGTCCAATATATAAGTTGCCCTATACGAGAAACAAGTCCCGGCCTCGGCCACATCATCTGTCGACGAAAGGTACACTGGCTCACAATCCCGAGGAGCTCTCCGGTCGTGGCGCCAGAATGAGCGTAAGCATGCACCGCGTGCTACTGCGCACCATGGGGTGCCTGGGTCTAGAGGCAAGCTGCCCATGTCCAGTCACCACGCTTAACTAAATCTTTGGATCGGTGTCATTGACATAGGGGTGTGAGACCTGGACACGTAAACTATGTCAGCCTCAACCACCGCACCTAGGCCCAAGGAACTGTCGCGGTAGGCTTACACCAGGAAGCCGTCCCTGCCTTAACAGGTGGCAATCAGGGGCTACGGCCGAACACGATGAGGACGTGCCGACTGCCGGGACGAGGCAATGCCAAGTCATCATCCCGACCGTTGGGGCATTAACAATCGCCACCTCACCCAAGATTGCGGGGCCTACCGCTTGGGTTAGCTAATCCTCACAGGTCCAGGGGACGGAATGACTTGCTCGACGCCCCCGCCATGGATGCAAGGTACTTTATGCATCCGCCCGGATGATGCTATCTACCTGCAATTCTAACCTGCCCTAGCAAACAACAAACAATTCCATAAAATCCAATACGTGCTCAATAAGAATACAACGAGCCTAGCATGATACTATAAAGCAAGGAGCAGATACGAGCATGCTAGAAGGGAACAACCTAGCATGGATTAACATGAGAATTAATCAGGAACAACATGCTAATCGGGAATTCAGAATTGAGTACCTAGCTATACATGTCAATAAACACAAACAAGCAATCAATCAGCAATCACATATAATATCGCAGGGGTCCACACAACTCCTAAGAAGAAATCCTTACCTTGGTCGGGGACGATTTGACACGAAATCCTAAGCGGCGAACGAACCCGAACTAGCTACCGAGAACCTATCAATCACAACAAAAATCACACAATAGGCCTAAATATAATAAAATAAATGGGCGAGCTGGGCGCGCTGGGTGCGCACGCTAGGGCGCGGACGCGCGCGGACAGATGCTGGGCGAAGCAGGGGCGGGAGGACGCGGGGGCGCGAGTGAGGCAGAGCGGCAAAACTGGGACAGCGCGCGGCGTGGCACGGAGCTGGGCGAGGCGTGCGCGCGGGCGCGAGGCGATGCACGGCGTAGCTCGGCGGAGGCTCTGCTTCTGCGCGCGGCGACGGGTCGAACATGGGCTCTGTTTTTTTTCGCGCGAACAGGGGCGATGGAGAAAATCCAAATTCGAGCGATCCACGGGGATTCGACGAGCGATTCTTTGATGACGAACTCCCCTAAACTAGCTGCACAAAACCCATACCTCATATTACCTCAACTCGGCCGGAAATGGCGAAGCCCGAAGCAGGGGTGAAGAACTCGAATTTTCAAGGAGAAGAAGAGAAGAGAAAGGGAGGGAGAACTCACCGGAGGAGATCGATCGGTCGAAGGAGAAGCGGAGAGTAGCTGGTCGGCGAGGGGGAGACCGGTCGGTGAGGAGAATCGCGAAGGAGAGAAATGAGGAAGAAGAAGAAAAAGGTTCGGGCGATTTTTGGCTTTTAAATCAAAACTCAGCACAGACGGGCTTATATACCAGATCGCGCGTTTAGAATCACAAAGACTCCCAGTGGCTCGACTGGCAGCGCCCCCTGCCTAGCACGCGACACGTCCCTGGCTCGAATCTCACTCGACGCGCTATTTAATTCCCTATTTATTTTAACCTAATCGACTCATAATTAATCCAGCAATTAACAATTTCAAAACCGGCCCGGTCGGCCCGACCCAAAATTACCAAAATGCCCCTGGGCCTCCCGGGAAGACCGGGATGAAATTTTCGGGCCGTTACACTATAATCGAATTGAAAACCATTCAATTCGATTAATTTGTCGAGAAAAACATAACTTTAGTGTACATAACCTATCTAATAACTAAGATGATAAGGGGATGTTTGTTTGCTAATTTTAAAGAAGATATATAGGGAGTATTTACTTACCTTTTTTTTTTTCGAGAAAGAAGTATTTACTAACTACTCCTCGTAAAAACCACATTCAAACAAGTCATTGTAATTACTTAAAACAACTTCTCATTTTTAATTACTCAAAATAACTTATCATTTCTAACCACTTATTTATAATCATTCATTTCTAACCACTCAAAATAAATTTTCATTTTTAACCACTAAGGGGATGATTATTGGATTTTGGAGTTCAAAAGAGGAGAAGAGAAAGTGGAGTGATTTGGAATATTTGTTTGGAAATTGGTGTTTTGAAAGGAAGATGTTAGAGAAGTATTTATTTTATATATATTTTTAATGTAATCGTTGCATATTTGTATTAGTTGATAAATTTAATATATTTTATTTTATATTGTGTGGTTGAATATTAGAAAAATGTTTGATGTAACATTTAATAAGATTAAATAAAAGATCATTTATTTTTTACTATATAATTGAAAATTAGAAAAATATTTGATGTGACATTTAATAAGATTATAATAAAAAATTTGATGTGACATTGGAGAAGGTGTTGAAAGGTTTAGTTGATGTATTAAAAACAAACATGGAGTTGATAAATTACAATTTCTTCTCCTTCCTCTCCTCTCCTCTCCTCAACACCAAAATTCATTCACCCCCTAAAATTTAATCATTTACGATCTAAAATTATTCAAAATAATTCATTTTTAACTACTCATTTTTAGCTACTAAAAGTAACTCCATATTTCAAATCCATATTCAAACAACCAATTATCTCTAACTTATCTACAAAAAAACTACATCCAAATGAGTTTTTTACTGCAATTTCTTCGTAAAAATGTACATCGAAACGAGCTGTTTTAAAAGGCTCAATTTTTAACTACTAAAAAATAATTCATAATCTAAAACCTTATCCAAACATCTTCTAAGTGTTCAAATTCTTCCACCAACAAAAATAATAGTTCGATGGCATCGATGTACACCAAAGGATAAGAGGTTGTGAGTTTGAATCTTCCACCTCAAATTATTGTAATCTTAAAAAAAAAAGAAAAAAAGGGTTCAAATCCCTCCCTAAATACTATTAAATAAAAAAAGAGACAACTAGAGAAATAACTAGAATTTAGAAACTAATTAGGGACGTGACTAATTAAAGATCTTTAGACTTTAAATTTATGTCTTACTTATTTCTGAATTTTAATTAATTTTTAATATGGAAAGTAGTTCATAATTGTACTACTCTTATATTTCATAGATTTTTTAATCTATTTTAAATAAATTATTTGTAACTATCTTATTTTAATATAGAAAAATCTAAAACAACCAACTAATTCCAAAAACGTTAGTCAAACATAATTAAATCAATAATTATAAAATACCATGAAATCAGGGATTTTGAAAATTTTAAATATTTATGTGTAATTTAGAAATTTTGTTCTTAACGTTCACAGATATAGTTATACATTTACTTCTCATAAGTCGTACATACTCTCGTTGGTCACTATGATTATTGTAAGTTTGGTTAAATATAAATTAAAAAATGGTTGGGAATAGTACCTGAGCTTGAGTTTTATGATCGCCTTAAATATCTATTTTTGAAGAAGATGAAAAATATATTTTAATTCTTTCTTCTCCTTGAACAACCCTAGCGAAAGCTCCCCACCCATGTATTTGCGATTGATGATAGCCCAACATTGAAAAATCCGGCTGCAAGAGAAATGTATGCATTTCGTTGGGCTCCGATTCTCGAGACTTCGAAAGGGACCGACATTGGAGTCACGTTTTTTAAGATATAAACGTTTCTAGTGTAAGATTTTAAATCATTTTTGGTGCTCCGACATTTTTTTCAATGTAAGCTTCCAAATTTCTCAAATGACTTTTATTTTTCAAGATACTAACGTCTAAAATCGAATTCCTACTTTATTGGGATTTTGTTTCTATTCCTTTTTTTCCATCTATTAGACATGGTTGACAAGTATTTTATACCCTAATAGAAGCTACTTTGTAGGGATTATATTTTCCTTTTTTATTTTTTTTTATTTCGCATATGTTAGGCATTGATTGCACGTATTCTGTCCATATCCTATGTTAGTTACTATTGATACGTATTCTGTACAGAGTATTGACTCATATGTTAGTTACGTTAGTGTTGTCACTTGTATAGATTATGTGAGTAACGTTGTTTCTTTGTTTATTTATTTATTTTATTTTATTTTATTTTTTTGCATAAGTTAGACATTGTTGGCAAATATTCTGTACATATCATGTTATAATAAGGGTGCATATGTTGATTACGATTACCTATTTATATATTTTGTGAATAATGTTTTTTTTTAGTTTATGCATATTTTAGACACTGTTGGCATAAGTTTCTCTTCAAAGGTAAGATCAACATTGAGTTCAAGTGGCTCAAAATTAAACACATGCGATAGATCCAAAATCATGTATTGCATATGTAGACCCTACAACTTATTAGTGTACGCTATGTTTTTACATCCATTGTAGATCGTGATTTAAGCATATGCAACAAATCAGTCACGTCACGTGCAAAACATAAAAACTTTGCCTAGTCATCCTTTGTGACTACTTAGTTTATGTAACTTTACCTAGTGCATTTTTTTGGGAGCTTACATCATTGGTTTTGGCCTACTAGATTGTTTACATGGGTATATCTAAGACTGAGACCTCATTTACGTTATGTGTTATATCCGTTCTTATTTTGTTATAGTTGTTAATCTTGCTTGGAATATGTATGTAAGTATAAATTGGTTCATTATAATACATTGTTCGCTTGCCCCCTTGAATATGTCCATGTGTCCCTATCACCTCTGACACAGCTTATATTTTCCAAAATTATGTCCCGTATATGTAGTCCCTACAATTCATCAATATGTGCTATGGTTGTAGATCTAATGTACGACGTGATCAACAACTTTGATTCGTAGTTTTCATTTTCTTATTTTATTTTAGTCCGTTTCCTAAATTTTAGGGATTTGTTGACTATTATTAGAATTTTAAATTTGAAATATCATCAAATTAGTTAGGCTTACATTTAGGGGAAAATTGTTTACGCTTAGATTTAGGAAAATTTTGGGTTTTATTTTTCATGAAACATTTATATCTCCTCCCCGATCTTTTTTTAGTCATGAATTTAAAGTCCAATACAAAAAAGTCATTACCTCTATTTTTTTACTAAATTAAGTCATTTACTACAATTTTCGATAAAAAAAAGTGGAAGGAAACTCAATTCAATCCACCTCTATCATTAGGTTTAAACTAGTCGTGGTGCGCATAAACTAGTCGTGGTGCCTATAAACTAGTTTGGAGACTCACGTGTATAAAAATGACGACGGAGCAAGGAAAACAACTAAGCATGTGAGATGACCACTGATAAACAAAATGCCATGATTAGAGACCTGTAGCATTTTTGTAAAAGCATGTGTAGTAGCATCATGAGATTTCCAAACTTTTGTAACATTTTTCACCACAACTTGTTATTGTAAAAACTCAATGGATGCATCAGAATTCTAAATATGAATCTACAAAGCATTCTCACTTTCTCTTCTATAATAACGTTTTGAGAAAATTGCACAAACAACCCTAAAGTATGGTGTTTATAACAATTAGCCCCCTAAAGTTTTAATTTGCAAACAATCCCTAAAGTATGGTGTTTGTAACAATTAACCTCCTAAAGTTTAAAATTGATCAATTACCACCCATAAAATTTAATAAGTCTTGCAATGAACCCCATGAGTTGAATTTGACAGAAATTAAAGAGATTCTTAAAGGGTAAAATTGTCTTATGAAATGAATGAAAAATTCCCATTTTTTTCTCAGGCTCTGTAACTATTATAATGTCATTTACTATATTCTATCAACAAATAAACCCAATCCTAAAAAAAATCAACCAACAAACCCAAATCTCAGTTTTTGAATCTTCAAATGTGGAAAGTCTCTAAAGTAGCCACAATTGAAATTGGAAGTTTTGTGATGTTGGATAATAAATAGGACATGAATTTCATCCATGAATGAGCTTTGGTAAAAAATTTCAATATACAATGAAATGTATGATCATATCATAAATATACATCCTCTTCAATCTAATCATCTTTGTGTTCATCATCATCATTTTCCCCTTTTGAAAATACAAAGATGCTAATGCCATTAAACATTCAAATCACTACACTCTCCAAATCACTACCAGCTTCAGTGTCCCCATAAAAGCTCTAAATCGAAAACTCATCATCTTCATTCAAATTCTCATCCTCATTCTTTTGGGCACTAAATCTTCTTATGCAACATCCCTATTTTAAACCCAAATCATGGAACCTATAAATCTGCATATCTACCTAACGCACCACCACGACCCTTGTAACTGCCCGGAAATTTCATCCCGGTCTTCCCGGGAGGCCCAGGGGTATTTTGGTAATTTTGGGTCGGGCCAGCAGGGCCGGTTTTGTATTTGTTAATTGCCGGAAAAATTATGAGTCGATTTGAATGAGATCGGGAATTTTGGTGAAGGCATTTGGGCTTGGAAGAATGTGGAAATAAATAAGGAATTAAATAGCGCGTCAAGTGAGATTCGAGCCAAGGACATGTCGCGTGCTAGGCAGGGGGCGCTGCCAGCCGAGCCACCGCGCGCGTTTGTTAATCTAAACGCGCGATCTATTACTTAACCCTTGTTTCGTGCCTTCGGGTATAAAGCAAGGCCGCCCGAGGCTTCTTCCCCGATTTCTTCTTCTTCCTTCTCTTTTCTCCTCCGACCGACTAACTTTTCCTTCCCGATTTCTTCTTTCTCCAGCTCCAATTCGACCGAGTTCCTCTCCCAAATCCGAAGCAAAATCATGAGCAACTGGTAAGTTTCACCTTCTCTTCTTCTCCTTCGCGTTTCCGTCTCCCCTAATCCGATTTCGAATTTTCCGGCCGAGTCGAAGTGATTGGTATGTGTGTGATGTTCAGTGCAGCTAGCCAAGGTGATTCGTCCAACCAATTCGCCAATTTGTTCGCCACATTTGCTTGCCCTATTCGCCCCTGTTCGCGCCCAGACGCCGAGCTCGCCAGCCCTTTCGCGGGGAAGCCAACTCGCTGTCTCAGCCCAGTTGCCGTGTCATGCCGCGCATCCTCGCCCAGATTCGCGTCTACGCCCGTGCTCCCGCGCGAGCCCAGCCGAGCCACATCGCATCGCTACGCGCTACTGTTCGTCGCGCGCGGCGGCGCGCCAGCGCTTCGTCCGCGCCCGGCTCGCGCCCAGCGCTTCGTCGCGCCCAGCCGCCCACGCGCCCATTTTCTGCGCCCGGCTCGCCCAGCTAGCCCGTTCTTTGCCCGTTCGTCGCGCAATCAGCCCATTCGATGCGTTAAATCGCGCCTCGTGAGTTGCTCCCGAGTGAGCCTTGTTTGTTTTATTATATTTAGGCCTATTGTGTGATTTTTTGTTGTGATTGATAGGTTCTCGGTAGCTAGTTCGGGTTCGTTCGCAATTTAGGATTTCGTGTCAAATCGTCCCGACCAAGGTAAGGATTTCTTACAGGAGTTGTGTGGACCTGCGATATTATATGTGATTCGATTGATTGGCTTGCTTGTTTGTGTTTATTTACATGTGTAGCTAGGTATCCTATTCTCGAATTCCCGATTAGCATGATTTTCCGATTTAATTCTCATGCTAATCCATGCTAGGTTGTTCCCTTCAAAGCATGCTCGTATCACATTCCTTGCTTCGTAGTATCATGCTAGGCTCGTTGTATTCTTATTGAGCACGTATTGGATTTTATGGAATTGTTTTGTTGTTTGCTAGGGCGGAGTTAGAATTCTGGGTAGATAGCATCATCGGGCCCGATGCATAAAGTACCTTGCATCCATGGCGGGGGACGTCGAGCAAGTCATTAGATCCCTCGACCCCGTGAGGATTAGCTAACCAAGCGGTAGGCCCCGCAATCTTGGGTGAGGGTGGCAGACTGTTAAATGCCCCAACGGTCGGGATGATGACTTGGCATTGCCTCGTCCCCGACAGTCGGCACGTCCTCAGCGTGTTCGGCCATAGCCCATGATTGCCACCTATTAAGGCAGGGACGGTTTCCTGGTGTAAGCCTACCACGACCGTTCCTTGGCCCCAGGTGCGGTGGTTCAGGCTGACATAGTTTACGTGTCCAGGTCTCACACCCCTATGTCAGTGACACCGATCCAAAGATTTAGTTAAGCGTGGTGACTAGACATGGGCAACTTGCCTCTAAACCCGGCACCCCCATAGTCTGCAGTAGCACGCGGTGCATGCTTACGCTCATTACAGCGCCGACTGGAGAGCTCCTCGGGATTGTGAGCCAGTGTACCTTTCGTCGACAGTAGACAGGCTGAGGCCGGGACTTGTTTCTCGTATAAGGCGACTTATGTATTGGACTGTGTGGTGATATTATTCCGGACTAAGTCCTTAAATTGGCATCTGAGGCCCAAGTGTGGGCTAAGCTATGTGCTCTATTCTGTGTTTATATTCATAGCTTGCATACACTCATCGAGATGACCATGTATATCGTATTGTACCCCGGTTGGGGATTCTTACTGAGTAATTCGTTACTCACCCTTACTGTGGTTTTTCCACAGGTAACCAAGTTGCGAGACAGGATGGCTGAAGGAGGAGCTATGATCATAGGGCTCAGTCATCAAACTCTGATTTTGTGTTATGACTCTTTATGTTTTATTTTCCCCTGAATGCATGTAGCCGGGCACAGAGCCCTAGGATGTTTTCTGAATATTTTGTGGATTCCAGCATTATTGTATCTAGACATGTTTTGAATGATTTTAAGAAATCTCTGATCGTAGTATACTTTGGAAATGTATTTATCTTGGAACAGGTGCTTGGAAATAGGGACGGAGTTCGTGGAAATTGTTTAGTTTTTAAAGGGGTTATTTTGAATGTTTTGTTTTAATTGGAATCCGAAATCATGTCTATTTTAAATGTCCTTTACTTTGAATGCATGCATTGGGGTAAGGGCCCATTTAGTGCCCCATTCGGGTCGGTCTCTTACAGTTGGTATCAGAGCTCAGAGTCATAAATTCTGTAGTTTGACCTTTTGTTGTAGGTCATTCTTCCCATGATCACTAGCACTCCGACAGTCATCAGGTACGCCTAAGTTTGCTATTTGTTGTAGAAAAAGGGTTAAGAATTTACAATACCTGTCATCGAGTGTATGCCTTGTGTAGTGTTGTGGAGCGGAGACGAGCAGGTTTTGACTCGTTATTGGTTTGGGTTTAGAGCGCCATCATGCCAACTTCCCGCAGTGTGTGATGTATGTTGTGGCTTGTTGTGGTATCCAGATAGATTCGGATGCCCTGGGACATCGTTCTAGAGGGAGGTAGAGATTGGACTCCCATAGGCCAACTGTGGCCCAATTGATGGTTTTCCCCTAGTGAGAGGGTGGAGGTGCTTTGCCTTGGAATGCCACTCCAAGAGAGAAGTTAGCTGTGGTTGTGCTGAAGTGGATGTTTGTGGAGCAGGTCCCCGTGTGGACTAGCCTGGGTAGCTCAAGTGTTGATCTTGAGCCTTGATAGATTAATTGGTTGCCCAGAGAGTGGTTGCAAAGTTGGTAGCCTTCAAGGAGGTTGATGAGGCATCTTGGTGCTTCTGTAAAGTGTTGTTGTTTGCAGCCAGTAAGCCGGAACCCTGTGATTAAGGGTGCAGCAAGCAGTGTTCCCTTCGGACTGGATCCGTTGGTAGTTTCCTCAGTTGTTTGGTAAAAATGAACACTCTTCTTTTGGTAAGCCCTAGAGTAGGGCTAGATGCTGAATGTTGAGAGAGCCGGCCAGAGTTGTTGAGCATCATGTGGAGATGCAAGAGTAGGCTGTGAGCCTTCAACTTGATGAGATGCCTTAAGCATGGTTGTTGGAGTTGAGCCCTTGTATGCCGAGCCAGAGTTCGTGTCACTTGAGGTTGTGACCTTGTGGCCCCGTTGTAGTAAGATGTGGATTTGGTAGTAGTGGCACTTGAGGTGCATTGGTTGGTGTGCCGCTTTGGCACTAAATCTGGTTCAGGCCTGAGTTTGGCATGGGCATAGCAGATGGTTCTATGCCGTCCGGAGTTCAGCGTACTCCTTTAGCCTTGGATCCGTTTATGGTAGTTGCACCTGTGGAGGTCGTGCAAAAAGGGCTAGTTCAGTGGTAATCGAAAGATTTCAAGCGAAAGGATGTTCGAGAGGAGCCGAAGCCTTTTCCCAGTGTTACTGGAGGTTGAGTAAGTCAAGCAGGTTGTCGGTTGGTAAGTGTTAGTGCGCGTGCATCTCACGCTAGTGTTAAGGCCAAGAGATCTTTGTGGTTGGTAGTGCGGTCAACTACCTTCGAGTGCCTAAATCTCAGGAGAGTTGAGCATCGTAGAAGCAAGTTGGGTTCCAGTCGAGGGACCATGAGTTGGATGCCTATGAGGTGAGTAGGATGCCTTGTGAGAGGAGTTGGATGCCTTATGGGTAAGCACCCTTGGTAGAGGCATGGCATAAAGTAAGTTTGGTTTGGCATGGTTATGCTTTGGTAGAGCAAGGTTGCCACAGCTTTGAGCATCGTGCGGAGATGGAACTTTGGGTGTTTCGTTGATTGATTGTATCTCTGCCAGGAGCTAGTGTTGCTTTGGGAAAAGCGTTTGTTAGTCTTGAATCTCTAAATGAAGGTTGGGAGTTGTGCACACAAGTGTGTTTTGTGTGGTTCGTTCTGTGGCGAGAGTTTCAGATCCATGTAGGGTTTGCTTGGGGATCTGATGCTCAGTTCTTGGAAAAGTTAGACTTCAGGTGGATGTGGTAAGGCTTTAGCGAGGTGGTAAGGGTACCATGCTCGTGGTATCAGGTTGTTGCTTAGGTAAGATTTGTTAAGTGGACCTAAGCTTGGTTGGCGGATCTTCTTGTTGACCGACATGACTGAGAGAGTTGTTCGGACCCTTCCTTGGGTAGAAGTTATGTTGTGATGGACGTCTGAGTAGGAGGATGACGCATTCGGTAGCGTTTCGGGTCCTCTTGGTTTCCAAGGAGTTGGAGTTGACCAGCATGGTTGTGTTGCTGGAAAATGGAGTTGTTGTTTGTTCAGGCAGTTGGTTGTAGGCCGTTAGTTGGCAGTGGATGTCGAGGGTTGTCGGAGAACCCTAGGTTGTGGAGAGCCTCGCTAGAGCTCAGTCAGGCCAAGTAGGGAATTTCAGTTGGCAAGCTGGAGCCGTGTAGTTTGTAGCCTCGGGGGAAATTGCTGGCAGTCTTGGTAGCCTAGCAAGTTAATATTTGTTTGGAGTATAGTCCGGATTGGTTCCGGTATGGTGACAAGTTGATGCTTGGTGTTGACCAAGGTGTGGATTGGAATTGCTAGAAGTTAGTTTTGCTCGTGGGGCGAATGGTTCGTGCCCTGTTGGTTGTCTTTCTGTTTTCAAGAAGTTGAGAGTTGCGCCGTTGGTATTTGGAGGTTCAGTTCGTGGTGGACCCCTGTTGCTACCCCGTGAGATTTTGAGCTTGTGCTTTAGTGGAGCAAGACAGTGAGTGTAGGTAGAGCTCTCTGTCCTTCGGTTGTCTGCTCGTAGGAGCCGTTTCTTTTTGGGTTTGGCAGTTTGCTGCCGTCGGTTTGTTAAGGATTTTTCCGCCATAGCCTCGCCCCTCACTCGTCTGACGAGGAAGGGTGTCGAGTTTGTTTGGGACAGTAAGTGTGATGAGAGCTTTGCCAGGCTCAAGCCCAGTTTGACTTCAGCACCAGTGTTGGCAGTCCCGGAGGGGACAGGTGATTTCGTGGTTTACAGCAATGCTTCCAAGTTCGGGTTAGGTTGTGTGTTGATGCAGCACGAGAAGGTCATTGGTTATGCTTCCCGTCAGCTGAAGCCATATGAGCAGAACTATCCGACTCATGATATGGAGTTGGCAGGAGTGGTGTTTGCACTGAAGATTTGGAGGCATTACCTGTATGGTGAGCGGATTCAGATGGTTACCGATCACCAGAGCCTCAAGTACCTGTTTACTCAGAAGGAGCTGAATATGAGGCAGAGGAGATGATGGTTAGAGTTGGTAAAAGAATTATGACTGCGAGATTTTGTACCATCCGGGCAAAGCAAATGTTGTAGCTGATGCTTTGAGTAGGAAGACGTCGCACTCCGCGGCGTTGTTGAGTTCCCAGCCCAGATTGCAGCGAGAGTTTGAGCGGGCTGAAGTTGCAGTGTTGTTGGGTGAGGTTACTGCCAGAGTAGCTCAGTTGTTAGTTCAGCCATCGATTAGACAGCGGATTATCGATAATCAGTTGAGTGACCCCGCACTTAAGAAATTGGGTGACAGAGTTAGTGTTGATGAAGATTTTGACTTTGTGTATTCACCAGACAGTGGGCTGACGTACAGAGGCCGGTTGTGTGTTCCGGATGTTGCAGGATTGCGAACAGAGTTGCTCTCAGAGGCCCACAGTTCTCCGTTTGCTTAGCACCCCGGGGGTACCAAGATGTATCAGGATCTTAAGCAGACATTCTGGTGGATGGGTATGAAGAGAGATGTTGCGGAGTTTGTCAGTCGATGTCTCACTTGTTAGCAAGTGAAGGCACCCAGGCAGAGACCAGCCAGTTTGTTGCAGCAGCTGAGTGTGCCCCAGTGGAAATGTGAAGATGTAAAGACCCGACCCGAATGGGGTTCTAAATGGGCCTTTACCCCAATGCATGCACAATTAAATAAAATATAAAGTAATATGCAACATACTTTCGGATTCCAAGTAAAACTAAAACATTAAAAGTCCCTGTTTCCAAGCACCTGTTTCAGGAAAAGAACATTTCTAAAAGTATACTCTGATCAGAGATTTATTTAAACCATTCAAAAACCTTTTTAGAGTGCGACTATCTTTGGAATCCATAAAACATTAGAAAACGTCCTAGGGCTCCGTGCCCGTCTACATGCATTCAGGGGAAATATAAAGTTAAAGAGTCATAAAATGAATAAAAGTGTCAGAGGTGACAGCAGGTGCCCATGATCACAGCTCCTCCTTCAGCCATCCTGTCTCGCTCCTTGGTTACCTATGGAAAACCACAAAATAAGGGTGAGTAACAAATTACTCAGTAAGAATCCCCAACCGGGGTACAATACGATGCACATGGTCATCAAGATGAGTGTATGCAAGCTATGAATATAAACACAGAAAAGAGCACAAAACTTGAGTCCACACTTGGACCTCGGATGCCAACTCAGGGTCTTAGTCCGGAATTAACTACCATAACCACACAAATCGCCCTATACGAGAAACAAGTCTCGGCCTCAGCCTCTCTACTATCGAATGAAAGGTGCACTAGCTCAAGATCCCGAGGAGGTCTCGGTCGACGATTTGTAATGAGCGTAAACATGCACGCGTGCTTCTGCACTATGGGGGTGCCGGGTCTAGTGGCAAGCCGCCCATATCCGGATACCACGCCTAACTAAATCTCCGGATCGGTGTCACCGACATAGGGGTGTGAGACTGGACACGGGAACTATGTCACTGCACACCGCTTTGAGGCTAAGGGCGGGTCATGGTAGGCTTACACCAGAAGCCGTCCTTACCTTAACGGTGGCAATCAAGGGCTACTGCCGAACACGCCGAGGGCGGCGTGCGGTGCCGGGGACTAGGCATTGCCAAGTCATCATCCCGACCGTTGGGGTATCGCTTAGACTACCACCCTCACCCAAGATTGCGGGGCTCTACCAGGTTGGGATAGCTAATCCTCACGGGGTCCAAGGACGGAGAAGCGTCTCGAACGTCCTTGCCATGGATGCAAGATACTTTATGCATCGGGCCCGGATGATGCTATCTACCTGAATTATAACCTACCTTAACAATCAGCAAACAATCCAATACGTGCTCGAAAGAATACAGTAGACCTAGCATGGTACTACAGAAAAGAATGAATATGAGCATGCGAAGCGGAACAACCTAGCATGGACTAACATGAAAGAACAACATACGAAGTCATGCGGTCGAGAATTCAGAGCAGAGCACCTAAACTATACATGCCGATAATCACAAACAAACATACAACATCAATCACATAGAACATCGCAGGTCCACACAACCCCGGTAAGAAATCCTTACCTTGGTGGAAGACTTCTACACACAAATTCCTAAGCTGCGAACACTTCCGAGCTAGCTATCGAGAACCTACAAACATAGTAACAATCACAACCATATCCCTAAAAATATAATAAAACAGCAGGCTCAGCTCGGGAGCACTCACACGGCACCGCGACACGAAGCAAAAGCGCGCCATTGGCAGGCTGCTTGCCTGGTGTGAAGCTGAAGCTGGCGCTGGCTGCTGCCTGCATTTGGGCGCGTCTGCGCGCGGATGGCGCTGGGCGCGCAGGCTGTCGCGCACGAGACAGACGGGACTACGGCAGCAAAGCAGCGGCGCGGCGACGGTGTTGGCGTGCTATGCGGGCACGAGAGCTGCTCGGCAGGGAGCGAGCGCGCGGCGGCGAACGTCTGGGCGCGCGCGGACGGCGGCTCGGCAAGCGACGCGGGCGAAGGCGGCGGGCGTCTGGCGCGCTCGCTGCTGCGCGCGCGATCTAGCGTGACGCCGGGTGGCGATGGATGAGCGGCGGTGGGCGATTCTTTGCGGCGAGATCCGGGCGCGACGTGGTCTGTGACGGCAAGCGCGATTCGGTGCGCGACGGCAGGCGATCTGGGCTGCTGCTGGCGCGATCCGGCGTGCGATCTGGCCGGCTGGACGTGCGACGATGGCTGCTGGCTGGGGCTTCTCTCGGCTGGCTGCAATCAACACAAACACACACAACACTCTTCTATTCACTTGGCCAAACAAAGCACACCAAAGCGGATGAGAAGAAGAAGAGGAAGATCGATACCTACCGGAATGATGATGAGCGATCCAAGGGAGCTGCAAGGATGAAGAATCGGCAAGGAGAGCTTGGGAGAAAGCTTGGGCGGCCACAACTCTTTTGGAGAAGAAAACACAACAAACCTAATTTCTATTTCATTTAACCAAATGCACCAAACACCAAAGATCCAAGGGTAACTAAGATGTGATGCAGAAAGAGCAACAAGAGCAACTAATGGCTCAAATGGCACACATCCCCACAAGCTTTCAGAGACCCGGGTTCAAACCTACTGCAAAGACAATTTCCTTTATTTTACTTTTGCATCAAACCTTGCTCAAACCAAACCACAAATCCTCCAAAAACCTATATAAATCCATCCAATAATTTTAATAGCTGGAAAAAGACACAAAGCGGCCTGACGGCCCGACCAAATTACCAAATTACCCCTAGGGCATACCTGGAAGACCGGGATGAAAAACCTGGGTCGTTACAATATTCCCTCCTTTTTATGACTTTCGTCCTCGAAAGTCCTTAAGACTGAAACAGCTCAGGGTAATGCAATCTCATCTCGTCTTCCCGCTCCCAACATCGAACCTTTACTAAACGAATCTCGCGATTACGCAACGTCTTGGTCTCAAAGGCAAGGATCCTCACCGGCTTCTCCTCGAAGTTCAAATCCTCATTCGGTTTGCAAAGGCTCAAAGTCCACAATGTGCGACGGGTCCGGCACATCTTTGCCTCAACATCGATACATGAAAAACACTATGCACCGCCGATAGTAGTGACGGAGGTAGGGCTAACCGGTAAGCAACTCTGCCAATCCTCTCTAGGATCTCAAATGGACCAACAAAGCGGGGACTCAACTTCCCACGCTTACCAAACCTCGGAACACCTCGCATCGGAGCAACCTTAAGGAACACATGCCGACCAACCTCAAACTCCAAATCTCGACGCCGAACATCGGCGTAACTCTTCTCGCTGCGCTCGCTCGAGTTGTCAACATACGAGCTCTAATCTTACGCTTGACCTTGCACCATTGGTCAAGCTGCAGTAACTCGGGACCCAAAACCTCGTCTATCACCAACCTCTTCCTGAACACAGGGGACTGACAACGCTTACCATACAAAGCCTCAAATGGAGCCATCTCGAGATCGCCGATTGGTAGCTGTTGTTATAGGCAAACTCCATCAAAACTGAATCTGGTCCCAAGCTGCGGGAAATCCAACACACAAGCCCTCAACATATCCTCGAGAATCTGGTTCACCCTCTCGATCCGCCCATCCATCTCGAGGGTGAAAAGTCATCTTTGGCGCACTCGGTGCCTAAACCTTCTGGAGCGCCCTCGAGAATCGAGAAGTGAACCGCGAATCACGATGCGACACAATCCTCACAGGCACACCATGGTAATGAATGATCTCGCTCCAAAAACAAGCTGCGCCTTTGTTCCACGGTATAAGTGTCTCTACAGGGAATGAAGTGTGCGCTCTTGGTCAACCGATCGACTATCACCCGGATCTCGAGTGAACTTCCCGGAGTCCTTGGCAAACCAGCAATAAAGTCCATGGAGATCTCTTCCCATTTCCATCGAGGCACACTCGGTGGTGCAACAAACCGGTGGCCTCTGCTGCGGGTGCCTTCACTTGGCGACAAGTGAGACAAGGTGACATACTCTGCCACATCTCTCTTCATTCCCATCCACCGGAAGGTCCGCTGAGGTCTGATACATTTTGGTGCCGGGGTGCCAAGCAAATGGGGAAGCTGTGGGCCTCGAGAGCAACTCTGCTCGCAATCCTGCAATGTCCGGAACACACAACCGGCCTCTATAAGTCAACCCACTGTCTGGTGAATATACGAAGTCAAAGTCTCCGTCAGCACTAACTCTGTCAACCAATCTCTTAAGTGCGGGGTCACTCAACTGGCTATCAATAATCCGCGGTCTAATCGATGGCTGAACTGTCAACTGAGCCACCCTGGCGGTAACCTCACCTAACAACACGGCAACCTCGGCCCGCTCGAACTCTTTCCGCAAACCAGGCTGGGAACTCAACAACGCCGCGGAGTGCGACGTCTTCCTACTCAAAGCATCAGCCACTACATTGGCTTTACCCGGATGGTACAAAATCTCGCAGTCATAATCCTTTACCAACTCTAACCATCTCCTCTGCCTCATATTCAACTCCTTACGAGTAAACAGATACTTGAGGCTCTGGTGGTCGGTAAACATCTGGATCCGCTCACCATACAGGTAATGCCTCCAAATCTTCAGTGCAAACACCACTGCTGCCAACTCCATATCATGAGTCGGGTAGTTCTGCTCATACGGTTTCAGCTGACGGGAAGCATAGGCGATGACCTTCCCGTCTTTGCATCAACACACAACCTAACCCAAACTTGGAAGCATCATTTGTAAACTACGAAATCACTGTCCCTTAGGGATCGCCAACACAGTCTTTGAAGTCAAACTACGCTTGAGCACGGCAAAGCTCTCATCACACTTACTTTGTTCCAAACGAACTCGACACCCTTCCTCGCCGACGACGAGTGAGGGGCGAGGCTATGGCGGAAAAGTCCTTAACGAACCGAGCGGTAGTAACTCGCCAAACCCAGAAAGCCGCGTATCTCGGCAAGAATGAAGTCGGCTTGGCCCACGAACTCACGGCCTCAATCTTCGCGGGGTCCACGGCTATACCATCTCTCGAAACCACGTGGCCTAGGAAGGCCACCTGCTCCAACCAGAAATCACATTTGGAAAACTTCGCATAAAGTGGTTTTCCCTCAAAGCCGCCAATACTCGCCTCAAATGCTCTGCATGGTCCTCCTTAGACCTTGAATAAATCGAATATCGTCAATGAACACAATGACGGTTGTCCAAAAATGATTTGAACACCCTATCCATCATGTCCATGAACGCATGGTGGGGCATTGGTCAATCCAAACGACATAACCACAAACTCAAAGTGACCATATCCGGACTCAAAGTTGTCTTAGGAATGTCGGCATCCACGATCCGCAACCGATGGTAACAGGATCTCAAATCTATCTTGGAGAACACGGAAGCTCCGAAGGCCGATCAAACAAGTCATCAATACGGGGCAGCGGGTACTTATTCTTCACCGTCACCTTATTAAGCTCGCGATAATCAATACATAAGCGCATAGAACCATCCTTCTTTTCACAAGCAATCGGTGCTCCCCACGGGGACACACTCGGACGGATGAACCCTCGGTCTAACATCTCTGCTGAACTGAATCTTATGTTCCTTTAACTCACTGGCGCCATGCGATCACGGAGCCTTCGAGATAGGGAGGGTCACGGCTCGAGCTCAATAATGAAGTCAACCTCTCTCTTGGGGCAACCCCGGTAACTCCTCAGAAACACATCCGCGAACTCCGCACGGCCGGCACCGATCGACGATCAAGAAGGGACGGCTCTCCACTGCATAACTTGGCTAGGTAACCCCAAGCTCCATGAGCTAGCAAACGACGAGCTTTCACGGTGACACCATTGGCGGGCGGACTCCACCTTGGACTCCACGAAACTTAAAACTAGGCCGACCGGTGGCACTGAACACCACTTCTTTCCGTTGGCAGTCAATCAACGCGTGGTTAGCAGCTAACCACTCCATACCAAGAATCACATCAAAACCACTCATAGGCAGAACTATGAGTGTGGCTACAAGCAACTCTCCGGATATCTCGATCCGGCCATCCTTAATCTTATCTCTAGCTAACATACTAACTCCCGAAGGAGTTGCAACAGATAACTCAAAACCTAGAGGCTCTAGTCTCAACTTAGCATGCTCAGCAAACAACACAGATACAAATGAATGCGTAGAACCAGAATCAAACAAAACAAATGCGCAGTGATCTAAAACAAGAAGCGTGCACCGCCACCGCGCGGCATCTGTGACGCTCGGCCTCTGACGGTCGTAGCAAACACCCGACTCGCTGCTTTGCCTTGGCCGAGGATGAAACGGATCATATGTCCCTCTTTACCACAACGAAAACACACTCTGGGCCCTGTCTGGCAAGCTCCAGTGTGGGTCCTCCCGCAAGAAGCACAAGCGGGAACCTGCCTGGGACCGCCCTGCTGGCGAGGCTGAAAACGGTTCGGGGCCCTATGCTGATCCCGGTTTTGGAACTGCCCTTGGCGACGCTGGCCGCCACCCCTAAACTCAAACTTTCTCTTCTGCCCCACTGCAGCTGGAACAGGACGCTGAACCGGAGCGGCGACAATCCGCTCAACAGGATACTTCCCATTATAAATGGTGGCTAGCTGCACTGCTCTAGCATAAGTGTCAGGGGCCTGTGCCCTGACATCCTGAGACACACCCTGTCTCAAACCAGCAATAAACTTTCGAATTTTTAACTCAGGGGTAGCTATCAACTGAGGAGCAAAATACCCATACTCAGAAAACTTTCTCTCATACTCCTCTATGGAATCAGAACCCTGCTTCAGATTCTGAAAAAGCTCTACCATCTTTTCCTGGGCCTCATCACTAATATATTTGACCCTGAACTCGGACTTAAAGAACTCCCAGGTGGCAGGTGGAGACCCAGCTGGCCTCTCACTCAGGGTGGACTCCCACCACCATCTAGCAGTGCCTCCTAGTGCATGGGCTGCACACCTCGGTCTCTGGATATCGGGGCACACCATGATCAGGAAGGTGTACTCCATATGGGCAATCCAACGGGCTGCTGCTAACGCATCCCCAGTGGCATCAAACTTCTCCGACTGCCACTTCACAAAGTCCTTTAACCATCTACCAAGCTCCACCGCACCCTCTGCTACATCCGGCTCTGGGGGCTACTTGCTCGAGGGGTGAGAGTGCCGCTTTCCTCTTTGAAACATGCGGGTCAATTTGCTCGATCTGGGATCGGGACTCTTCCCGCTGCGGCGCCAACAAGGCACTGGTCTCGCCCTCTGGTCACTCAAAGATGCTGACCATAAAAGCCCTCATAGAATCAGCCAACTCTGCTCCAGGAAGCGATCTCACGGCGCTCGATCGCCTCAACGCCTACTCTAGGCGCGGCCCGGGGAGCTCTTGGCGGAATGCCACGATCTCGGCTTGGGACGATGTCCCCTACGATGTCGACCGATCACGGTACCTCGTCCCGCTCTCGGACGTCCACTCGGCTGCGGGTGGCGAGCATCTTTGGCGATCTACACCCAAACCAACAACGAGTCGAACACCGCTCGACCCGCTCTACAACACTAAGCAAGGCATACACTAGATAAAAGGTATTGTAAATTCTTAACCCCTTTTCTAAAAGCAGTAAACTTAAGCGCACTGATGGTGTCGAGTGCGATGATCATGGGAAAACGACCTACAACAAAAGGTCAGTCTACAGAATCTATGACTCTGGGCTTTGATACCAACTGTAAAGACCCGACCCGAATGGGGTTCTAAATGGGCCTTTACCCCAATGCATGCACAATTAAATAAAATATAAAGTAATATGCAACATACTTTCGGATTCCAAGTAAAACTAAAACATTAAAAGTCCCTGTTTCCAAGCACCTGTTTCAGGAAAAGAACATTTCTAAAAGTATACTCTGATCAGAGATTTATTTAAACCATTCAAAAACCTTTTCAGGTACGACTATGCTGGAATCCATAAAACATTAGAAAACGTCCTAGGGCTCCGTGCCCGTCTACATGCATTCAGAGGAAATATAAAGTTAAAGAGTCATAAAATGAATAAAAGTGTCAGAGGTGACAGCAGGTGCCCATGATCACAGCTCCTCCTTCAACCATCCTGTCTCGCTCCTTGGTTACCTGTGGAAAACCACAAAATAAGGGTGAGTAACAAATTACTCAGTAAGAATCCCCAACCGGGGTACAATACGATGCACATGGTCATCAAGATGAGTGTATGCAAGCTATGAATATAAACACAGAAAAGAGCACAAAGCTTGAGTCCACACTTGGACCTCAGATGCCAACTCAGGGTCTTAGTCCGGAATTAACTACCATAACCACACAAATCGCCTTATAAGAGAAACAAGTCTCGGCCTCAGCCTGTCTACTATCGAATGAAAGGTGCACTAGCTCAAGATCACGAGGAGGTCTCCGGTCGACGCTGTAATGAGCGTAAACATGCACCGTGTGCTTCTACAGACTATGAAGTCTTTGGGTCTAGTGGCAAGCGCCCATATCCGGATACCACGCCTAACTAAATCTCGGATCGGTGTCACCGACATAGGGGTGTGAGACACGGACACGGGAACTATGTCGGCTGTACTCACCGCACTTTGAGGCTAAGGAACGGGTCATGGTAGGCTTACACCAGAAGCCGTCCTTACCTTAACAGGTGGCAATCAAGGGCTACTGCCGAACACGTTGAGGACGTGCCGACTGCCGGGGACTAGGCATTGCCAAGTCATCATCCCGATCGTTGGGGTATCGCTTAGACTACCACCCTCACCCAAGATTGCAGGGCCTACCGGTTGGGATAGCTAATCCCTCACGGGGTCCAAGGGCGGAGAAGCTGTCTCGAACGTCCTTGCCATGGATGCAAGATACTTTATGCATCGGGCGGATGATGCTATCTACGAATTATAAACTGCCTTAACAATCAAGCAAACAATCCAATACGTGCTCGAAAGAATACAAAGACCTAGCATGGTACTACAAAAAGAATGAATATGAGCATGCGAGCGGAACAACCTAGCATGGACTAACATGAAAGAACAACATACGAAGTCATGCGATCAGAATTTGAGCGAGCACCTAAACTATACATGCTGATAATCACAAACAAACATACAACATCAATCACATAGAACATCGCAGGTCCACACAACCCCGGTGAAGAAATCCTTACCTTGGTGGAAGACTTCTACACACAAATTCCTAAGCTGCGAACACTTCCGGAGCTAGCTATCGAGAACCTACAAACATAGTAACAATCACAACCATATCCCTAAAAATATAATAAAGCAAAGAGGCTCGGCTCGGGGAGCACTCACACGGCACCGCAACACGAAGCAAAGCGCGCTGCATTGCCAGCCGTGGTAGAGCGGGCGTAGCGCGCTGGCGCTCTGGCGCTGTCTGTATATGTGGATGGGCGCTGGGCGCGTGTGTGGCGACGGACAGACAGGACTTAGCGGCGAGCGGCGCGCCGCGGACGGGTTGGCGTCGCGATGCGAGCACGGGAGGCTGCTCGGCAGGACGCGCGGCGCGAACGTCTGCGCTGGGCGGCGGGCGAGCGGCTCGGCAAGCGACAGGCGCGGCGAAGCGGTGTGTCTGGCGTCTCGCTGCTGCGCGCGCGATCTAAGCGTGACGTCGGCCGTGGCGATGGCGAAGCGCGGTGGGCGATTCTTTTGCCGTGCGAGATCTCGGGCGCGATGGTAAGCCGTGACGGCAAGCGCGATCCGTGCGACGGTAGAGGCGATCCGGGGCCGCTTCTTTGGCGCGATCCGGCCAGGCGATCTGGGCGGTGGACGTGCGACGATGGTTTCTTGGTCGGGCTTCTCTCGGCATGCCGCAATCAACACAAACACACACAACACTCTTCTATTCACTTGGCCAAACAAAGACACCAAACCGATGAGAAGAAGAAGAGGAAGATCGATACCTACCGGAATGATGATGAACGATCCAAGGGAGCTGCAAGGATGAAGAATCGGCAAGGAGAGCTTGGGAGAAAGCTTGGCGGCCACAACTCTTTTGGAGAAGAAAACACAACAAACCTAATTTCTATTTCATTTAACCAAATGCACCAAACACCAAAGATCCAAGGGTAACTAAGATGTGATGCAGAAAGAGCAACAAGAGCAACTAATGGCTCAAATGGCACACATCCCCACAAGCTTCCGGAGACACAGGTTCAAACCATTTGTGACATAATTTCCTTTATTTTTACTTTTGCATCAAACCTTACTCAAACCAAACCACAAATCCCTCCAAAACCTACATAAATCCATCCAATAATTTTAATAAGCTGGGAAAAGACACAAACGGCCCCGACGGCCCGACCAAATTACCAAATTACCCCTAGGGCATACCGGAAGACCGGGATGAAAAACACTGGTCGATTCTGTAAGAGATCTCCATGGACTTTATTTACGGTTTGCCGAGGACTCGAGGAAGTTCTCTCGATTTGGGTGATAGTCGATCGATTGACTAAGAGCGCACACTTCATTCCCGGTAGAGACACTTATATCGTGGAGCGAAGGCGCAGATTGTTTTTGGAGCAGATTGTTCGTTATCACGGTGTGCTGTGAGGATTTGTGTCGACCGTGATTCGAGGGCTTGTGTGTTGGATTTCCCGAGCGATTGGGACCGATGACATGATTCGATGGAGTTTGCAAATAACAACAGTTATTGGTCGACGATTCAGATGGCTCCATTCGAGGCTTTGTATGGTAAGCGTTGCCGATCTCCTGTGTTCTGGGAAGAGGTTGGTGATAGATAGGTTTTGGGTCCCGAATTGCTGCAGTTGACCAATGGTACCGTGTAGAAGATTAGAGCTCGTATGTTGACAGCTCAGAGCAGACAGAAGAGTTATGTCGATGTTCGGCGTCGGGATTTGGAGTTTGAGGTTGGTCAACATGTTTTCCTAAAGGTCGCACAGATGCGAGGTGTTTTGAGGTTTGGCAAGCGTGGAAAGCTGAGTCCCCGTTTTGTTGGTCCGTTTGAGATTCTGGAGAGGATCGGCAAGGTCGCTTATCGATTAGCCTTGCCTCCGTCATTTTCGGCAGTGCACAGTGTTTTTCATGTTTCGATATTGAGGAAGTACGTGCCGGACCCGTCGCACATTGTTGATTTTGAGCCTTTGCAGCTGAATGAGGATTTGGGCTTCGAGGAAAAGCCAGTGGGGATTCTTGCTTTTGAGACAAAGACACTGCGTAATCGTGAAATCCGGCTGGTAAAGGTTCAGTGGAGGAGTCAGAGTTCAGAGGAAGCCACTTGGGAGCGGGAGGATGAGATGAGATTGCAGTATCCCGAGCTGTTCCAATCTTAAGTGACTTTCGAGGACGAAAGTCTTATAAGGGAGGAATATTGTAACGGCCCGAAAATTTCATCTCGGTCTTCTCGGGAGGCCCAGGGGCATTTTGGTAATTATGGGTCGGGCCGGCAGGGCCGGTTTTGTATTTGTTAATTGCCGGAAAAAATATGAGTCGATTTGAATGGGATCGGGAATTTTGGTGAAGGCATTTGGGCTTGGAAGAATGTGGAAATAAATAAGGAATTAAATAGCGCGTCGAGTGAGATTCGAGCCAAGGACGTGTCGCGTGCGTGCTAGGCGGTATTGCCAGTGAGCCACGCGCGCGTTTGTTAATCTAAACGCGCGATCTATTACTTAACCCTTGTTTCGTGCCTTCGGGTATAAAGCCAGGCCGCCCGAGGCTTCTTCCCCGATTTCTTCTTCTTCCTTCTCTTTCCTTCGCGATTTCTTCTTTCTCCAGCTCCAATTCGATCGAGTTTCTCTCCCAAATCCGAAGCAAAATCGTGAGCAGCTGGTAAGTTTCTCCTTCTCTTCTTCTCCTTCGTGTTTCCGTCTCCCCTGTTCCGATTTCGAGTTTTTCGGCCGAGTCGAAGTGATTGGTGTGTGTGTGATGTTCGGTCGCGGCCCGGCCAAGGTGATTCGTCCAACCACTCGCCCTAATTCGCCAATTCGTTCGCGAATCGCTTGCCTTGTTCGCCCCCTGTTCGCGCTTCGCGACGCGAGCTCGCCCGCGCTTTTCGTGCGGAAGCGGCTCATTGTCTCTCGGCCGATCGCCGTGTTACCCGCGCATCTCGCCAGATCGCGTCTGCGCCTAAGCCGAGCCGCATCGCCAACTCCTGTTCGTCGCGCGCGGCTCGCGCTTCTCAGCGCTTCGTCGCGCCAGCAGCGCGCCACGCGCCCATTTCTGCGCCCTAGCTCGCCCAGCTAGCCCCGTTGCTGCCCCGTTCGTGCAATCGGCCCAATCGTGCGTTCGTCGCGCCTCGTGAGTTGCTCCCGAGCTGAGCCTTGTTTGTTTTATTATATTTAGGCCTATTGTGTGATTTTTGTTGTGATTGATAGGTTCTCTGTAGCTAGTTCGGGTTCGTTCGCAATTTAGGATTTCGTGTCAAATCGTCCCCAACCAAGGTAAGGATTTCTTACCGGAGTTGTGTGGACCCTGCGATATTATATGTGATTGCTGATTGACTGCTTGTTTGTGTTTATTTACATGTGTAGCTAGGTATCCTATTCTGAATTCCAGATTAGCATGATTTTCCTGATTTAATTCTCATGCTAATCCATGCTAGGTTGTTCCCTTCCAGCATGCTCGTATCTGTTCCTTGCTTCGTAGTATTATGCTAGGCTCGTTGTATTCTTATTGAGCACGTATTGGATTTTATGGAATTGTTTCTTTGTTTGCTAGGCGAAGTTAGAATTGCGGTAGATAGCATCATCCGGGCCCGATGCATAAAGTACCTTGCATCCATGGCAGGGACGTCGAGCAAGTCATTCCGTCCCTGGACCCCGTGAGGGATTAGCTAACCCAAGCGGTAGGCCCTGCAATCTTGGGTTAGGGTGGCAGTTGTTAATGCCCCAACGGTCGGGATGATGACTTGGCATTGCCTCGCCCCCGGCGATCGGCACGTCCTCGGCGTGTTCGTAGTAGCCCACGATTGCCACCTATTAAAGGCGGGGACGGCTTCTGGTGTAAGCCTACCACGGCATTCCTTGTCCCCAGTGCGGTGGTTCAGGTGACATAGTTTACGTGTCGAGTCTCACACCCCTATGTCGGTGACACCGATCCAAAGATTTAGTTAAGCGTGGTGATCTGGACATGGGCAACTTGCCTCTAGACCCGGCACCCCCATAGTTCCGGCAGTGTAGCACGCGGTGCATGCTTACGCTCATTCTGACGCGCGCCGTGGAGAGCTCCTCGGGATTGTGAGCCGGTGTACCTTTTCGTCGGCGATGAAGCCGAGGCCGGACTTGTTTCTCGTATAAGGCGACTTATGTATTATTGGATGTGTGGTGATATTATTCCGGACTAAGACACGAAATTGGCATCCGAGGCCCAAGTGTGGGCTAAGCTATGTGCTCTATTCGTGTTTATATTCATAGCTTGCATACACTCATCGAGATGACCATGTATATCGTATTGTACCCCGGTTGGGGATTCTTCATTGAGTAATTCGTTACTCACACCTTCACTGTGGTTTTTCCACAGTAACCAAGTTGCGAGACAGGATGGTGAAGGAGGAGTGTGATCATAGGGCTCGATCATCAAACTCGATTTTGTGTTATGACTCTTTATGTTTTATTTTCCCCTGAATGCATGTAGCCAGGCACTGAGCCCTAGGATGTTTTCTCGAATATTTTGTGGATTCCAGCATTATTGTATCTAGACATGTTTTGAATGATTTTAAGAAATCTCTGATCGGAGTATACTTTGGAAATGTATTTATCTTGGAACAGGTGCTTGGAAACAGGGACAGGTTCTAGGGAAATTGTTTAGTTTTTAAAGGGGTTATTTTGAATGTTTTGTTTTAATTGGAATCCGAAATCATGTCTATTTTAAATGTCCTTTACTTTGAATGCATGCATTGGGGTAAGGGCCCATTTAGTGCCCCATTCTGGTCGGTCTCTTACAACCCCCCACCACAACAGCCCCCAAATTAGCCTCATTAGTCATCCTCAATATCTTAGAGAAATCAGAATCATGAAAAACAAGAATAAAGTATATGACACTAGAGAGTTGTACTAAAAAATGGCACTAGAGAGCTTGAGAAATAAAAGGGGGTTTCATTATAAAAACCATAAACCCTAAAAAGAACAATAAAAAACATAGACCTTGACAGAGGAGCTACGCGTATAGACCTCGACGGCAGATGAAGCAGAACTAAATCTTTTCTGACGAAGAAGAAAACCCGAGCAGTGCGGCGGAGATGGGCGTTCGGTGTGCGAAGGAGTTGGGCGTTCAACGTGATATGGGCGAAGATTTTTCGGCAGAGGGGTTATTCAACGTAAATGGTAGAAATCGAAAGAGTGAGGGTTTGTCGGAAAGGAGAAGTCACCTAAAAAAAGAAATGCTATTTTAATCATTATTTTTATTTTATGCATTTTCTATTTTTAATTGATTTTTTTATACTAAAAGGCTAACTAAAGGCAAAAGAATGAATTTAGAGCTTTATTAGTTTAAAAATGATGAATAGAATGAGCGCCAATAATCCCGCATTTCAATCAAATTCTTTTTTAATTCATTTGACATTTGGTGAGTTTCAAGCATTGTTGTGTCACACTTGACGCTTTTTGAACATCAAATATTGTAAACAATTAAAAACACGGGATTGTGGAAGGAATTTGAGCCTGATTAAAACTATACTTGACGTTTTCATTAGAAATTGACTCATTATTTGACGTTTTTAACCCTAAATGTCAAGCATTTCAAAAGAGGTAGTGTCAAGGTAATGTCTTTTTTGTAGTAGTGTTTGGACCATTTGATTATTAGTTTTCAATTATCCAAACGTTTTATGCATTTTTTACACAACCCTTCTAACTTTTATTTTATCTTTTGTTAAGTAGTTGATATCATTACAAATGATATATGAAGTTTAATGTAACCCAATGCTCAGTTAAAAAAAAAAAAGAAAACAAAAAAACAAAAGCCATTGCTTTACAAAATAATTGACAGTGCAACAGCTCCACTTTATCAAAGATTGAGCTCATTAGTTAAAATTTTAATTATATACGAAGGTAAATTTTAATTATACACAAAGGAATACTTGTCTCATTATGAGTATGAACACAAATTCTAAGGTATATGCAACTGCCACAATTTTATTTGTTTTTTTTAGTATTATCGAAACAAATATTTTGTAGCACTATCTCTTTAAGGAGGGCTTGCAAGTATTCCTCAGAATTTATTTAATGCAAGAAAACCTTTGAAGAATCAACAACACTGCCGATTGTTGAGAAACTCAAAGATGAAGGGTTTTTTGTTTGCAAGTTTAATTTTGGTTGGATTCAAGAAAGAGGTTGAAGAAAAGGGTTGGGATTGTTGATGAAGCTAAGCTATGTTAAGATATAGATTTCCTCCTATTTAAATGTTGATTTTGTATTAATTAAATGATAATTAACTAGTTCTGTTTAGGGTGTTAGGATTCACTTTCTAGAAGGTTCTAGAGAATTCCAGGATTGTTAATATTTTGTATTATTTATATTCATATTTCCTCCCTATGTAAAGGGCCTTCATTCTGTACAATATCATTGTGATTGAATATACAGAAAATCCTTGTTTCCTATTCTTTGGTTATCTCAACGTGGTATCAGAGCTTTTCCCATGGCCAACGCCAATTTTTCAGAAACCTTTAGGTTTAGTAAACCTTCCTTCTTAAACCAGGTGCTCAATCAGACCACTAGCATCAAATTGGATAGTTCAAATTTTCTTCTTTGGAAAAATCTAGCATTACCCCTTCTTAAATCTCAAAAACTCCTTGATTTTCTGACTAGGGAGTATAAATGTCCTCCCAAAAATTCCTTTTTTTATGTCCCAAAGCAGGGGGCCCAGGTGGGCTCCCCCACTTTTTCTGTTTTCGGCACAGTATAGGGAGGCCAGGTGGGCCTCCCCATTCCTTCTGCGTACCCTGCATTGCGAGATCTTTGCAGAGAGCGGCCGGGGCCGACGGGCCCCTCTCTCTTTCCTCTTCCGTCAGCACACAGGGAGGCCAGGTGGGCCTCCCCTCTGTCCGTGTGCCTGCAGCACCATCAGGGGGCCAGACGGGCCCCCTCTCTTCTTCCGCTCGCACGGTTGTGTAGGAGGGCCAGGTGGGCCCTCCCCCATCTGTTCTTCCACGGATCCTGCAACAAGGGGGCCAGGTGGGCCCCCTCCTCTCTACTGCTGACGCGTCACAGGGGGGCCAGGTGGGCCCCTCCTCTTCCCCTTTTTTGGTATCTTCTCACATGGAACCAATGGGTTCCCTTCCCTCTCCTTTATCTGATATTAATGATTTTTATGTTTATGATGCACATGAGAATTGGGTGCTGGTGGACCAACTTGTACTGGGATGGTTGTACAACTGTATGACGTCCGAGGTTGCAACTCAAGTGATGGGTCATGAAACTTCTCACGACTTGTGGACCGCTATTCATGAGTTGTTTGGTGCTCAATCTTGTGTTGAAGAGGATTTCCTTCGTCATACTTTTCAGTAATGCCGGAAAGGTTCCCAAAAAATGGCGGATTACTTACGTGTTATGAAAACTCATGCTGACAATCTTCAGCTTGCCGGAAGTTCTCTGTCTCTTCTTGCGCTTATTTCCCAGGTGTTAATGGGTCTTGATGAAGAATATAATGCAGTGGTAGCCAATGCTTAAGCACGTCTCGATCTTTCGTGGTTTCGCCTCCAAACTGAGTTGCTTATGTTCGAGAAGCGGATTGAGCACCATAATTCACAAAAAATAGCATCTTTTTCTCCGCCGCTGTCTGCTAATGTGGCTAACGTAACTGATGTCCCGGGGAGTACTCAACCATAGTCTAAACCGGCTCAAACCCCCTTTTCACATTCCGCTTGTCGTGGTCACCCAAGTCATCGGGGTGGTCGTGGCCGCGGTCGTGGCCGCAGTCGTGGTCGGAGTGGTGCCCCATGGGATCTTAGTCGGACTGTTTGTTATGTCTGTGGTCGCCTAGGCCATACTGCTAATTTTTTTCGTGACAGGTTCTTTCCCAGTCAGAAGCGGGGTGCACAATTCTCTGGTCCGGCTCACGGTCCATCTTTTCCTCCGTCTGTGTCAGTAGGTCCTTCCTCTGGTCCTGCTCCATTTTTCCCCCAGGCGTTTCATGCCCAGCAGAGTTCGAATCCTTTACTGCACGACCTGAGACAGTAGTTGACCCTAGTTGGTATCTTGACAGTGGTGCTTCTAATCATGTCGCCTCTGACTATGGCTCTCTGACTGCTCCCTCGGAATATGGAGGTACTGATGTTGTTACTGTTGGTAATGGATATTCCTTGCGCATCACTCATGTTGGTTCTGCCTGTTTACGTGCCGATGTTGGTTTGTTACAACTAAATCATATTCTATGTGTGCCTGAAATTACTAAAAATCTACTAAGTGTCTCTAAGCTTGCTCTAGATAATGCTGTTGTTGTTGAATTTCACGGACATTGTTGTTTTGTGAAGGATATTCGTACAGGCCAAACTATTTTGACGGGGGTGTTTAAGGATGGCTTATATCAAGTTGCACCGGCTCTGGTCCATCTGGGTTCTGCTGTTGCTTCATCATCCCTGCTACCAGTGCAACGTCCTTCAGTTTGTTCTGCGTCTGTTTTTTCTCGTACTAGTTCAATAAATGTAGCGGTGTTCCCCTCTATTTGGCACCAACGCTTAGGACACCCCTCTATTCGTACTTTCTAGTTGTTGGAAAATAATTTTGGTTTTTCTAATTCTATGAATGAAGTTGATATTTTTTGTGAAGCGTGTAAATTTGGTAAAATGCATGCTCAACCTTTCTCTTTATCTATCTCTCGCGCATGTACTTTGTTTGATCTTGTCCATACTGATCTCTGGGGTCCTGCTCCTGTGGCCTCGCCTGATGTTTACCGTTATTATGTGCACTTCATGGACGATTTTAGTTGTTTTGTTTGGATTTATCCCTTGAAATTGAATAGTGATAATATTCATGCCTTTCGCCATTTTCTTGCTATAGTCAAAACTCAGTTTGGATGCCCAATAAAGACTCTCCATTCCAGTCCATGCCTTATGTGCCGAGTTTGGTATTGCATCCCGATTCTCCTGTCCGTATACTTCTGCTCAGAATGGTCGTGCGGAGCGAAAACATCGCCATATTTTCGAAACCGGGCTTACGCTCCTTGTGCAGGCATCTATGCCGCTTTGTTTTTTGTGGGAGGCTTTTCTCACTGCAACGTTTCTTATCAATGGCTTGCCGACTCCAGTCCTGCAAGACTTATCGCCTATGGAATTAGTGACCAAGAATCGGTTGAACTTCAAGGAACTTCGAGTGTTTGGGTGTGCCTGTTATCCATACTTTCGTCCCTATCACACTCAAAAGTTCTAACTTCATACTGAACGATGTGTTTATTTGGGACCTAGTCCGGTGCACAAAGGCCACAAGTGTCTCCTGCCGTCCGGTCGAGTTATTATTTCTCGTCATGTTTTGTTTAATGAGGCTATGTTTCCCTTTGCTACTGATTTTATCTCCGCTACAGAATCATCTCCTGTGCCAGAGTCGGCCCCTTCGTTGACCCAGTGGGTTGCCTCTTTTCCTGGTGTGTTGCCTCGATCTGTTGTTGAGCATAGGTCACCGCCGGTTCTTGGTTTTTTTCCTCTGCCCGTGGCGGTTGCTTCTCCGTTTCTCCAGCCGTTGGCTGCTTCTCCTCTTTCTCCGATTGCATCGCCTTTTGTTCCGTCTCCTTCCTCTCCGCTTGCGAGGTCTCTCAGCGTATCTTCTGATATCCCAGCTGATGTGCCTCTTCCAAACCATGTGCATGTGTCTCGACCTCAGTCATCCAGTGGTGGGAATACTCATCCCATGGTCACACGTTCGAAGAATGGGATTTTCAAGCCCAAAGCTTGGGTTCTTTATTTCCACCGATTGGTCCGCTCATCGAACCTACTCGTGTTCTTTGATGTGCTTAAAACACTGCGTTGGAAGGCTGCTATGGATCAGGAGTTTGAGGCACTTCTACGGAATGATACTTGGTGTCTTGTCCCACCCTCTGCTTCTCAAAATGTTGTTGGTTGTAAGTGGGTCTTTAAGATCAAACGTAATTCTGATGGGTCTGTTTAGCGGCATAAAGCTCGTCTTGTTGCAAAAGGGTTTCACTAGCACCCTGGTATTGATTACTTTGACACTTTCAGTCCCGTTGTGAAGGCTTCCACCATTCGTATTGTTCTCACCATGGCACTGTCTCGCAACTGGCCTCTTCGTCAACTTGATTTTAATAATGCTTTCTTGAATGGCACCCTTGAGGAAGATGTGTTTATGCCTCAGCCTCCTGGGTTTGTGGATTCTCTGTTTCCGGACTATATGTGCAAACTGAAAAAGGCGCTCTACGGCGTCAAGCAAGACACGCGTGCTTGGAATGATACACTGAAAACTGTGCTTGTTTCGTGGGGTTTTGTTCACAGTCGGTCTGATTCCTCTCTCTTTGTTTATCGACGTGGGAGTATTATGGCGTTGCTTCTTGTGTACGTTGATGATGTCATCCTCACTAGGAGTGATGCTGGGTTTCTCGCCTCTTTGGTCTCTTCTCTCAATCAGCGGTTTGCACTGAAAGATCTTGGTCCTTTGAGCTATTTCTTGGGGATCCAGGTGACTGCGTTGTCTTCTAGCTTGTTGCTCACTCAGACTAAATACATTGATGATCTTCTTGCCAAGCTTCAAATGACCAATCTTCGGTCTGTGCCTTCTCCCTCTGTTGTTGGTAAAACCCTCTCCTTAACGGTGTGGGAGTCTCTCTCTGATCCTTTTTTGTACTGAAGTACTGTTGGCGCCTTACAGTATCTCACGAACACACGTCCTGACATTTCTTACATTGTGAATCATCTTAGTCAGTTTCTAAAATGTCCGACTGATTTACATTGGCAGGTTGTTAAGCGTGTGCTTCGTTACTTGTCTGACACTAAACATCTTGGTCTTCTTCTTCAACCGACTGATAACTAGACCATCTCGGCTTACTCTGATGCTGACTGGGGTGCCAACCTTGATGATCGCCGGTCTATTGCTGCGTATTGTGTGTTTTTTGGGAATAGTCTTGTTTCCTGGTCCTCAAAGAAGCAAAGTGTTGTTGCCCGCTCTAGCACGGAGTCTGAATATCGTGCTCTTGCTCATACTGCTACCGAAATTCTTTGGCTTCGCCAACTCCTCTCCGAGCTGGGCATTGTCCTGTCTGCTGCCCCTGTTCTCTGGTGTGATAACATTAGTGCTGGTTCGTTAGCTGCGAACCCTGTGTTTAATGCTCGCACCAAGCACATCGAGATTGATGTTCATTTTGTTCGTGATCACGTTCTCCGTCGACACTTGGAGGTTCGGTATATTCCGTCTGCTGACCAGCTTGTTGACTGTCTCACCAAGTCCCTCTCTCATTCCCAGTTCTTGCTTCTACGGTCCAAACTCGGCGTTGTTGAACTACCGTCTCATTTACGGGGGATGTTAAGATATAGATTTCCTCCTATTTAAATGTTGATTTTGTATTAATTAAATGATAATTAACTGATTCTGTTTAGGGTGTTAGGATTCACTTTCTAGAAGGTTCTAGAGAATTCCAGGATTGTTAATATTTTGTATTATTTATATTCCTATTTCCTCCCTATATAAAGAGCCTTCATTCTGTACAATATCATTGTGATTGAATATACAGAAAATCCTTGTTTCCTATTCTCTGGTTATCTCAACGAGCTACTGGATTTTTTTAATATTATTAAATCTGATTAGTTTTTCGTACGAGCAATTGACCACATGAAAAACCAAAGGCATCATCGTAGTCGTAATTCATGAGTGGAAATGGCTCATGACAAGAACTTATGACCAATTAACCAAACACGAACTAAAATATTCATGTTTTAGAAGAATTTGGGTGCACCCCATCATGATATCACTCATGTGACACCTTTAGTATCACACATCTCATCTCTTTTTTTACTTTATATTTATTATAAAAAAAATGTGTGGTCAAAATTCCTGAGTGTGGAGATAACATGTACTTTAATTAAAACTTGGTACAACAAAGATTGTGTATACTTGCACAATCTAGAGGTCTAGGCACGTGTAGTTACTTTAACATCGATCACATTTTGCTAGAGCATTCTTAGAGTGAACACCGTGTGACCCTCGATACCCCCAACACTCTTCATTTATAATAATTTAACCATGCCAAGTCTATTCTTATTAATTTGGATAAGTATGTCAACAAGAACAATTGATCAACGGTATTAATGTATATCCATTAATCAAGAGGTTGGATAAGTAAGAACATCAATATTGTGGATATTGATGATTCCGTTTTTCCTAAAGAGAGAAATCCATTATCGGCAAGTAAATGAATATTATCTATTATGATTAAAATCCATATATCCTAAAAAAAAAAATTATAATCCATACTCTTCTTCCTAGTTTCTTTTTTAAAAATCAATGGAAATAATAAGAAATAACCCAATATATTATCCATAATTTTTTTTTTTTGTGTACTTCAAATAAAAAGAACTCATACAGATATACAAAGAATAAAGAATACAATGGATAATTGTTTTTTAAAAAAATGCAATGGATAAACTTCATTTCTTTTTTCAATTTTTTTCTTTTTTTTATTTGCAGCGTTAGAGAAATGAAAGGAACGAATCGAACTAAGTTCCAATAAGCTCATCCTACCATTTAGGGCTTGTTCTAATCTACAACTTCCTCCAAGTCCAAAGACGTTACATTTTAGATGGAAAATACCAATAAAAGTCTTCTTTGCAAAGAGAATAAACTACTTAAATGTTAAATTACCAAGATTATTGAAGTCTCAGTTGGAGGCAAAAATATTTAAGTTTAAATCATACTTTGATTTTTTTTTTTTTTTTAAATGTATTCAACAATATGGGAAGAGAATAATTCAAACCTATAACTTTTTTTTATCATGAGCATTAGAGAAATTAAAGGAACAAATTGAACTCGGTTAGGATTTTGAAGTTCTTGAAACAGAATTGATCAAACTCAGTGCTTCTCCACTATAAATATGCACATCCAACACTCCCATTCTCACAACAAATTCCATATCAGACAGCACCATGGATCGATCCTCAGCTTTCTTGTTCCTCTGTTTTCTCTTAAACGCCTCCGTCTTCACCGCCGGCGTTGAAGTTTCTCACACGAACAGAGCCATCACCATTAATGGCGAACCCAAAATCTTACTCTCCGGTTCCATCCACTACCCCCGCAGCACTCCCGAGGTACATCTTTCGATCCACTGGTACGAAATTCGAAATGGGTTTGGTTTTGATTCTCTGTTTGTATTGCAGATGTGGCCTGATTTGATGAAAAAAGCGAAACAGGGGGGATTGGACACCATTGAAACCTACGTTTTCTGGAATGCCCATGAACCCATTCGTCGCCAATACGATTTCAGTGCCAATCTTGACCTTATTAGGTTTCTCAAAACCATTCAAGAGGAAGGCCTTTACGCCGTTCTTCGCATTGGCCCATACGTTTGCGCCGAGTGGAATTATGGGTATGTTTTTTTCTCTTCAATGCTCTGTTTTTTTTCCTAGGCTGGAAATGAGGATTCTAATCCTGGGAATTTTCAGTGGGTTGCCCGTTTGGTTGCATAATCTTCCCGGAATCGAAATGAGAACTGCAAATTCCGTATTCATGGTACCGTTCTTCTTCCTCTGGTTTTGGAAATTTCCAGAGCACTCTGTTTCTTTTAACATTCGGAGATATTGAAACAGAACGAAATGCAAAACTTCACCACATTGATCGTGAACATGGTGAAAGAAAACAGTCTCTTAGCATCACAAGGAGGGCCCATAATTTTGGCACAGGTAAATGAATGAAATGAAATGGTTTCATTGTTTTTGAAGAGGATGAGCAATTGAGCATTACATTTCTCTGGTTTTTTTTATAATCAGATTGAGAATGAGTATGGAAACGTGATGGAAAATTACGGAGCGGCCGGAAAAGCTTACATCGATTGGTGCGCAAACATGGCGGAATCGTTGAACATCGGAGTTCCGTGGATAATGTGCCAACAGAGCGATGCTCCGGCGCCGATGCTGAACACCTGCAACGGCTGGTACTGCGATCAGTTCACTCCCAACAATCCAAACACCCCAAGATGTGGACCGAGAACTGGACCGGTTGGTTCAAGAGCTGGGGCGGCAAAGACCCGCATCGAACCGCTCAGGATTTGGCTTACGCCGTTGCTAGATTCTTCCAACTTGGCGGCACTTTCCAAAACTACTACATGGTTTGTGGAACTATAACAATAAACTCGTTGATCTTTTTGTTTCTTAATTCTGCGGCCGGTTTTCTTTCAGTACCACGGCGGGACAAACTTCGACCGGATGGCCGGCGGTCCATACATCACAACATCGTACGATTACGACGCTCCACTGGACGAATACGGTAATTTGAACCAACCCAAATACGGGCATTTGAAGCAACTTCACGCCGTTTTGAAATCCATGGAGAAACCACTCGTTTCCGGCAATGTCACCACCACCGACTTGGGCAACTCCGTTTCAGTAAGAACTCATCTCTGTTTCTTAATCCTCCATGAATTCCAACAAACATTGATTAATTTTGCTCATCTTTTGTTTGATTTAGATCACTGAGTACGTTACGGCAGAAGGGAAAAGCTGCTTCTTCAGCAACGCCAACGAGACGGCCGATACCACGGTGAGCTATGCCGGAAAAAGCTTCGAAGTTCCGGCGTGGTCCGTCAGCATTTTGCCCGACTGTGAAGACGAGGCTTACAACACCGCTAGAATTAACACGCAGACTTCCCTTATGGCGAAGAAGGAAAACTCGGCAGAGGATCAGCCGGCGGCGCTGCAGTGGCTGTGGCGGCCGGAGAATCTGGACGCCGCCGTTAGATTGGGCAGAGGACACGCCTCTGTAAACGTGCTGCTTGATCAGAAAGAAGCGGCTAATGACGCCAGTGATTATCTTTGGTACATGACCAGGTAGGATCCTTGAAATTAAATGATTTAAGCTGTCCCCATTTATTCCATTCCTTTGATTGTTTCTCCAAATTTCAGTGTTTATTTGAAGAAAAACGACCCTGTTTGGAGCGATGAAATGAGTCTGCGAATCAATGGTAGCGGCCATGTCCTACACGCTTTCGTCAATGGAGAACTTGTTGGTAAAAACGATCAATCCTGGACATTGAGTCAATTCAAATCCGGAGTTGAATCTTATTCATCGATTGATTTTACAGGTTCCCAATGGGCAACCTATGGAATTTTCAACTACATTTTCGAGAAACAGGTGAAATTGAATCCGGGAAAGAACTTAATCTCTCTGCTCAGTGTCACCGTCGGCTACCAGGTCTGCAATTCAAAAACCCCACATGAAGAGTAGTTTCTCTCCAATCTTAACTCCTGTTTTTGTTTTCACAGAACTACGGATACCAATATGATCTAATCAAATCCGGAATCATCGGCCCAGTTCAAATCGCCGGCCGACACGGCGACGAAACCGTCACAAAAGATCTCTCATCACACAAATGGACATACGAGGTCGGACTACCCGGCTTCCAAAACAGCCTCTTCGATCCTGAATCTCGATTCGCCCACAAATGGCAATTGGGAGATCTCCCGGTCTACAAAATGATGACGTGGTACAAGGCCACCTTCAAAGCCCCATTAGGCTCCGACCCCATTGCCTTAGACTTGCAAGGACTCGGCAAGGGCGTGGCCTGGGTCAATGGCCACAGCCTCGGTCGGTACTGGCCGAGCTTCTTAGCGGAAGATGGCTGCAGCACCGACCCGTGCGACTATCGTGGGCCGTACAACAACAACAAATGCGCCTACAACTGCGGCAACCCGACGCAGCGATGGTACCACGTTCCCAGATCCTTCATCAAGGACGGCGACAACAGCCTCGTTCTGTTCGAGGAATTCGGAGGGAATCCATCGTCCGTCAATTTCAAAACTACTTCCATCCAGAAGGCGTGTGCTCATGGTTACGAGAACAACAATTTGGAGCTATCTTGCCAAGGCAGACCCATTTCTGGGATTAATTTCGCAAGCTTTGGTGATCCAAATGGGACCTGCGGTGGTTTTTCAAAGGGAACTTGTGAAAGCCAAAATGATGCCTTGAAGATTATTGGAGATTTGTGCGTTGGGAAAGAATCTTGCAATTTTGATATCTCTCAAACCACTTTTGGTGCTACCAATTGTGGGGCTCATCTTCTTAACAGACTCGCCGTTGAAGCTCTTTGTTAAGCCTTTTTATCTATATATGGTTTTTTTTTTGTTACGTAGATTCAATAAATAGTTTCGTTTTTGTGTAATGGGTTTTTTATTTGGAGAATAAAATTCAGATAGGATAGGTTCTTAGGTAGACTTTGTCGACGAATATGCTCTGTTTCTTTTTGAATTTGACATTAGTGGATGAACAAGAAATGGATCAAAATTTCCTCATTCTCTCGTTTATTATTCTCAAAATTTTCCCATTTTTAGTATACAATGATTAACTAAAAGTAGCAAGAAAAATTCCAGCTATCATAAGAAGATTTGCAACGGCAGATGGGAGGTTAGGCTCTAACTCTAACTTAAAAAGAAGCATCATAAACCTTTTTTTTTTATATCCGTAATTGTCTGGGTCGACTTACATATACCTCGACTAATGTTACGAGACATACCACCTGAATCTGACCTTACAACATTTAGATGCAAAAAAAATTCATAAGAAATTAATTCCGGAGTAAATAGACATCATAGATTGAACTCATTACTTTAAGAACAGTCCAAGATCAAAGGATATGAGCAATTGACCACAAAAAAAACCAAAGGCAAAGGCATTATCATATTCCTAGATCAAGAGTGGAAATGACTCACAAGCACAACAAAAACTTATAACAAACGAACCAAACTTGAATAATAAGAACTAAAATTTTTATGTAACTCATATATAAAGAAGAATCTACCTCCAATCAACGGTGCATACTTCCAAAATTGTGAGTTAGGTTTTCAAACTCATAACTTCTTAATTACTAAGATTTGTTCCTAAAATCAATTGGAACTAACCAAATTCATCCTACTATCTAGGGCTTGTTTTAATCTAGAACTTCCAAGTTCAAAGACTCTACCTTTTAGATGGAAAAAACAATAAGTCTCATCTTTGCAAAGAGGATAAACTACACAAATGCTCACATACGTTTTTTTTTTTTTCAGAAAATGATAAAATCACCAAGATTATGGAAGTCTCAGTTGGAGGGAAAAAGATTTAGGTTCAAATCCTCAGTCCTCCTCACATACTTTTTTATTTTCAACAATATTTAAAAGTAAGAGATTTAAATTTTAGTTTACAAGATGTTATGATCTTTGCGGTGTGCGCGCATACGCGTTAGTTGCCGGTTCGAAGAGCTCCCCCGGGCTAATGTCGTGAGTACACCATTCCTTCCAGTTTAGAGCCAGACTTCGGGTACTCTCCCGTAAGTCCAGATTATTAGCAAGGGTAAAGAGGCCCTTGAGGACATCCTTGGGATCAGTTTTTGAGCTGATCAATCCCCCGAGTGAAAGAGACCTCGGTGATGTCCCGGGATTGGTTATGAGAACCAATCATTAGGCCGGAAGTAGGAGACTTCCGATGACTCCAGATCTTGCCTTGTGAGCTCGTTGAGCTATGATCTGTGTTGATAGCTTTTTGCTTGCATGTTGAGGTGCTAGATGACTAATGTATCGTATTGTACCCCGGTTGGGGATTCTTACTGAGTATGTTTATACTCACCCTTATTTATCTTTCAGGTAACTTGGGACAACACCAGAAGGGCTAGCGGAGGGAGCTGATTGATCATGGGAGCTGTCGGCACTCTGTCATTTATTATTGCATTGTTTATTCAGCATGTAGATGGACAGGGGTCCTAGGGGAACATTGTTTAAAAAGTTGTTTAAATTGTATTGTATGTTTTTATAAACACTGGCCAGGTTGCTTTACTTTGTTGGTTTTGTTTAAATGAAAATTGTTGGTTATGTTTTAAGGGTTCCCCCTTCTCATATGTTTTGAAAGGTTTTTAAATATGAGCACTAAACCGCTTGTTATCATATTTAACTTGCATGCTGAGTGAGAACCCAGGTTTAGGACCATGTTTTGGGTCGGGTTCTTACACTATCACCCCAATTTGACAAAATAGCTTTGTAGTTGTTCATTCTATCACTTTGATGAATCTCTTGGTCAACAATCCCTTCCTCAGATCCCTTCCAACCCTTCTCGATAGCCTCCTTAGAAACCTGTAAGTCTCCATTCCTCTTCAATACTTTTAATTATCATGTCCACATAAAACGTATTATACGATCGAACACAAAGATAATATCTTTATTCCCAAAAAGGCTAATGCCACCACTACACCCAATATAATCCATTGAAAAAACAAAATCAAAGCCAAAACTAGCTCTAACAAAACTCGAACGTTTAGAGCGACACTTACTTTCCAAAATAAAAATCACACTAGGCCGAGAAAGTAAAATTACTTTCTTTAAATTTTGGACTACCCATAGGTTGCCCATCCCACGGACATTCCAGACTAAGATTTTTATGAAGATTGGTGACCCAAATCATCAGGGTTCACCAACAAGGGACATGGAGCAACTTTCTTTGCATGATCTCCTTTATGCCTAGTTGACTCACTTGTATCCTATCCTTTGCATTAATAACTATTTTAGTCGCTGTTTTTTTTCATTAACTATTTTACAAGTGGTCCCTCTAATCCATAATAAAAAGTTATTCATATATGTTAGTGAATGGTCGGTGAGTAGTTAGTTATCTTGTTTTGTGTTAATTTATTTCAACTCCACGGTATTCTCTATGTAAAGTTTGTGGAATTTGTTTGGATAGGATTTTGTAGATAGAGTTATGAACTATTTTTTAAAAATTTCATGTATACAAATAATTCTTACAATAAATTTTGTGTTTCATTTGTACATGATCTCTCATTCTCATTGATTTTTTTTTTTTTGTAAATTTTTGTAAATATTTATTTTATATAAATATGGCAAAATATTCTAATTTGCATGTTCAATTCTAATTGAAATTTTACAACATAATGGAAAATTCTTGAAAAAAAATATTACAGCTCGCCAAAGAAATAAAATAACAATTCCGTCTAGCTAGTTATAGAATTAAATTTGTCCATTTTTAAAAATATTTTTTTGGCACTTTATCTAATATGTATACTTAATTTTCATTGTTTTTTTTTCAATGTATAAATGACAAAATAAATACCATTTCATTAGAGATGTCCATTTTCCTCATGAGGACCGCCCCTAACGGGCGGGAATCTCGATTAAGCGGGAGCGGGGCGAGGATGGGGATTGTACTCCCCATCCCCGATTCCCCGATCCCCGCCCCGATTATTTTATTTATTTTATTTAATATATATTTTTTAATTCTACTCCTTTAATTTTCAAATAAATATATCTTTGTTGATGATATTTTCTATACATATGAATATTTTCTTTGATAATTAACATTATAATTGAAACTTATAGATATTTTTTTTTTTTAAATCTAATTTTTTGAATTTTTTATCCAAAAAATATTTAAAAAAATGAAAAAAGAAAAAAAAATTGTAAAAAATCCCCGCGGGGAATCCCCGCCCCGATCCCCAAAAAAAAACCGGGGATTTTTCCGGGGACGGGGATTTAATTTTATGGCGGGGACATCTCTACATTTCATATTGTAACAAAATAATATTTGTTTTGGTTAAAAAAATTATTTATTTCATATTGAAATGATAATTTTGACTTTAGGGATAGAAATTTTTTTTGAGGCACTTTGGTTTATGAAATTTTTATTTGTCATTTTCAATCTATCTAATAATAGGTCTATTTGAGTCCATACATTTTATATATATATATATATATATATATATATATATATATATATATATATATATATATATATATATATATATATATATATTCTTTAGGCAATTCTTTTTATATTTTTTAAAATTAAAATATTTCTCTATAAATTTGAGAAATACGTCTGCATTTTGTCTTTAATATTAAATTATTCAAATTTATCTTAAAGACTAATTTTTTATTTTATCAAATAATATAATAAAAATATTAAAGGCAAAATTCATAATTTTTTTTTTAATTCAACAAACAAATCGATTCATAAGAACACATTAATGTCACAAAGTTGATATGTTAGGTATATGCATGTATATGATAAAGAAAATCATATACATTAAATTTTTATTTTATCTAATAACTTAAAAAAATTATTGATCAATAATAAAATACATTTAATAATGAACATAGATAAACATAAAAAATTATAGATAAAAAATTATTTTGAATACTTAAAAATAAATAGTTTTGGAAGAAGAAAACTTACGATTATAGAAGAATTCTACCATTTGTGCATCATTAAACCACCCAAATATATATATATATATTTTAAAAAATTTATTTGTAAAATATATTTGTGGCTCTAATCATACTATGTAGACAAACTGTAGTAGTTTCCTATATATTTATGTATATAGAATTTTACTTCATTTTGAAATGATAAGTTATAAATAAATAGTCATTTAATTAGTTTGGAGAGTTACAATAATTAATTTGAATGTAGTTTTTTTTGAGGAAAAGTTAAGAGACATCATTTCTAAAAACTTCTATAAATTCAACACAGCAAACACCTCTTATACATCGAATGACCAAAAGTTTAAAGAGGAATTTGGGAATAAGTACAAAAGTTTAAATTCCCAATTAAAATTGAAACCAAAACTTTAACAACCACCATTAATAAAAGTTATTCTTCATTTTGAAATTAACCTCAGGATGAAGACGATTCTGTTCACAAAAATTGTCTACAGTATGATATTTGATAAATTACCAAGTAATCATACATCACATGAATTTATCTGGATAACACCCTTTTAAACCTTAACCAGTATTTCAATCATTTCTAAAATTTAAATAAGAACCAAGCTTTGTTTGATAATTATTTGATTTTTTTTTTAATTTTAAGTTGATTATTAATTAAATTTCTTACCATGTATTTCATCTTTTTTGTAATGTATTAATGTTAACCAATTTTAAAAATAAAAACAAATTTTTAAGGTCTCGATAACCATTTTGATTTTTGTTTATGAAATTTAAACCTACAATAATTACCTTATTATACATTTTTTCTTATTTGGATATCAACATCTCACCTACATTTTAATAAACAAAACAAAAATTTGTAAATAAAAAAAAGTAACTTTCAAAAACTAGTTTTTATTTTTGAAATTTGATTAGTATTTACCTATTTTCTTAAAGAAACATAGATACATTGTAGGAAAGATGAAACACATATTAGGAAATTTGAGTGGAAAAATCAAATGGTTAGGACTTAAAATTTCTATTTTTTGTTTTTAAATTTAGATTTGATTTCTAAAAATATAAATAATATTTAAATATTTAAGTAAGAAAAAATATGGTAAATTAATTGTGGTAGATCTAAATTTTAAAAATAAGAAATTAAAAACAAAATGTTATCAAAGCCGAAATTATCCAAGCTTAGTGGTATAATCATGGATTTTTTTTCATTTTTTAAATAAAATTAATTGTCCCTCAAATTTTCTACCAACTCACCCCTTATTCTAAAATAAAAACATATTTTTCTTTAAAAAAAAAAATGAAAAGAAAATATAGTGGGAGTGCGCTTAATTTTCCAAAAAAAAAAAAAAACAAAAACCTGATTAAAGAATAGCAATATTCAATTGGCCTTGTGATTTGATGCACACACGAATCTTCATCTTCATCTTCTTCCCTGTTAACGGATCAGCCAATATTTCTTATTCTTGCTCGGCGGCAATGGACCGCGCCGGTCTACGGCCGCCGCTACGGCGGTTCACGAAGTTTAACCGGCGGTTCATGGTCCTTTTGGAGTTCTTAGATTTTCCACCAGGGATTGAAGGTCTCGACGGACCTCAACGTTAATTAATTGTTCTGATTTAAGCTGCTTTTTGTTCGTTAAATTCAATAATTAGCCTTGTTTTGGTATTGGGTTTATGATTTGGAGAATCAAATCCAGATAAAACCGCTTTTGGGTTGATTTTGTTCTAGCTAGAACAATATGCTCTGTTTCAGGACCAACAAATGGATAAAAAATTTCTCACTCTGATTTATTATTCTCGTAAACAAGAAGTGGGCTCAAAATTTCACCCCACTGGTCATTTAATTATACAATAATCAACCAAACTATTAGCCGTGTTTAATTTTTCTATGTACTTTTCTATGGCTTTCGCCTTCTTCTTCTTCTTCTTCATCACTCCCTCTGTTTTTTTAACCTAAATCGCTAGAATCCCAGTCGAGAAAATTCCTCTGTTATACGGCGAATTCGCCGCCGTCTCCGCCACCGATCTCGCCTCCGACCGGCACCGTTCCTTCATCTCATCCTTCATTATTTGACTCGACCGGCACTCAGAGCTACAAAACCCCGATTCCCCTCTGCAAATTTTTCAAAAACCCATCAAGATTTTGAACCAACAGATCTCAACGAATCAATTTAGAATATGGGTTTTGGGTTTAATTTTTCAAAACCCATCAGGATTTTGATCCAACAGAACTCAAACGAATCAATTTTACAAAATTGGTTTTTGTTAATACCTGTACATGTATATGTCTTTGCCTTCAAGACTTTTCCCGCACAAATGACACGACCGGAGAAAATCGGGAGTCCGGCGCGGCGGTGGTTGTACGACGGGTCTCGGCGATTTCTGGCGACGTCCTCCGGCGATGAGGCCGTCGTTATAGTAGACACGTGTCGATGATTCGAGAGGTCCACAAGCCGTGACGTAAGTGTAATCCTCGTCCTCGACGTCTTCCTCCGGCGGGAAGGGCGGCCCGCCGGCCAATTGGATCGGGATCGGAGCCGGGCGACGGGGGGAGTTGACGGCGTGTTTGACCAGAATCTCACAACCGCGGACGGCGGAGGTGGAAGTGTCGAGGGCGGCGACGATGCCGAGACCGACGGCGGCGGTGTGGTATTTGAGATTGGTTCTGGGAGAAGGGGAGAGGTCGAAATGGGAGGTGGGGCTGGTGGCGCCGCCGTCGAGGAACGCCGGCCGGCAGCGGGAGACGAGAAGCTCCGATAACTTCCCGATGATCGGACGTTGCCCTTTGGCCAACATGATTAGAGAGAGAAGAAGGAAAGAAAAAACAGAGTTAGAGAGAGTGAAGAAATGAAGGGGAATTGGGGATTGTACTTATAAAAGTGGAGAAATGAAATGATACGAAATAAAGGTAAAAAATATATTATTTAAAAAAGTAATTGCATAAAGGTTGCTTTTTTGACATAAAATAGAGGAGTGGGTGGGTTTGGGTTAGCTTGGCCCCTGGTTTTGGTTTTGGAATTATTTGTTGTTTATCATTGTTGCTTTAAAGTTTAATCACTTTATCTTGTTATTTTAATTGTATTGGATGGAAGATTAAATTAATAATTTAATCTTAATGATCTGTGGTTAGTTTTTGTTTTATGGGTTAAAATAATATTTTAGTCTTAAGGGGTGTTTGGCTATAGATGAGATGCGATGAGATGAGATGTTGATAGCAGAAAATTTGTTTGGAGTGAGATGAGATGACAGAAAAACCTTGTTTGGGTGTGCAGAGATGAGATGAAAAAAAACCTTATTTGGGATGGAATGAGAGAATATGAGATGTTAAGATATGTCTTTTTTACATAAATCTGTTCTTTTTTTTAACAATAAAATTGTTCTTTTTCTTTTTAAAAAAATAATTATTCTCAAATATTTAACTATTAATACAATAAGTATGTAAATATAACTACTATCATAAATAAAATGTAAGTAATATAAATTTAATATTAAGCACCCTTAATCATATTAATGTTTTTATTAAAAAAACATAGTTTCAATGATATTATGTACGACATAATAATCATGAGGTTAAAAGTTTTTAATCTTTTATACTTAAATATTGTTTAATTAAAAAAACATTATGAGAAAAAAAAAATTCACATCACCAAAATAAAGTTTGACTAATCTAAAATATTTGTACATCGTTAATAACTTTTTTTTAAAGATTTGTTAGACTTAAATAATAAAAAAAAAATTAAAAAATATCAAGATTCTATTTATTAAAAAATAAAAATAAAATCATTTGGTTAAACTAGTCATTATAAAATCTTGATAGCAATTTTTATTTTATTTAAAAAAAATTATTTTTTTATACTTTTTATACATTCATATTCATATTCATAATTACCGAATGTCAAAGAATTGTTAATAAAATACACTAATTAATAGGTAATAATAAATTAAATATATTTATCTTATTAGTCATTGATATTTCTAGGGAATCATATACACCCCTAAAAAAAATTATTTATTGTTTTTTTTGTAGTTAAAAGATAACTCGGTCACATTTTGATAATAGTTATTACATGAAAGTAATAAAACATCCCTTAAATTTTGAAAGTTATTGTTTTTTTTATTAGATAGAATAGATCTCAATCTCTATGACTCATGCAAGTCTTGAAATTTATAGTTGTTTTTTTGTAAATAAAATCAAGACTCTCAAAATTATTTAAATTAATTTATCCTTTAAAAAAATATATCCACTCTTACTATTATTTCAAAGTGCAACGGTGAATAAAGAGCATAAAATTGCGTAAAATTTGAATCTCATTTTTTTAACAAACAAAATAAGTTTAATATTTTTAAGTTTATTGAAAATAAGTTCATATTTTTAAATCTATTGTAAACTACGAATAAAAATTCAATGTGTATAAATTATTTAAATTTAATTTTTATTTTAATAATAAATTGATATATTTATTGTTAATATTAAAAATAAACACATAACTTTTAATTATTAATTTTTAAATATGATATTTATAGATTATCTCTAAACAATTGAAGTTCTATAACTTTTTTTTGTTATTAAAGACTATTAAAAATAAATAAAAATATGAAAATTTAACGTCATATATTAAGAGATAATATATATATCTATTTATTTTAATTTTTAAAATTCAAATATATTTAAATAAACATTTGATATAATAATAGTATAATTATTATAATTATATATTGATATATTAAAATAATAATATTATTATAAAAAAAAATATCAAACATAAAATAAGTAAATAAGTAAGTATATATAAATAAAAAGATGAAAAAAAATTTAATTTAAAAAAAAAAAAGAGGAGAGAGAAGATGAGATGAGATGAGGTGAAGAACGCATTGGACCAAACAAGGTGTTGGGCTTCAACATCTCACCTCATCTCACCTCCTCTTAAAACAAACACCCCCTTAATCATTCATTTTATGTTGTGGGTTAAAATAATATTTTAGTCCTTAAACTTTAATTATTGTTCTATTTTGGTTTCCAAATATTTTAGGGGTTGTTTGTTTAAAATATTTAGGTAAGATTTTATTTTAAGATTTATTAATTTCTTCTAAAAATCTAAATCAAAAAGAGTTTTTATTAACTTTTCTTCATTTTTATTTTTAAAAATAATTCTAATTTTTAATTATTCTTTTGTAACTATTCAATTATTTTTCATTACTCATTTTTAATCATTCTTTTTAAATCAACTAAAATAACTTATTTTTAATTATTCATTTTAATTATTTTTTTAATAATTAAAAATAACTTAAGTCTGTAAATAAAACAACTTATTTTTAATCATTCATTTTAATTATTTTTTTAATAATTAAAAATAACTACTCATTTTAAATTTGTATTTAAACAAGATTTTGTTTCATATATTTCCTTATGGTTTTTTATCCGGCTAAGACCTCTTATATACTCAACAAATGTGATTAATTAAATGATAATGTGAACTCGAAAAAAAGAAGAAGAAAAAAACTAATATAAAATGTAATTTCATAGTCAGCATAAAGATATATGTTAATAAAGTAAGAGTAAGATGATTCGTGAGATTTGAACTAATAATTTAACAATATACAGATAAAATTGAGAAACTAAGCATAAAGTCAGTTGATTAAATTACAAATCATAAAATATAGGTATTGATCTAATAATTTAGTTTAAAAAAAAGATCTTATAGTTTTAAATTTAAAAAAAAATCAAGACCATTTTGGAACTTTCGAGATAGCAGGGTTTAGATGGTAATTTAAAACCTTGCCAAGGAAAAAAAAAACCTTAAATCCCAATATTGTATTGAAAGATATGCCACTTTGGGTTTGTTGTGATTTTTACCCTTTTTTTTAGAGCATATATTTGATTTGGGAATATTTTAAACAATATTGTGGTCTTGGGATTGTTAGTGTAATTACATGTGCATTTCATAAGAAATCCTTTTCAAAAGAGATGGTCCCAATTTATGCTTAATCTAATCAATTCATCTATTTAATAATATTATTCAAATGAAGAGTTTATACCTTGCAAGTTATAATTCAATGACTTTATAAGAAATTAAAATGTCGTTTTCAATCTACACTTCTATATTTTTCTAATTCAACTATTTTAGTATTTAGATCCAATTAGTCATTATAAACTATCATGTAGTGGTTTGAAAGAAAAAAAAGTCTTATAAATTTCATCAAATATTTAAAGGTTTTGAGTTCGTCCCATAACCATTATCTACTTAAATTTTTAAGATTTGTTTAATCATATTTTATCTAATTTAATTAATATTGAAATTGATTGCAATCAATCTTTTATTAATTTGTTTAATGTAATATATATATATATATATAGTGTATAAATTTTAACAATACATATTATTTATGACAAAAAAATTATTATTATTGAATTGTATTGAGGTTTTTTTTTACGGAATGGAGCAAATTGAAAAAGTATTTACGATACTAGGTAAAGAAATATATTTAGTAATTATACTCATACGATATAAAAATTATACAGTATAATTAATACATAATATTGTATTAATACAAAATACTATATTAATAACATATAATATTATATTAATAATACATAATATTTTTTCCTAAAAAAACATAATATTGTATTAATAATACAAAATACTATATTATACCCTAAATATTAATTATACGGTATATTTAATTATAGATGCAAAAAAAAAAATTTAATTTGCATATACAATTAATTTTGAAATTATACTATCGAACACAATTTTCTCAATCATATATTGAATAAAATTAATTTCAAAATTATCATTAAAAAAAATTAAGTTTTAAATATATAGGGATAAAGCCAAAAACAACAAAACTGTACCAACATCTTATACGACTTAGTAACTATGAGGTTATAGGTTCAAATCCTGTTTCTCTAAATATTATTGTATAAAAAAAAAAGTATATAAAGATAAATGTGTAATTTTAGGAACCAAATGCATAATATTGAAATAACTTTAAAATAGTAAATGCATTTGGTAAGTCAAGAAAAAGACAAGCTATTCATAACAAATTGTGAGAAACTATATTTTAAAAAGAAATTGAATTCAATAATCATTTTCTTCTGAACATATTTGAATGATAAAATGATTTGGAATTTTTTATTCAAACTTTACTCGGTATTATACACTCTAAGGGGAACTATAAATCCTACAAAAGGGTAGTTCTCAAAAAAAAAAATTTTGTTTTTTGAGGAATAGTTTTCAAATAAATGAGAATCACATATCAATTCTCAAAATTTAATATGTAAGGGTGGTGTTGAATTGAAATACAAGTAAAACTAATCCTTTTAATTTAATTATAATATATTTTTTAATCTTACCTAAATAATTTAATATTTTAATTTTTACTAATTTTTATATGTTTGTAATTAATTTAATTTGGTTGAATCTATAATTTTGTGGTTTGATTGATGCCATGGGTGTAATTTAATTGAATCAAATTTTGATGCATTTGAAAATAAAAATAAAAATATATATATATATATGATTAAAAAGCTAGCAATTCAATAATAATAAACAATTAAAAAAAAGGGCTGTATCAGAGAAAGAGATATTTGAAGAAAAGAAAATAGAAAAATGAAAGTAATAAAGAATAAATAAGTAGTAAAAATAATAAAAAGCTGTTTTGAAAGTGGCAATTATTTTACATGATGTCATTGTCCAATGATTATGACTTCCTTTAATATAAAAGCCGGTCCCCACCCGTGGGTCCACATCCACGCGCAAGAGATTCCGTTTGTTTTAACCAGATCTGCGACACGTGTCGGACATCGGAAGCGCACGTCCATATGCTGTTCAATGGAGCGTCAGTAGTGGAACCGCCTCACATCGTCAAAACCCGACGACAATAATTGAAGGCGATTACTCAAACCACTAGGGGTGATTTCGGTTCGGTTTTTGTCGGTTTTGTACCAAACCGACAACCGAACCAATATCTTCGGTTTTCAAAAAATGGATCCGATCCAATGTCCAATAAAGTATAGAACCATTGGTTCGGTTTTTCAATGTCCAAAAATGGATCCGATCCGATCCAATGTCCAATTTTTTTTAATATATCAAAAATAACATTTCTCATATAAAAACAACATTCTCGTAAACAACTATTTTTTTAAAGGTTAGAAGTATTTTTAACTTATTTAAAATTATTTAAGGATATTTTTTACTTGAAATAGGGGTGAATTAAAGAAATATTAATGAAAATAAGATTACTCTATATGAATTATTGACTATATATATATATATCGGTTTGGATCGGTTTTTTAAAATGAAAACCGGAACCGATCCAATATTTTCGATTTTTTCAAATTACAAACCGATATGTCCAATTTTGAGGTAAAAAACCGATCCGATCCATTGGTTCGGTTCGGTTCGGTTCGGTTTTTCGGTTTTTCGGTTTTTTGTTGCACCCCTACAAACCACTATGAATGGGCAATGCGACACATCGTCCAGAGCCCACTGCTATTAAAAGGAAGGCCCCATATTCTTTCGGCATCGAAAACGACAGGTCGGAACTGGAGCCCCCTGGTTTTCTAATTCCCGTTGTATCCCTATACTCGTGAAATTACGTTCGTACCCTTCCTAAATTCCAAAAAGTCCATTGTCCAACCCCCGTGGGACCCGCCCTTACTCCTTTCGTTTTCTCTACTTTAATCGGCATTGACTATTTTGCCCCTCTTTTATCTTCGGAATTTCAAACGTTGTCCCCTTTGTATTTTGGTTGGTTTTTTTTAAAGTACAAAGTGAGAGAGAAGGAGATCAACAAATCCAATAGAGAGCACAGTTATTCTCAAATAATTTAAGAGTTAAATACCAATTTAAACCCGTGATTGTCAAGTTGAAATGGATTAACACCAGACAAGATAATCAACTACGCTAATGACCTTTGATAGCTTTTTTTTTCTTTTTTTTTTCTTACTAATATTTAATTAGTGATATTTTGACCACCATCAAGTTTCTACCAATAATGCCGTCTTTTGGAGATTAATTTTTGAAATACACATTTGATAAAATAAATGTATTTTTGAAATATATGAATCAAATAGAAATTAAATTTAATAACACGAATTAAAAAAATTATTTCCCCCTTAATTTCTACCTTTTTTTATTAGTACAAGTTAGGGGAGGGGGATACAGATTCTAAGGATCAAACACGTGACGCTGATGTTGAACTCGTTTACAACCAAACAATGAAACCACTGCGCCACTCACCCATTCGATAATTTCTACCCAATTTTCATCCTTACTAAAAATAAATTTATTAAATCAACTTCACAATATTTTATATTATTCACAAAAATGTTTACCGAAAAAAGTAAAAGCAAGCATTGATAGTAGAAAATCATTAGGCCATCAATAACAATTGTTTAAGGTTATTAACATAAAAAAGTTTTGGATTTGAATCTCTATAATTCATTTATTATAATCTCAAAAAAGATAGTAGAAAGTTATGGTAAACATATACTAGGGACTAAATTGAAATTAAATTTCTGAAAAAAGAATTAAAAAATAAAATGTAAGAGATTAAAAACGATTTAAACTTGAAAATCAAAGTATAAAGGTCAAAATTTGTTAGACCCCATTTGATAACCATTTTATTTTTCGTTTTTTGTTAATGAAATTTAAGCCTACAATAACTACCCCATTATACCTTTTTTCTTATTTGGATATCTACATCTTACCTATATTTTAATAAACAAAACCAAAATTTATAAAAAAAAAAAAAAAAAAAATTCAAAACTTGTTTATGTTTTTGAAATTTGGTTAATATTCTCCTACTTTCTTAAGAAAGAATGAATATATTGTATGAAAAATGGAGTACATGGTAAGAAATTTGAATAAAAATAGGCTTAAATTTCATAAACAAAAAACAAAATGGTTATCAAACGGAACCTTAATTAATAACCTATTAAACGTGTAATTTTATGGTTAGATTATATAAAATATTATTAAGGTTATATTTTGTTGACCTTACTATTATTCTTTTGTCCATTAATTTTGACATAACTCACAATATCTAATAAAATGTATTTTTTAGAGACGTTATTAGAATTTTATTATTAAAGAAACCATATATTTTCTATCGGTACCTATCTTATCGAGTAAAAAGTAATATGTAGCGTCAAGAGTGGATAAATCGACTAGCAATTCCTTTATCTAGAAAAGTTAAAGAAACCATATCACTATTTTATTTTTTCTAAAGTTCAACTATGACATTTTTTATTGAAAGTGTTAATGACGTGTTAATTTCATTATTGGCTAATAATAGTAATATATTGGTTTTATTGTTTAGTAATAATACAGTTCAATACTATAGTCACAAATATAATTATGGAAATCAGTATTTAGTTCTCATATATTTGAGAGCAATAGTATTTTCTAGGCAGAGTTTGTGATTCCTCTCTCCTAATTTGTACTAAATAAACAATTACCTAGATTCAACTTGAAAATTTGATTATTTAAGCATCATTTCATAGTTCACCTTTAATTTTTGAAATTCAATTAATTCTCTACCAATAATTTTTGAAATTCAATAACTAAATTTCAGAAAAAAAATATTTGGATTTTTATTTTTTTATTATTTTATTTTATTTTATTAGCTTTCAAATTTGGTTTCCTTTTAAATATATATGTAAATTGTAGATTTCAAAATAATGAAGACCATATATTATGTATTAGAACTTTGGAACGTGCCTTCCACGAGAGATTTTTTGTGGCATGTGAGATTATATTTTTATTTATTAAAATACTTATAAATAATTATATATATATATATATAAATTTTAAATGAGTAAGTAAAATATTTATTAATTACTTTATTTAAAAATCTCATATAACATAGTTCAAGATAAAAGTGAAATAAAAAAATATACATATCATAATTTTTAAAGAAAATTATGAAATAAATTAAACTTCTTTAAGAAATAAGTTTTCGTCATGCTAAAATCTTACTTTGTACACAATATTTGTTTTCATTAATTTATTATTTTAGTTTAATCTACGAACATCGAAGCCATCTTTTAAAAAAAAAAACCTTGAAACCATCACCTCTCTAAAATCTTAAAAATCATATTTGTGCTCTCTTATTTTATCTTATATTTTATAAATAATAAAAAATAAATAAAATATTGAAAATAAAGATTAAAAAAACTCATAAAATCTATTATCTACCTCTTCTACGAATTTTGATGAAACATAAGTTTTTTAAATATTAATTTAAAACATAATATTATATTAAATCTATTGTTCTCTACAATAATAATAATGATGTATAGATTTATATTTAAATTAAAAATATATATAATTAGTAAAATTGATAAAATTTAAGTAGCTTCGTATGTCAAAATATGGGTAGTACTTCAATAACATCACGTATCACAAAATAAGCAACAAATTACATGTGACGTCATATCTATTATAATAACAAATTACAATAATAATAATAATATGAAAAAATAATAATTATAAAAAATTATCTTTCATTAATGGAAGAATGTGATAAACACTTCTTCAAAATTTTAAATACTCCATAAATTTAAAAGAAAATTATAAATTAAAGTTTAGCATAAAATAAATAGAATTACACAAAGAAAACATAATAAAAATAAAAATAAATGAAGAACAAGAAAATGTTATGTAGAGCGAATTAAATATAGATTGAAAAAATGATTCTTTTCCTTCAACGACAACCGCTCCCACGAACACAACTCAGTACACCAATGCTAAGACACTCAACCAGAACAAAATCTGTATATTTATGCAACATCAAAAGAATTATTAGTAATTTAAATTTTGAAGAACAATAAATTTGTGGTATTTATAGAAAAAGTTGGAACTCAAGATCTTCTTTAAATTTGAAAAAAAAACTTAATATCTTCATTTGATTTTATACTTATTTAGTTTGAAGATACTAAATTTTAATAATTAATAATAATAATAATAAGTCAGATTTTAAATAGTAAAGATAGTAAATATAAAGATAAAGATAAAGAATATTATGCAGATTCTCTTATCTTCTAACTTAATTTATGAGATTTGCTAAAAATATATTATCTTCTAGATGATGAAAATCTAAATATCTAAATAATCTAAATAATATTATAAATATATTTTCATTTTTTTTATATTTGAATAGAAGATTATGACATGTTTGTAATTTAGAGTGTGGCTTAACACTACTAAAAAATCCACCTACCATGACACCCTCTCTATTTCATTTTTTGAAAAGAAAAAAAGAAAGTGTCATCAAAGAGGTAAAAAACGCGTCTGCTAAGAAATTAAAAAAATACATCTTATTTATTAAAAAAGAGTCTCAACAAAATAAGGATTTCTCCCAAATGTTGAATTTCTCTCTAACCCTTACATGTCTTTCTTCTCGTTATCAATTTTTCATCTCAGAGCCATCCTTAGCTACTTCCTCTCCAATTCAACGCCTTCAAAATCACCCGCCACTCCTTCGATTCTCCATCATGCATGGTCAAGATGCAGGTAATTTCTTCTTCATCTTCCAATTTCTTCAAATTTATTCCTTATTGTGCACGCCGACGAGTTGATAGTTCGAGTGGCAACAAGGTTCAACTTCCGACAATGAACTTGAGCAACTATTGGGCGGTAAGCGATTTCTTTCACTCCCTATGCTCTCTGTTTTCGTGCAGGGTTGAGGCATGGTAATTGGTATTTATTCCGGCGAAAAATAAAACTAAAGATTGGAGCTAAGTTACCTCCTTTAGGTTATTAACATTTTCAACTTTGTTGTCTCCATCTCTTGATTTTCAAAATACTCTGATTCAACATCTTTCATTCGTGTACTTTCTTCACCAGGTATTGTTAGAGTTTTTTTTGTCCTCTAAAATTTGCAATCTCTTAATGTTATGTGTTTATGTTATCATACCAGCTGTTGTTTCTTTTCATAAAAATCAAATATAAATCTCTTTTTAGATGAAATAGAATCACCCGGATCGAATTGAGACAAAAGGGGGGAAATTATGAAATATTTGTTGAGTGAGTACTAACTATTTGTGAAAATGCCAAAGAGAATTTTGAGATGGAAATTAAAAGAAATTACCTCTAGGTAATGTGAAGCCAGTGATTTCTTGTCTTGTTTTGTTTTGCTATCCATTTTTGTTGTAGTGAAGTTGTAAGGCTTGTAATACTCTCATTGGTATTAGTACAATGGAACAACTTGACATGGGGAAAAGAGGAAAGGGTAAATTCGTTAGTATGAAGTTGATCTTTGATATTTGGTATCTATTCTTCTAGATTTATGTATGAAGTTTAGTTGGTATTTCATGGTGTATGAATGGGTAGACAAACTAATCTGTTAATGGCCTGCAGTTTGGACAGTAAAAATCCATGTTAATATTTCTTATTACTTGTAACGGCCCGGGATTTTCATCCCAATCTTCCCGGGAGGCCCAGGGGCATTTTGGTAATTTTGGGTCGGGCCGACAGGGCCGGTTTTGAAATTGAAAATTTCCGGAATAATTATGAGTCAATTTGAATAGGATCGGGATTTTTGGTGAAGGCATTTGGGCTTGAGAAAGAGTAAAATTAAATAGGGAATTAAATAGCGCGTCGAGTGAAATTCGAGCCAAGGACGTGTCGCGTGCTAGGCAGGGGGCGCTGCCAGCCGAGCCACTGGGCACGTTTGGTAATCTAAACGCACGATCTAATATATAAGCTAGTTTGTGCTGAGTTTTGGTTTAAAACGGAGTCGGCCGAGGCTTCTTCCCCAATTCCTTCTTCTTCCTTCTCCTTTCTTCTCCGACCGACCAGCGAATCTCCTTCGCGATTTCTTCCTTCTCCAGCGTGTTCGACCGAGTTTCCTCTCCCAAATTCGAAGTCGATCTTCCCGAGCAATGTGCACGTCTTCTTCCTCTTCTTCTCCTTCTCTTTTCCTTCCCCTTCTCCCCTGTTTCGATTTCTTCCTGCTTGGCCGAATTGAAGCGAGTGGCTTGTAGGTTTCGTGTCTTCTCGCGCAAGGGAAGTGGTCCGAAGAACAAATCGCTCGTCGAATCTCTCCAATCGCCCGAATCGAGCTTCTTTTCTCCATCGCCCTATTCGCCTCGCTCGTCGAGCTCGCCAGATCGCCTCGCCAGATCGCGACGCACGCCCGCTGTCGTGCCTCTCGCCGCAAGGCGTAGTCGCAGCCCGGGCCGCCGAGCCATGCCGCGCGATCCTCGCTCGAATCCGCTTCCGAGCGCGCGCGTCCTCGCCTCGCGCCCGGCCGAGCGCCGACGCTAACCCCGTTTCGTCGCACGCAGCCGCGCGCTCGCGGCGCCGCCCGCACGCCACGCGCCATTTCTGCGCCACTCACCAAACCGGCCGTTCTTTGCCGCCGTCGCTGCAGGCAATCGCTCGCTCGCGGCGTTCGTCGCGCCTCGTGAGTTGCTCCAGCCGAGCCTCGTTTATTTTATTATATTTAGGCCTATTGTGTGATTTTTGTTGTGATTGATAGGTTCTCGATAGCTAGTTCGGGTTCGTTCGCGCTTAGGATTTCGTGTCAAATCGTCCCCACCAAGGTAAGGATTTCTTACCGGAGTTGTGTGGACCCCGCAATATATTATGCGATTGCCGATTGATCGCTTGTTTGTGTTTATTGACATGTGTAGCTAGGTATTCTATTCGAATTCCCGATTAGCATGATTCTCCCGATTTAATTCTCATGTTAATCCATGCTAGGTTGTTCCTTTCTAGCATGCTCGTATCATTCCTTGCTTCATAGTATCATGCTAGGCTCGTTGTATTCTTATTGAGCACGTATTGGATTTTATGGAATTGTTTGTCGTTTGCTGCTAGGCGTGTTAGAATTGCGGGTAGATAGCATCATCCGCCCGATGCATAAAGTACCTTGCATCCATGGCGTGGACGTCGAGCAAGTCATTCCGTCCCCCGACCCGTGAGGGATTAGCTAACCCAAGCGGTAGGCCCCGCAATCTTGGGGGTGAGGGTGGCGGTTGTTAATGCCCCAACCGTCGGGATGATGACTTGGCATCGCCGTCCCCTGTGATCGCACGCGCCCTCGGCGTGTTCGGCCGTAGCCCCCGATTGCACACTGTTAAGGCAAGGACGACTTCACGGGTGTAAGCCTACCACGACCTTTCCTTGGCCCCAAGTGCGGTGGTTCAGCCGACATAGTTTACGTGTCCGTGTCTCACACCCCTATGTCGCCGTGACACCGATCCAAAGAATTAGTTAGGCGTGGTGGATCGGACATGGGCAGCTTGCCCTCTAGACCCGACACCCCCATGGTCTCTGAAAGAGCACGCGGTGCATGCTTACGCTCATTACAACGCCCGACCGAGAGCTCCTCGGGATCTTGAGCAGTGTCCCTTTCGTCCGATGAGAGAGCGCCGAGGCCGAGACTTGTTTCTCGATAGGCGACTCATATATTGGATCGTGTGGTGATATTATTCGGACTAAGACCCTAAGTTGGCATCCGAGGCCCAAGTGTGGGCTAAGCTATGTGCTCTATTCGTGTTTATATTCATAGCTTGCATACGCTCATCGAGATGACCATGTATATCGTGATTGTACCCGGTTGGGGATTCTTACTGAGTAATTCGTTACTCACCTCATCGTGGTTTTTCCACAGTAACCAAGTTATGCGAGACAGATGGTGAAGGAAGAGCTGTGATCATGGGGCTCAATCATCCAACTCGATTTTGTGTTATGACTCTTTATGTTTTATTTTCCCCAGATGCATGTAGCCGGGCACTGAGCCCTAGGATGTTTTCTGAATATTTTGTGGATTCCAAGATTATTGTATTTAGACATGTTTTGAATGATTTTAAGAAATCTCGATCGGAGTATACTTTGGAACTCAGATTTATCTTGGAGCAGTGCTTGGAAACAGGGATGAGTTCTAGGAAATTGTTTAGTTTTTAAAGGGGTTATTTTGAATGTTTTGTTTAAATTGGAATCCAAACCATGTCTGCTTAAATGTCCTTTACTTTGAATGCATGCATTGGGGTAAGGGCCCATTTAGTGCCCCATTCGGCCTGGTCCCTACAGCTTGGTATCGAGAGCTCAGAGTCATAAATTCGTAGTTTGACTCGTTGTTGTAGGTCGTTTCTCCCATGATCACTAGCACTGGACATCATCAGCACGCCTAAGTTTACAATTTGTTGTAAGAAAAAGGGTTAAGAATTTACAACACCGTCATCTAGTGTATGCCTTGTGTAGTGTTGAGGAGCGGAGACGAGCGAGTTCTGACTCGTTATTGGTTTGGGTTTAGAGTGCCATCATGCCAACTTCCCCGTGTGTGTGTGATGTATGTGGTGGCTTGTTGTGGTATCCAGTAGATTCGGATGCCCCGGGACATTGTTCCAGAGGGAGGTAGAGATTGGACTCCCATAGGCCAAGCGTGGCCTGGGATTGATGGTTTTCCCCAGTGAGAGGGTGGAGGTGCTTTGCCTTGGAATGCCACTCCAAGAGAGGAATTAGTTGTGGTTGTGCTGAAGTGGATGTTTGTGGAGCAGGTCCCCGTGTGGACTAGCCTGGGTAGCTCAAGTGTTGATCTTGAGCCTTGATAGATTATTTGGTTGCCCCGAGAGTGGTTGCAAAGTTGGTAGCCTTCGAGGAGATTGATGAGGCATCTTTGTGCTTCTGTGAAGTGTTGTTGTTTGCAGCCAGTGAGCCGGAACCCTGTAGTTAAGGGTGCAAAGAAGCAAAGTGTTCTCTTGATTTGGATCCGTTGGTGGTTTCTCGGTTGTTTGGTAGAATTAAACACTCTTCTTTTGGTAAGCCCTAGAGTAGGGCTAGCTACTGCATGTTGGGAGAGCCGGCCAGAGTTTGTTGAGCATCATGTAGAGATGCAAGAGTAGGCCGTGAGCCTTTAGCTTGATGAGATGCCTTAGGCATAGTTGTTGGAGTTGAGCCCTTGTATGCCGAGCCAGAGTTCGTGTCACTTGAGGTTGTGACCTTGTTGGCCCCGTTGTGGTAAGATGTGGATTTGGTAGTAGTGGCACTTGAGGTGCATTGGTTGGTGTGCCACTTTGGCACTAAATCTGGTTCAGGCCTGAGTTTGGCATGGGCATAACAGATGGTTCTATGCCGTTCGGAGTTTAGCGTACTCCTTTAGCCTTGGATCCATTTATGGTAGTTGCACCTGTGTAGGTCGTGCAAAAAGGGCTAGTTCAGTGGTAATCGAAAGACTTCAAGCGAAAGGATGTTCGAGAGAAGCCGGAGCCTTTTCCCAGTGTTACTGGAGGTTGAGTAAGTCAAGAAGGTTGGCGGTTGGTAAGTGTTAGTGCGCGTGCATCTCACGCTAGTGTTAAGGCCAAGAGATCTTTGTGGTTGGTAGTGCGGTCAACTACCTTCGAGTGCCTAAACCTCAGGAGAGTGAACATTGTAGAAGCAAGTTGGGTCCAGTTGAGGGACCATGAGTTGGATGCCTATGAGGTAAGTAGGATGCCTTGTGAGAGGAGTTGGATGCCTTATGGGTAAGCACCCTTGGTAGAGGCTTGGTATAAAGTAAGTTTGGTTTGACGTGGTTATGCTTTGGTGGAGCAAGGTTGCCACAGCTTCGAGCATCGTGTGGAGATGGAACTTTGGGTGTTCCGTTGATTGGTTGTATCTCTGCCAGGAGCTAGTGTGGCATTTGGGAAAAGCATTTGTTAGACTTGGATCGCTAAATGAAGGTTGGGAGTTGTGCACACAAGTGTGTTTTGTGTGGTTCGTTCTGTGGCGAGAGAGTCGATCCATGTAGGGTTTGCTTTGGGGATCCGGTGCTCGTGTTTTGGAAAAGTTGGACTCGGTGGATGTTGTAAGGCTTAGTGAGGTGGTAAGGATACCATGCTCGTGGTATCAGTTGTTGCTTAGGTGAGATTGTTAAATGGACCTAAGCTTTGGTTGGTGGATCTTCTTTGCTGATCGTCATGACCGAGAGAGTTGTTCGGATCCCTCCTTGGGCAGGAGTTATGTTGTGGTTGAGGTCCGAGTAGGAGGATGACGCATTCGGTAGCGTTCGGGTCCTCTTGGTTCCCAAGGAGTTGGAGTTGGCCAAAGCATGGTTGTGTTCTTTGGAAAAAGGAGTTGTTGTTGTGCAGCGTTTATTTGAGGCGATTAGTTGGCAAGTGGGTGTCGAGGGTTGTCGAAGAACCCTAGGTTGTGGTGAGCCTCTCTAGAGCTCGGTACCAGCCTGTAGGGAATTTCGGTTGGCAAGTTTTGGGCTGTAGTGTAGTTTGTAGCTCTCGGGAAATTGCTAGCAATCTTGGTAGCCTAGCAAGTTAGTATTTGTTTGGAATGGAGTCCGGATTGGTTCCGGTGTGGGGACAAGTTGATGCTTGGTGTTGACCAAGGTGTGGATTGAAATTGCTAGAAGTCAGTTTGCTCGTGGGGCGAATGGTTCTTGCCCTGTTGGTTGTCTTCTGTTTCCGTGAAGTTGAGAGTTGCCCGCTGGTATTTGGAGGTTCATCCGTGGTGAACCCCTGTTGCTACCCCGTGAGATTTTGATTTTGTGCTTTAGTGAAGCAAGGCAAAGTGAGTGTAGGTAGAGCTCTCGTCTTTGGTGGTTTGCTCGTAGGAGAGCTGTTTCTTTCTCGGGTTTGGCAAGTTACTACCGTCGGTTTGTTAAGGATCTTTCCGCCATAGCCTCGCCCCTCACTCGTCTGACGCGGAAGGGTGTCGAGTTTGTTTGGGACGGTAGGTGTGATGAGAGCTTTGCCGTGCTCAAGCGCGCTTTGACTTCGGCACGATGTGTTGGCGATCCCGCAGGGGACATGTGGTTCGTGATTTTGCCGATGCTTCCAAGTTCGGGTTAGGTTGTGTGTTGATGCAAAGACGGAAGGTCATTGCTTATGCTTCCGTCACCAAGCCATATGAGCGAGAACTATCCGACTCATGTTATGGAGTTGCAAAGCAGTGGTGTTTGCACCAAGATTTGGAGGCATTACTCGTATGGTGAGCGATTCGGACTTTTACCGATCACCAGAGCCTCAAGTATCTGTTTACTCAAGAAGGAGTGAATATGAGGCAGAGGAGATGGTTAGAGTTGGTAAAAGATTATGACTACGAGATTTGTACCATCCGGGCAAAGCAAATGTTGTAGCTGATGCTTTGAGTAGGAAGACGTCGCACTCCGCGGCGTTGTTGAGTTCCAGCCAGTTGCGGCGGGAGTTCGAGTGGGCTGAGGTTGCGATGTTGTTGGGTGAGGTTACTGCCAGAGTAGCTCAGTTGTTAATTCAGCCATCGATTAGACAACGGATTATTGATAGTCAGCTGAGTGACCCCGCACTTAAGAAATTGGGTGACAGAGTTAGTGCTGATGGAGATTTTGATTTCGTATATTCACGGACGATAGCAATGACGCACTGAGGCCGTTTGTGTGTTCGGATGTTGCGGGATTGCGAGCGAGTTGCTCTCATAGGCCCACAGTTCTTCGTTTGATTGGCACCCCGGGGGTACCAAGATGTATCAAGATCTTAAGCAGACATTCTGGTGGATGGGTATGAAGAGAGATGTTGCGGAGTTTGTCAGTCGATGTCTCACTTGTCGGCAAGTGAAGGCACCTGTGCGTAAACTAGCCGGTTTGTTGCGCGTACTACCGAGTGTGCCTCGATGGAAATGGGAAGAGATCTCCATGGACTTTATTTCTGGTTTGCCGAGGACTCCGAGAAAGTTTTCTCAGATTTGGGTGATAGTCGATCGATTGACTAAGAGCGCACACTTCATTCCCGATAGAGACACTTATACCGTGGAACAGTGGGCGCAGTTGTTTTTGGAGCAGATCATTCGCTATCACGGTGTGCCTGTGAGGATTGTGTCTGACCGTGATTCGAGGGCTTGTGTGTTGGATTTCCCGAGAAGTTGGGACCAGTACCTGTATCTGATGGAGTTTGCAAATAACAACAGTTATCGGTCGGCGATTCAGATGGCTCCATTTGAGGCTTTGTATGGTAAGCGTTGCCGATCTCCTGTGTTCTGGGAAGAGGTTGGTGATAGGCAGGTTTTGGGTCCCGAGTTACTGCAGTTGACCAATGATGCCGTGCAGAAGATTAGAGCTCGTATGTTGACAGCTCAGAGCAGACATAAGAGTTACGCCGATGTTCGGCGTCGGGATTGAGAGTTTGAGGTTCGTCGACATGTATTCCTAAAGGTTGCACCGATGCCAGGTGTTTGAGGTGTGGCAAGCGTGGAAAGCTGAGTCCCCGTTTTGTTGGTCCGTTTGAGATTCTGGAGAGGATCGGCAAGGTTGCTTATCGATTAGCCTTGCCTCCGTCATTGTCGACAGTGCACAGTGTTTTTCATGTTTCGATGTTGAGGAAGTACGTGCCGGACCCGTCGCACATTGTTGATTTTGAGCCTTTGCAGCTGAATGAAGATTTGAGCTTCGAGGAAAAGCCAGTGGGAATTCTTGCTTTTGAGACAAAGACACTGCGTAATCGTGAAATCAGGTAGGAGTCAGAATTCAGAGGAAGCCACTTGGGAGCGGGATGATGAAATGAGATTGCAGTATCCCGAGCTGTTCCAATCTTAAGTGACTTTCGAGGACGAAAGTCTTATAAGGGGGGAGTATTGTAACGGCCCGGGATTTTCATCCCGATCTTCCCGGGAGGCCCAGGGGCATTTTGGTAATTTTGGGTCGGGCCGACAGGGCCGATTTTGAAATTCAAAATTGCCGGAATAATTATGAGTCAATTTGAATAGGATCGGGATTTTTGGTGAAGGCATTTGGGCTTGGGAAAAGTAAAATTAAATAGGGAATTAAATAGCGCTCGAGTGAAATTCGAGCCAAGGACGTGTCGCGTGCTAGGTGGCGGCGCCAATGAGCCAGCCGGGCGCGTTTGTTAATCTAAACGCACGATCTAATATATAAGCCGGTTTGGCTTTGAGTTTTGGTTAAAAAAGCAGTCGGCGAGGCTTCTTCCCCAATTCCTTCTTCTTCCTTCTCCTTTCTTCTCCGACCGACCAACGAATCTCCTTCGCGATTTCTTCCTTCTCCAGCGTGTTCGACCGAGTTTCCTCTCCCAAATTCGAAGTCGATCTTCCCCGAGCAACAGGTACGTCTTCTTCCTCTTCTTCTCCTTCTCTTTTCCTTCCCCTTCTCCCATGTTTTCGATTTCTTCCTTGCCGGCCTAATTGAAGCGAGTGGCTTGTAGGTTTCGTGCGGCGACGCCAAGGGAAGTGGTCCAAAGAACAAATCGCTCGTCGATCCTCTCCAATCGCCCGAATCGAGCTTCTTTTCTCCATCGCCCTGTTCGCCCCTGTTCGTCGAGCTCGCCAGATCGCACGCACGCCCTCGTCATGCCCCTCGCTCGCGTGCGCAGTCGCAACCCAGCCGCCGAGCCATGCCGCGCATCCTCGCTCAGATCCGCGTCCGAGCGCGCGCGTCCTCGCCAGAGTCCAGCCGAGCCGCATCGCCAACCCCCTGTTCGTCCTCACGCAGCAGGCGCCGCTGCGCTACGCCGTTCGCGCGCCACGCGCCATTTTTTTGCGCGCCGGCCGCCCGCCAGCCTATTCTTTGCCCGTTCGTCGTAATCGGCTTGTTCGTGCGTTTCGCCGCGCCTCGTGAGTTGCTCCCAGTGAGCCTCGTTTATTTTATTATATTTAGGCCTATTGTGTGATTTTTGTTGTGATTGATAGGTTCTCGATAGCTAGTTCGGGTTCGTTTGCCGCTTAGGATTTCGTGTCAAATCGTCCCCGACCAAGGTAAGGATTTCTTACCGGAGTTGTGTGGACCCTGCGATATATTATGAGATTCTTTGATTGATCGCTTGTTTGTGTTTATTGACATGTGTAGCTAGGTATTCTATTCGAATTCCCGATTAGCATGATTCTCCTGATTTAATTCTCATGTTAATCCATGCTAGGTTGTTCCTTTCTAGCATGCTCGTATCTGTTCCTTGCTTCATAGTATCATGCTAGGCTCGTTGTATTCTTATTGAGCACGTATTGGATTTTATGGATTTGTTCTTCGTTTGCTAGGCGAGTTAGAATTGCGGTAGATAGCATCATCGGGCCCGATGCATAAAGTACCTTGCATCCATGGTGGGAAGTCGAGCAAGTCATTCCGTCCCCGACCCCGTGAGGGATTAGCTAACCCAAGCGGTAGGCCCCGCAATCTTGGGTGAGGGTGGCAGTTGTTAATGCCCCAACCGTCGGGATGATGACTTGGCATCGCCTCGTCCCCGGCAGTCGGCATGTCCTCAACGTGTTCGGCCGTAGCCCCTGATTGCCACCTGTTAAGGCAAGGACGACTTCCTGGTGTAAGCCTACCACGACGGCCGTTCCTTGGCCCCAAAAAGTGCGGTGGTTCAGTGACATAGTTTACGTGTCCGTGTCTCACACCCTTATGTCGGTGACACCGATCCAAAGAATTAGTTAGGCGTGGTGGATGGACATGGGCGGCTTGCCTCTAGACCCGGCACCCCATGGTCGTATGCAGAGCACGCGGTGCATGCTTACGCTCATTACGACCGGAGAGCTCCTCGGGATCTTGAGCGATGTACCTTTCGTCGACGATGAGGCAGCCGAGGCGGGACTTGTTTCTCGTATAGGCGACTTATATATTGGATCGTGTGGTGATATTATTCCGGACTAAGACCCTAAGCTGGCATCCGAGGCCCAAGTGTGGGCTAAGCTATGTGCTCTATTCTGTGTTTATATTCATAGCTTGCATACGCTCATCGAGATGACCATGTATATCGTATTGTACCCCGGTTGGGGATTCTTACTGAGTAATTCGTTACTCACCCTTACTGTGGTTTTTCCACAGGTAACCAAGTTGCGAGACAGGATGGCTGAAGGAAGAGCTGTGATCATGGGGCTCAATCATCCAACTCTGATTTTGGGTTATGACTCTTTATGTTTTATTTTCCCCTGAATGCATGTAGCCGGGCACGGAGCCCTAGGATGTTTTGTGAATATTTTGTGGATTCCAGCATTATTGTATTTAGACATGTTTTGAATGATTTTAAGAAATCTCTGATCGGAGTATACTTTGGAACTGTATTTATCTTGGAACATGTGCTTGGAAACAGGGACAGGTTCTAGGGAAATTGTCTAGTTTTTAAAGGGGTTATTTTGAATGTTTTGTTTTAATTGGAATCCGAAACCATGTTTGTTTAAATGTCCTTTACTTTGAATGCATGCATTGGGGTAAGAGCCCATTTAGTGCCCCATTCGGGTCGGTCCTTTACATTACTTCTATTTTATTTTTGGTATTTTTGTTCTTATTAATAAAATTTATTAATTGGTTTTCTAAATGATCATTCTAGTTATGAGAGTACAAGAAGAATGTAAGTGGCTACATGATTTCTATCCATTTTTTCTTTTATTTTGAGTGGTTTTTCTTTAAAAATAGATTTTATTTGGTTAAAATACCATTTTGGTCCCTCAACTTTGGGGTTTGTTCTATTTTGGTCCCTTGACTTTATTGTTTGTCCAATTTTGGTCCCTCGACTTTCAAATGTCCAAATTTAGTCCCTAGACTATAAAAAAAGTTAAAAAATGGTCCTTTCGTCAAATAATTTTTTTTCTCACTCCTAAATTTTTTTCTCTCTCTTCCATCTTTCATCATTTCTTCTTTTAAAAGTTTTATCTCTCTTAAATCCACCTCTCTAATCATCTTCTCTTTTTCTCTTATTCTCTCCTCAATCCATCTCATCAAATTATTTAACATGACATAATTTTTCTAAATAATAATTTTCCTATTTTAATTTGTCACTTTTTGTTTTCTAAAATTCATAGTCTACCATGGAACAAAAAAGAAAAAGAAAGAAAATAAAGAAGAAAAAAAGAAAAGAAAAGAGGGGAAGAGAGGTGGATTGAAGAGAGGTAAAATTTCTAGAGAGAGAAATTATGAAAGAGAGAGAAAATAATTTAGGAGTGATAAAAAATTCATTTGACCAAAGGACAAGTTTTGAACTTTTTTTATAGTCTAAGGACCAAATTTAAAAACATTTGAAAGTTGAGGGACCAAAATTGGACAAATAGAAAAGTTGAGGGACCAAAATTGGACATTTGAAAGTTGAGGGACCAAAATTGGACAAACATCAAAGTTGAGGGACTAAAATTGGACATTTGAAAGTCGAGGGACCAAAATGAAACAAACCCCAAAGTCAAGGGACCAAAATGGTATTTTAACCATTTTATTTTAACCTTTATATAATAGATGAAGTTATCTTCTTTATTTATTCATCAATTTGGTTTTGTGTTACCTTGCATCTCTCGAGGTAAAATACATTTTAGTTTAGCATGTTGAACAGTTATAATAAAAGCTACACACTTGGCTTGTTTTAGCTCTTGACTTTGATTCTTATAATTGGGTTTCTTTTATTTTTTGGCTACAATTGCATAGGAAGGCAGGCCCATGTGATGCGTTTAAAGTGGGTGCGGTGCTGGAGCATGAGAAATGACAAGCCCTATCTAATACTTTAATGCCAAGCTAACTAGTGTTCGAAATGCGATTCTGAAAAAGAATTTTGTCTCGTGGATGGAGTTTTGAGGGGCTTCATGTTCCATACAAGGTAAAACCTTTTGTTTTGTTGCCAAACTTGTTGAACTTATTGAATAAATAACTAATCACACACTGAGATCTACTGCTAATAGTGTCGAAAATAATAGTGTCGAGAATAATTTTAGCCTAAGATGTTGTGCATAACTTAATGTGTTTTATTGATGTTGTGTTATGTTATTATGAACTAATGAGTGGTACATGAATTAATTGTGCATTTTTAAAGTAGAACAAGTTGAAGAAAGAAGTGTTTGCTGGAGTTGGTCATTGTGGACATATGATATATGTTCAAGTTTTGTAATTTGAGTTTTCCAGGTGGGGTGTCTAGTGTATGGTGTGGAAGAAGTATGAACACCTAATAGAAGTTGTTATTAATCAATACATTGTAGGTTCGACATTAATGTTGTTCTACGCTGAATATATGTTTTTTTAGGAACCTTCTATTGAGCAACGGTAAAGCGCTTTGAAGGTCCACGCAGGCTACACGAGATTTTTGTGTCACGGTCTGGAATTAGATAAATAGTGTTTTGCGTGCATGATCCATTTTGAATTCTTGACAAGTTGTTTAGGTGATAATGTATTAGAATTTTGTTGGATTTGTAAATCTAACTTAAAGGTTTTTCTCAAATTGCGAAACTTTTTTTTGTTCTAAAGAGTTAAGTAAAGCATGGTGCTATTTTGCGTATAGTAAGTACTAGAGTTACAGGTGCAGGTAAATCCAGGGTCAAGGTGTTGCACCACTACTACAAATTGGCCCTGCCATGAAAGTTGCGACTCGTGATGTTTATATTATGAGTATTTATATTCTCTTGTGCAGCTTCTAATTCAAATCTTTATTAATACAGTGTGCAGGTACTTTGTTTAAAGTGAGAAATCGCTTGCATCTACAGTTATCGTGCAAATTTTCAATCCACGTATACGTGCACAAGGGATAGCAGACCATGCTTATTTGTTATATTGTAAACATTCTAGTTTTTAAACCTCTTGTAGACATTTTAAGAATTATAGATTTATTGATATTAATTTTGTTTTTTTTTTGTTCAAGTGTAATGTACAAATTATTTAGTCATATATGAAATAATGCTTGTTGAATAAGATTTGTGAGATGCATATTATAAATCTTTCTTGACAAGGTAAAGACGCAAACAAAACAGGTTGTAAATAGGCATAAAAAATTGTCATGAAAACTAATAAATTGACATAAATAAATAGTCATATTACATAAATTGACAACTATAAAAAAGTGTCTATATATAAGCTATAATGACAATATTAACATGTCGTTAATACTCCTTCAATGACTATATATATGTGTCATTAATGGTTCAATCTTGACTAAAATAAAATGTCATAAATAGTTCAATCATGACTATATATACGTGTCATTAATGGATCAATCGTGACTATAATAAAATGTCATAACTGGTTGTACGATGACACTTGTAAATTGTCGTTATTATTTCATCAATGACTCTATATATGTGTCATTATTGGTTCATTTCTTACTATAATATAGTGTCATTAATGGTTCATCTATGACTAAAATATTGTGTCATAATTGATTCTACTATGACACTTTTACTATAGTGTCATAGTTGAACCTTCCGTGACAGCGGATACAATGACTCTTGATTTTAGTCATGGAAGGTATTCATGACTATAAATTATAGTCATGGAATGTGCTTTTTCTAGTAGTGTAAGGGTAAAATCATCCAAAGTCACACTTGAAGGTATTATGATTATGTTGTAAGAGTAGTTTACGCTTAAATTTCAGAATTAAAAAATAAAAAATTCAAATGGTTATCAAATACGATATTATCCTTTTTTTTGTACTTGTGCAAATAAAATGGATAATTCTAATTTTTGTAATAAAAGGTAAAATATTATTTTGGTCACTAAACTTTGATATTTGTTCCATTTTAGTTCATAAAATTTTAAAGTTTAATTCGAGTCTTTGGAATTCCAAATTTGTTTAATTTTAGTTCACGAACTTTTGAGAATTCAATTTTAATCTTTGCACTTAAAAAATAAAAAATTAAAAAACTTAAAATTGGTTCATATAATAAATTTGAAGTTTTTTTTAAAAATAAATGTGAAATTAATTTAATAATATTAAAAAATTTAGTACAGATAAAATATGAATATATTTATAAAATTTATAGATGAAGATGCTAATTTTTTTTAAGAAAAATAAACAAATAAAAAAATCTAAGGACCAATTTTAAATTTTATTTATTTATTTATTTTTAATGTTGGATGATCAAAATAAAATTAAAATTGGACTTTTGAAATTTAGAATTTAAAATAACAAAATTCGTGGATTAAATTTAGACCTTTGATAGTTAATAAACCAAAATAGAATAAAAGATTAAAATAATATTTTATTCTAAAAAAGTTAATATATTTCAACAAATAATATACTATTTGTATTGGTACTAAAAACTTATAATTTTTATAGTATAATATTAGTATTGGTACTAGAAACTTATAAAATAAAATAAAATTATAGTATATTTTCAAAGAATATAATATATTAGAAAAGGCCAGCAAAGTTATTAAAATTTACACGTATAATAATAATAATAATAAAAATAAAACAATCATATAAATAATAACTTTGTATAAATTTGTGCATACAAAAAATTGAGTGATCTCAATAAAAATACGAAAAAATTAATATTTTTAATAACTTCATTCAATACAACAAATAATCATCGATCACTATTTATAATCTTTCATTATTACCACAAACAATCTTTCATTAATATGTGTGATCTCACACAGTCTTCAACGAGTACATTTTGACAATTTTCACTCAATATCATATATAATCTTCAATAAAAACATCTTATAATCTTAATCAAATTAGAATATGCAAAAAAAAAATGAACATCCCAAATTTGTTGTGGATGAATAGACAAAAAAAAAAAAAAGAGTTTGCCACGTATGCTAAATACCTAAAATTTTATCCATTTGGCTTGTGCAAAAAGATGAATTTAAATATTTGTTAAAATTTCAATCCTTTCATTCGTTTTAAATTTTTGTTAAAATTTACCATATTTCAGTAATAATTTTTGTAGCTCAATAAATGTGGGTAACGAGGTACGATAAGTAGCTCCAATTATTGAACAATAAATTATTTTAATTAGAATAGGGTCAAAGAGAACTATAAAAATATTTTAATTAGAATAGGGTCAAAGAGAACTATAAAAATAGATTTATAAACTGCCCTATGATTAGGAATATTAATTATTTGACATACATCATGATGAATTATTCAAGATAATGACCAATATAAATTATTATAAAAAATCAAATTAAATAGAAAGGAAATAGAAAAAAGTAGTTAACCAATGTCTTGGTAGAGAAAAAAGAGGTTTCATTGATGTATACTGTATTGGTCAAATATTTGATTCAATATCTTTTATTCTCAATTATATTTTATAGTAAATTTAAATTGTTGAAGAATCACAAGGAAAAATGAGAAACCTTGCACAATAAAAAAGTGGCCAACATTGATGAAGTATTTATAAGTATCATTACTATATTAGAAGGTTCGGTATTTGGTGAATTATTTAAGACAAATTTTATAAACTCTGCGATTGATAATTTCTTCATTAATGCAATTTATAAAATTATTTATTATTCAATTCTATAATTTACCTTGAGAACTGTTATCATGATAATTTTTACTAGTTATTTAAATAGAGGAAGTTGTTTTATATATTTTTAAATTCACGAAAATATGAACTGAATACTAATGTATGCCTATTTCGTTTCAAAAAAAAAAAATCCATTAATTTGATCGAAAGATATTAGTTTACGACTGTATTTCAATGGTTATTAGACTCAACTTTCTATTATTATGCTTTAAATAATACAATAATTGTGCTTTCAAAAAAAAAAAACAATAATTGTGGGATTTCAAAAAAAAAAAAAATTGAGAAAAAAAATAATACAATACAATACTTATGTTATAAAATTAAAATTTAGTTATATTTGAAAAAAACGTACGTTCTTGAAAATGTTTTCAAAAAAAAAAAAACGTTCTTGAAAGATCGATCAGATTTTTATCAATTTACTTTAAAAAAACATGTTTATAACGTAAAAAGAAGTTTCAAAATTATGTTTTATTTTTCAAATTGGTTAAGATTTAAAAAAGAAATTTTAAAATAAAACGTAAACTGTTATGAAATAAACATGTGTTAATTATTTTTCTATTGTTTATAATAAAAAGAGGCTTTTGCATGTATATTACAAAATGGATAAAATATTACATGAATAACACAATAATTAAAATATTTGTATACATAGCAAAAATTGTAAATTGATAGACTTTTTTTTTTACGGTTGTAAATTGATAGACTTAATATTGATAGATTCTATCGATAAAGGGTGATAGAATCAATTACTAATAAATAAAGTAAATTGATAGACTTCCATTAGATTCTATCAATAAGAACCGATAGAATCAATCACTGATAAAATTGATAGACTTCCATCTCTAGAGAATGATAGATTCTATCAAAGTCTTATATAAAAAAGGTAAATATTTTTTTAAAAAATGGCAAAATTTGCTATAAAACAATTATTTAAAAAAATGTGCTATAATTGTAAACTGTGTAAAAAAGTTGCTATACACTCCAAATTTCCTAATAAAAAACACATGTTAAAATTATGTTTAAAAAAAAAACCTGTTAAATTCTCATACCACGAGACAAGCATGTAATTTTGTTTAAGTGATTTATTTCAGGAATAAGAGGGATATTCATAAATAAAAAATAGTCACTCACAAGCATGTGACATCAACTCAAATAGAAAAGATTCATACATAAATTATAGTTCTAACATGAAGAGATACTCCTAAAATACAAGTGATATTTTGGAAACTAAATAGGAAAAATAGTTTTAAAAAAAAATTTGTTTTTGAAATTTGGCTAAATATCTAAATACTTTATGTATTGAGGTAAAGTTTTTAGTATATGATACAGTAGAACAAAAATAGTTTTGTAAAGAAAAAGAAACTAAATATTAATTTTCATACGAGCAATAATTCAACTAACATCAATATATACTATGATATTTTTCCTAAATAATTAAACTTTCATAGACTCATAATATTGAAATACATTATTTGATAGGTTGGTATAAAAGCAATAAATATATGAATATGATGATGCTTATTATTATAATTATTTGCATCTTTCTAAATTATTACTTTTGGGACTCGAGAATTGTACAAAGCCACATGCAAGAAATGAGCATAGTTCATTGTATTGGAAAGGAATTTTGAAATGTACTTCTATGATGTCCCATGTTTTTATAATATTCAAAGCACCTATTTGTGCTTTCTCAAATCCAAATGTGAGTGTGTGTTTTTTCTTTTCTTTCTTTTAATGCCATATATTATTAATTAGATTATTGTACAAAGCCACATGAATATGATGATGCTTATAGTTGTAAGGAATTTTTCTCATACTATTTTTATCTTTGAGTCTAAGTCTAAGTTTGGTAGTAATCCAGTTCAAGTTATTATAGCTAATTTAGTTTTTTATATCGTTTGTTTTATGGATGAGCGGTCTAAAAAACGATCTCATAAAAATGAATATATGTTATCTTTAATGGTGTCTCAATTTCTCTACAGTCTTGAAAACCTCTTTATTCACTTTGATGAATTCATGTACGTCAATAAGTTATCTGTTTTTATAATTAACCCCCAAAACTAATCAAAACTTAACTTTTGTAGTGTTTAAATTTGTAGTTGGTATTTTATGTTAGGTTTTTTTTCTTTCTCATATATAAAAAGGTCAACTCTTAGAGGTCGTTCACTTCATGGTAATCTAGGATTCCCATGTGATGGTCATTTAGATTACCACGTTTATTTAACCGGAATCGTAAATATCTCAGGCATCTTGAGATGCCGGGCATCCTAGGATGCCCATTTTAGAGGCATTTGGATACCCTCCTGCAACATGGGTTTTTAGGATTCCCATGTATAGGGCATCCCAAATGACATTTTTACCCTTATTATTTACTAAAATTATATTTTATCAATTCAATATCAACTTTTTTTCCCCATATTTTATGAGTAGTTTGTAGCTTAAAATAAAATAATATGTTCTTTTTTAGTATATGATTACTATGCATGTATTAACAACTAACCATACATAATTAATTTTATCTATATTTTTCAAATATAATTTTCTACTTTTTTATATTTAGCGAATTTTATTGCTTATTCAACTAATGAATTTATTTTAGTTTTTTATTAAATAAATTTATTTCAAAAAATAATATTTAAATTAATAAAAAAAATATGCTATATAAATTAACGTGTAAATTAAGTTAGGAGGACATTTAAGACATTTTCATAACGGTTTCTCCGATACCCATGAAATTATTCCTACAAAACAAACACGGTTATCTAAAAATTCCGGACATCTATTATTTCGGGTATCTATGATTCTGGATATCCAAGAATTCCGGTTATCCAGATTACCAGAAAGTAAACGGCCCCTTGAGGTGTTTTTGTTCTTTTGAGAATTTTCTTGATTCATTGCTCATCTTGTCTTAAATGGTATGTGTTCAATTTGTGGACTGAAACCAAAGTGGTAAAAGGGTTATGTGATTCCTTGTTTATGCTCTCAATTAGTTGAGATTGTGTCTGTATGACTTTCTATTATCTTTAATACCCGATTATAATTTATCTTTAAAAAAAGCAAGGAATTTTGAAATGTACTTCTATTATGTTCCATGTTTTAATAATCTTCAAAGCACCTATTTGTGCTTTCTCATATCTAAATGTGAGTGTGTTTTCTTTTAATTCCATATATTATCAATCAGATTATTGAAATTCGAGACTAAATTATTTGAGTAACCCATGCTTATAAACAAAGACATTTTCTTTACTTCAACTAATAAGTTTACTAATCTAATTTGATTATTCCTAAATTTATATTTAAGAATCATGAAACTCGCATTCATATAAATAATAACAATAATAATATATTGTACAAAGTATATGAATGATCATTCATATAATTTCTAAAAAAGGGTGGCTATTTCTTGAGGAGTGTTTTGACTGATGGATATGGATACTCACAAAAAATCAAGGTTTGTGGTGTATATATAACAATAAATATGGGAAATCAGTCATTGAATGTGCCAAAATGACATGAGATTTATTGGAAGTAAATGCTTGATACATAAGGATGTTATAAGTTGAGTTGGAGTATTTGATACAATTTTCTTTTTATTAAAAAGAAGAAGAAAAAAAAACTTGACAATTGATCTTTATAATAAAAATTTAAGTTAAATTAAAATTGGTTTAATAATGATAATATATTTTTTTCGGTATAGAATTAATAATTTTAATACAAAAAAAAGTGAATATAATTCGTAATTTAAGAAAAAGAAGTTAATATAGTGTTTTTAGGAGAAAAATTGAACGTTTAAAAGTTCGAAAATTAAAATGAAACTAATTTCAAATTTAAGTATAAAAATAATAATTTAACTCAATTTAACTTCTTGATCACAGTTTGTTAGCCTATTAACAGTTGAATGAGCGTTATAAAATTCAAACATATTAATTTACAAAGATGGATCTGATAAAGGGAACATTATTCTAGCCTTAAAAGAAGATATGGATGTACAGTAAATGTATAATGGGATGTACAAAAACTCTGCATCTTACCTGAACTCATCTCAATATGTACAAGTATGTACACAATAAATTTATCGACTTGACCAGTTGTATGAGGTGACTTACCCTTTTTCTCTCTATTCATTATATATATAGTTATAGAGAAATTCGGGACAAGGCAAATTGAGATATTGCGGCTCGATCTCTTCTCACCAACAGTCCGGAAGGAAGTACGGATCTTAGAAAGTGGCTTCTAGAGGCCAATAAAAGGCCCTCCAACCTTGCATAAGGACTCGTGCATAAGGAGGGTCGGTCCTAGTTTAAAGTGGGTCGAGCATTTCTCGATCCTTGCCACGAGTGGGTCGGTCATTGACTGATCCTTGGTCTAAGTGGGACAGTCTTTGCTCGGCCCTTGCTACAAGTGGGTTAGGCTTTAATCCACCCTTGATATAAGTGGGTCAGTCTTTGAACCGCTATGTCGAATGACCCTACGTCAAATAACATTGAGTCAAATGCCCCTACGTTAATCGACCTTACATTATTTGACCCTACCTCAGATGACGTTGCGTCCGTGACCTTACGTCATTTGACCCTACTTCAGATGACCCTAAGTTAAGTGACCCTAAGTCAAATGACTCTAAGTTAAGGGATTTTACGTCAAATGACCCTACGTCAATTGACACTGCATCAAATGACCCTACGTCAAATGACTCTACGGTTTACCGACCCCGGTAACGGACCGAGTAAGGCCTGATCCAAGAGGCGCTCGGTGAATATTCTCCAACTACCCAACGTGGTACCAACACGTTGCTAATTCGCCTGAGAATTTTGCATGACCTCACTTCTCATCACATGAATAAGTAAAATCATGAGACAGTTATCCCAAGGGCCTATAAATATGGCGAACGATGGATGAGAAGAGGTAAGCTATTCTTGTTCCAGAAATTATAACTCTCTACTCGATCATCGTAACTAACTTAGGCATCGGAGGCCACGTGGCACGTACCACACCAGTACCCAGTTTTGATATTCTGTTTTGCTTGCACAATGTCTCTACCTCAAATAAATACAAATTTGACACAGTGAGCAAAATTCTAGTTGGCACCATCTGTGGGGACGATACGTGTTTTATCCTTAAGCTAATTGCATTACCATGAATAACACCAGTCATAGTAACTAGGTGAACGATGTGGAGACAAAAAATGAGGTAGCTACCAAGAGGATACCTACCCGACCTAAAGCAGAGGTTAGTTCTAAGGTCCACCTTGTAGTCTAACCGAAGGAAATGCTAGCTGATATGAATTCAACTACCAACTTATTGCATGCACATGAATGAGCAATTACAAGAAGAAGGAAAGGAAGATTCCAAGAGGATTATAACAATTACATGGCAGAATTTTAAATAAAGAAATTTCTAGATTTCTTATTTTGGGACTCTTTGATTTCAATGCTTGTCAACCATGCTCATTATTGCAAGGGACCTTCTAGAAGAGTTGGTTGAGTGTATTTAAAGCATATCTACCCTTTTGTCTAGCATTTAAGCCATGCAATTTACTTTTGGCTTCTTATGTCTTATTTTCTACAAAATGCATTTAATAGCTTTTTGAGTTCTTTTGTATTCCAAGGCATGCACGAATTTTTGGCCTTTAAAATGGCTTGTAATACATCATTTTGGAGAGATTTATGAATGAAAAACTTGTGTTTTATTAGACCCCATTTGGTGTTGTCTTTCTTTCAAATCTTGCTTTAGGTTTGAAGTTAAATCAATTCATTGGATTAGTCTTGATCAAACTAATTCTGGAGTGAGTTGTCTTAGGATCTAAGAGTGACCATTTTAGATTTTGAGTGTGATCTAAGTTAGCTATCATTGTGAGCTTTTACAAGGATCCTAGAAGGACCTCTAGCTTTGTAAAATTCAAGCAAGGATCGGCGCTTATCACTAGCGGTTGAAGAGGTGGAGGACCTAAAGGTAGTGGCATTGGAAAGAAAGGTGCAAGAGATGGCTGAAACCATCAGTCAGTTGCGTGAGTTGATCAACCGACCCCCGACAACCATTTCAATGAATAGAGGTGAAAATGAGCCCCTGGCAAAGATTCTACCTTAAATTGGGACATAACCTCAAACTAGGGGTGAGCTTCGAGAATAAAGACACGAACCCATCTTAGAGAAAAACCTATAGCTATGAAAAAATGCTCAACTTTAGGAAGTCCAGTTACCACGAGAAAAAATACCAACATAGGTACCAAAAAATTGTGTAGGTCAAGTTCTTAGAACTAGCTGGGAAGCGCCTCCTCTTGTACGAGACCCCACAAAAGGGAAGGCCGTGGCAGTAGAAGAACCTACCGAGACTATGGCTCCTTGTCAAAATCCGACAGAACGATTGGTTCTCAGAGGGAGCGATAGAAGGAGGGAGTGCCTCGATCCTTCTCGGACTCCATCACGAGTCGAGGACACACGCTCCAGCAAAAAGGTTGTATCAAATAGGTACCTTTCTTCTAGGGTAACCCTACAGGTGACGAGGACCGAACAATGTTGACCCTGATAAGGGCAGAAGAATTAGATTTAGGAATAGATCTTCGAGCTCTGATCAATTTGTGGAGGAAAGATCTGTAGGATTAAGAAGTCGAAAGCCAGCCATGGGCCACCGATCTCTGAAAACTCCAAGATCAGTTGGGAGATATGTGCAAAGCTCAAGACTAGGATGGCCTGGACTTAGAAAATTTAGTTGTAATGACCCTCCCTTTAAGTGAGTTTTAAAATTAAATAGATGAAAAGAAGAGTGAGTTGTGGTTATTTTGAGAAATAAATGGCAAAATGGTCTTCTTCTTTGAGTATTTAAATGCAATTTCAGATCCTTAGGAGCTTTATCACTGTTCACGCCGTCAGCTCTTGAGGATCGATCCTCGTCTGCGTTCGTTTCGAGCTCGCAAGAGTTGTACTTCCGGCAAAACTACATTCGGCCCGCCGCTGTGGGTTTGCACGACTGAGTTGTTGTGTCGTTGCTGAGGATCAGGTTCGTGGTGGTTTGTGTTCGTCGTGGGGCAGCTGGGTTGCGACGAGGAGGGGTTCAAGCTCTCGGGTCCTGTGGTTCGTGTGTGGGTTGTTGTTCCCACCGTGAGCTACTCGCCGTCGCGTCGGAGGGGATCAACGACAGCAAGCTGGTTCGGTGTGGGTTCATCGTCGAAGTGTTGTTGCGGGGTGCTACCGTGTGGGTCTCTTCGTCGTGGAGGTGTTCCGAGCCGTGGGTCTCATCGTGGAGCAGTCACCGTCAGCTTCTCGCCATCGCCAGAGTTGTGGTAAGGTCCATCTCCACCTCTCTCTTTTACTTTCTTTTATTTTTGGAGTCTAAGTTTAAAAATAGTGGATAAAGGAAGAAGAAGATGGGTGTTTGGCAAATGGGTTTGGTATTTAAGTTGGGTTTAAGGCTATTCTAGTGAAGAATAGGGGCTATTTGGTTCTAGGTTCAAACTCACTAAAGTAGTGGTTTAGGCTTATTTGGTTAATTGATTGGAGTTATTTAAATGATGAATAAGGACCGTTTGGCTACTGGTTCATGGATATTCCAGCTGAGAACAAACTATGTTTGGTTATGAGTTTAGGGAGTGTTTGGTTTAAAGGTTGTTTGTATTTGGGTTTAATAGTTTTTGTTAGAGTTAAATGGCTAGTTTTAACCATTTGACTTTTATGTTTGACCAGATTTAACCTGAGCTATTTCTCGTCCTTCGAGCCAAGGTTGAGGGCACGCGGGACCGTCGGGACACGTTTTTTAGGTTCTTCATTGTTTACTAAATTAGACATTTTTTATCCATTTTTAATGGTCTAACGTGCTAGTTTTGATCGGTTTGTTTGTTTTAGGGCTCAGAGTTATGTTTGGCCATTTTAGAGCTTCCAGTTGACTCTAGAGTGTTGTTTGGGAGTTTCAGCCTAGGTAAGGGACCCTTTACCCCCTTTTCGAGGACCTGTGGTTAATACTAGGGGTGTACAAAAAAACCGGTAACCCAAACTACCCGGACTACCCAACCCAAACCGTAAGGGTTGGGTTGGGTTATGTTTTTTAAAATTTGGGTTGGGTTAGATTTTTAGTAAACCCGGATTTTTGGGTCGGTTCGCGGGTTCACGGGTTTTGGGTTGGGTTCAACCCGGAACCCGAATATAAATATATATTTCTTAACATATCTTTGTAGTGTAAAGTCGTTGATAGCCTAGTGGTTGTACATCTTTTCTTATTTTATGTTTTCTTTTTCTTTTTTTGTTTTTTTTTTCCTTCTATGAGCAAGTAAACTTCTATATTTTTCAAACCTTTTTTCCCTCAAGAATTTATCCAATCTTTTTATCTCTTATTAGGTTAAATACAATATTTTTTAAAATTTGAAATTAATTTTTTTTTTAAATCTCATACCTTTTACAAAATTAGCTTTATATTTAGTCAAATTTTATACCGGTATTTGACTTCCAAATATTGAAATAATTAGTGTTTTTGTCGAATTTGTAATCTCGCCTTCAACTTTTAATCCTTTTGAATCGATGAACCCAACCCAACCCAACCCGAAAATATAGGGTTGGGTTGGGTTGGGTTAACAAGTTGATCGACCCAAATTTTTGGGTTGGTCCAAAAATTACCCTTAACCCTACCCAACCCAACCCATGTACACCCCTAGTTAATACATGTATCGGTTTACTTGCATTAGTTGATTTGTCTGATTGTAGCATAACCATGTGCATTGTATGTTGCATTTGATTTCATCGAGAGCATATACATTTCATGATTGTTTCATGTATGACTAGTGATGCATGAATCATGTATGTTTGTCTGATATGGTCGAGTTGCATATGGTTGTATGACTTTCTTGATATGGACTTACATGATGTTTGATGCACGGCTTGATGCCTCGTTTGGACCCAAACAAGTCATGGAGACCGGATAGAGGAGACTAGTAGGTGGGTGTGGACGATGGTACTCGGGCTCACACCCTAGCTTTAGGTGAGATTCTCTCACTCCATAGGACTTCAGTGGATGGTCAGCCGGCCAGGCTCACGACCTTGGATGGTTTCTACTAGTAGCCTAGGCTCTTTTCAAGTAGGTGGTATGGGCCTGATATGGTTTCTTTGTGATTGGTGTGGCACCACCTCTCGCCGTGAGCACGAGGCCTGGGTCAGAAGGTAGCTCGACTCACCAGTTCCCTCTAGAGTAGGATGCCAGATTGCTTTCGAGTTAGAGGGCTCTTGTGATCTTTGGTCATAGGTGTACGATCCTTAGACTGCTCTGCGTGGTACTCGTCAAGGATGAGGTTTCTAGACTTAACACCCAAGAGCTTGGGCTTTGTATACCCCTTGGTTATGTTGCTGATCATACTTATTTTCTAACGTTTGTATTCTTGTGCATGCCTATCCCCTTGCTGGGGAAGCCTTACTGAGTTTGCAAAAACTCACCATTTCCACTGTGGAGTTTCCTACATGTACCACTAGACTATATCGAGATGGATGATCGATGGAGCTGGAGATGACTATGGGACCCACTGCTTTTACTTTTGTGTCTGTTTAGTCTTTTATCAGCATGAACGATTTCAGGGGCATGTTTAGACTGTTTTAGAACTCTTATATTTTGCTTTTATGTTTTCGAACTTATGGGTACCCATTACTACTATGTTTTTATGGCTTTGCGAACCTTCATTTTGCACTGAGACTTTATGGATTTCACCGTCGTTTTATCATGCATGCCCTAGTTGCCTATGTTTTCATGCACGTAGAATTAAGGACCTAGGTTCAGAACTTGATTTGGGTCGGGTCCTTACAGTTGGTATCAGAGCTCAGAGTCATAGATTATGTAGACTAGCTTACATCGTAGACTATTGTTTGGGTTTCCATGGTCTCCAACTGCCGATCGACATTAGGTATTTTATTAGGGAGGTTAAGGTTTGATAGCATGTTTAGTATGATTAGCATTTTGCATTGCATTGCATTATTTTTCATGTGCTACCTATCTGTTAGCCTCAATAGTCCAGCAGGGACTGAGTTGTTCTAGGATTCTCTTGCAGACTTTTGCTATGTCTGAGATAGTCACCAAAAGTGCAGCCAATGGCAGAGGTTGGGGTAAAGACCGACCTGTAGTAGGTCGCGATATGCCTGTGCGCCCTAGAGGAGTGTTGGTTTTGGAGGTGAGCCTCGTGTGGTGAGGCAAGCTAGAAGTACTCCCGAGGTGAGAGTACATGACTCATCTAGTGGTGTGCCACCAGCGGTAGTGTTTAGCCCAGAGATGCTAGCTGCTATGGAGAGCATGATGCGAGGTGTAGCTCCACCTGTAGTGCCGCCAGTAGTTTCGCCGGTAGTTCCACCCGTAGTGCTGCCAACAGTTTCACCGATAGTCCCACCTGGGGACGGCCAGGCTGTAGTTGGGAGTAGCCAGGGTGTCTCTGAGAACACCACGATTATTAGGAACTTCAAGAAGTTAGGGCCAGATTTCTTTGATGGTAAGTCAGTTTGCCCGATTGATGCTCAAATGTGGTTATCTTCCATTGCGACTACCTTCTACCACATGGAGTGTCCCGAGCATCAGAAAGTAAGATGCGCTATTTTTGCCCTGAGAGATGAGGCCCAGGTTTAGTGGAAGTCTGAGATTGAGCTTCGTTTAGCTGATGAGCCGCCAGTCACCTGGAACGAGTTCAAGCGAGCACACATCACAGAGTTCACTACCATCAAACAAGGGGATGATGACGTAACGAAGTATGAGAGAAGGTTCAGCAGACTTGCCTTGTATGCAAAGGCCTTGATTACTTCAGAGGCAGTGAAGATTGACTATTTCATTGCTGGACTTAACCTAGAGATTCGAGGTGATGTGGATACACATAACCCAACTAGTTATAGAGCTTGTGTGCAGTTGGCCAAGAAGATTGATGACAAGTTTAGGCATAGTGCATCGTCTCTTAATGTTTTCGAGGCCAAAGAGAAGGGCAAGAGGAAGTTCGAAGCGATCAGATCATCTGGACCTAGAGGCCACCAATAGAGGTCTGGGTTTAACAAATTCAAGGGCCAGAAGTCAGAGCAGAAGTTCTAGAAGATTGAGGCTCGCATTGCTAGAGATTGTAAGAGCTGTGGGAAGAGTGACTTCAGTATGTGTGAATCTAGGAAGAGGATCTGTTATAAGTGTGGAAAGGAAGGCCACTTTGTTAGAGCTTGTGCGCAGGGTGGGTCCACGTCTGGGTCAGGGCAAGCTGGAGCTAAACTGCAGCAGCAGGGCAGGGTGTATGCCTGTAACGGCCCAGGTTTTCATCCCGGTCTTCCAAGTATGCCCTAAGGGTATTTTGGTAATTTGGTTGGGCCGTTAGGGTCGTTTATGTCTTTTTTTGTTACTAAAATTATTGGATGGTCTTATGTAGGATTTTGTTGCTTTGTGGATGTGTTTGGGCATGGTGAGATGCAAAAGTAAAATTGAGAAATAAAGGTGTGTTTGTTGGGGTTCGAACTCAGGTTGTCTGGGAGGACAGTTGAGTGTCATTGCCGATCGTGCCTCGAGCTATTATTGATGTTCATTCTGCGGTCTGTCTTGGTTAGCTATAGGTCTTTGGGGTTTTGGTGCATTTGTCTAAATGAAGGGAAATTAGGTTTGTTTGGGTTTTCTTCTCAAAATCCTCCCTAGCCGCCTAAGCTCTCTCTCCTAAGCCTCCAATTGTGTTTCATCTCCCCAAGCAGCCCTGTCGATCGTTCATCATCCCGGCCAGCCGAAAGGAGAGCAGCAGCCTTGTGTCGCGCAAAGAATGAAAGCAAAGCAGATCTGTCGGCCGGCCAGCCTGCCCCGCCAAAGAGCCGTCGCCGCGACGCATGCCAACCATGCCGCCAAAGAACCCCGCGTCGCGGCTGCGCCGCGCACTCAGCAGCAGCGCCCAGTCCGCTCGTGTCGCCCGTCTGCGCTCAGGCCGCCCTCCCCGTCTGCATGCCGCGCCAGTGCGCCTGCGTCTCGCCCGTCCGCGTCCTTCGTCGCGCGCGCGCAAGCGTCCCAAACCCGTGCCCGGCATGCCCGGCGCGCGCCCCCGCGCCGCGGTGCCCGGTGTCGCATGCGGCCGTCTCGTCGCGTGCGCGGTCACCCGTGTGCGTGTGAGTTGCTCCCGAGCCGAGCCCTGTTTATTTTATTATATTTAGGCCTATAGATTGTGATAATGTTGTGCTTGTTAGGTTCTCATTAGCTAGCTCGGGATCGATCGCAGCATATGATCTTTGTGTGTAGTTACCTCCCGACCAAGGTAAGGATTTCTTACCGGAGTTGTGTGGGCCCTGCGATATAATATGTAATTGTTGTTTGTATGATTGTTTATGTTTATCAGCATGTTTAGTGATAGGTGCTCTGTTCTGAATTTCCGACTGGCATGATTCTCGTGTTGTTCCTCAAGTTAGTTCCATGCTAGGTTGTTCTGTTCTGGCATGCTCGTTATCTGTTCTTGCCTCGTAGCATCATGCTAGGTTTGTTGTTTCTGTTGAGCACGTATTGGATTATTTGTTGTATCTGTTTATAGATTAGAGTTATGATAGGTAGCATCATCCGGGCGAGGATGCATAATGTAACTTGCATCCGTGGCAGGGACGTACGAGGCAGTACTTCGTCCCTGATCCGTTGTTAGGGTTTAGCTAACCCTAACTGCAACCCTTTGCAATCCTGGGTGAGGGTGGCAGACTGTTAAATGCCCCAACGGTCGGGATGATGACAAGGCATCGCCTTGTCCCCGGCAGTCGGCACGACCTCAGCGTGTTCGGCAGTAGCCCTTGATTGCCACCTGATAGGGCAAGGACGACTTCCTGGTGTAAGCCTACCACGACCGGTTCCTTAGCCTCAGGTGCGGTGGTTCAGGCTGACATAGTTCACATGTCCAGGTCTCACACCCCTATGTCAGTGACACCGATCCAGAGATTAGTTAGGCATGAGTACTGGACCAGGGCAGCTTGCCACTAGACCCGGCACCCCCCTAGTTTGCAGCAGCATGCGGTGCGTGCACACGCTCATTATAGCGCCGACCGGAGAGCTCCTCGGGATCGTGAGTTCAGTGCACCTTTCGTATCGACAGTAGACAGGCTGAAGCCGAGACCTGTTTCTCGTATAGGATCGTATTGTGTGGTGGAGTTTTCCGGTGTAAGACCCTGAGATGGCATCCGAGGTTTATGTGTGGATTTAAGCTATGTGCTCTCTTCTGTGTTTATATTCATAGCTTGCATACCTTTCTGCTAGATGACCATGTATATCGTATTGTACCCCGGTTGGGGATTCTTACTGAGTAATTCGTTACTCACCCTTATTTTGTGGTTTTCCACAGGTAATCATGGTGCGAGACAGGATGGCTGGAGAAGGAGTTGTGATCATGGAAACCCGTTGTTTCGAACTTTGAGTCTTTTATTTATGTTGTTATGTTTTAAATGTTCTCTGAATGCATGTAGTTGGGCACGGAGCCCTTAGGTTGTTTTCTGGTTGATTTCCGGATTATGACACTGATGTAAACCATTTTTGGATTTGAATGTTGAATTAAATCTCTGATCAGAGTACGTTTTAAATTGTATTTAGCTTGGAACAAGTACTTGGAAACAGGGACAGGTTCCAGGACGTTTTTGTGTTGTTTTGAATGGATGTTTACTGTTTTCTTGTTTTAATCAGAATCTGACATACGACCTTGCATATTATTTTCTAAGTTTTAAAGCATGCATTGAGGTAAAGGCCTAGTTTAGGACCCCATTCAGGTCGGGTCTTTACAATGCCACTACACGTTAGGAGGCAGGTGCTTTTGCCGTTGCAGTCACAGGTACCTTGCCTATCATAAGACACCTTGCATTTGTTTTATTTGATCGCATTCATTCATTTCTGCATCTTTTGTGAGTACTGCTGGTTTAGATTTAGAACCCTTGGGGTTCGAGCTGAGTGTTGCCACTCCAGCTGGGGTGAGCATGACAGCTTGTGATAAGGTTAAGGCCTGCAAGCTGGTTGTGTCTGGGGAATCGTTGGAGGTCACGCTCATAGTTTTGCCTATGAGTGAGTTCGATGTGATTCTTGGGATGGAGTGGTTATCAGAGAACCACGCCGTGATCGATTGTAGACACAAGGAAGTAATTTTCAGTTATCCTAGAAGGCCAAGCTTCAAGTTCAGAGGCAGAGAAGCAAGGGGGAGTCTCCCGTTGGTTTCAGCCTTAAAAGTGAGGAAGTTGTTAGCTAAAGTAGCTAGGGCTTTACTAGTCTCAGTTTCAGTGGTAGCAAGTTTTGAGTTGGCAGTTGGTTCGGTTCCTATAGTTCGTAAGTTTGTCGATGTATTTCTAGAGTATCTACCAAGATTGCCGCCATCCCGAGCAGTAGATTTTCCGATCAAGCTTGAGCCAGGGACCGTTCCTATCTCAAAGGCACCATATAGAATGGCCTCAGCCAAGCTAAAAGAGCTTAAAGTTCAGTTGCAAGAGTTGATTGATAGTGGGTTCATTCGTCTAGTGTATCCTTGTGGGGAGCTCCGGTATTGTTCATTAAAAAGAAAGATGGATCCATGAGGTTGTGCATTAACTACCGGGAGCTCAATAAGGTGACAATAAAGAACAAATACCAGTTGCCTAGGATAGACGACTTGTTTGATCAACTTCAAGGGGTAAAGGTGTTTTCAAAGATTGATTTGTGGTCCGGTTACCACCAATTGAGGATCAGGGAAGAATTCATGCCTTAGATAGCTTTCAAATCTCATTATGGACACTATGAGTTCGTGGTGATGTCATTTGGTTTGAAAAATGCCCCCGTGACATTCATGGACTTGATGATATCTTGATCTATTCGAAGTCTGAGTTTGATCATAAGGAGCACCTAAAAAGAGTTTTGCTAGCACTTAGAGAGAATAAGCTGTATGCCAAGTTTTCTAAGTGTGATTTTTGGCTAGATTTTGTGGCCTTTTTGGGTCATGTGGTTTCCCGTCAAGGAGTTTCAGTAGATCTTGCTAAGATTGATGTAGTGAGTAGTTGGGTCAGGCCAACATCGGTCGTTGAGGTGAGGAGTTTCTTGGGTCTGGCTGGTCACTACCGACGATTTGTGGAGGGCTTCTCTAGTTGGCAAGGCCGTTGACTATGCTGACTAAGAAAGGGCAAGATTTTGTGTGGACAGATGAGTGCGAGGCATGTTTTGTTGAGTTGAAGAGACGTTTGACTTCAGCGCCAATCCTGTTAGTGCTAGAGGGCCCCGATGGGTTTGTAGTTTAAAGTGACGCCTCTAATAGGGGTTTGGGTTGTGTTCTAATGCAGAAAGGGAAGGTGCATATGCATCCTGACAGCTTAAGCCGTATAAGCAGAACTACCCAAATCATGACCTCAAGTTAGCAGCAGTGGTTTTTGCGTTAAAAATTTGGAGGCACAGATTTTCACGGATCATAAGAGTTTGAAATAATTCTTCACCCAGAAAGAACTAAATATGAGACAACGTAGATGGCTGAAACTGGTAAAGGATTATGACTATGAGATGTTTGTAACGGCCCAGAAATTTCATCCCGGTCTTCCCGGGAGGCCAGAGGCATTTTGGTAATTTTGGGTCGGGCCGACAGGGCCGGTTTTGAAATTTAAAATTGCCGGAATAATTATGAGTCAATTTGAATAGGATCGGGATTTTTGGTGAAGGCATTTGGGCTTGGGAAAGAGTAAAATTAAATAGGGAATTAAATAGCGCGTCGAGTGAGATTCGAGCCAGGGACGTGTCGCGTGCTAGGCAAGGCGCGCGCCAGTGAGCCATCGGGCGTGTTTGTTAAACTATGCGCGCAATCTGGTATATATGCCGTGCGCAGTGGGATTTTCTTATAAAAGCAGAATTTTCGCCCGAGCCTTCTTCTTCCTCTTCTCCTTCCTTCGCGATTTCTTCTTCTTCTCCCTCGACCAACCAGCGATTCGCCGGGGTTTCCTCCCCAATTCCAAGCCGGTTCTCATCTCAAACTGCCGGAGGTCCGATCTTCTTCATCCCGGTAAGCTTCTTCTTCTTCCTTACCTCCAAAATTCGAGCTTTTCTCCCTGTTTGGGCTTCGCCATTTCGGCCGAGTCGAGGTAATTTGAGGTATGGGTTTTGCGCAGCTAGTGTAGGGGAGTTCGCCATCAACAAATCGCCGGTCGAAACCTCTCGGATCGCTCGAATTCGAGCTTCTCCTTCGCCCCTGTTCGCACGCTGAAACAGGGCCCCTGTCGCCAAGCTCGCGTGCGCAGCAGCAGCAGCAGCAGCAGCCGCCGAGCCTCGCCGCACACCGACCCGTGCTCGCGCGCGCATCTAATGCCCAGATCATCCTCTGCCGAGATCGCCTCGCCGCCCGACGCGCGCTTGTATGGCTTCGCCTCGGCGCCAGCGCGCATCGCGTCGCCCGAGCCCCCGCTCGCCGAAGTCGTCGTGCGCTCGCCCGAGTGCGCTCGCGTCGCGCGCAGCGTTCGCCAACACCACCGAGAGCGCATCGCCAAATGCTCTGTTCGTCCGCGCGCGCTCGCTCGCGCGCCCGAATCCGTCGCGCCCGGCTCGCGCGCAGCGCGCCCACGCGCCATTCCTGCGCCCCGGCTCGCCCAGCCGGCCCGTTTCTTTGCCGTTTGTCAATCGGCCCGTTCGTGCGTTAAATCGTCGCCTCGTGAGTTGCTCGAGACGAGCCTTGTTTGTTTTATTATATTTAGGCCTATTGTGTGATTTTTGTTGTGATTGATAGGTTATCGGTAGCTAGTTCGGGTTCGTTCGCGCTTAGGATTTCGTGTCAAATTGTCCCCGCCAAGGTAAGGATTTCTTACCAGGAGTTGTGTGGACCTGCGATATTATATGTGATTGCTGATTGATTGCTTGTTTGTGTTTATTGACATGTATAGCTAGGTACTCAATTCTGAATTCCCGATTAGCATGTTGTCCCTGATTAATTCTCATGTTAATCCACGCTAGGTTGATCCTTTCTAGCATGCTCGTATCTGTTCCTTGCTTTGTAGTATCATGCTAGGCCCGTTGTATTCTTATTGAGCACGTATTGGATTTTATGGAATTGCTTGCTGTTTGCTAGGGCAGGTTAGAATTGCAGGTAGATAGCATCATCCGGGCCTGATGCATAAAGTACGTTGCATCCATGGCAGGGATGTCGAGCAAGTCATTCCGTCCCTGGACCCTGTGAGGGATTAGCTAACCCGAGCGGTAGGCCCTGCAATCTTGGGTGAGGGTGGCAGACTGTTAAATGCCCCAACCGTCGGGATGATGACTTGGCATTGCCTCGTCCCATTTGTCGGCACGTCCTCGCGTGTTCGGCCGTAGCCACGATTGCCACTGTTAAGGTAAGGGCGGCTTCTGGTGTAAGCCTACCACGACCCGTTTCCTTAGCCTCGGTGCGGTGGTTGGTGACATAGTTTACGTGTCAGTCTCACACCCTATGTCGGTGACACCGATCCAAAGAATTAGTTAGGCGTGGTGGATCGACATGGGCGGCTTGCCTCTAGACCCGGCACCCCCCATAGTCTGCAGTAGCACGCGGTGCATGCTTACGCTCATTACAGCGCCGACCGGAGAGCTCCTCGGGATCTTGAGCCAGTGTACCTTTCGTCGACGATGAGAGCAGCCGAGGCGGGACTTGTTTCTCGTATAGAGGCGACTTATATATTGGTGTGTGGTGATATTATTCCGGACTAAGACCCTAAGGCGGCATCCGAGGCCCAAGTGTGGGCTAAACTATGTGCTCTATTCGTGTTTATATTCATAGCTTGCATACGCTCATCGAGATGACCATGTATATCGTATTGTACCGGTTGGGGATTCTTACTTGAGTAATTCGTTACTCACCCCATCTGTGGTTTTTCCACAGGTAACCAAGTTGCGAGACAGGATGGCTGAAGGAGGAGATGTGATCATGGGGCTCAATCATCAAACTCTGATTTTGTGTTATGACTCTTTATGTTTTATTTTCCCTTGAATGCATGTAGCCGGACACGGAGCCCTAGGATGTTTTCTGAATATGTTGTGGATTCCAGCATTATTATATTTAGACATGTTTTGAATGATTTTAAGAAATCTCTGATCGGAGTATACTTTGGAAATGTATTTATCTTGGAATAGGTGCTTGGAAACAGGACGAGTTCGGGGAAATTGTTTAGTTTTTAAAGGGGTTATTTTGAATGTTTTGTTTTAATTGGAATCCGAAATCATGTCTGTTTAAATGTCCTTTATTTTGATTGCATGCATTGGGGTAAGGGCCCATTTAGTGCCCCATTCGGGTCGGTCCCTTACAATGTTTTACCACCCGGGTAAAGAGAATGTGGTTGCTGATGCTTTGAGTAGAAAAGTTTCTCATTCAGCATTTTTGGTTGTGTCTCGAGTTCCAGAGTAGAGATAGCATGGATCTAGGGAATTACAACGAGGTTAGCATAGTTGATTGTACAACCGACTTTGAGGCAGAGGATCGTAGAGGGTCAATAGAGTGACCCTAGGCTGTTAGTTTTATTTACCAGGGCACAGGCCGTGGAGGGCGGTGACTGGTCGGTATCCTCCAATGGTGGACTGCAGTTTAGATAGAGATTGGTTGTGCCTGTCGATATCGAGATTCATACCGGGTTGATGTTTGAGGCTCAAAGTTTGCCGCTTGCTTGGCACCCCAGGGGTACCAAAATGTACCAAGATCTTAAAAAGTCATTCTAGTGGAACAATATGAAAAGGGATATCGTTGAGTATGTCAGTAAATGCTTGACCTGTCAGCAAGTGAAGGCGCTGAGGCAGAAGCCTGCAGGGTTGTTGCAACCTTTAAACATTCTAGAGTGGAAGTGGAACTGTGACGAACCCGACCCAAAACATGGTCCTAAACCGGGGTTCTCACTCAGCATGCAAGTTTAATATGATAACAAGCGGTTTAGTGCTCATATTTAAAAACCTTTCAAAACATATGAGAAGGGGGAACCCTTAAAACATAACCAACAGTTTTCATTTAAACAAACCAACAGAAGTAAAACATCATGGCCAGTATTTATAAAAATATACAATACAATTTAAACAACGTTTTAAACAATGTTCCCCTAGGACTCCTGTCCATCTACATGCTGAATAACAATGCAATAATAAATGACAGAGTGCCGGCGGCTCCCCATGATCAATCGGCTCCTCCGCTAGCCATCCTGGTGTTGTCCCAAGCTACCTGAAAGATAAATAAGGGTAAGTATAAAGATACTCAGTAAGAATCCCCAACCGGGGTACAATACGATACATCAGTCATCTAGCACCTCAACATGCAAGCAAACAACTATCAACACAGATCATAGCTCAACGAGCTCATAAAACAAGATCTGGAGCCATCGGAAGTCTCTTACTTCCAGCCTAACTGGGATTGGATACACTGACCAATCCTGGGACATCACCGAGGTATCTGTCACTCGGGGGGAATACACTGATCCCTAGAATGTCCTCAAGGGCCACCTTGCCCTTGCACTAATCTGGACTTACGGGAGAGTACCCGAAGTCAGGCTCTAACGGAAAGAATGGTGTACTCACGACATTAGCCCGGGGGAGCTCTCCGAACCGGCGACTAACGCGTGTGCGCGCACACCGCATGTAAGGGACCGACCCGAATGAGGCACTAAATGGGCCCTTACCCCAATGCATGCATTCAAAGTAAAGGACATTAAACAGACATGATTTCGGATTCCAATTAAAACAAAACATTCAAAATAACCCCTTTAAAAACTAGACAATTTCCCTAGAACTGTCCCCTGTTTCCAAGCACTGTCCAAGATAAATACATTTCCAAAGTTTACTCGATCGAGATTTACTAAAAACCATTCAAAAACTGTTCGGATACAAAATTTGGAATCCACAAAACATTTACAAAACATCCTAGGGCTCTGTGCTCAAAGCTACATGCATTCAGGGAAACAAAACATAAAGAGTCATAATACAAAAATCGAGTTGGAAGACTGGGCCCCATGATCACGGCTCCTCCTTGACCATCTGTCTCATAACTTGGTTACTGTGGAAAAACCACAATAAGGGTGAGTAACGAATTACTCAGTAAGAATCCCCAACCGGGGTACAATACGATATACATGGTCATCTAGATGAGCGTATGCAAGCTATGAATATAAACACAGAATAGAGCACATAGCTTAGCCCACACTTGGGCCTCGGATGCCAATTTAAGGTCTTAGTCCAGAATAATATCACCACACATCCAATACATAAGTCGCCCTATACGAGAAACAAGTCCGGCCTTTTAGCACGTCATCATCGTCGACGAAAGGTACAGCGGCTCACAATCCCGAGGAGCTCTCGATCGGTGGCTGTAATGAGCGTAAGCATGCACCGCGTGCTCACTGCCGAGACTATGGGGTTTGCGGGTCTAAAGGCAAGTTTGCCCATGTCGATCACCACGCCTAACTAAATCTTTGGATCGGTGTCACCGACATAGGGGTGTGAGACTGGACACGTAAACTATGTCGGCTGAACCACCGCTTTTTGGGCCAAGGAACGGTCGTGGTAGGTTTACACCAGAAGTCGTCCTTGCCTTAACAGTGGCAATCATGGCTCTTGCCAAACATGCCGAGGACATGCCGGGCCAGGGGCGAGGCAATGCCAAGTCATCATCCCGACCGTTGGGGCATTTAACGATCGCCACCATCACCCAAGATTGCGGGGCCTACCGCTTGGGTTAGCTAATCCTCACGGGGTCCAGGGGCGGAATGACTTGCTCGGCGTCCCCGCCATGGATGCAAGGTACTTTATGCATCAGCCCGGATGATGCTATCTACCCGCAATTCTAACACGCTTCTAGCAAACAACAAACAATTCCATAAAATCCAATACGTGCTCAATAAGAATACAACGAGCCTAGCATGATACTACGAAGCAAGAGGCAGATCTGAGCATGCTAGAAAGGAACAACCTAGCATGGATTAACATGAGAATTAGTCAGGAAAAACATGCTAATCGGGAATTCAGAATTGAGTACCTAGCTATACATGTCAATAAACACAAACAAGCAATCAATCAGCAATCACATATAATATCGCAGGGTCCACACAACTCCGGTAAGAAATATTTACCTTGGTCGGGGACGAATTGACACGAAACCTAAGTGGCGAGCGAACCCGAACTAGCTATCGAGAACCTATCAATCACAACAAAAATCACACAATAGGCCTAAATATAATAAAATAAACAAGGCAGCTCGGGAGCAACTCACGAGGCTCGACGAACGCACGAACGAGCCGATTGCACGAACGGGGCAGCAACGGGGTTGGCTGGGCGCACTGGGGCGCAGGAGTGGGCGCGTGGGCGCGCTGGCTGCGCGCGGCGACATGTGGGGCACTGAGCGCGCGGGCGGCGCGCGCGAGGCTCGGCTGAGTCTTTGGAGATGCGACGCGACACGGAGCTGGCGAGGACGCGCGCGCGGGCACGGTTCGGTGTTCGGCGAGGCTCGGCGGCTTTGCTGCTTTTGCGCACGCGAGCTCGGCGACTCTGTTTCTGCGCGTGAACAAGGGAGCGACGATCTCGACGAGATGGCGCGATTCTGGCGACGATGGAGCTTCTACACGGACGAATCCATCTCGGCTAGCTGCACAGAACATCGCACACACACAAATTACTTCGACTCGGCCGGAACACTCGAAATCGGAGCAGGGGTGACGGAATTGGGGGAGAAAAAGAAGAAGAAGAAGAAGAAGAAAAGGAAAGCTTACCGGAGGAACGATCGGCGAGAGAGCTCTGGCGAATTGGAGTCGGTGAGGGAGCAAAACGCGAAAATGCCCTGGTCGGTCGAAGGGAAGGATCGCGAAGACGAAGGAGAAGAGAAGAAATGAAGAAGGAAGCTCGGGCGGAATTTTTCCTTTTAAACCAAAACTCAGCCGAACAAGCTTATATAGATGCTGGCGCGTTTAGAAGCACAAGAGCGCTCAGTGGCTCGATTGGCAGCGACGCTTGCCTAGCTTCCTACGCGGCCCTAGCTCGAATCTCACTCGACGCGCTATTTAATTCCCTATTTATTTTTACCTTTTTCCAAGCCCAAATGTCTTCACCAAAATTCCCGATCTCATTCAAATCGACTCATAATTTTTCCGGCAATTAACAATTACAAAACCGGCCCGACCAAAATTTCCCAAATGCCCCTGGGCCTCCCGGGAAGATCGGGATGAAAATTCCAGGCCGTTACACTGCATGCTCTCTGCAACGAGCGTAAATGCGGGGGCCTAAGGGCACGCGGGCCAGGTGCGCATGCCTATGACTCGGAAGCGGTGTCACTGATCATAGTAGCGCGAGGCCCTCGGCGCTCATCTGTGTAGCCTGATCCACCGACCTGAAGCTAAGAACAGGCCAAGGTAGGGTTCCGCTCTAGCAGGCTACAAACTAGGCTATTGCCGAAGTGGGTAGCTAAGTCCACAACCGGCGGGTCGGGGGGGGGGGGGTAGCAAGATACGTTATGCTTCACACACTTTACTCCCGACCTGAGCTAAATGCACCTTGGCGACCGGGGGGTAGCAAGATACGTTATGCTTCGCACACTTTACTCCCGATCAGTGGGGACAAAGTACGTTATGTCCGCTCAGCCTCTGGATGATGACAAACCCTACAACTCTATCTAAGAGTACAGAGCAAAATCAATGATTCTGGCTAGCAAGCAATGACCGACATAAATCACATTACCTAGCATGATACTACAACTTAAGCGGGAATCATAAGCATCTTTGTGAGAACAAACCTAGCATGGCACTAACATGTAAAATCAGGCAAACATGCTAGCAAGAAATCAATCAACTGCTCTATCAATATCATGTTCATAACAGCAAACAAGCATACAAGGCATATCATGATATATCGCAGGGTCCACACAACCACGGTAAGAAATCCTTACCTGGAACAAGCAGAAAAACAATAATAATAAATCACAATCAACGAACGACCCTCGAGCCTCTAATCGATCCCGAACAGCCTGAACACCAAACAAAGCACCCAAATCAAATACATAAAACAGCCCAATAAATCAATAACCAGCAGCCAACAAATCCGGGCCCAACGAAGAAAAGACTTGGGAAATACCATCCGAGAAGCCACAAGGCTCGGGCCAACCAGCACACAACAGGTAGGTCGGGCGCAGGCGCGTGGGCGCAGAGGTCGGGCGCTGGGAGCGAGTGCGCGCGTGGCGGCCCGGGAGAGGCGAGGGCGCGCGGCGCGGCTCGGCACAAGGGACGGCGCGTGGGCGCGAGCTCGGCAAGCATAGGGAAGCACGCGGGGCGACGAGCTACAGGGCGCTCGGGCGCGAGCGACACGAGCTACAGGACACTCGGGTTGGCGCGACACTACACGACATGGGGCTGGGCGACGCGAACCAAGGCGAGCTGGCTCGGGAAAGCTTCAGGCGACACTCGCGACACGACGGTGGGTAGGGGCGAGCGTCGGCACGCGGCGGCGAGCAAGGTTGGGCTCGGTGAGACACTCTTGTCTTGGTGGGCTTGAAATTTGCTCGGGTTGGAGGAGAGAGAAAGGAAAAAATGGGGGAAAAAAAGGAATTTTGGGGATTTTGGGAAAAATGGAAAATAAAAGGAAAAAATGGGATTTTATCCTCATTTTAAAACTTATCCATTTAAATCCAATTTTCCAAAAATCCTTAAAATCCTTAAATCCCATTTCCCGGCTTCCTCCTTCGAGACCCGACTGAAGCAACCTTTTCCAATCAACAAATCTCACTTAAAACAACCTTCCAAATCAACATTGAGGGCCCGGGCTCGAATCCCAAAGGAAACACCCAAATAACCATAACTTTGCCCAAAACCCAAATCACAACCGAACTCCCAAACGAATAGCCCAAACATCTCGGGACTCGCAGTCCACAACAAACAAGCCTCAACAAAGGCAGGAGCTGCCTCGAAGCCCGAAAATCCACAAATCTGCAGGGGAGCAAAAGACCAAAATGCCCCTAAGGGTCAAAATAGCTCTAACGGCCCAACCGAACCACTGAATCTAAACCGGAAGCTCCTCGAGAACCGGGATAGAAACCTGGGCCGTTACAGGAACGATGTTTCCATGGATTTTATCATAGGGCTCCCTAAGTCACCGAGAGGTTTCACCACGATATTGTGAGGTATCATGGGGTCTTTGTGAGTATAGTCTCAGACAGGGATGCTCGTTTCACTTCGTGCTTCTGGAAGAGTCTTCAGGAAGGTCTTGGAATCACTTGTCAGTTTAGTACAACCTTTCATCCATAGACAGATGGCAGACCGAGAGGGTCAATCAAATCTTGGAAGATATGCTGAGGGCTTGTGTGCTAGACTTTCCAGGCAGTTGGGATAAGTGGTTGTATTTGATGGAATTTACATAAAATAGCAGTTACTAGTCCACTATCCAGTTGGCACATTTTGAGGCATTGTATGGAAACAAGTGTAGATCACCCGTCCATTGGGACAAGGTTGGAGAAAGAAAGTTGTTGGGTCATGAGTTGTTGCAAATGACTAATGAAGCAGTCCAGAAGATTTGTACTAGAATGCTTACTACGCAGAGTCGACAGAAAAGTTATGCTGATGTCCGCTGCAGAAATCTTGAATTCGAGGTTGGGAATCATGTGTTTCTGAAAGTGGCACCGATGCTGGGAATCCTGAGATTTGGAAGAAAATGGAAGCTAAGTCCAAGGTTTGTTGGGCCATTTGAGATCCTTGAGAGCATTGGTGTAGTAGCTTATCGTTTAGCTTTTCCTCTTTCGTTATCGGCAGTTCACTATGTGTTCCATGTTTCAATGCTTAGTCAGTTTGTACATGATCCATCGCATGTTGTTGACCATGAGCTTTTGGCATTAAATGCAGACTTGTCTTATGAGGAGAAACCTATGCAGGTCTTGAATCGAGATCGTAAGGTTATGAGGAACCGCGAGATTGCCTTGTTAAAGTGTTGTGGAGAAAATAGAAAGTTGAGGAAGCAACCTGGGCGTTTCCTTGAGTTGTTTGAGGCTTAGTCAACCTTCGAGGACGAAGGTTTTCTAAGGGGGGAATGTTGTAATGACCCTCCCTATAAGTGAGTTTTAAAATTAAATAAATGAAAAAAAGGGTGAGTTGTGGTTATTTTTAGAAATAAACGGCAAAATGGTCTTCTTCTTTGAGTATTTAAATGCAATTTCAGATCCCTAGGAGCCTTGTCACTGTTCACGTCGTCATCTCTTGAGGATTGATCCTCGTTTGCATCCGTTTCGAGCTCGCCGGAGTTGTAGTTCCAGCGAAACTGCGTTTGTCTCGCCGCTGTGGGTTTGCAACATTGAGTTGTTGCGTTGTTGCTGAGGATCAGGTTCGTGGTGGTTCGTGTTCGTCGTGGGGCAGTTGGGGTGAAAAGAGGAGGGGTTCAAGCTCGCGGGTCCTGTGGTTCGAAGTGTTGTTGCGGGGTGTTGCCGTGTGGGTCTCTTCGTCGTGAAGGTGTTCTGCAACAGTGGGTCTCATCGTGGAGCAGCCGCAGTCAGCTTCTCGTCGTCGCCGGAGTTGTGGTGAGGTCCATCTCATCCTCTCTCTTTTAATTTCTCTTATTTTTGGAGTTTAAGTTTAAAAATCGTGGATAAAGGAAGAAGAAGATGGGTGTTTGGAAAATGGATTTCCTATTTAAGTTGGGTTTAAGGCTATTCTAGTGAAGAATATAGGCTTTTGGTTCTAGGCTCAAACTCACTAAAGTGGTGGTTTAGGCTTGTTTGGTTAATTGGTTGGAGTTTTTTAAATGATGAATAAGGATCGTTTGGTTGCTGGTTCATGGATATTCCAGCTGAGAACAAACAATGTTTGGTTTAAAGGTTGTTTGGATTTGGGTTTAATAGTGTTTCTTAGAGTTAAATGGCTAGTTTTGACAATTTGACTTTTATGTTTGACCCGATTTGACTAGAGTTATTTCTCGTCCTTTGAGCCAAGGTTGAGGGCACGGGAGACCGCCAGTACACATTTTTCGAGGTTCTTTACTATTCACTAAATTCGACATTCTGGATCCATTTTTAAAGGTATGAGGTGCTAGTTTTGATCGATTTATTTGTTTTAGGGCTCGGAGTCTTGTTTGGCCATTTGAGAGCTTCTAGTTGACTCTAGAGTGTTGTTTGGGAGTTTCATCCGAGGTAAGGGACCCTTTACCCCCTTCTCGAGGACCTGTGGTTAATACATGTACCGGTTTACTTGCAATAGTTGATTTGTCTGATTATAGCATAACCATGTGCATTGTATGTTGCATTTGATTGCATCGAGAGCATATACATTTCATGCTTGTCTCATGTATGACTAGTGATGCGTGAATCATGTATGTTTGTCTGATATGGTCGAGTTTCATATGGTTGTATGACTGTCCTGATATGGACTTGCATGATGTTTGATGCAAGGCTTGATGCCTCGTTTGGACCCAAACGAGTCATGAAGACCGAATAGAGGAGACTAGTAGGTGGGTGTGGATGATGGTACTCGGGCTCACACCCTAGCTTGAGGTGAGATTCTCTCGCTCTACAGAACTTCCGTGGATGGTCGGCTGGCTAGACTCGTAGCCCTAGATGGTTTTCTACTAGTAACCTAGGCTCTCTCCAGGTAGGTGGTATGAGCCTGATATGGTTCCTTGCTGATTGGTGTGGCACCACCTCTCGCTGTGTGCACGAGGCCTGGGCCAACATGTAAAGCCCAACCCGAAACACGGTCCTAAACCTAGGTCTTTACTCAGCATGCATGTGAAAAGCATAGATGACACAAACCAGCAGTCGAATTTAATAACTTTTCAAACATAAAGAGTGGACAGCATTTAAATTAAACCAAATAACCATTAAGCAATCCATTCAATTTAAACAGTGACTGATTAGTACTTTCCTTAAAAACATAAAAGATAGTTCAAAGCAACATTAAATAAGTTTTCCCTACGGACTCATGTCCAACTACATGTTGAATTCAAATAATGTAAATAAAGACACGACAGAGTGTTAGTAGCATCCATGATCTCCCAGCTCCCTCCACTAGCCACCCGGGTGTTGTCCCAAGTTACCTGGTGGAAAAACCACGGAAAGGGTGAGTGCAAACATACTGAGTAAGAATCCCCGACCGGGATACGATATGATGCAATCAATCATCTAGCAACCTAGTACACATGCAAACAATTATCAACACAGATCTTAGCTCAACGAGCTGACAAGGCCAAATCTGGAGTCCTCGAAAGTCTCTTACTTCCGGCCTAATGATTGGTTCTCATAACCAATTCCAGGACATCTTCGAGGGTCTTTCTCCCTCGGCCAATTGATCAGCTCAAAAACCGATCCCAACAGATGTCCGACACCCTCGAGGGTCTTTCTCCCTCGACCATATGATCAACTAAAAAACCAATCCCAATGGGTGTCCTCAATGGCCTCTTACCCTCGCTAGCAAAACTGGACTAACAGGAGAGTACCCAAAGTCTGGCTCTAAACCGAAACGAAATTGGTGTACTCACGAACATTAGCCCGGGGGAGCTCTCCGTACCGGCGACTAAAGCGTGTGCGCGCACACCGCATGCTGCTGCAACCGAGGTAAATGTGGGGGCCTAGGGACAAACTACGCAGGCCAGGTACGCATGCCTAAAGACTAGGAAGCGGTGCCACTGAACATAGTAGTGCGAGGCCCTCGGCACTCATCTGTAACAACCTGTACCACCGACCTGAAGCTGAGAATCGGCCAAGGTAGGCTTGCACCGTTGGTGGGGTTTTGCTCTAGTAGGCTACAAACTAGGCTTATGCCGATGTGGTAGCTAAATCCACATCGGCTGCCGGGGGGAAGCAATGTACATTATGCTTCGCTCTAACTCTTGACCCGTGGGGACAACGTACATTATGTCCACTCTCAGCCTCTAGATGATGACAAGCCCTACTGTTCTAACTACAAGTACAAAATAATTGATTCCTGACTAAACATACATATACAACATCAATCACACATAACCTAGCATGAAACTACGAAGTTAAAGAAGGAATCATAAACATGCTGGAAGAACAAACCTAGCATGACACTAACATGTACAAAAGGCAAACATGCTAGCAGGAAATCAAACACAAGCTGTCCTATCCACTAACGTGCTCATAAAAGTAAACGGGCATACAAGGCACAATCAAGCAAACATCGCAGGGTCTACACAACCCCGGTAAGGAATCCTTACCTGGAAACAAGCAGAAAATAATTATAATGCTCATTGAGTTGCAGAAACACACAACCTAGAAAAACAACCAAAATACATTAACATCTAAACTAGCTAACCCTATCAACAAACCAAGAGAAACAAGAGTCGGGAAACTACCTAGCTAGTCCCACAAGCTCTCTGCCAAGCTTGGCTTTTGGCCTTCACAAACAAAAACTTCCCGAAACTTGCTCGGCTTCACCTCAACAGGATAGAACACAAGTTAGCAAACCGAAAAAACAAACAACACACCCCTAAACATACCCTCAAGCTCTCGGCTAGGATGGGGATTTTACCTCGGGGTTGTGTTTTGCTTGGCTATTGCTCACAGCTTCAAGGGTTAGTTACGGGAACTCTTCCGGCTTAGATCGGAGCTTGCAAAACAAAGGAGAAAGGCTTAGAACACAACCAACCAGCAAGGGTATGCTCTCGGCCAAAGAAAGGAAGGACTCACCTTAACAAGATTCGGCTCCAAGAAAAGCTTGAGAGAAAGATGCGGCTACTAGGCTTCACTTAGATGGAGTTTTCAGCAAGCAACACTCTCAATTAGGCTTGTGGAAACACTTTCCGAGAAATCTTCTTGGATCAACTTGCGGCTACTCAAGGGGAAGAGCCAAGGGAGGTCTCGGCTACAAGGAAGAGACAATCTTCTCGGTTAGGGCTTGCACAACAACAATGGGAGGGGTCTCGGCAAAGAGGAGAAGAAGAAAGAAACAAACTCACCTCTCGGTTCTTGATTTGGCTTGCGGCTACACCAAGAGAGAACAAGAAGTAATTCGGCACACTCCAAGAAGAATCAAGAAGGGTCTCGGCTACCATGCAACAAACAATATTCGATTAAGGTTTGGCCAAACAGCAATGGAAGTCCAATTCGGCAATGGAGGGGAGAAGGAGAAGAGAGAACTTACATGAATCTTGAACTCGGTTCTTGTTCTTGAAGGATTCGACAAGGGGAGAGAGGAAGAGAGTAAGAATTCGGCAAGGGGAGAGGAAGAGAGAGAGGGTTGCGGCAAGTGCAAGGGAAAAATAGAAGTTCTTTGTTTTCTTTTTCCTTTTCCTAATTTAATTAGGTTTTGGCGACCAAAAGCCCCTTCCCAGGGCATTCCTCCTTTGAGTCCCAGCTGACGCGTCTTATTTTTCACAATTAAATACAAGCTTTCAAACCCCCTTATGGTCAGGGGTTCGAATCCTCCGGGAACACTTTTAAAAACCTTATTTTACAATTAACCGGAAAGCTTCCAGAAGCCCTAAAACAACTTCAACAACTCTTGGTAACCTGCACCGAAAACCTAACCAACTTAGCAAAGTCAGGAACAACCTCGGATCCCTAAAATCCCACGAGGCCAGCCCTAAGAGCATAATGACCAAAATGCCCTTCAAAGTTAAAAAGCCCTAACGGCCCAATCAAACAACCAAATACTGAACCGAACATACCTGGGGAACCGGAACGAAAGTCTGGGCCGTTACACAACAGGTAGCTTGACTCACCAGTTCCCTTTGGAGTAGGATGCCAGATTTCTCTCGAGTTAGAGGATTCTTGTGATCTTTGGTCATAGGTCTACGATTCTTAAACTACTCTGCGTGGTGTTCATCAAGGACGAGGTTTCTAGACTTAGCACCCAAGAGCTTGGGCTTTGTATACCCCTTGACTATGTTGTTGATCATACTTATTTGCTGATGTTTGTATTCTTGTGCATGTGTATCCCCGCGCTGAGGATGCCTTACTGAGTTTGCTAAAACTCACCCTTTCTAGTGTGGTATTTCCTACATGTACCACTAGACTGTACCGAGATGGATGATCGATGGAGTTAGAGATGACATGGGACCCGCTGCATTTACTTTTGTGTCTGTTTGGTCTTTTATCAACATGAACTATTTCAGGGGCATGTTTAGACTATTTTAGAACTCTTATATTTTGCTTTTATGTTTTCGAACTTATGGGTACCCATTACTACTATGTTTTTATGGCTTTGTGAACCTTCATTATGCAGTGAAACTTTATGGATTTCACCGTCGTTTTATCATGTATGCCCTAGTTGCCTATGTTTTCATGCACGTAGAGTTAAGGATCTAGGTTCATAACTTGATTTGGGTATGGTCCTTACATTAGTGGACCAAGTCGACCCGCTCTTCACTAATGAGATCATGGTTGAGGAGGTTATGACCAAGTTTAAACTACCAACGATGAAGACGTATGATGGATCAAGGATCTCGTGGACCATTTAGATTTGTTCTAGTTGTGGATAGAGCTTCACGGAGTCCAAACGCTATTAAGTTTCGAGTGTTTTCCTTCACCCTCACATGGCCATCCATAAGGTGGTTTCGACAGTTAAAAAGAAAGTCGATCATGTCTTTTCGGGAGTTAGCTCGAGCTTTCATCACCCAATTCCTTATAGGACGAGACTAGAAAAAACCAGCCACCCACTTATTGGCAGTAAGGCAACGGAACCACGAAATTTTGAGAGAGTATGTGGCCCATTTCAATATCGAAGCATTACAGGTAAAATGTTATAAAGGCGGGGCAACCCTTACTGTGGCCCTAGGTAAAAATGCCTCTACGACCTATGTTGAGGCGCTGACCCGAGCACAGAAGTACATGAGCACTGGTGAACTACTAAATTCGAGACGAGCTCCTGAGGAGAAAAGTGTGCAATCCGATAAAGAGCGAAGGATAGATGAGGTAGATAATAGTCAAACGCCGCAAAAAAAACCCTAGACGATCACCCAGATGATTGAGAAAAATCCATCTGTAAGGGGTTGCCTCCAAGTAAATTTGACAAGTATACTCCCACAATAGTACCTCTAGAGCAAATCTTGATGGAAATTCAAGATAAATAAGGGATTAAATGGCCGACCAAGTTAAAGGTTGGGTAACACCAATGGAACAAAGATAAATATTGTTTGTTTGATCGAGACCACGGTCACACAACTTTAGACTGTTATGATTTAAAGGAGGAAATCGAGGCCCTGATCCAAAAATGACATCTAGGGACTCACCACCACCCCAGGAGATTCACACCATTTTAGGGGGGACTAGTAGGAGGCGCTTCGAACCGTAAGTAGAAGGCAAGTGCCAGGGAAGCTAGAGAATCACCCAGCTCTGAGGAGATACGGATCATGGCGCCATTAGACGACGGTATCTAGTTTTTTCCTGGAGAAGAATATAAGTTGCACTAACCCATAATGATGCGTTGGTTTTCTCTTTGACCGTAGCCAACATTAAGGTTCGGAGGATTCTGGTCGATGGTGGAAGCTCAACTGATGTACTATCCCTACGAGTAGGGGTGTACAAATGCACCGACAACCAGACAAACCCGGACAACGCAACCCAAATTATAAGGGTTGGGTTTGGTTGAATTTATTTTCGGTTCGGGTTGGGTCCAAAAAATGGAGAACCGAATTTTTCGGTTTGGGTTCGGATTTGTTATATTTTGGTTCGGTTCAACCCTTACCGAACCGAGATATATAATAATCGTGTGTAACTTGATTAAATAATGCACAATGACATAGTGTTGTGTTGCTAATGGATGTCTAACATGGTTCAGGTGATCGAGACAGGCAAATGTTCTGTTTTTCAATGTTTCTTTTTAATTAAGAAACACAGTGGGCCCCTTTAATAAATACCTTTTTTTTTTTTTTTAAGAATATCTATTTTTTATAGTTAATTTGACACACATATATAAACAAAGGAAATGTATAATTAGTCTATTTTTTAGAATATCTTTTTTTATTATTTTTATTTTTAGAATATTTATTTTTTTATATTTTCAGAATATCTATTATTAATTACTTATATTATTTTTTATAGTTAATTTTTGTGACGGACATTTATAAATAAAAGAAAGGTATCATTAGTCTAAAATATATTTTCAACATCCTCCCTTTTATATATAACTAGAATTTTAACACGGCGTTGCAAGTGATAATTTCTTAAATAATAAATTATATATTAAATTTAAATAATTATAAATTGTTTCCTAAATTTTTATACTAAATTTAAATCATCAAATAATAATTTCAATCTAATATTAAATTTTATAACAAATTTTTCATAGTTAAATTTATTAAAATCTACATTTATGTTAAAAAGGAGTTAATATTTTATTTTGAGCTTAAAAAATAATAGGTGTTAATATTTAAAAAAAACTTGATAAAATTGATTGCATTAAAATTAAATTTTATCTTTGATTTTTAAAAATCGATGCTCTTTACTTTTTTCTCAATTTATCTATTAACAGATCAATTACTCTTAAATTATAAAATTTATAAGATTTATATCATTATTATAATTATAAATATAAATAAGCTAAATATAGGGGATTTTGCATGTAGAACAAAAAGACAAAATATTTTCATCTATAGCATAAAATCAAAACTAATTCATTTGTAGCAAAAAATTCAAATTGAATTCTATCGTTAGGAGAATTCTATTAGTGATAGAATTCAATCAATGAAAGACTTCTTTTATCACTGCTTGAATTTTCTACTAGCGATAGAATTTCAAATTGAGTTCTATCACTAGTTGAGTTTTATCACTGATAGAAATTAATATGACATAGATGAAATTATTTTAGAAATTTTGCTGCAAATGTAATACAAAAGGTAAAATGTGCTGCTGATGATAAATTCTCCTAAATATATTTATTAGTATAAATAACATACCTTTAACCTCAAATGATAATTTCATCATTATTCAAAAAAAAAATTCCACATCTCCGAGTCAACGATTAAGCAACAAAAGATCCCTACAAAAATTATTGAAAAAAAGAAAAGTTAGATGAAAGTTATCGTAAATAATCCAACGAAAATGAGATAACTAAATTTTTTATTATAAGGTAACTCCAAGCAAAGATAAAATTTCAAATGTGTCTGTAAACAAATATAGAGAACTATATTTGCAGTAATAGTAGGATAAACTGAAGAATTCATGTACTAACCTCAGATGAAAATCTTATCATTCTTCAAAAAAGAATTTAGATCTCCAAGTTTTTTTTTTGGTTACGACACTTGAGGTCAAGAATGATCTTGAGACACCACTAGTCTCAGACTCCATAGACACTAGTTCAGAATTAAATTACCGTGGAGAATCGGTGGAATAGCTGGAATAGGTTCACCTACTGTCAAAAGAGCAAGTGGTCCAGATTGGAACCAACCTGAGCCCCAAGCATCGATCGGGACTTGTGAGGTTCCTTCAGAGCAATGTAGATATGTTCGCATGTTCTTCTGCAGACATGCCAGGGGTAGACCCAAGAGTCATGGTGCACTACTTGAATATCGATAAGGACCACAAAATCGTCAAGCAAAAGCGAATAGCCTTCAACCATGACTGAAATGAAGTGATAGAAGAGTAAGTGAACGACCTACTCAAGACGAAGTTCATCCGAGAGGTACATTACTTTGAGTGGTTGTCCAACGTGGTGCTGGTAAAAAAATGAATGTAAGTGGCACACTTGCATTGATTTCATCGACCTCAACAAGGCATGCCCCAAAGATAGTTTCCTTCTACCTTGGATAGACTGACTATTGGATGCAACAGCTGGCCATGAGGTCCAAACATTCATGGACGCGTATTCAGGATACAATCAAATCTGAATGTACGCTCCAGACCAAGAAAAGACCTCGTTTGTAACTAGTTGAGGTAAGAACATGAAAGTGTATGTGAACGATATGTTGGTAAAAACCAAGTGGGCGAAGGAGCACCTGAGTGATTTTACCCAAGCATTCCAAACGTTGAGGCAATACCCACTACTACAAAAAATGAGTTAGTTGACACGCATAGAACGTCAACTATATAGTACAGTTGACGCTCTTGAAAGCGTCAACGAATCGACTGTCAACTAAAGTCACTATAGTTAACGCTTGCTAAAGCGTCATCCAATGATATAATTGACATATTCAAAATGTCAAGACCATAAGTGATTGACATATTAGAAGCGTCATGTGAAGGTTTAATTAACGTTTATAGAACGTCAACCGAGAGTTTTGTTGACGTTTTTTAAATGTCAACAGTTGTTTCAAAACGTCAAGTAAATGGACATGGATTGACATTCTTTAAACGTCAACGAAAGTATTGGTTGACACTTTGAATTTATCTAGATTTCATGTTCATCCTGTCAAATGATATATTACTCGACATAATTCCAATTATAAATTACAAAAATAGCATAAACTTAATATATATTTTTAGTACTAATATTTTACATATTACAAAGAAGGTATGAAACCACATTCTCATCTTTGAAACATTTTTCAAAGTTGCCTTTCTAAATATACACAAAAAATACTCATTCCAAAAAGTAGCTCAACTATTTCCATAACTTGCTATATACACAAAAAAGAACATGAAATATTTTACAAAGTTTGTAGTCTTCCTAAATATATTCAAGAACATGAACAAAATACCACATTCCACACGCACTTCAGGCAGCTCACATATAGGGTACTTGACATATTCAGCCTATATTCCACACACACTTGATCCAATTTCATATGAGTCTTTTGTATCAATCTGCTAACATTAATTAATAGGAATGGGTTATAAAGATTAGACCAAAGTCAACAAATCATCTTTACATATACCACATGGTGTTCTCTTTTCACAAAAAAGAAAACAAAAGATATCTCATTATTTTGAAGTTTATTTTAAAAAAAAATCAAAATCAAAAAGAAAAAAAAGTGTACATACCTTAAGGACGAACGTTGAAGGAGAAATAAAGGGGCTGCTTTGGTTGTTCAACAACCTAATTTCTAGAAGCATAAATGGAGAAATCGTGAATGAGAACAGAAACACTAATATGGAGAAGTCATGAAATTTCTAGAAACACAAACAAGTTTGTTTTGAAGTATGTTGAAGGAGACTTGACTTAGTAAAAAAAAGGAACGAAAATAAAATAATGAAATTAATTATCTAATTTATCTAATTATCTCGTTCATCCTATCAATATATACATAATGATATCTTGCTGGACAGAATTTCAATAATAAATTACAATTTCAACGTTTCCACGTAAGCATTAAATAGAATATATATTTCAAGTACTAATGTCTTACACAATCCAAAACCACAAATAAAAGTATGGAACCACATTTTCCAACTAAATCTGTCATTTTTTGATAAAAAAAGAAACTGGATTTTTTCTATACGCCAAAGTTTATCACGAAAGGAAGTAAAGGTCAATTAGGCGATCACGAGCTAAATAACAATAGATCCCACCCTTTTGAGAAGTTGAAGGATTTCCAAGTACATCCTTTTCCTACAAAAAAGAATAAGAATAGTGTCAGACACCAATAATGAAAAACGAAATACAAAGAAATCTGAATACTTGAACATTACTAGCAATTCTAGCAATTAGTACTTCAAATTTGAAACTATTTGAGGAAGCTTAAGGTATTTAGAGTTCTGAACTGAACGACTTCAAGTAGCTCAAACGCTTGGACATAAGAATAGTGTCAGACACCAATGATGACTATTTGTGCCTACATGACATAAGTGCGCAAGCATACTCTAGCATGCCTTTCGATGGATCGAGCTACTAAAATTAGCAACATGCAACTCAATAGCTAGAACTAAAAGCTTAAGCAACCATGCTCTCATGAACAAAGAAAAATAAAGACAGATTTGCCGGAAAAAAATGGTAAGTACTAAGTTTAAAAATGCAGGAAAATGAAATGCAAAGCATGTAACGGCCCGGAAATTTCATCCCGGTCTTCCCGGGAGGCCCAGGGGCATTTTGGTAATTTTGGGTCGGGCCGACAGGGCCGATTTTGAAATTGTTAATTGCCGGAATAATTATGAGTCGATTTGAATGGGATCGGGAATTTTGGTGAAGACATTTGGGCTTGGGAAAAGGTAAAAATAAATAGGGAATTAAATAGCGCGTCGAGTGAGATTCGAGCCAAGGACGTGTCGCGTGCTAGGCAAAAGGCGCTGCCAATCGAGCCACTGAGCACTCTTGTGCTTATAAACGCGCGATCTTGTATATAAGCTGGTTTGCGCTGAGTTTTGGTTTAAAACAGAGCAGCCCGAAGCCTTCTCCCCCATCTTTCTTCTTCTTCGCGAATCCCCTCCGACCGACTGCGAATTCCTCCCTCGCAGACTTCAAATTCGCCGGATTTCCTTCTCCAAATCGAAGCTGATGCCGAGCAACTGGTAAGTCCTTTCCTCTTCTTCTCCCTTCTTCTTCTTCATTTTTACCTTTGTTTGAAAGTGTGCCATTTCTCGCGAAGTCGAGGTGATTTGAGGTATGGGTTTTGTGCGGCTAGTGTAGGGGAGTTCGCCATCAACAAATTGCTGCCGAAACCTCTCGGATCGCTCGAATTCGAGTTTCTCCTTCGCCCCTGTTCGCATTTGAAACAGGGGCCCTGTCGCCGAGCTCGCGCGGCGCAGGCGGCCACCAGCCGCCGAGCCTCGCGCGCGACATCCGTGCGCGCGCGCGCGTCCGCGCCAGCTCCGCAACGCGTCGCTCGAGCCCCCGCTCGCCAAAGTCGTGCGGGTAGCGCCCCAGCCGAGCCTCTCCGTGTGTCGCCCACTGCACGCCGCCCGCGCCTCTACATCGCCGCTCGCGCGCCCGCGTCGCCCAACGCCTGTTCGTCGCACCTAGCGCTCGTCGCGCCCAGTAGCGCCACGCACGCGCCATTCTTTGCGCCCGCCGCGCCACCCACCAGATTCACGCCCGTTCGTGCAATCGGCTCGTTCGTGCGTTTCGTCGGGCCTCGTGAGTTGCTCGAGTGAGCCTCGTTTATTTTATTATATTTAGGCCTATTGTGTGATTTTTGTTGTGATTGATAGGTTCTCGGTAGCTAGTTCGGGTTCGTTCGCCGCTTAGGATTTCGTGTCAAATTGTCCCCGACCAAGGTAAGGATTTCTTACCGGAGTTGTGTGGACCCTGCGATATATTATGCGATTGCTGATTGATTGCTTGTTTGTGTTTATTGACATGTGTAGCTAGGTATTCTATTATGAATTCCCGATTAGCATGATTTTCCTGATTTAATTCTCATGTTAATCCATGCTAGGTTGTTCCTTTCTAGCATGCTCGTATCTGTTCCTTGCTTTGTAGTATCATGCTAGGCTCGTTGTATTCTTATTGAACACGTATTGGATTTTATGGATTTGGTTGTTGATTGCTAGGGCAGGTTAGAGTTGCAGGTAGATAGCATCATCCGGGCCTGATGCATAAAGTACCTTGCATCCATGGCAGGGACGTCGAGCAAGTCATTCCGTCCCTGGACCCCGTGAGGGATTAGCTAACCCTACCGGTAGGCCCTGCAATCTTGGGTGAGGTGGCGATCGTTTAATGCCCCAACGGTCGGGATGATGACTTGGCATTGCCTCGTCCCGGCGGCCGGCATGTCCTCGGCATGTTTGGCAAGTAGCCACGATTGCCACTGTTAAGGCAAGGCGGCTTTCTGGTGTAAGCCTACCACCACCGTTCCTTGGCCCCATGTGCGGTGGTTCAGGCTGACATAGTTTACGTGTCCAGGTCTCACACCCCTATGTCAGTGACACCGATCCAAAGATTTAGTTAGGCGTGGTGACTGGATATGGGCAGCTTGCCTTGGACCCGGCACCCCCATAGTGCGCACTATGCGCGGTGCATGCTTACGCTCATTACTGACCCGAGTGGAGAGCTCCTCGGGATTGTGAGCGAGTGTACCTTTTCCGTCGACAGATGAAGGCAGTGGTAGGGACTTGTTTCTCGTATAGGGCGATTTGTGTGGTGATATTATTTCCGGACTAAGACCCCAAATTGGCATTCGAGGCCCAAGTGCGGGCTAAGCTATGTGCTCTATTCTGTGTTTATATTCATAACTTGCATACGCTCATCGAGATGACCATGTATATCGTATTGTACCCCGGTTGGGGATTCTTACTGAGTAATTCGTTACTCACCCTTATTATTGTGGTTTTTCCACAAGTAACCAAGTTGCGAGACAGGATGGCTGAATGAGGAGCTGTGATCATGGGGCCCAGTCTTCAAACTTTGATTTTGTGTTATGACTCTTTATGTTTTATTTTCCCCAGAATGCATGTAGCCGGGCACGGAGCCCTAGGATGTTTTTCTGAATATTTTGTGGATTCCAGCATTATTGTATTTAGACATGTTTTGAATGATTTTAAGAAATCTCTGATCGGAGTAAACTTTGGAAATGTATTTATCTTGGAACAGGTGCTTGGAAACAGGGACAGGTTCCAGGGAAATTGTCTAGTTTTTAAAGGGGTTATTTTGAATGTTTTTGTTTTAATTGGAATCCGAAATCATGTCTGATTAATGTCCTTTACTTTGAATGCATGCATTGGGGTAAGGGTTCATTTAGTGCCCCATTCGGGTCGGTCCCTTACAAAGCATGAGCATGATTAAGTGCAGTAATTCATCAAGAAAAAACAAACATGATGAAGGGAGATAACACAAAGGGTATGGTTGTTTCCAAGTGCTGCCATTACAAGCATGAAAAAGGTAATGGTGAAAAAGAGAGCGAAAAATTTATCCAATAAATAAATAGAACTTAATTTTATTTTCAAAAAGCAACACGTCATTTAACCTAAACAAATTTCATTTTTGTTAAGAATGTGATATTTCTTATTTTATCATGGCAAGACCCAACCATTAGAAGCTCTTGCCATATCCATAATGCAAGTGACTAAACAAGTTATTACAAAAACTTCCACTTCTAACTACTTAAAATAAATCTTCAAGATAACTTCTCATCCAAAACTTCATCTAAATCCCTCTGAAGAAGTTGTACAAGAAAACCACTTTAGACTAATGACTGGGTGGGGATGTGTGAGTGTTAATGGACAATGGAAAAAAGGGATCATATGCTGAAATTTTTACTTTCCCTTCATTAGAATAATAAACCACAACATTTAACCTGAAAATCAAACTCATAAAGCAACACAATGATTTTTAGATTTTAAAGCTTTTCCAAAATCTCCACAATAACCTTCAAGCAACTACATAGGAAGAATCATGTGACTAATATACTACATTGTGATTTATCAATGCAAAAGTGAACGGAATATTTTAAGAACTTGTCATAAATTTAAAAACGAATCACCTATAATGAAATTTTGGCTCCAAAACCGTCCGCTCAATGGATGTCTCAAGGTCAAATTGAAGTAGCAAGTGTGTAACATTAGGAGCTAATGTTGTCAATAAGAAGCTGCAGAAAATGGGCACATAAATGATGGTTTGATCAGCTAGTTAGAATTTAAGGAGCAAGATTTGGTGCAGAAAATACCCAACGCCGGAGACATTCAAGTATTTTTAAAAAATCAAACTTGAGAGCATAAATAGGCTGAGACAATCCTGCACTATAAAAACACTAGGATCATCTCTATTGTTTTCTATTGCATGACTATCTTTAGATCTTAACTCAAGGTAGGATGCATAATCCTCGACTAAAGAGTTTGCAATATTATATTTTAGTATTAACTGCACTAGCCCAACCATACAAGAACTACAACAAAAAATATTGTCTTGCTAATTTTGTTGATACTTCACAATTTTATTCTCATCGCTCAATTTTGGTTGCCAAAATTACTCGAGTTAATTAGAGAGTACTTGCTAATTTTGGTTGCCAATTTTGTGGTAGAGAGTGTGAAGGTCACGAGATATACCCTTTAAATGAAAACTTTACATAAAACTTTTATCTAAAAAATGAGAGAAGTCAGCAAAACGTATCTGAAGCAAGTAGAAGTTGTACAAAACCGGAAGCAAGAGCTCTTCCACCATAACTATTACTCATTCTATAACACCCATCACCTTTCAGGCACCCCTCAGAGAAGCGAAGCAACTACCTGTAAGTTTATTTATGCAACAAGATATAAAAAATATATATGAAACTAATGCTTTATCTATTAGTAAAGTCCATGATCACCCGTTTAGACATAAATACCCAAAAACATGCTTGATACCACCTATTACAAGTTTATGTCCTCACAAAAATATTATTTATAACATGACAACCCATTGGTCATTTCTAAGAACAAAACATCAAAATAAGGAGAGTGTTCAAAAACCATAGAACATCCTACGAGTCACGTGGTTGCCCATTAATGGCCACCTGCAACAATCAAAATTCAACAACCACCAATAATATCACACTATAGCTAGCCTTCCACAATGTAATTTAACACTAGGAGAAAGAAAAGAAAATATAACATAGCAAGGCAAAAGAACCAAGATAAAATTAACTACCCAAATCGTGTAAACCAAGCCAATGCTTAAATACTCACTAAAACCTACTATAATAATGGTCTCTGCTAAATTTGGAAAAATAACAAAAAAAAAATCGGCTAAAACAGCCATGAAATGCTCAAACCCGAGCTCCACAAAACCCATCAAAGTTTCGAACATACAGAGTTCAATGCTTGATATTTTCATGTAAATCTATATACCAAAAGAAAGAGGAGATGAAGACAAGTTCAACGCAACAAGAATCGTGCAATTCCGAGTTCACAATAGAAAGTTATCACCCTTCGAAGTTCTACGTTGTCGAAAAAACGAACTAAAATTCAAGAACTTACATTCTCACTTCCATCTCACCTCAAACCGCGCCGGCAAAACCTCAAAATCCCTTTGAAGAACGTCGATCAATGGCTGGTTCTACACAATTCCAGTTGCTCTCGAGCATCCTACGCACAATAAATACATACTACAATTTAAGTTTACACTTGGAATTTGATATACACTTCACTTAAATTCCATCCACAAAGAATATTGGGGTTACCAAGAGTAGCAGCAAGAAATGACCGACAAGGAAACCTTACCCAAAACTCGAGCGAGGGGCTGGAACAACCCAACGCGGCTACAAGGTGCACTAGCAGGACAGACCAAGTGAGGCAGGGGCGGTCACGCTAGCTGTTCGGGTTCCTTTGCTCGCGCTTTTGCACCTTTGGTGGGAGGTGGGCTGCTGCAAAGACCCATAGCGATTGATGGCTGAGCAGATGGCAGCGTCGGCGTTGGAGCAAGAGACGCGGGTGTGGGCCAAGAAGACGAAGCGTCTTCGCAAGCCTTGGTACGGCTACACACAGGGCGAACTCACTGTAGGTGCGGGTTTGCGTCTGCTGTGATGGCTCACGACTGCTAGAACAGGACGACAAGTTGTGGCGGCGGCAAGGTAGAGGTCGGCGGTGGAGATTGAAGGTGATGGCATTGGCTAGGTCAGAGAAGGAGAAGAAGAAGGAACTTAAGGAATCGTGATTTTCTTTTTTCTTTCTCTTTTTTTAACAACTTAAAATGGGCTTTATTTATTTATTTTTTTTCATTCTTAAGTTTCCAGCCATTTTCCTTTACTCTTTTAAATGAGGTTTTTCCTTCTTTTTTTTTTCCTTTTCTTTATTTAACAACTCAACCCTTTTAATCATCTAATTTATTTTCACACCATCCACACATGTATAATAATATTTAACAACTCAACCCATTTTAATTAAAAAAAATTTTGAAAGTTTTTTAAAAATTTTATTTAAATTAGATTTAATATTTTAATTTTTAATACGTATTAATTGACGTTTTGTATACGTCAACGCATGTATAATAATATTTAACACACATAACACGTCAAGTAAAATGGAACTACAAATCCTATCCCGCCTTTTGATATTAGTTGACGCTTTTCATATTTAAAGTATATTACTTGACGTTTTTTTTTATAAACGTCAACTATTTAAAAAAGCTTAGCGTCAACTATACTGTTTTTTGTAGTAGTCACTAGATGAAATTGAACCCAAACAAGTGCACATTTGGAGTAAAATCTGGAAAGTTCCTTGGCTTCATGGTACATCAACAAGAAATTGAAGCCAATTAAGATAAAATTTAGGCAATGTTGAAATCAAACACCCCTGGCATGTTGACAATTTAAAGCAGTATTACTAATAAGTGATATGGACGTTTTCAATTACTACTCTATTGTGATTCATGGTTGAGTTTTTACTTGCTCGATGTAATAAGTTTGCTTCATTTCCAATAAGCAAATAAGATTCGAACATATTTTTCTCAACTACATACTTCAAAATTGACTTGAATGGGGGAAACTCGCATATGACAAAGCCACACTAGGTCAAAAGATTCTATGTCAAAAGTGACGCTACGTCAAAAGACGGGGTAAAAAATAACACTATGTAAAAAGACGTTACGTTAAATGATGCTGCATCAAATGACCCCAAGTCAAATGACTCTAGGTCAAATGGCCCTATGTCAAATGACTTTGTGTTCTATGGCCTTAGTTCAAGTGACCCTACGTCAAATGACCCTAGGCCAAAAGACCTTATGTCAAATGACGATGCTTCCTATGGCCCTAAGTCAAGTGACCCTAGGTCGAATGACCCTACATCAAATTACCCTATGTCAAATGATGTTGTATCCTATGACCCTACGTCACTTGACCCTATGTCATTTGACACTACGTCAAACGACCTTATGTCAAATGGCTCTATGTCTGACGACCCTACGTTAAATGACCCTGGGTCAAATGACCAAGCATCAAATTGACTCTACATCAAATGACCATACGTCAAACAACCCTACGTAAAACAATCCATCTTCATTTGCAAGCAAAGTAAAAAATACATGTTCCATGAAAAATACCTTTCATGCATTACAATGTCCCTATTTGATATATTTTAACTTCACATATTTTTCACCACCTTATTCCGTGTATGGAATAAATGTTTCATGCAACAAAGGTGCATGATTTTCATTTTAATTCTACACAATGGTCCTACTTGTGATAAAATTCACCACGATAAGCAATCCGCTTAAATTAAGATCAATTCCCTAGAATAAAACTCTTGCTATTTGAACCAGGGTCGAGTAAAAATTGCAAGAGTGAGAGCAACTATTATAGGGAAATTTAGGACAAGGCAAATTGAGATACTGCAGCTCGATCTCCTCTCACCAATGGTCCAGACGGAAGTACCAGCCTTAGAAAGTGGCTTTTGAAAGCCCATAAAATGGCCTAACCCTAATGGATCGGGCCCGGGTCGAGCCTTAGAATGGTAAAAAAAGATTCGGTCTTTAACTGACCCGTGCATAAGGAGGGTCGGTCGCCGACCAACCTATGCATATAGAGGGTCGATCCTAGTTTAAAGTGGGTCGAGCATTTCTCGATCCTTGCCACGAGTGAGTCGGTCTTTGACCAACTTTTGATATAAGAAGGTCAGTCATTAACCGATCTTTGGTCTAAGTAGGACGGTCTTTGCTCAACCCTTGCTACAAGTGGGTCAGGCTTTGATCCACCCGTGATATAAGTGGGTCGGTCTTTGAACCACTATGTCAAATGATCCGATGTTAAATGACCTTACGTCATTTGACCCTACCTAAGATGACGCTGAGTCATGTGACCCTACGTCATTTAGCCCTACTTTAGATGACCCTAAGTTAAGTGACCCTAAGTTAAGTGACCCTAAGTCAAATGACCCTAAGTCAAGGGACCCTAGGTCGAATGGCCCTACGTCAAATGATGCTGCGTCAAATGATCCTACGTGAAATGACCCTACGGTTTCTCGATCCAAGTAAGGGACCGAGCAAGGGCCGATCCAAGAGGCGCTGGGTGATTATTTCTCCAACTACCCAACATGGTACTAGCACGTTGCCGATTCGCCTAGGAATTTTGCCACGACCTCACTTCTCATCACACGAATAAGTAAAGTCGTGAGACAGTTATCCCAAGGGCCCATAAATATGGTGGACAATGGACAAGGAGAGGTAAGCTATTCTTGTTCTAGAAATTATAACTCTCTACTTGATTCATCGTAACTGACTTACGCGTCGGAGGCCACGTGACACATACCACACTGGTGCCCTGTTGTTATATTCTGTTTTGTAGGCACAACGTCCCTACTTCAAATAAATTCATAGTTGATACGGAGGGACAAATTCCCGCATCAACATATATATATATATATATATATATATATATATATATATACACACATACATACATAGCAACAATCCTTGTGAATCTATATCAAATTAAAAGGTTCGAGAAAAATATCTTCTACCTAAATAATTAAACACTCAAATAACTTGGTTTGAAAATCAAGCAAGAATACGTCAGAAAAAAATATTTTAAACTCTTTTTGGAAAAGATACTAAATTTTAAAAACAGTATGTAAATAGATGTAAGATATGCACATCTTGCAATAACGTATTGTCGTCCCCCCATTTTATTTTTGAGATCCATCTTATAAATTACTAGTTGGTTTTTAAGTTGTTATGAATAAATCTAAAATACAATTAAATAAATTAAAAAATCTGTAAGTATTAAGAGTCATTTAAAATTTAATAAAATAATTTACTTTGTAATAATTATTGAAATAACAATTTTAGTCATGAAGTCCCAAAAAATTAGGTATTTGCCTAATTAATTTGTTAAATTTAGCTATTTTGTAGTCGATCCAATAATAAATGCACGCCAGGCCCTTCCAATGACAAAACCCAAAGGCTAGGTGTTGTATGCTTTGGTGCTGGGCTAGAACCTTGCTCAAGAGGGTGGCCCATATATTTAAAAGGGAAATCATAGTATTTGTCTATATTTCACAAAGTATTTAAGTAAATGTTTAATTAGGAAAATATTAAAATTGACGTCTACTTTCGAATTTGGAGAAAGAGAGAGAAATTATTGTTACCATTCATGCCCTTCCCTCTCCATTCTTATTTTTCTAATTTAAATAAATAATATAACCCACCATTCAGGAATTAGTTACACCCCTCCTTTTTAGAACTCTTCTAAATTATAAAAACAAATTACCCCAATGTAGGATTTAGTTTTGCACCACACAACTACCATATTTTCTCCACTCTTCCTCTGGATCATGTTGGGAACCTCCATCATCGAATCTCAAACTAAATTCTGAGGTTCATTGTGAATTGAATTGTCTCATTTGTCACAATTTTTCACATTTTGCATCCACCAATTCCTAGGTGTGCATCGGATCCTCATATCTCTATATTTTTCTTATTCCCATCCTCAATTCCTATTCTATCTTCTTCTCTGCCAAATTTCAAGGGAGTAGAAAGCTTGTTGTTTTAATTGCGAATGAATGTTACATCGGTTATGGTCGTCTTTAATGAGAGTTGGAATGCGGGAGATATTTACTCGAACTACAATACCGTTATGGTTGATATGACACAACACCTATCTATCCCTACTGATATCGTCTATCGAGGGAATTATGGGGCTGGACGAAGATTCCAAAGCCATCAATATAGCATTGTATAAAGATGGGCCACACAAAGAAAAGACAAAGATATTGAAGGATGACATGGATGTTGAATGGATGTACAGCAGGGTTCGCTGGTGGCATGTACATCGATTGTTGCATCATGGCTGACATCGTCCAGAACACGGACTGAGATGTCCAAGGTCGAGTCCGAGTGGCAGAGACATGCGGCGGTGTTCTTGGTTGGGCGGAAGATTTTTACCTGTGAATTGCGAATCACGATGGAAAGGGAGAATGACGATAGTTTAGGGAATGACGAGAAGTTCAAGCTTATCTTAGGGCTTCGTTTTGACGGTTTAGCTGCCCAACTTGAATTTGGCGAAGGGAATTAATGACTGCAGAGGTGGTACGTACGCGTTTATTGTTTTGTCATTTTTCACAACTTTTTGAAAACACCTGAGGGCATACTGACGGTTATGGACATTGGATGTACCATAATTGTGGAATGGAAAAATAATTCAAAATAAAATATGTTTTTTAAAAATTCCAACTTACTTGTTTGTTTTAATTTTAAAAAATTTAAATGAAGATCTTCATTATTTTTAATTGAATGTTTTGTTTAAAAATTTAAATCAAAATCTTCATCTCTCATGTTAGTTAAAACATAATGTTATTTAAAATAATTATAATTAAAAAAATGAGAACAAATAAGATGAGGGTAGTTTGGACTATTACATTTACATATTAATTAATTAGAGATTTAAAAAAACTAAAAGTAGACATGGATTTAAAATATTTCTCAATTAGATATTTTCCTAAATAATTTCTTAAATTTAGTCGTTTACCTAATTTGTCCTATTTAAAAGGACATGCCATGACCTTTAAAATACCTAGGGTCAATTACGAAAATGGCTAGATTAGGCAAAATTATTAATAAAATAGCTAAACTTATTTAGACTTTAAATAAATGTCCAAACTTTAATTTTGAAATTAATTAAATAACTAATTAAATAATAGTAGACGACTATATCTTTATAACCGATTTAATTTTCCTATTTACCTAATTAAGATTAGATTCACTCCTAACAACCTACCAACAAAATCTAAGAGAATATCTCTTCTTTACTAAATAATTATAATAAAATATCTAATTTAAAATCATGGCACTTAATTGATTTTAAATTCCATTTTTTCTTCCGAAAATAAATCGACAAAAGGCGTTAGATACACTTTATAGAACGCTTTGACGTGATATTTTTTTCTCAAACCGTGGTATGTGAAATTATATTTTTATTTATTAAAACACTTATAAATAATAATATATATTTTAGTATATATCATAATATTTATGATAAAATTTTGCTTTGTACATAATTTTTTTTTTCATTCGTTTATCATTTTAATTTAATTTAATCATCATCTCGATCTTTTTATTTACATAGACGTTGATCATCTTTTCAAATTTCTAACTCTTTTAAAATAGTATAACACTGATTAATTAATTGAAATATATCATGTATCTTTACTATTAATTGTAATATTTGAAAAAATCGATTTTAATAGCTCAAATTTATTATTTTATATATATTTATTTGTTATCAAACATTTCATTCGACGTGAAAGTATGAAAAATAAAATACAATTTCCTTTAAAAAAAACACACAATCTAAAATTTCAAAAATCCTATTTGTTTTATTATTTCACCTTATATATTATATAAGTAATAAAAAATAAAGAAAACATTGAAAAAGAAAAGATGAAATCTTCTCATCCTTTCTATCATCGCTAATAGAACGAACTTTGATGAAATATCAATTTTTTATATATTAATTTAAGTAAATAAAATAATAATATTATATTTTTATTTTAAAATCTATTATTCTCTATGAAAACGATATGGTGTATTGATTTATATTTAAAATTAAAAAATATATATAAATAATTAATTCATTCATTCATAAAATTGATCAATTTTAAATAGGTACATATGTCAAGACTTCACATATCAAAGAATAACCAACAAATTACATGTTCATGCCATATTTATTATAATAAAAAAAATAATTATAAAAAATTATCTTTCACTAATTTGAAGAACGTTATAAACACTTCTTCAAAATTTTAAATACTGCATAAATTTTAAAAAAAATTATAAATTAGTGTTGAACCATAAAATAAAGGGTTTTTAGCAGAACTAAGCCAAGTAAAGGAAAAAATTACAAAAGTATTTAACTTTAGAAAAAATTTCAAAACTAATTGCAGTGTTTTTAGTAGAAACTTTCTTTTATAGGCAAAAGACATAAATGTCCTTTCTTCTTTAAATCAACATTTTAAAAACTTATTTCTTTCTAATTTTTGTTTTTTTTTTCAACTTTTCACCTAAAAAATCTTCCAAATTTGTGGGATTTTATAGAGTTTTTTTTTCTTCCCATTTGTGAAGTTTGATACACTATTTTTGTTTTATTAAGGAGTTAGTTTTGATTTTTCATAAATATTTAAAATTTTTAATTATGTATTAATAAATAAATACGAGTTTCAAATAAATAAGGATTTATGGATCAGGATTGTTTCTATGATATTGATAAATCTTGAATCGCAATTGTTTTTTTATGGAAATATTAAACTGCTACTTATTTTTAAACAAAAACGAATGTAGGAAAATTCTAAAATATTTGCATTTTATAATAATTAATATATTTTAATACTGTATTATAAATAATAATTAATATTGGTATTATAAGATTAGTACATGACAATACTCACTAATTTTAATGACTACTATTGTTAAAAAAAAAAAAAGATGACCTTATTTTTAGAAAAATGATCAACGAACAAGTAATCGTATGATAGAAGATGCCGTTAACATTTAAAACCTCTATTTATTTATTAATACATAAGTTTTTATATAAATATGAATTTATGGATATTGATTTTGTGGTATTGATCATGTTATGCATAAGTAGTGTAAATGTTTAAAAAAAATTGTATTGTTTATCACAACTTAATTACAATGTAGGTAAATTTTAAAATATTTGTATTCATAATTATTAATGTATTCTAATAATTTATTATAAATACTCATTAATACCGGTATTATAAATAAAGTATGTAATAAATAACTTTTTTTGCTAATTATTTTTAGAGTGGCCTTAGTTTTAGAAAAAAAAAATGAACCAACAATTACTCTTATAATTATTATGTTATAGGAGATGACGTTAAAATTTAAAACATGTATTTATATATTAATACAAAAGTTTTAATATAAATAAAGATTTATATATATTGTTTTTGTAGTATCGATCATGTAATGTATAAGTACTACAATATTTTGGAAAATTATAATGGATGACTTATTCTAACAAAATAATTACAAATGTAGTCAAATGTGAAAATATTTGAATCTATAGTTATAAATACAGTTCAATACATACTCATTAATACAACATTATTTATGATTAGTATAATATTTTGTATTATTGATACATTATTATATATTATTAATACAATATTGTGTATTATTACATTCTTATATATTATTAATACCGTATTATTATTAATACCTATGACTACGATGATTAATTTTATTTTTTAAAAGTGACCATATTTATATATATATTTTTTAATTTGACTAAAATAGAAATTAAATGTCTTTCTTTAGCATTCAATAATCATCATAGGTTTGATTTAAAATATATATATATACAATAATCAATAATTATCCTAGCTTTGGAATATTAGAAAAAAATCGAAAAAAATGAAATCCACCCAGAGGCAAATAAGAAAAAAAAAAGGAGTAAAAGAGGATTTGAAAGGCAAAATGAAAAAATAAAATAAAAGCAAGAGAGTTTTAAAAAATTGCTCAAGTGCCAACAAAATTTACGTTACTTTAGATGGTAAGAAAAAGAAAAGAAAAAGAAACGGGTAAATGAGGGTATAATAGGCAATATAGAAAAAATATTATTAATTAAATTTAAAACAAAAAAATAGATTTACAAATACTTTAAGATATGACTAGATGTGTAATTATTTTCATAAAAGTGGTTATCCAATACAATTTCCCTAAAATAAATAACAGAAAGAAAATATAATAAAAATAAAAATAAAGAAAGAAGAAGAGAACGAATTAAATACTGATTGAAAAAACTGTTTGTTACCTTCGACGACAACGGCTCCCACGTGCACCAATGCTAACACTCGATCCCAACCCGAACAAAATCTCTACAACATCAATGATAAAAGAATTATTAGTAATTTGAATTAAAACACATTATACATTGAAAAAAAGTAAGGAAGAATTATAAGTTTGTGGTATTTATAGAAAAAAGCTAGAACCAAGATCTTCTTTAAATTTGAAAAAAAAAACTCAAGATTTTCATTTGATTTTATACTTATTTAATTTGAAATAATAAGTTTGTGGTATTTATAGAATAAGCTAGAACTAAGATTTTCTCTAAATTTTTTTTTAAAAAAAAAAAAAAAAACTCTCAAGATTTTCATTTGATTTTATACTTATTTAGCTTGAAGATACTATAAGATTTTAATGATTTTAATAATTTGAAAAAAATAATGGCATATTTGTAGATATATAATATGGCTTAAGAGCAAAATCGTCTAAAAATGATTTTCCCTTTAAGCCACATTTTTAAGGTAGTATGATTTGATAACAGTAAGTGAAAATTGGTAAAAAAATAAAAAAAAAATAAATGGGAGGGAGGGGAAAAAATCTTTTCTACACAGGTATGTATCTACATATCCTATGACATATTCTAGACTTGTGAAATTAAAATTGAACTTGAAATAAAAAAGAAAAAATTAATGTACCCTATCGTTAAAGAGTGGCGATCGTTCAACTCCATTCATCTTCATATTTTGAAACCACTATATGATTGAAAAACTTTACACCATTTGAGAACTTCGGAAAATCAAGAGAGGACCGATTTTCAACTTGGAGTAATTATAATGAAGTTAAGTCATATGTAAAGCCTTGGACCCGAATATCGATGTCATTAATAAGAAGTTGAGTCATATGTAGAGCCTTGAAGTGAAGGACGATTGTTCTATTTTGAGCTCCATCTAGCGTACATAAAGTTGATTTCAATGAATTCTAGTTATAAAGAAGTTAAGTCATATGTAGAATCTTGAACTCGGATGTCGATGTTATTAATAAGAAGTTGAGTCATATGTAGAGCCTTGAACAGAAGGACGATTTTTCTATTTTGAGCTCCATCTAACGTACATAAAGTTGATTGCAACGACTTCTAGTTATAAAGAAGTTAAGTCATATGTAGAGTCTTGAACTCGGATGTCGATGTTATTAATAAGAAGTTGAGTCATATGTAGAGCATTGAACTGAAGGACGATTGTTCTATTTTGAGCTCCATCTAGTGTACATAAAGTTGATTGCAACGACGTCTAATTATAAAGAAGTTAAGTCATATGTAGAGCTTTGAACTCGGATGTCGATGTCATTAATAAGAAGTTGAGTCATATGTAGAGCCTTGGATTGAAGGACGATTGTTCTATTTTGAGCTCCATCCGGTGAACATAAAGTTGATTGCAACACGTCTTAATAGTCTTGAACTAATTACATCTCTGCATATATTGATACTTAAACGTTGAATTTTCCTGATCCATCCTCTAGAGGGATATACGAACAAATTTAAGACTTCCATCGTTCTCAATTTAGGTTGTTTTATACTTTGAGTAGAAACATATATCTCACCTCAATCTTCATTGAAAGCAATAATTAACTGTGTGACTTCCATTTGTAACACTTGACTTTTAAGACTTGCAACATTCATCTGAAACAACAAACAATTGAATTTTAAAAAAAAAACAAACAAAGTGTAGTAGTACAAAAGTTAAAGAGTTAGGGTAAAAAATTAACCTAACCCAAAGGATAAAAAGAAGTCGATCCTAAGAATAAATTCATAAAAAAAATACACTAACAAATTGAGGAACAGTAGAACCTACATTTGATTGAAATGGTTATATCATTAAAAAAGTTTATTTGATCATAAGGAAATTGTAGACTTAAAATTTGAATATAACAAATGAAACGATGAACACTTAACCTGATGTTTTCATAAGTAGAATGCGACAACCTAAAATCTATTTGATTAATCTTTATATATTACTAATATGTGTTTTCATCTTTAATAAGATTTTTGGTTTAAAAAATAAAATCCCAACACTTTAGGATTTAAAAAATAACGTCTAAATGATTCAAGTGAGATTTTATCATCAATTAACGGGTTGATTAGGTTGACAAATTAAAACAGATGTTTTTTTAATGTAATAATATGTTATTTAATTGGGGGTTTTTGCATGTATATTACAAAATGAATAAAATATTACATAAATAGCACAATAATGAAAATATTTGCATATATAGCAAAAATTGTAAATTGATAGACTTCATATTGATAGATTTTATCAATAAAGGGTGATAGAATCAATTATTAATAAATAAAGTAAATTGATAGACTTCCATTAGATTCTATCAAGAATCTATCAATAAGAACCGATAGAATCAATCACTGACAAAATTGATAAACTTCCATCACTAGAAAATGATAGATTCTATCAAAGTCTTCTATAAAAAAGGTAAATAATTTTTTTTTTTTAAATGGCAGAATTTGCTATAAAAGAATTATTTTTTAAAATGTGCTATAATTATAAACTGCGGTAAAAAAGTTGTTATACATCGAAAATTCCCTATTTAATTCCGGGATATTTTAGGAAAGAATAATTTTTATGTCTTTCCTATTTTTCAAATTAGCCATAAATTTAAAGTCAAAATAATTTTAGTCATTTACTTAATAAGTTCTATAAAACTAGCCATTTAGTACTATTTCTCAAATACCTATCCCATTAACTTGCCAACAAAAATTGAAGTCACCGCTATTGATTTGAAATCACTAATAAAAGTATATCAACACTCTATATGATTGAATTATATCAGTCTCATTAATTAAAAATATTAAGGGGGTGTTTATAGTAAAAGGAATAAAATATCACATGAATTGGTGATGTAATTGGTTATCTTGTTTAGTATTAATCTCATTTCAACTTCATTACGAGTTCGAGTGTGGAAATCAGTATTTGCGAAAATCATTCTTTCCGTAATTACATTTTTCCAAAATATACCCTCTAATTGAAGATACAATTTCACCAGTCCCATTGATTGAAAGTATGCATAGAAGTGTATTATAAAAAAAATAATAATAAAACAATGAGTTGTACTTCATTTTTTAAAAGTTCACATCGATTTTTATAAATAAGGTGTATTTGTTTTGAGATGAGATGAGATGATTTAAGAGTTGAGTTCCAACACTTTGTTTGGTCCGAAGCATTCCTCATCTCATCTCATCTTCTTATTTTTTTCTTTTTTCCTTAACATTTTTTCATTTTTCATTTGTATTTTTTTACTTACTTTCTTACTTTATTTTTTATGTTTGATATATTTGTGGTTATAATATTATTATTTAAATATATTAATATACCGGTATATAATTATAATACTATTATTATATCAATTATAAAATAAATAGATATATATTATCTCTTGATATATGATAATAAATTTTAATATTTTTATTATAAAAATTAAATAATTTTTATTCTTTTGTTTAATCATTCTTAATAACAAAAGAGTTTATGAAACTTCAATTGTTTAGAGATAATAATATTTATAAATTTATAATTAAAAAAATTATTTTTATAAAAATTATTTATAATGAAACTTCAATTTTTTTAATATTAACAATATGTCATTAATTTATTATTCAAACAAAAATTAAATTTAAATAATTTACCCATTAAATTTTTATTCATAATTTACAATTAGTTTTAAAATATGAACTTATTTCAATAAATTTTAAAATGTTGAACTTATTTTGTTTGTTATAAAAATGAGATTCAAATTTTGTACTCTCGTACTAAATTAGACTTTAAAATAATAGTAGAAGTGGGTATAATTTTATTTGGGAAAGAGGTAAATTAAATAATTTTTAGAGTTTTATATATATACAAAAAAGAAGTATAAGTTTCAAGACTTGTATGAATCAACATAGAGATTAAGATCTATTTTACATTAAAAAAAAAAACACCAACCACAATAAATTTAAAAATTTGAAGGACACTAATTATTATCAAAATGTGAATTAGTTAATTTTTATCTACAAAAAAAATAACAAATTACTAAATTTAGAGGTATTGTGTTCTCTATAAACGTACTAATAAGATAATTTTTTTTTTAAAGATAAGATAATTACTGATTTATTGTTACATATTAATTTGTATATTTTATTGAAAATTCTTTGACCTTTAGTAAATATAAATATGAATGTATAAAAGCTATGAGAAATTAGTTTCTTTTATAATAGAATAAAAATAAAAATTGTTATCAAGATTTTATAATGAGTAGTTTAACCAAATGATTTTATTTTTATTTTTTAATTCATTATTTTCTAATAAATAGAATTTTGGTATTTTTAAAAAAAATTATTTTTATTATTTAAGTCTAATAAATCTTGAAAAAAAACGTTTACAAATATTTTTTATCAGTCAAACTTCATTTTTTCCGCGTAAAGTTTTTATTCATTATTATTGTTTAATTCAAGAATATTTAGGTGCGGGAGATCCAAAATTTTGATCTCATGGATATTAAGTTCTATATAATATTATTGGATTTTTTTTTAAATAACATTGAAACTCTATTTCTTTTGAATATGAATATTTTGTATGATCAAAAGTGGTATGATATTAATTTTATATTATTTACAATTTATTTATGACAATGATTATATATATATATTTTAATACATATGGTTATATTTTCATACTTACATTAATAGTTAAAGATTTGGAAAAAAAAAAAACTTTAATATCTCATCTCCTCTCTCCCACCTGAATAATGTTTTTCTGTCATCTCATCTCGATACATGCCAAACATTCCAAACAAAGTTTTCATGTCGTCTCATCTCATTTTCTTGCATCCTAAACAAGATTTTTCTATCTAACGTGCAACAAAAAACAACCAAAAACACCCCATAGGAAAGTATAACCAATTTAATCAATTTTATAATTAAGTATTATTGATTGACTTCCGTTGTTATTGATTGGAGTAAATCACTGTTAGTAACTGTACTTTCTGATGATTTCATTATAAAAAATAAAAAAAAACCTCTACTATCTAAGAGTTAGAGGCTAATTTGGACAACGAGACAATTTGCATTTTTTAACAAACCGGCAAACGCTATAGTAATAAGAGGGCAGAATTCATTTTTTACGAACAATTATACAATTTTCTTCCTACAAGTTTACACATTTCGAATAATAACAATCTGGATAGAACAATCGACGGCCGAGCTAAAATCTTTTTCGGTCCATCAATTTTCAGAGCTTTAAAAAAAAGAAAAAAGAAGCAAAGTTCTGAAACAAAAAACCGTCAGAACTCTGTTTTGTTCTTCAGAAATTCCAGAGAAACGAATCCTGATTCGTGGCAATGGCGTCAAAATTCTCATCTCCATAATCAAAACAAGGAGATGAAAAACAGCCATTAAACATTTCATCGAAAAACGGGTTGTAATCATGAGGAAACAACCCGAAATCCCACCCGAACTCACTCTCGGGTCCAACCAAACACGGCGAGCTTTCATCACACACAGCGGTCGTCACGTCGGAAACCACCGATGGCGACGGGGAATCGGCGGCGCGTGGGTCGGAGTTGTTGGCGAAGTGGGCGGCGGCGGACTGAATCTCTTCCCGGGAGAGCTTGCCGGCGCGTGGGATCTCCGGTGGGTCATCAGGGAAATTGAAACGAGCGGAGCTGCCACGCAGGCAAAACAGAGCCGCGTCGAAAGCACGCGCCGCCTTGTGCGCGGAATCGTAAGAGCCCAACCAGATCCGTTGGCGGCTGTTGGGGAGGCGGATTTCAGAAACCCACCTGCCCCACTTCCGCCGCCGCACCCCCTTGAACGGAGAATCAGACTTGTCAACGGCGGCGCCGGTGGAGGATTTTGCCATCCAGTGGAAAATTTGATAAAATTATATATATATTTTTTAAAATGGGGATTTTGTTTTTGTTTTCTTTGTGTTTTAAGAGTTTGGGAGTGTTTGGCGGCGGCGGTGGTGTAATTGTGAGTGGATATTGCGGCTGGGAATTAAGGGTATAAATATGGGAGGAAAAAGGGAGGCGCGTTGGGCAGCTGACCGCGTGGCGGTAGGGGCAAAGACCAGACCGATAAACGCGGGTACGGTCAGGCTTTAGTCCATTTCATCATCACAAACTATAATGTCACATGTGACGTAGGGATTGTAATTTCCACTCGTGTTTTAAATCAATACTACCACATGACCTTAAACTATATCTATATATATAAAACACATGTGCTTTGCATAAAATTTATATAGACAAGTTGGTAGCCAATGGATTTGTAGATTTGCACTCACTTTTTTCGTTCGAGTGTGTTATTTTAATTACTTTTAAATGGAGCATGTGACAAAGCTAGTCAAAGTGGACAAAATGTATTCCCCATCCCGACTCATTACATTTTAGTTTTAAAAATGATTTTTCCTTTTTTTTGTTAATTTAATCTTTAGCTATAATTTTTGTTGGTAGAAATATTTATTCAAAAGTATATTTTACACAAAAATTAGTTATCTTATTGAAATTTATGTATATTTTTAATGAAAATTTAATTATTTAAAAATATTATTAAAAATACTTATAAAATTTAAGATTAGAAAAAGAAAAAGAAAAAATAAAAATAATATGAAGATTTTTTTCACCGTTGAGAAATCGATCCTTGTAGGGAATCTTATTCACCCTATCCCCGATAAAAATGGTGAATTTCGTAGGGATGAAGAATGATTTTGGTGGCTAAGATGGTCATGGGTGGGGATAGGGAAGTCATTTCGTAACTCCGCCTCGTGGATATAATTAAAATGTTTGATAACCATTTTGTTTTTAGTTTTTGGTTTTTGAAATTTAAGCCTACAACAACTACTATACCATATTATTTTCTTCTACATGGATATCTACATCTTACCTATATTTGTAGAAACGAAACCAAAATTTAGAAGCAAAAAAAAAAAAAAAATGCTTTCAAAAATTTGTTTTTGTTTTTGAATGGTTGTTAAGATTCACATATATTTTTTTAAGAAAGTTAGATAAATTATAGAAAAGATAGAGTACATTGTAATAAATATGAGTAAAATTAGATAATGTAATCAGAGAATAGGCAGGTTTTTTTGTATTTAATCACAATACAATTTTACAAAATACCCTTTACACAGGGAGGAATAGGAATATAAATGATACAAAATATTAACAACCCTAGAACCTTCTAGAACCTTCTGGAAAGTGAATCCTAACTTCTTAAATAGAATCATTTAATTAATACAATTTCAACATTTAATCAATAGGAAATCTATATCTTAACATCCCCGCAAACGAGACGGTAGTTCAACAACGCCGAGTTTGGATCGCAGAAGAAAAAACTGAGAATGAGAGAGTGACTTGGTGAGACAGTTAGTAGGTTGATCAACAGATGGAATATACCGAACCTCTAATTTTCCACGGAGAATGCGATCACGACAAAATGAACATCAATCTCGATGTGCTTGGTTCGAGCATGAAACATAGAGTTCACAGCTAAGGAACCAGCATTAACGTTATCACACCAGAGAAGAGGGGCAAGACAAAACAACCCCTAACTCGGAGAGGAGCTGGCGAAGCCAAATAATTTATGCAGCAGCATGAGCACGAAATTCAGACTCAGTACTAGAGTGGGCAACAACATTATGCTTATTTGAGGACCAAGAAACAAGACTATTCCCAAAGAACACACAATACGCTGCAATAGACCGACGATCATCAAGGTTGGCACCCCAGTCAACATTAGAGTAAGCCGAGATGGTCTAGTTATCAGTCGGTTGAATAAGAAGGCCAAGATGTTTAGTGCTAGATAAGTAACTAAGCACACGCTTAACAACTTGCCAATGAAGATCAGTCGGACACTTAGTAGATTTTTAGTAATTGCAAGCACACATAGAATATTATTTAGTTTTAACAAACCAAAGTTGGCACGTAAACAGGTAGATCCAACATGAGTGATGCGCAAGGAATGTCCATTACCAACAGTAACAATATCATTACCTCCATATTCCAAGTGGCCAGTCAGAGAGCCATAGTCAGAGGTGACATGATTAGAAGCACCACTGTCAAAATACCAACTAGGATCAACTACAGTCTCAAGTCTCGCAGCAAACAGATTCGAACTCTGATGGGCATGGAAAGCCTAAGGGAAAGACGAAGCTTGAGTAGAGTAAGATCCTGCCACGTACGGAAGAAAAGGTGGACCCTGATACGAACCAGAGAATTGTGCAGCCTGCCTTTGATTCGGAAAGAACCTGTCACGAAAAAAATTAGCAGTATTGCCAAGGTGACCACAGACATAACAAATAGTTCGACTAAGATCCTGTGCAGCACCACCCCGAGAACTTGGGTGACCACGACCAGCGGAACGTGAAGGAGGGGTCTGAGCCGATTTAGACCATGGTTGAGTACCCCCGTGCACATCAATTATATTAACCACATTAGCAGAAGGTGTCAGAGTAAAAGATGTTGTTTTTTGTGAATTTCGATGATCAATCCGCTTCTCGAACATAAGCCACTCAGTTTAGAGTCGAAACCACGAAAGATTAGGACGTGCTTGAGCATTGGCCACCACTGCATTATATTCTTCATTAATACCCATTAACACCTGGGAAATAAGCGCACGAAGAGACACATGGTTCCCAGCAAGTTGAAGATTGTAAGCATGAGTTTTCATAATTCACAAGTAATCTGTCAGTTTCTGGGAAGCTTTTCGGCATTGCTAAAAAGCTGACGCAGGAAATCCTCTTCAGCACGAGACTGAGCACCAAACAACTCATGGATAGCCATCCACAAGTCATGAGAAGTTTCATGACCCATCACTTGAGTTGCAACCTCGGAAGTCATACAATTGTACATCCATCCCAGCACAAGTTGATCCACCATCACCCAATTTTTATGTGCATCGTAGACATAAAAATCATTAATATTTGATAAAGGAGAGGAAAGGGAACTCATTGGTTCTCTTTGAGAAGGTACCAAAAAAGAGGAAAGAGGAGGAGAGGCCCACCTGGCCCCCCTGCGACACGTCAACAAGAGAGAAGAGGGGGCCCATCTGGCCCCTTTGCTGCAGGACAGGTGGAAGAACATGGGGGCCCACCTGGCCCCCCTCTGCATCCGTGCGAGTGGAAGGAGAGAGGGGGCCCGCCTGGCCCCCTGGCTGTGCTTTAGGATTGTGGACAGAGGAGAGACCCACTTGGCCTCCCTACACGCCGACGGTAGGGGAAAGAGAGAGGGGGACCGCTTGGCCCCCTGGCTGCACTGCATCGTCTGCAATAGAGGGTGGGGGGCCCACCTGGCCCCCTACACGCCTGACGCAGAAGGAATGAGGAGGCCCACCTGACCTCCTTACACTACTCTGGAAAGAGAAAAAGAGGGGGGAACCCACTTTGCCTCGTGTAGCGTCGTCAACTCAGAATGAGAGAGAACCTGTTTTGGGACATAAAGAAGGGATTTTTTGGGAGGGCATTTATACTCCCCTGTCAGAAAGTCAAAGAGTTTTTGAGAGTTTAGAAGAGGTAATGCTAGATTTTTCTAAAGAAGAAAATTCGAACGATCCAATTTGATGTTAGTGGTCTGACTGAGCATCTAATTTAGGAAGGAAGGTTTACTAAATCTAGAGGTCTTTGAAAAATTGGCGTTGGCCACGAGAAAAGGCTCTGATACCAAGATAATGTAATAAGAGCATGTGTTTTTTGTTTTTCTGTATTTAATCACAATACAATTATACAGAGTGAATACCCTTTATGTATGGAGGAATAGGAATATAAACAATACAAAATATTAACAACCCTAGAACCCCCTAGAACCTTGTGCAAAGTGAATCCTAACTCCTTAAATAGAATCATTTAGTTATCATTTAATTAATAAAATTTCAACATTTAATCAATAGGAAATCTATATATTAACAAAATTAAGCTTAAATTTTAAAAACAAAAAACAAGGAATCAAATGATTATCAAATAGTGCAGGATAAGTTAGACCATCTCTTTACTAGTAGTTTTTTGCTGATTTTTTTTTTTAAATAGGGTTCCCTTTAATCTCCATCTTGATTTTCATTAAAGTATAGGTGACCTGCATGTTACCTCTTTGGAAAACACTATACAGATCTCTATGCTTGCGACTTTACTCTTAGATCATATGGAAAGAAATAAATGAGAACATTTTCAATGAAAAGTACCTTAATAGGCCCTTTCAATGTTTTGTGGGATAAAATGTTGTTATTTGTGCTGCTTCATAGTGTATCGTAAATCTTCTTCTTCTTTTTTTTTTAATGTAAATATGACATTACTATCATTGCTTGCCTTTTGTAATTTTATATGGTCCTTGCACCTATAGAAAATATTGATAGCTAATTCTAAACATTTTAAATATGTAATTATCAATTATTTTAAATATTTTTTAACTATATGACTCACATATCTTCAAGATACTCTTATTCGAATGTGAACATGGTTAATGTTCATTCATATACAATCATTATGAAGTGGCTCAAATAGTTAAAGAGGATCTTAGTGTACTTAAGGTGATGAGAAATCCATGATGACCACTTATGTAAGAATTAATTTCTTACGAGTTTTCCTGACATCCAAATGTTGTAAGATTAGACGATATCTCTTGTGATATTAGTCGAGGTGTGCATAAGCTGGTTCACACAATCAAAGATATAAATAAAAGTATTCATTAATATACTTTATTGAATACTATATAAATTTGATTGGAAAGTTGTGGAGGAACTTATTGAAGGGTCTATTTGACCATGTCTCAATCAACGTTGAAGGTTAGAAAGGTCGAACATTTTAGGCAAAAGTGTGACTCAATATTTGGTTAGAACAAACTTCATGCGAACAACAAAAAGGCAAAAAGCAGCATAACACATTCAAGATAGCTGTGTTCGAAGAATCAAGCCAATAAGGAAATAACTAAAGAATCAATCAACAATCAATCTAGCGTTGATCAAGGAAATCCAGTAGAAATTAGAAGATCCCAACAATGAAGAATATATTCTAGCTCATCCGAACTTGCTGCACAAGTAAAATCATATTTATTTAAAGAAGGCAAAAAGTTGTAATCATTGATTTGATCCAGTTGGCTAGAAGCCAATTCGATCTAATATGATGAGAAGAAAGTAACTGGACGATGTCTGTAGAATCCATTGACGAGGAGTTTGCCCATCTTCAACAACTGCACCAATTCTTTAGTTTTATTTCTGTATTGTTAGGAGTAGTGTGTAGATTTGTAGTAAACTTTTAGTAATTACATTTATAAAATTGGCATTATCGATTGTTACTCATTTCTATGTTACATTAGTTTATAGCATTGCTCGGAGCGAACAATGTTAAGTTTGGGGATTTGATATAACTCTAAATAATATAATTATTTGAGCCCTTACACTAGTCCATTTCAGCACTTTAAATAGAACTAATTACATTCTAGAATTGAAATGTTGCTATAGATGTTTGACATGACAATATATAATCATTGTTATTAACCCAATCTGTAAGGTATGCACCATAAACTTTTTTTATTTTTGTGAGTAAAATATGTTATACAATAATTTTTTTTCATAGGACGTTATACAATTAATTAAATATAAGTTATTTAATTAATTAGTTATTAGTTACGTATTAAATAAAGAAATTAACATATAAGTAATATATAAGCAGTATGCGTTATTACTTATTGTAATTAATTAAATATAAATTATTTAATTAATTTATTATTTAATAACTTAATATGTATTTATTTATTTGTGAATAAATAAAAACTAACGTATATGCTTTGTAACTCGACTCCCAGCCTATAAATAGACATGTATTTTGAGAGTAGAGGACACAACACAATTGAGAAAAATATTTCTCATATTCCAAGTACGTTTTCCATTTGACCTTTGGAAAAAAACAAAAAGAATTTAGGCTGTGAAGAAAAGAGTTTAGTCCTTATGATTATTCTCCGTTGATTGTTTTACTATTCTTGGGTATTTGGTGTAAATTCCTCGAACTGCCCACATCCTCCAAACTTAAATTTTTCATTGCTCTCAATGAAGGTGATGCTTAGTTCCCCAAATTTAGCAATTATTGTAATTTCTCTACTCTATCTCAAGCTCTAAGGCTTCCTTGAAATTTTTTGGTTCTTTCTTTAATTCATGATAAGGATTATTCTATCGTTAGGTTTGAATCTAAGGGAACTTAAGAATTCTTCTTATTGAAATTATTTTTCTGCTAAATTCAATTTTGCGATAATCATACTTAGTCGACTTTCAAAAGAAAAATTACTGAATTTATAAAGAAGGGAAGTAAAATATATTGCATCCTAAATGCATGCTCCTAACAAAATAAATTAAGACTATTCATGATATGCGAAAAGAAATAAAATTCAGTAAGCGCAGTAATAGAGAATGAGATTTCCATCTAATTTGTCGCTCTGGCGCCACTATTTTCCTTGCCTTTTCCATGCTCTGAATTCAATATTTGTTTTGGAAATTCAGGCCATTCGGAGTATTCTTCCATTTCTATCATTATAAGCATCAATAACTCATCATTTTCCCTTGCATAAGTCAAATATCTCTATGTAATTTCCTCGAGCTTCGCTATCTGTTCTGCTAATTCGACAATGGTTTTGTGTCTTCATTTCCTTTACTTTCCGCAGCTACACTTTCCTTTGATGGGAATACGCTCAGAGTTTTGTCATTACGTTGCGGTCTGATACCCTGATCTGCATATAACCGTGTAATTGCAAAGTGATAATATATGTATTATTGCATTCCACTAGCGCATTTCTACACTTTCCTCCAAAATCTTTCCCAAATTGATATTTATCTCAAGTTTTATTGCGACGAGCAGCATTACTTGATCCCTTCTGATTAGTGTTCTATTGGTTGAAGGTATGAATACTGTCTTAATAATCTGCAACCACTCTTGCAGATCCTCCAGAATCATGTATCCTTACACTAACGTTGGATCATTCTACTCTGCCTCACTATTCCGATCATTGATAGGCTTTCTTTCATTTGTTGCGCGGTGGGAGAGTTGATCAACTACTGAAAAAATGTTGTAGGAACATTAGGTGCTGCCAAAAGTCAGGTGTTGTGGCTCCTTGTCATTAGATATTGCAGCTTTGCTAGGAAAACCATTCTCTTCATCCTTGCATGGTTTGACTTCTTCTAGTTCCTCTTCTATTGATTCATCTTTATCTTCTTCCGGCTCCATCTATTCCTTTTCTTCTTGTCCTTTGTCATATCGAGGGTGATTCTCTTCAACATTGTCTTTCAATCCCAAGTGTTCTACTTCTTCGAGAGTTTCTTCATCACTATTCAGCATAATATAAGAGGCAAAATTTTTCCTCCTTTCGTTTGTTCTCCCAAAGAACTTCCCACTTCTTGTCTATTGTTGATGCGAACTTTCTATGATTTTTTGTCCTTGCTCATCAGCTAGTAACTTTCTGGTTCCACATTTTGGAGGTGTCGAACTTTGAAACTTTTGACGCTCAATAACCTTTTTACCCCGTGTAGCTGTACAAGACACTTGAAATGAAAATGACAACACACAAATTCGATGATTTTTTTAGGTCGGAGCAAGAATGCAGTGATCGACTCTTCCACACACAAGGTTTATATAGAGTTTGAAAATGTTTCTAAAAATCCTCGTGTAAGGAAATGAATAATTACAAAAGGAAAAACTAAGGTTTTGCACCTATATTCAAATATTCGAACCAATACCTTCCTAAAAATGAAATAATAAAAGGGAATCGAAAATATAAAAAAACTTCATAAAATTACGAAATCACGAATAACTTAAGGAAATAATAAAATAAAAGAAAAAAATGCATAAAAAAAGGTACCTATTCGAAAACAATAAATATTTTGCACAAAGTCAGAAATGCCTGATTTTTGCATTCCAAAAAAGCTGCTGAGCAGATATGGGCAGAACCTTTATGCTAATTCTGTTTGGCATAGTCCATCCGTGCTTAGGCCATTTAAAGATTTTTGGGGCGACGCCATCTTTTATGGCCTTTTCTTGTCTTTCTTCTCCATGAGCGTTGATGCGTAGACTTCTTACCAACCCAAGCGTTGATAAAGTGTAGAGTTCTGTGTTAAAGCTCATTTAAATTGCCCAAGTGTCGCTTTCTTGACGAATCAATTCCTGCGATGCGTGTGCTTTTAAGAAAGAGAAAATCTCAGGTACTGTTGCTGGTGGTCTGTGATCTTCAACGCTATAACTGTTTTCTTGCTAAATAATCAATTCTGCATCTCCCATTCCGGTTTGATGTAGAACTTCCTTAATTGGCTCATTACCTTCCATGCCTTCTTGTTGAAGATTTTCATCATCATTTTTTCTTTTATCATTTGATTCTTGACCAGTATCAACATTGGAAATTCCTTCATTTTTTTTTATCACAATGCAATCTATTTCGTCAGCCCCAAGACTGGCAGGGGTGGCAAACCTTGCCCATGCTTCCTCCTGTTACTTATAACGTTGTTCTTGCTCTCTATCTATTTCTGCAAGTTGTAATTCTTCAGCTTCTCTTGCTCTTGCTAGTGTGGCCAGTCAAAAATCTTCCCATGAGAGTTCTCCCTCGCTAAAAAGATCCATCGTTGCTCTTATGCTAAGTACGATAGCCTCTAGATAGTCTCTTCTACCCGTATACTACTTATTGAGCTTTCTACTGTTGGTTTCATTAGAGATTGTGGATTCCCAGTATTGAACCATTGAGAGGTTTTGATATAATACCATTGTCTCTCATCCATTGTATTTGTCTTAACTGTTCTTCTTCTTTTGTAGTTGCGTCCTCTAGAGACTGCTCATGAGTATACACATGATTCCTATGTTCATGACTCCTAGTGTCCCATGCTCCTGCAATCTTCTTGCAGATCGAAATGATGCTGATAGATGTTGTTATGATCTCTCTAAAACCATGACTGATAGTTCTCTTTTGAACAGAATTGTTTTGTGTTGATCTCCTCTGCATAACCTTGTTGCTGAAATTGGTATGTTTGCTGCGGAATGTTATTATATGTCTACTGTTGATTCGCAAAATGATTGAATGTCATTTGGTGTTCGTATCTGTGGTAATAGTTTGTTATGGGACTGGGTTTCCCTATTGGTTGTATAGATTTGAATCTCGATTTCCCTGAAATTCAAAAGTTGTAACCTTTAAACAATAAAAACTACTTTTCCCTAATGATATTAACTCTAAATAATCAATCCCCGACAACAGCGCCAACAAATTGATATGGTGCGATTTCGGTGCTAATATATTGTACAGTAATTAATTCAAAGTCAACTTATGCAAGTGTAATTCGGAATCACTTACGTGCAAGTATACGTGGTCAGGAATTGCAGCAAGTAATAAATATATAAATTTATCGATCCCACAGAGATTACTGTCTAGAGCTAACACAGAGATTGATATCGATTTCAAAGTAATCAAGGAGTCGTGAAGAAAAGTAAAGCATGAATGTATAAGTTGTTGCGGTTTTGTTGAAATTAAACAAACATGATGCTGAAAATAAATATGATGCTAAAAATAAATATGATGCAATGAGTAATGTTAACTAACAATTATAGAAAATCCTAAGAGCACAGACTAGTCAAAGAGAGTCTTCATTCCCTAACAAGTAAGTACTCTCGCACTTAATGATTTATGGCAGGGCCAGCTTCCACTATGAATGCCATACTTAGCAACAGGGCAACACAAGCATTAGTAAGGTTATTCCTAACACTCTAAGACGTGAACAGACATTCACACAACCTAATGTAGCATACTGGGTCAACATGGAGTTACTTCTTCCGAACTCACCACAAGGTACATGCGTGGATAGCTAATCGACGCATATATATAAAAATTAACATGCATTAGTGCAAAACTAAATGACCTACGCTCCTAGCATACTTCTATTCATGAATAGTAAACATAAACTCCTATAACATAACCATAGAAATAAACATCAAATAGAAGTTAAACTAGACGATTTTATTGCAACTATGAAATGTCTAAAACTACAAGCTACCCCTAATAAAGCAGTAAAATGGAATTGGCACGGCTAAAAATGTGCAATCCTCTTGTCATCGACTCCTACGACATCAACATTTGTTTCTCTCCACGATAGGCTTCATGGCCAGCCGACCAGCTCACCTTTTTCGCCTCCCTGCCTTGGTATTTATAGAGTTGAATTACTTGGCCAACAAGTCGAGGTGAACTGTGAAATCTTCATTAATGCAGGATTTCTTAATTTCCGCTAGAATTTATTTGATTGACGCCGCCTTGATTATTTAATTGATTCTCGATTATTTCCTTGTTGGGGTGTCTTTTTTTAACATATTTGCATTTTGCGTTTTACGCCTTTTTCGCTGTTGGTCATCATTTACGCTGGTTATCCTTCTTGCAATGTAGCTCAATATGTCATGCTATTAACATTGATTAGACACAGTTTACTCAAGATTTATGCTAAAAGCGTGAAGTTGTGCTTCCGATACTACTTTATGAATGCATGTTGATTTTCAAAGTTATTTCATCGTATTTCTTCTATTAGTGCTTGTTTTCCCCCTTTAATTCTAGAATAATGCAAATTAACACAACCTAAAATATGCTCTATTTGAGAGCTATCAACTTTGTAGTCCTTAAGAAATTGTATTATGCTTATTTTGAGTTATTAAATAAATTTGTGTACTTTATGATACATGAACACAAATATTTAGTACATTTAATCAAAAGTATGTTGGACAGTAGATTGACTTTTTCATTCAAGCAACCGCTTCTATGACTCATGTATCGATTAGAAATAATATACTTGAGCAATTTTATTATTATGATGGTACAATAAAATGAGAGCAAATGTTTAAATAAGGGTATCGCCTTGATAAGTGATCAAGATGAGATCATGTTATGATCGAAGATGTAAAATCCCACCGTTCATCTTAAACTGTCTATGAATTCCAGATGGAAGTCCTGTTGTGATTCGTTGACAGAGTATTAAAGTAGAGTAGTGGACTCGAGTTAGATACTGAATGTATCTATACTATCATTTATATAATATTAGTTGAGACATACACTCTAATGCTAAAGAGAATAATACTGTAACATGTGTTTCATACCACATGTGCTTAATATGACCATGTCGGGTAACAGAAGTTCTTTGATTCTCTACTTCTTCATTTTATGCGACCATTGAGATCGAGAAATCTCTATAATTACCTTTATGACCTTTTAGCTAAAATTTTGAAGTTTCACTTCAATGTTAGCTTTCTTAGTGAGGTTACCAATGATCATGAATGATTCGATCTAATGAGACCTACATAGAAAACAATTGCTTTGATATGGAATTTTTGTTTAGAAATTGGAAGATCATTTCAAGTGTCACATTATAGTGCATTCACTAGTCAATCAATTATATTTTTGTGATATAATTTTGAATACACAAATATGTAAGTATAATATATCAAAAAAGATCTTGAGTGATGATTAATATGACTAAATGAATCTAGGGCACTTCATACTAACTCTACTTTGAATTCGAGGTTACTTTATATACTTTGACCGTTATAAAGTAATGAGCTCTCGAGATAAAAGTATGACGGTCACACGACCTATTTTCTTGTATGAATTTTAATGCAAATGGAAAAGGATGTGTTCCTTTGTTTGAGTAATGAGAATGAGATTTGTGTCTTATACGCCCATAATAAAAGTACATTATGTGTGAGTGGGAGATGTAAGTAAAATACGTTATAAAATTAATTAAATATAAGTTATTTAATTAATTATTTTTTTTGAGTACATATTGGGGGAGGGGGACAAATACCAATTCTCGGGATCGAACCTATGACGTTGGTGTTTAACTGGTTTACAACCAAACAATGTACGTAATATATAAGCAATATACGTTATTACTTATTGTAATTAATTAAATATAAGTTATTTAATAATTTATTTTTAATTACTTAATATATATTTATTTATTTGTGAATAAATATAAACTAATCGTATGTGTCTTTAACTCAACTCTCATGCCTATAACCAAACGGCATTGTAGCTTGATGACCAACATGTCTAATTTAAATTTAGTTTGATGTTGTTGATCTCAAGATCGAATCCCAGTAGGTACATTTAAAAAAAAAAAAAGACTCTCATGCCTATAAATAGACATGTATTTTGAGATTAGATGATACAACACAATTGAGAAGAATATTTCTCATATTCTAAGTGAGTTCTCTATTTGGGATTCGGAAAAAGAAAAAAAGATTTAGGTTGTGAATAAAAGAGTTTAGTCCTTGCGATTATTTTTTGTTGATTGTTTTACTCTTCTCGGGGTTTTTTTGTGTGTAAATTCTGGTCTACACGCTACCTGTGATAATTTGTTTATCTATCTATTTTTAGTAAAAACCCAACAATTTTACTTTAAATTTAAGCAATATCAACCAATTTAGGCATTTTTAAAATCTAACTTGTGTATTAGAATGTGTGGAGCAAGCACTACGAGTGCAATCTTCTTGTTCACATGCTACCGTTTCCAAGAAACAAAATTTTGAAAGTTGTTTAAAAGCTTGATTTGATTTTTTTTAAATCAATCGGCAAACTAAAATTCCGACTACTAAATGACTACGATCAACTCAAGTTAGTTTGATGAGTTAGGTTAGGTTATCAACATATTTGAATGAAGTTGGATTGGATTTAAATGAATGTTTTTTTTAATCTATTTGATAATTGGTTAATGAGTTAACAACATATAATTAGTTTGGATAGATTTGAACTTAACTCGAAGTTATTATTAAGGAAATATTGCATACACTGTCCCCAAAAATATGAGGTTTATAAAAATTATCTCTTAATTTTAATTTGATCAATTAATTCTTCTATAAATATTGCAATTAAATTAATCCCTCAAGTCAAATTTGAGTAAGATATACACAATCAATCCCACCTCGTTGCAAACCTAATCCAATCTTAGTAAATGTTCCTAGTTGTCAAGAAATTTGGCGGTAATTAACTAAATGGGTGGTAATCAACTCATCAATAATTATCTCAATATCATACAAGTTTTTATTTTTTATTTTTTTATTTTTAAAACCTACATATGAATTACCAAATGGGTCACTGACGCAATAGTTTCATTGTTTGGTTGTAAACCAGTTCAACACTAATGTCATAGATTCGAACTCGAGAATTGGTATTTGTCCCCCATCCCCTAATATGTATTAAAAAAAAAAAACTATATATGAATTATGATCAACACGACTTTGGAGAGGTAAGAGAGATAAATACAACTCGATAATCCAAATCAATCCGAAAATATATAAATTTTGGGTTGGGTTATTTTAAAATTGAAGAATTAACCAATTCAAAAGTTTAACTCAATGCAACCAGGGCATGCACACCTCTATTAAAAAGTCCCCTAACCAAAGAAAGGTAGAATAGAAGTAGATTGCTACTCTCTCAATAATTGTTTTTTAGGTTAACTCGATTTCGAAATTGTAAATTAATACCACTTTGTTTTTTTGGAGGTTGTGGAAATTAGTAGTTTGGAAAGGGGTTTATTATCAGAATGTGTTGGGAATAAACACTATTAGAATATGATCAATTATTCTCCTCTTGTGTTTTTAATGAAAAATAGCAAGCAGTAAAAAATATCAAACACAACACACAACGATTTTAAGGTGGAAAAACCTCCTCAAGACGAGTAGTAAATAACATGGACCGAAGTATAACCAATAATGGGCTACAACAAGTTCTCTTTAGTTACAACTAGAGATATACAACAAATAATAAATAATTATCTCAACAACAAACGGTACTACACGAGAGAAATAAATAGGAAAGATTTCACAAAACTGTGGAACCAAATTGCCCTATGGAATCTAGTTGGAGAAAACTCCAAACCCGATCTCCACCTTTCAGATTGTAAACCCTTGTGTTACAGTTAAAATTTCATATAGAAATACCAAACTTGCGCAAAACTCTTTTTCTCTCCATTTTTCCTTTTCTCTTCCTGCCGTTTTGTTCCTTTTCTCTCGTGATTGTGACGGTGAAAGCCAAAGTGAATGTTTTCACTTTAAATATGACAAGTCCTAACGGGCTTTTAGTTGGGCTTCACAATAAGTGAATATAACAACAGAATGTAGTTGTGATATGGAAAGATGTTCAATCAAAAAAGCTTTATCTTATGCCGAATTCCATAATCTACAAGGTATTTCATAGAAATTTCAAACATTTGTGCCAATTTGTTCCATTTAAATTTCTCTTCTATTAGGTTACATATCTAAGGATTATCATGATTTCTAGTTGAATAGATTGTTGCACTCTGTTCTATAAATGATTCCACTGTGAACGTATATTGTGTTTTAGTCGAAGGTTTCATTATTCATGCAACGGCCCGGAAATTTCATCCCGGTCTTCCGGGGGGGCCCAGGGGCATTTTGGTAATTTTGGGTCGGGCCGACAGGGCCGGTTTTGAAATTGTAAATTGCCGGAAAAATTATGAGTCGATTTGAATGGGATCGGGAATTTTGGTGAAGACATTTGGGCTTGGAAAAAGGTAAAAATAAATAGGGAATTAAATAGCGCGTCGAGTGAGATTCGAGCCAAGGACGTGTCGCATGCTAGGCAGAGGGTGCTGCCAGCCGAGCCATCGCACGTGTTTGTTATCTTAATCGCGCGATCTAATACATATGCGTGTTTTCGAAGACGGTTGGTATAAAAGCAGAGCTCGCCCGAAGCTTTCTTCTCCATTTCTCTTCTTCTCCTTCGCGAATTTCTCCGACCGACCGAGGTCTCCTCCGCGATTTCTCCCCCGCCAGCTTCAATTCGACCGAGTTCCTTCCTCAAATCCGAAGCCAAATCTCGAGCAGCTGGTGAGTTTCTTCTTCTCTTCTTCTCCTTCGCATTTCCGTCGACCCTTTCCCCTGTTTTTCGATTTCCATTTTCCGGTCGTGTTGAAGTGATTTGTTGGGTGGGTTTTGTTCAGCTGGAGTAGAGGAGTTCGACCAACCATAAATCGCTCGTCGAATCCTCCCCTATCGGCCGAATTCGAGCTTTCTTTCCATCGCGAGTCGCGTGCTCGTCATTCTTGCAGACCCGCCGAGCCACGCCGCAGATCGCCTCGCGCCGCGCGCACGCCTCGCCAGACTCCGTGTCACGCCAAGACGCCGCTTCGCCTCGCAGATCCGTCCAAGACGCGCGTCGCGCGCTTCAGCCGCGCCAAAGACGCCCATTCTGCGCCCGCCCCGCGCCCCAATGACCCGTTCGTGCAATCGGCTCGTTCGTGCGATCGTCGTGCCTCGTGAGTTGCTCCCGAGCTGAGCCTCGTTTATTTTATTATATTTAGGCCTATTGTGTGATTTTATTGTGATTGATAGGTTCTCGGTAGCTAGTTCGGGTTCGTTCGCCGCTTAGGTTTTCGTGTCAAACGTCCCCGACCAAGGTAAGGATTTCTTATCGAGTTGTGTGGACCTGCGATATATTATGCGATTCTTTGATTGATCGCTTGTTTGTGTTTATTGACATGTGTAGCTAGGTATTCTATTCGAATTCCCGATTAGCATGAATTTCTGATTTAATTCTCATGTTAATCCATGCTAGGTTGTTCCTTTCTAGCATGCTCGTGATCATTCCTTGCTTCGTAGTATCATGCTAGGCTCGTTGTATTCTTATTGAGCACGTATTGGATTTTATGGAATTGTTTCTGCGTTTGCTAGGGCAAGAATTGCGGGTAGATAGCATCATCCGGGCCGGATGCATAAAGTACCTTGCATCCATGGCGGGGACGTCGAGCAAGTCATTCCGCCCCTGGACCTCGTGAGGGATTAGCTAACCCAAGCGAAGAGGCCCCGCAATCTTGGGTGAGGGTGGCGCTTGTTAATGCCCCAACCGTCGGGATGATGACTTGGCATTGCCTCGCGTCCGGCGATCGGCACGTCCTCGGCATGTTCGGCCGTAGCCCACGATTGCCACTGTTAAGGCAAGGACGGCTTCACGGTGTAAGCCTACCACGGCCGTGCCTTGGCCCTGGTGTGGTGGTTCAGCCGACATAGTTTACGTGTCAGTCTCACACCCTATGTCGGTGACACCGATCCAAAGATTTAGTTAGGTGTGGTGGTCGAACATGGGCAACTTGCCTCTAGACCCGGCACCCCATGGTGCGCAGTGAGCACGCGGTGCATGCTTACGCTCATTCTGGCGCCCGACAGGAGAGCTCCTCGGGATCTTGATCTAGTGTACCTTTCGTCGACGATGTAGAGCACAGCCGAGGCCGGGACTTGTTTCTCGTATAGGGCGATTTATGTATTGGACTGTGTGTGATATTATTTCGGACTAAGACCTTAAATTGGCATCCGAGGCCCAAGTGTGGGCTAAGCTATGTGCTCTATTCTGTGTTTATATTCATAGCTTGCATACGCTCATCGAGATGGCCATGTATATCGTATTGTACCCCGGTTGGGGATTCTTACTGAGTAATTCGTTACTCACCCTCACTGTGGTTTTTCCACAGGTAACCAAGTTGCGAGACAGGATGGCTGAAGGAGGAGCTGTGATCATGAGGCCTAGTCTTCCAACTCTGATTTTTGCATTATGACTCTTTATGTTTTGTTTTCTCCTGAATGCATGTAGCCGGGCACGGAGCCCTAGGATGTTTTGTAAATATTTGTGGATTCCAGCATTTTGTATCTGAACAGGTTTTGAATGGTTGTTAGTGAATCTCTGATCGAGTAAACTTTGGAAATGTATTTATCTTGGAGCAGTGCTTGAAACAGGGGATGAGTTCTGTGGAAATTGTCTAGTTTTTAAAGGGGTTATTTTGAATGTTTTTGTTTTTAATTGGAATCCGAAATCATGTCTGTTTAATGTCCTTTACTTTGAATGCATGCATTGGGGTAAGGGCCCATTTAGTGCCCCATTCGGGTCGGTCCCTTACAATTCACCTATCAAATTTCACTTCAATTTTATCACTCAATCAATACGAACACTAATCTTCAAAACAATAGTTGATTACTCAACAACTACTAACACCAATCTCCAAATGAAAACACCAATTCTCAAATGAGTAGGTGATTATCCAACTACCGTTCACTCTTCCGCTTTACTTTACCCTATCCAAACACAAGCTTTCAATAGTTTTGTATTTTCGTCACAGGTTATCAGGCTTGTACCGTTTTAGAAAAGTAAGGGGTGATGAATTCAATACATAGTGATCATCTCCGTAAACAGTGTAGTACTGAGTTTGTGCTATAATTATCTATGCACTGTGTATACAAGTCTATTATTAAAGGCTTATCTTTCCAGACATGTATCTCATGTTTACAGGATATTTAAGTGTCTCTATAGGGAATGCTGGTGACCCACATGGTGATGATCAAATTCAAGTTGTTGCAGATCAAATTGCATTTAAAATTTACTTCATTACAATAAAAACAGATTTAATTTCGAGCGATATTAAAGAAATATATAGAGAATTTACCATCAGCAGCACATTCTACCTCTTGTATTATATTTGTAGCATAATTTTTAAAATAATTCATCTATAGCATATTTATTTCTATCACTCACCTAGTGATAGTCTATCACTCACCTAGTGATAGTCTATCACTCACCTAGTGATAGTCTATCACTCACCTAGTGATAGAACTCAATTTAGCTTTCTATCACTGATAGAAAACTTAAAGAGTGATAGAATGAGTCTATCATTTATTGAATTCTATCACTAATAGAACTCAACAAGTGATAGAAGTCAATTTGAATTTTCTGCTACAAATGAAATTATTTTAGATTTTGTGCTATAGATGGAAATATTTTGCCTTTTTTTGTTATACATGCAAAATCCCCAAATATATATGCACCCTCCTTTTTTGCGTTTCGTCTTTTCTTGTGTGAGGAATTATGGCTACCATTTTCATAGTTCTTCAATTGATGAAGACTCAAATACAAGGGCATGTCATTTTCTTCTGTTTATTAATATTTATTTATATCTTTAAATGTCTAGGCAAGTTTACGAGTATTTCGACTATTCTTTTATTGATCCTACAACATTTGGATGAAAAAAATACATATAAGTGATCCTCACAACCTTTTCGAAGTGTTTGTTTGACATAATTAATGAATTATTACAAATAACGAACTATTACAAGTAACTATTTTCTGCAATCTCTCAGGTTGGAAGTTCTGCTATTTTTATTGGTTTTTTTTAATCTACTGCAGAGAGGGTTCTGTAAAAACTAAATTCAAATAACAAAAATAATAAGCACAATTAACAATCACTCACGATTTTCGCTTCGAGATTGGAGAGACAATGCACACAACAACTTCTCTACAAAGCACTTTCCTTTATTTCTCAATTACTTTCTCTACAAATTTCTACATAACTTTTCTTCTCTTCACTCTCTTTCGCTCTACAATTGTCTCTACGATTCACAATGAAAAAACACTCTATTTATAGCCAATTACAAACTTGTTCACCAAGTTCTTATAAAAAAATGTTTCTCACTAATTCCTAAGTTAATGATCTACTAATTCCCTAATTAGCTCATAAATTAATTAAACATTTATTCTTTAATTGTCTACCAAATTATTTCCTCAATTAACAATTATTCCAAATATATTTAAGTTTATTCAAAAAGTTCAAGCTTTGATCGAAGAGCAATGGTCTCAAGTATCTAATATTAAAAAATATAAAATTTCATCTCAAAATCAATTGGTAATGAGGGAAGTATCCAATCTTGTTAGATTTTTCACTTTTTCAATGTGAGATAATTATGAATCCTAACTTATAACCAGTTAAATTGAAGTAAGTTGATTAGAAAATCCATTGCTTTATAATTTATATGTCCTGTATTGCTAATGAAAAAAAAAAACTTTGTCAAGAGAAATGGAAAAAAATTAATGAAAATCATAGAAGCTGGAGAATTTGTTGGTTGCTTGTTTGGTAAATATTTGGTTTTTTTAATGTACATGTGAGTGTCCAACCGACCTGTTTATGCATTGACTATTTTTATGATATATACCGTCAAATTCTACAATATTCAGTTGTCAAGAAAACACATAAAAAATTAATTGAATGATGACAACTTTTTTTTAGATTATAACAATTGATGGGGTATTTAAAAAATAAAATAAAAACAACAATTGATGGGAGTAGAGCACTCGAACCTAAAACCTTTTAGTCATTAAGTATATACTAATATCACTAAGTTATTGCACTTGTTGACAATGATGACTTGTTTGGCAAAGACAATTTTCAATATAAAAATAGAGCACAGTTTTTGGAAGAAAAAAAAGAAATAATTGAATACTTGCCCGTATGTCGGGTGTTCATTTATTTTTGGAAAACCAATCTGACCGATAAAACAGACTGAATTAGGATCGATTGATCGGTTTTTAAGTATGTGTCAGTTACAAAAATATTTAATAAAAAATTTACCGGTTAAGTCGGTCGGCATGATCGATTGGTTCAGATGATTAATAAAAAAATTTCTTTATAAAATATTAATATTTTCATATAATTAAATATTTTTTTTTATTTAATTATTGCATAATTAACTTACATTTAGATGTGTTTTCAAAATTAATCATATACTCATTTTTTAAAATTAATTCTCAAAATATCATTACATTACAAAATTGTAATATGAATATTATTTTTTAATAAAAAAAAAAATATCAATTAACCGATTTTAACCAAATTAACTGACCGAACCGACTGACTTAACTAACCGGTCGATTTTAGTTCATTTTTTAGGAAACCAATAAATCGGTTATGTGTCAATTTTCACCGAAAATCGACACTGATGACCGATGAAAATCCCTCCCCGTAAATATCTAGTAAAAACTTTAACATTATTTGTGAGATATAAAAAAATACATTAATATATACATTAATATTTGATGAGAGAAAAATGATGTTCAAAGGTGTGATAATACATTATAGTCCTAATTATAAGTGGGAAGTCTGTACTAGATATTTACTTACATAAGCATTACAAAAGTTGTTCATAGCCTGTTTTCGGAATACAAATTTGGATATTATTTTTGGTATTAAAAATTAAATTTATTTTCAATGGCTTGGCTTATTTAAGAACTTTATTCTTTGGCTTATCCAGCCTTTGTGGTAAGTTTAGTTCAGCAGGTCTTAAAAAATACTCTCATTGAAAAAACATTAACATCATATGTACATGGACTGTGAGCATTTGAAATGCTTGCTTGAATCTTCAACTTTTCTCAACTCACTAATTTTTCTGTAATCACTCTTAACAGCTTTTGTTTTATCAACTAGTTTTTTAGTCTTAAACTTCCACAAAAAGAAGTATAACTTTAATGACATCCAGTATAACTTAAGTCGATTGATAATGATTTGACTTTTTTTTTAATGTATTCCATCTTTCCTTAAGAAAGCACGTGAATGCTAATCATATTTATATATATATAAAAAAAAGCATAGCCCTTCCCTTCATGTATATAATTCTTCCCTTGTCAAGATGTGTCGCTTTTATATGCTGCCATCTGAGCACGAAAACGGTATAAGAACAGTCCAGTTTTTGAGGTTTGAAAAAGCTGAAGATTATTTACTTCTAATGAGTAAGATTTGTTCTAAACGCTAAAAATTGTGTTTCTTTCGTTGAAACAAATATATTAATAACTTTGTTCGATAACCTATTTTATTTTTTGTTTTAGAACTTAATCTACACTAACTTCTTTTATTCTTTCACCTATTATTATGAAAACGATAATCAACAACCGATATGAAGATAAAAAAAAAGTAAAAGAAGAAGAAAAAAACACACAAATTTATGTGGTTCACTAACGTTGTGTTAGCTAGTCCACGGGTAGAGAAGGACGACAATGATATTAGAGAGAGGCAAATTACAAAGTACAACACCATAATCGGCTAGGGTTTAATTCGAGTTTATATTATGCACTCTCATTAAACCCTAATATAGAATGCGTAAACAAGAAATCAGAGTGCGGATGTGTAAGCACATGTGGAACGCGCAATAGAATGCGAATTCGCTTATGCTGAAGAGTGCGAATACGGGATGCACTAAACGCATGCGGAATGCATTGCTACAACGTTGAATGCGATTGCTTGCAATGTGGAAAGCTTTATGCAACAGAGGAGTTGCCCCCTCACCCCCACTAGCAGATCGAGCTCACTGGCCAAGCAATAAGACCACCGACTACTGATCGCAGGGCAATAATTCGTTCAAGACATATCTCAACACCTATGGTAATCTCAACACTTTGGTATCTATTGTTTACCTATGTTTTGAGAAATCAAAATAGAATTTTAAAACTAAAAAAGTAATTTAAAAATTTTGTTTTGATTTTTAGAATTTGATTACATTTAAGGAAAAATGAAATATTGTAGATAATTTAATTGAAAACAAGTGTAAATTTTAAAGCTTAAAAAAATAGTAATAATAATAATCCATTGGTTATCAAACAAGACTTAAATTTTGATTTGAATTTTGGAAATATGTTTAGAAATTAATAACAATATATATATATATATATATATATATATATATATATATATTTTGTTGAATTAGGTTATATCACACATCGACCTCCTAAATTTAACCCAAATTTAAAACTTTTTATGGAAAGATAATTTCCCCCTTTTATATTAGTCAAATTTTAATTATGAGATTGATTGCAATATTTATCAAATTTTAGAGAATGCAATTGATCAAATTAAAAGTTATGTAATCGTTACAAGTCACATAGTTTAAAGATGTTCATGCAATTTTCCCTATTATTATTATTATTACTATTTTTTGGCCTAGAATAAGGTTAGTGAGTTATAATAAATCAATTGTGTTTGGACCACCGAAGGGAAATCATAGTATTCTCTACTTTCTACAAAATATTTGAGAAAATGTCTAAATTGAAAAATATTATAATGCAAGTCTTTTCTCTATTTTAGGTGATGAGGGATAAAACTTTTATACCAATTGTTCCCTTCCCACTTAATCGGATTTATACAAATTAAAATCAATATTCTTCTCACCATTTTAGGATTAGGTTGCACCCTCCATTTTAGAATCCATTCAAAATTGAGTAAACAAAATTGACCCACCATTTTAGGATGTAAGTTTGCCCCACCTATTGAATTCCAAATCAACCTCATCACTGTTTGGAAAAATAATTCCCATTTTTAAATTGTCTATCAGTTTCAAGATTTTTCATCCACCATTTTTCACCAGCTTTCATTTTTTCAATTTCAAATGGATTTTACATCGGTTATGGTTCTCTTTAATGGAAAACCGGATGAGAGAGAGAGAGATTTACTCGAACTACACTACGGTTGTGGTTGATATCACACAAAACACTTCCCTATCCCTACTGATATCGTCTATCGAGGAAAAGTTGGCATTGGACGAAAACTCAAAAGTCTTAAGCATATCATTATATAAATATGGGGCACACAAGGAAACGTCGAAGATATTGAAGGATGACAGGGACGTCTAATGGATGTGCAGTGGTTTCGATGGTGGCATTTATAGTGGCTGTTGTCTCTTGGTGGACATCGTCCAAACACGTACCGAGATGTACATCCCGGACTTAACCCGACCACTAGTTTAAGGCCATGTGCAATGTTCTCGAACAAGGATGAATTGAAGAAAGTCTTGCGCAAACATGGCAGTAGCACACAGTTTTCAATACAAGACGGTGAAGTTTAGTCCTAAACAATTTACGACATGTTACATTCATGAGACACGTAATTGGTATATTCACGCATTGATGTACATGACTGGAAGCCTATGAGTAATTAGGAAGTTTGACGACTCTCACACCTGTCCCGTGGAATATGGCAGGTACGTTTTTACTATTTTATTCTTTTCACATGTTTTGGGAAACCAGGGGCAGATGTATTGACATGGACTCTAATGTACCCGTTTTCAGCTCTGTGGAAGAATTATTTTTTCAAATTTAATATATTTTTTAAAAATAATTCAGAATCTAATATCTTTTTTTAAAAAATCCAACGTAATTGTTTGTTTTAATTTTAAAATTTTGAAATCAAGATCTTTATTCATCTCTCATGTGAGTTAAAACAGAATATTATTTGAAAAATTGGAAAAAAATGAATGACAAAATAAGATGGACATTTTGGACTTTTGCATTTACACATGAATTAATTTCATATTTAAAGAAACTAAAAGTAGACATACATTTAAATAGTTTCTAATTTAGACATTTACTCTAATAGTTTCACAAATATAGACATTTTCCTAGTTTGCCCTTGTCATGGACTTTAAATCGATGGAAAAAAAATCAGGAGGAAAGATGAATATTTCTTTTCCCAAAGTATCTTTTATTTTTTTTTGGTTTAGGTGTTTAACTAATTCTTTTTTTAAAAAAACAAAATTTCCCCTAAATCTAAGCATAACCAACCAATTTTATTTTATATTATTTCATTCTCCTAAATTTAAGCATAATAACTACTTGTTATTTTATAATATTTCAAAATTAAAATACTAATAATATTTAATTAAAAACAGATTCCTATGTTTTAGGGAGGTGGCTAAAAGAAAAAATGAAAATCACCATCACTAGAAAAATAAAAAAGAACTAAATATCACGTTCAATCAAAGTTTTCAATCACGATGTACAATGGATGTTCAAATATATCGCATACTGATAAATTGTAGGGACTACATATGCGGTGCATAATTTCAGAAAATTGAAGCAATGTCAGGAGTGATAGAGGGCATATGAACATATTCAGGGGCAAGCGAACAATGTATTATAATGAATCAATTCATACTTATATACACATTCCAAACAAGATTAATAGCTATAACACAACAAAAACGGATAAACACATAAACTTAATGAGGTCTCAATCTTACATATACATATGTAGTTAATCCATTAGGCCAAAACCAATGTTGTAAACCTCTAAACAAAATGCACTAGGGTAAAGTTACAGAAACTAAGTAGTCACAAAGAATGACTAGGCAAACTTTCTATGTTTCGTGCATTACGTGGCTGGTCCATCGAATGTTCTTAAATCATGATATACAATGGATGTACAAACATAGCACATACTAATAAGTTGTAGGGTCTACATATGCGCGCGATGCATAATTTTGGATCTGTCGCCTGTGCTTAATTTTGACCCACTTGAACTCAATCATAATCTTCCCTTTGAAGAGAAGTTTGTGCCAACTGTGTCGAAAATATGCACAAACTAAAAAAAATTGAATCAAGGAAACAAGGCTATTCACAAAAATATATAAATAGGTGATCGCCTATTTATATGTGCAAACAATGTCTAACTTATATATTAAAAAAATCAAAAAACAAAGAAACAACGTATTCACAGAATATACACAAGCAACAACACTAATGTAACTAAAATATGCGTCAATAATCTATACATAATAAGTGTCAACAGTAACTAACATAGGATATGTACAGAATACGTGCAACTAATGTCTAACCTATGCGAAATCAAATAAATAAAATAAAGGAAAATATAATCCCTACAAAGTAGGGATTCTATTAGGTATAAAATGTGTGCCAACCATGTCTAACATATGAAAAAAGAATAAAAAATAAAAAATAAAAAATAGAACAAAATCCCAATAAAGTAGGAATTCAATTTTAGATGTTAATATCTTTAAAACACAGAGTCATTCGAAAAATTTGGAAGCTTATACGGGAAAAAATGTGGGAGCCCCAAAAATGATTTAAAAGCTTACATCATAAACCTTTATATCTTCAGAAACGTGGCTCCAATGCCGATCCCTTTCAAACTCTCGAGAATCGGAGCCCAACAAAATTCATGCATTTCTCTTGCGACCGATTTTTTCAACGAGACACTATCATTAATAGAAAATACATGGTTGGAGGGTTTTCGAGGGGTTTGTTCAATGGGAATAAAGAATCAAAATGAATTTTCCATTTTCTTCAAAAACGGATATTTAAGGCGCTCATAAAACTCAAGCACATGTACCATTCTCAACCATTTTTAATTTATATTTAACAAGATTTACAATAATCACATCAACCAACGAGAGTATGTACGACTTATGGAAATGAGATGTATAACTATATTTGTGAAAGTTAAGAACAAAATTTCTAAATTACATATAAATTTTTAAAATTTTCAAAATCTCTAATTTTATGGTATTTTATAATTATTAATTTAATTAGGTTTGACTAACGTTTCTTGAATTAGTTAGATTGGTTTAGATTTTTTCTAGATTAAAAAAGGTAGTCACAAATAATCTATTTAAAATTGATTAAAAAGAAATTATATGAAATGTAAGAGGGGTACAATTGTAAACTACTTTCCATATTAAAAATTAATTAAAATTTGAAAATAAAAAAAGACACAAATTTAAAGTCTAAAGATCGTTAGCCACAACCCTAATAATTTCTAAATTCTAGTCATTTTCCTAGTTGTCCCTAGATTTTAATCCTCAAGGAAAAAGCCTAACCAAATCAACAGGAGAACAATCAGTCCTCAGTACACTCTCCAACCAAGGAGGAAAGTTAAATGCCTAAAACTTTGACAAACCAGCATTACAAGCCCATTGAGCTAAGAGGTGAGCTACACAATTTGAATTTCTGTGAATAAAAGAGATACCAAAAAAGCAAATATTTTTTAACAAACCCCTAATTTCATTCAGTAGAACGCCATGACTAGAATTGAGCAAGGATTCATTTACAATTGCCTCCACTAGCTTTTTCGAGTCTGATTCAACAAACACCTCCTTCAACCGTTTCTCCGTAACAAGCTTAAGCCCTTGGATTAATGCCAAAGCTTCAGTAGCAAAGGCATCGAAACCTACTTCAAAGAGGGATGCATCCACAAAACCTCCAAGACCTCGATGATCTTGAAGGATTACACCACAGCCTGTTGTGCTGAATTCTGGTCGGCAAGCTGAGTTAATAGAGAATTTAAATGCACCTATTCTCGGTGGAATCCACTTATCTGCATCAACATCACGCCTCTAATTCATTATTGTAAACTCAGTTAAGTAATTTTCCACCCATTAAGCTCTATCAAAATCATTAGCCATGCTTTACTTTCTAATCATCTTATTTCTATCATTCCAAATAGCCCACACAGCAACACAAACTTTCTCAAAATTTTGGATAGAAAGAGAATTCGTGATCTTCAACAAAAAATCCTGAATATAGCTAACACCAAGAGAGGACACAACCTCTAGGATCAGCTTGGACCAGAGGGATTTAGCATGCTTGCATAAGAAAATGGTATGATTAAATTTTCCTCTTGATGATTGTAAATAGGGCAGGTTGAAGAATGTTGAATTCTCTTGCTATAAAGGTTCTGCATAGTAGGAATGAAATTATAGAACACTCTCCATATTAAGATTTTAATCTTTGAAGGCACCCACAAACTCCAAAGTTTCCTCCATCATTTGGTTAAAATAACCAAGCTTGAATATAATTTTGCAACCTTAAAATTCAAGTAAAGCTTATAAGCACTTTTAACCGAGAAAATCCTATCTCAAGTATAATGTCAAATCCACCTATCTACCAAGGAAGACGCACACATGGGAATTGAAAGAACAACATCCAAATCAACTGGCCAAAGGATATTTCGAATCATTTATCTATTCCACATTCCACTGCTTGTCAAAAGCAGCAATACATAATTCCTTGTCTTTTGGTCTTGGAGTTGTAATTAAGTTTGAAAGAATTTCCCCTTGGAATCCATATGGAATCAAAGACTAATGTGTCAACGCCGTTGCCAATACGCTTCCTTAAACCCTTCCTTATTAAATCTTTGCCCTAAAGAAGACTTTTCCATACAAAGGAAGAGCCAATTCTATCTTTGGCATTTAAAATTGCTAAAAATTCTCAGAACCAAAGGATTTTGATTTTGGATTAGCCTCCACGCTTGTTTAGCCACTAATGATTGGTTAAACCCTTCCAGATCTTTTAATCCCAAACCACCCATATCTTTAGGGTAACTAAGCATTTCCCATCGAGTTCAATGGATTTTAGATTTTGCAATCGTAAAACCCCACCAGAACTTTGCCAAAATTTAAGAAAACTAATGACGAAGGGTCTGGGGAAATCTAACACAAGACATCACATAAGTTGGGATTTCCTGAGCCACTACTTTAATAAGAATCTTCTTTCCCGCTATAGAGAAAAGTTACCCTTCCAGCTACTAACCGTTTTCATCACTTTTTCCTTCACATAATTCAGATCATGAGACCTGTTCCTTGAAAAATGAGAAGGGAGACCCAAATAAAGACCCATATCTGAAACAATAAGAACTTGCAAACACCTTGCGAAATAATTTCTATCATGAATAAGAACATTTGGGCTTAACAAAGCAACTGATTTAGAGAGATTCACGCATTGACTAGATCCATTTCCATAGATTCGAAGAATATTCTTGATAGTTAAAATCTCCTGTAAGGAAGCTTTACAAAAAAGTAGGTTGTCATCTGCAAAGAAAAGATGAGACATTACTGGGCTCCTACGAGCTTCTATACAACCAGAAATTGAATTAGATCTTTGAGCAGCAGATAGCATGCTGGACAAGCTCCTTGAGCACAGTAGAAACAAGTAAGGGTCTCCCTGTCTAAGTCTTTTTTTATTGGTAGAAAACATTACCAGCTTCCCCATTTAACAAAATAGAGAAAGATATGAAGGATACACAGTCCATAACCAGATTTATCCATTGATCACAAAAACCAAGCCGTTTCATAATACTTTGTAGAAAATCCCTCTCCACCTGGTCATAAGCCTTGCTCATATAAAATTTTAAGGCCATTTCACCAGCACTTCCATCTCTTTTATTTGAGATGTGATGGATGCATTCTTAACCAACAAGAAGACAATCAGATATTAGCAGACTTGAAACAAAAGCACTCTGGAAGTCTGATATGATTTGATTTAGAATACCTTTCATCTGGTTAACTAAAACTTTGGATATGATTTTTTAGCTAACATTACAAAGGCTAATAGGCCGAAATTCACCTACTTCAATGGGTTTTCTCTTTTTAGGAATCAAGACAATATGAAAGTGATTAACCTCTTTGGCTGAGATTTTTTCTACTAACACATCAAAACAAAACTTTACTGTTTTGTCTTTAACAATGATCCAATATTTTGGTAGTATAAGGTTGGGAAGCCGTCAGACCTAGGGGCTTTGGCAGGGAACATCTAAAAAATAGCTAATTTAATTTATTCTTCAAAGAAAGGAGCATAAAGATCACTATTCATTTCTTCAGTAACTCTCCTTGGAACATGTTACAAAGCCAGATTTATGTTTTCTTCATTAGGATTAGAAGAAGTAAAAAGATTTATGAAATAATCTTTAAACGTATTTTGGATGTCCCCATAAGATTCCACCCTACCTTTACCATCAAAGACTCCAGTTATAAGATTCCTAGCTCTTCGAATAGAAGCCTTCTTATGGAACCACTTTGTATTGCAGTCCCCCCATGTAAAGACCCAACCCGAAAAACGGTTCTAAACCTAGGTCTTTACTTAGCATGCAAGTTAAATATGTCAACAAACGGTTTAGTGCTCATATTTTAAAACTTTTCAAAACATTTGTGAACGGGGAACACTTAAGCATAACTAGCAATTTTCATTAAGCAAAACCAACAAAGTAAAAACAACCTGGCCAGTATTTATAAAAACTATCAAAACTGTTTAAATCACTTTCAATAACGTTTCCCTAGGACTCCCGTCCATCTACATTCTGAATAAATAATGCAAATAACAAATAACAGAGTGTCGCAGGCTCCATGATCAATCGCTCCCTCGCTTAGCCGTCCGGTCGCGTCACAAGTTACGGTGGAAAAACCACGTAAATAAGGGTGAGTATAAACATACTCGGTAAGAATCCCCAACCGGGTACAATATGATACATCGTCATCTAGCATCCTAGTATACATGCAAAGCAGCACAACACAGATCATAGCTCAACGAAGCTTACAAGGCAAAATGGAATCCTCGGAAGTCTTCTACTTCGCCTAATGATTGGTTCTCGTAACCAATCTCGAGACATCACGAGGGTCTTTCTCCCTCACCAAATGATCGATCAAAAGCCGATCCCAATAGATGTACCGACACCCTCGAGGTCTTTCTCCTTCGACCATATGATTAGCTCAAAACCAATCCCAACGGGTGTCCTCAAGGGCCTCTTACCTCGCTAATAAATCTTGACTATCGGAGAGTACCGAAAGTCGGCTCTAAATCGGAAGGAATCGGTGTACTCACGAACATTAGCTCGGGAGCTCTCGAACCGCGACTAACGCGTGTCTTGTGCGCTGCAAGACATCGCATGCCGCCGCAATCGGGGGTAAATGTGGGGCCGAAGTACAAACTACACGCGTGCAGCACGCATTCCTAAAGACTCGGCGGTGTCATTGAACACGAGTAGTGCGAGGCCCTTGGCACTCATCTGTGCAGCAGCATTATCGACCAAGCTAAGAACCGCCAGGTAGGCTTGCACGCTGGTTGGCGGTTTCGCTTAGCAAAGTTACAAACTAGGCTTATGCCGATGTGGTAGCTAAATCCACATCGCCGCCGGGGAAGCAAGTGCGTTATGCCGCTCTACTCCCGATCGGTGGGGACAAAGTACGTTATGTCCTCGGCCTCGGATGATGACAAACCCTACTATACTAGCTAAGAGTACAGAGTAAACCGATTCTGGCTAACATACAATATTCACATCAATCACACTTAACCTAGCATGATATTACGAACTTAAAACAGAATCATAAGCATCTTTGGAAGAACAAACCTAGCATGGCACTAACATGTACAATCGGACAAACATGCTAGCAAGAGATCAACCATAGTCGCCTATCACTATCATGCTCATAATAGCTCAACAAGCATACAAGGCACATCATGATAATATCGCAGGTTCCACACAACCACGCAGAAAGTCTTACCGAAACAAGCGAAATTAACCATCACAAATCAACCAAGCGACCCTCGAGCTTCTTTGTGATGGTTAATATGCTTAGAAGCTCGACCCTCGACCCTCGAGCTAGCAAAGGGCAAGTATGCTTAGAAGCTCGAGGGTCGCTTGGTTGATTTGTGATGGTTAATTCCGCTTGTTTCCAGGTAAGGATTTCTTACCATGGTTGTGTGGACCCTGCGATATTATCATGATGTGCCTTGTATGCTTGTTGACTGTTATGAGCATGATAGTGATAGGGCAGCTATGGTTGATCTCTTGCTAGAATGTTTGTCTGATTGTACATGTTAGTGCCATGCTAGGTTTGTTCTTCCAGCATGCTTATGATTCCTGTTTTAAGTTCGTAGTATCATGCTAGGTTAAGTGTGATTGATGTGGAATATTGTATGTTAGCAAGGAATCAGTTACTCTGTACTCTTAGCTAGTATAGTAGGGGTTGTCATCATCTAGAGGCTGAGAGCGGACATAACGTACTTTGTCCCCACCGGTCGGGAGTAGAGCGAAGCATAACGTACCTTGTTTCCCCGCACCGATGTGCATTTAGCTACCACATCGCCATAAGCCTAGTTTGTAGCTCGCTAGAGCGGAACCCCGCCAACGGTGCAAGCTCGCCTCGGCTGGTTCTTAGCTTCGTGTCGGTGGTACAGGTGCCGCATGATGAGTGTGTCGAGGCCTCGCACCACCGTGTTTAGTGACACCGCCTCGAGTCTTTAGGCATGCGCACTGCCCGCGTAGTTTGTATTTAGGACCCCACATTTATGTCTACAAAGAAAGATGCGGTGTGCGCGCAACACGCGCGTTAGTCGTCTGCTCAAGAGCTCCCGGGCTAATGTTTGTGAGTACACACCTTCCTTCCCGCTTTAGAGCGGACTTCGGGTACTCTCCCGATAGTCCAGATTTATTAGCGAGGGTAAGAGGCCCTTGAGGACACCCGTTGGGATTGGTTTTTGAGCTAATCATATGGTCGAGGGAGAAAGACCCTCGAGGGAGTCAGACATCTATTGGGATCGGTTTTTTAGCTGATCATTTGGCTGAGGGAGAAAGACCTTCAGGGATGTCTCAGGATTGGTTACGAGAACCAATCATTAGGCCGGAAGTAGGAGACTTCCGAGGATTCCGGATTTTGCCTTGTAAGCTCGTTGAGCTATGATCTGTGTTGGTAACTGTTTGCATGTATACTAGGATGCTAGATGACTGATGTATCGTATTGTACCTCGGTTGGGGATTCTTACTGAGTATGTTTATACTCACCCTTATTTCTGTGGTTTTTCCACCAGGTAACTTGTGACAAAGACCGGACTGGGCTAGAAGTGAGGGAGCCGATTGATCATTGAGCCATTTCAAGACTGTTATTTGTTATTTTCATTATTTATTCAGAATGTAGATGGACGGGAGTCCTAGGGGAACGTTATTGAAAGTGATTTAAACTGTTTTGATAGTTTTTATAAATACTGGCCAGGTTGTTTTTACTTTGTTGGTTTTGCTTAATGAAAATTGCTAGTTATGCTTAAGTGTTCCCCGTTGACAAATGTTTTGAAAAGTTTTAAAATATGAGCACTAAACCGCTTGTTGACATATTTAACTTGCATGCTGAGTAAAGACCTAGGTTTAGAACCATTTTTCGGGTCGGGTCTTTACAGTTGATATCAGAGCACAGAGTCATAGATTCTGTAGACTAACCTGCTTTGTAGGTTGTTGTTCCCATGATCATCAGCACTCCACGGCCGTCAGGTTTTTCTGAGTTCATTAAGCTAAGGGTTTTATTTTACAATACTGCATCTAGTATACATGTGTTACCCTTGATAGGCAGTGAGAGCCCCAGCGTGGGCTAGCTTTTATGCTTTGTGTAGATTGCCAGTATGTTGATTGCACATAGAGGAGCAGGGACGTTTGGTATGTCCAACAGAGGAGTTGGACTGATCGTGTCGATGTTGAGACCACGTTCAGGGTTGTCTAGACCCGTAGGCCAGTTTTGGCCCTGGCGGTTAAGTTGCCAAGTGGAGGGGGTAGAGGCTAGCACGCCTCAGAGTGTGACTCCTTGAGCAGAGTGCGCTCCAGCCTTGAGAGAATTGATGGCAGGTCTTTTAGCTATCAGAGAGCAGAGATCCAGGCGTAGATTGTAGCGCTTAGTGAGGAGTCCCGGGCACAGATAGTGTAAGGGACCGACCCGAATGAGGCACTAAATGGGCCCTTATCCCAATGCATGCATTCAAAGTAAAGGACATTTAAACAGAAATGATTTCGGATTCCAATTAAAACAAAAACATTCAAAATAACTCCTTTAAAAACTAGACAATTTCCCTGGAACCTGTCCCTGTTTCCAAGCACCTGTTCCAAGATAAATACATTTCCAAAGTTTACTCTGATCAGAGATTTACTAAAAACCATTCAAAACCTGTTCAGATACAAAATGCTGGAATCCAAAAATATTTACAAACATCCTAGGGCTCCGTGCCCGACTACATGCATTCAGGGGAAAACAAAACACAAAGAGTCATAATACAAAAATCAGAGTTGGAAGACTGGGCCCCCATGATCACAGCTCCTCCTTCAGGCATCCTGTCACAAGACCACGATTACCGTGGAAAACCACGAGACAAAGGGTGAGTAACGAATTACTCAGTAAGAATCCCCAACCGGGGTACAATACGATATACATGGTCATCTCGATGAGCGTGTGCAAGCTATGAATATAAACACAGAATAAAGCACATAGCTTAGCCCACACTTGGGCCTCGGATGCCAGCTTAGGGTCTTAGTCCGGAATAATATCACCACACGCCCAATATATAAGTCGCTCTATACGAGAAACAAGTCCCGGCCTCACTGCTCATCGTCGACGAAAAGGTACACCGCTCACAATCCGGAGGAGCTCTCCGATGCCGGTCTTTGTAATGAGCGTAAGCATGCACGCGTGTGCTCGTGATACTATGGGGTTGCTGCGGGTCCGGAGGCAAGTCGCCCATATCCGGGCCACCACGCCTAACTAAATCTTTGGATCGGTGTCACCGACATAGGGGTGTGAGACCGACACGTAAACTATGTCACCTGAACCACCGCACTCGGGCCAAGGAACGGCCGTGGTAGGCTTACACCAGAAGCCGCCATTGCCTTAACAGTGGCAATCGGGGGCTACCGCCAAACATGCCGAGGACATGCCGGCCGCCGGGACGAGGCAATGCCAAGTCATCATCCCGATTGTTGGGGCATTAACAATCGCCACCCTCACCCAAGATTGCGGGGCCTACCGCCTGTTAGTTAGCTAATCCTCACGGGGTCCAGGGGACGGAATGACTTGCTCGACGCCCCCGCCATGGATGCAAGGTTTTTATGCATCGGGCCCGGATGATGCTATCTACCGCAATTTAACTCGCTCTAGCAAACAAAGAAACAATTCCATAAAATCCAATACGTGCTCAATAAGAATACAACGAGCCTAGCATGATACTACGAAGCAAGAGGCAGATACGAGCATGCTAGAGAGGAGCAACCTTGCGAGGATTAACATGAGAATTAAACCAGAAAATCATGCTAATCGGGAATTCGAATAGATTACCTAGCTACACATGTCAATAAACACAAACAAGCAAATCAATCAAGAATCACATATAATATCGCAGGTCCACACAACCCCTGTAAGAAATCCTTACCTTGGCCGGGGACAATTTCACACGAAAACCTAAGCGGCGAACGAACCCGAACTAGCTACCGAGAACCTATCAATCACAACAAAAATCACACAATAGGCCTAAATATAATAAAATAAATGAGGCTCACGGGAGCAACTCACGAGGCACGCATTTAACGCACGAACGGGCCGATTGACGAACGGGCAAAGAATCGGGCTGGCCGGCGCACTGGGCGCAGGAGTGGGCGCGCGGACGGCGCTGGGCGCGATCACGGGCGAGCGAGAAAGCGGCGACACGGGCGAAGCAGCGGCGACACGGAGAGGTTTCGGTTAAGCGGCGCGCACGGCACGCCGGCGAAAGGCGGGGGCTCGAGCGACGAGTTGCGGAGCTGGGCGAGGCGCGCGCGCGGGCACGGACCGAGGAGCGGCGTGGCTCGGCGGGCTGGGCTGCGGCAGACGCCAGCTTCTGCGCGCGAACAGGGGCGAACACGGACTGGCGAGCTCGGCGACGAATTGGCAAGGCGATTTCTGCTGGATCAGCTCCTCTTTACTTGCTGCACAAAACCCACACGATTCCCTCCACTCTCTCGGCCATCAATGGCGAAAACGAAAACAGGGGAGGCGGAATTAGAGGAGAAAAAGAAGAAGAAGAAGAAGAGAAGAGAAAGAGAGCTTACCGGAGGGACGAACGGCGAGGGAGCTCCGGCGAATCGCTGGTCGACGAGGGAGAGAGTGCAGTCGGCCGAAGAGGAATGGAGAAGGGATCGCGAAGGGAGAAGAAGAAGAAGAAGAAGGTTCGGGCGATTTTTGGCTTTTAAATCAAAACTCAGCACAAACGGGCTTATATACCAGATCGCGCGTTTAGAATCACAAAGACGCCCAGTGGCTCGACTGGCAGCGCCCCCTGCCTAGCACGCGACAAGTCCTTGGCTCGAATCTCACTCGACGTGCTATTTAATTCCTTATTTAATTTTACTCTTTCCCAAGCCCAAATGCCTTCACCAAAATTCCCGATCCCATTCAAATCGACTCATAAATATTCTGGCAATTAACAATTTCAAAATCGGCCCTGTCGGCCCGACCCAAAATTACCAAAATGCCCCTGGGCCTCCCGGGAAGACCGGGATGAATTTTCCGGGCCGTTACAGATAGCCCAGCTGACAAAGTTTTTGAAGACACCCCCAGTAGCTCTAGTAGCCCCTGAGGTTCCCGGAAGGGCAGGAACAACAAGTTTTTGCTGATGAGTTTGTTGGCGTTGATGGAGCCGCCGAGTTTGGCAAGTGGAAGCCTGTAGAGCTTGACGTTTTAGAAAGACCTACTGCTAGCAGCGAAGTGGTTGGCCAGGATTGAGTTTATCATCCGTGTGTTCGGATATCCTGATGTTCAGAGGCCGTTACACCCCAATGCAACCAATACTCCCTAGATCGTTACTTCCAACATTTTTCTTCATCTATCACCACGAAATCAAGGTCTCTTTCAAAAGATTGGATTTTTCTAAAATCAGGTCCATTCACCTGAGCAAACTCTTTACGAATTAGCAAACGAAGATGGTTAATAGCTTCTCATTTACCCTTTTTTTTTTCGTTTACCCTACTCCACAATTGATTTTGATAGTTAAATAGTGATCCATGAAGGCCATTATAATTCTGGTTCATCTCATTCCAACCATTTCGTATTAGATCTGCACAATCCGCATCCTCAATCCAAAATTCCTAAAAATTAAATCAAGAACGACCCTTTTATTCCGACTAGAAATCCCTTCTAAATCAATACAAATAGGCTTATGGTCAGAAGCGAACCAATCCAAGTGATACACTTTAAGGCCTGGCAATAGGAAACCAAAATCTTCATTATCCAAGAAACGATCCCATCTTTTGAAAATCGGGTCACCATTTGTCCACCTGTTACACCATGTAAATTTATCACCAATGAAACCTAAATCTTGTAAACAAAGATCACCAACCATTTTTCGAAAATGTTCCATAGCTCCAGCAGATTCTATAGAACCACCTTTCTTCTCATTAGAGCATATTGCTTCATCAAAATCACCACCTAAGCATCAAGGATGATCCCCCTCTTCGTTAAGTTTCTTAATTAATTCCCAGGTTAAATGTTTAGGATTTGTCTCAGAGCGGCCCTAAATACTAGTGAATCTCCATGTTTTTCCATTATACTCCAACATACAATCAATGTGGTTTTTTTAAAAAATGAGTGAATATTAAGATCAATACAGTTCTTCCATAACAAGGCTAAACCTCCACTTAGCCCCCTACTATCTACAACAAGTCCATTCTCGAAGTTCAATCGAGTTCTGAGAGAAGCAATCTTAGTTGCACAACATTTAGTTTCACAAAGAAAAAGCACCATGGGCTTATGGATGTTAACTACATCCTTGATGTCTGCGAACGTCCTTGGGTTGCCCACCCCTCAGACGTTCCAGCAAAATATTTTCATGGCTCTAGGTAGGGCTGAACATCAGACACCACCAAATCAATTTTAAGCTTATCAATGTTGCATAATCGCTTCCCAGAGTCATTAAAATTCACTTCAGGATCCAACTTCCTCTTTTCATTCTCTTCATTAAACACTACTTCATTCATAACCAAGAGATTTTCATCCCTTTTCAAACGACGAAAGTTTCTAATTTTCACACTACTCACCACCCCCCATCAACTACAGTTTCTCTCTCTTATTTTCAAATTCTTCCACTTCTCACTAAAACCCTAGCATTTCTCCTCCCCCACCCCCCCCTCTTTGGTGCCGATCTTACCAGTGTCGGGGGGAGCTCATCGTTGACGATTGCTCCTTTTTCTCCATCCTCTTCTTTTTCTTCTTCATCTTCTTCTTCATTCTTTATTTTTTCTTTTTTCTTTTTCTGCACAAAGGGGTTATACCCGATTCTCCTTATTCTCTTCCTTCGTCTTCTTCCTTTCCCACATCTGCTCTCATCTTCATCTTCTCTAGCTACTCTGCAACTTCTCCTCTCCAAAACCTCTACGACCATCCTCCACCTCTACAACCTCCGACTATCTTACAAATCACGATACAAACATGGTTTTTCTTCTTTTTCTTCTTATGTTTCTTATTTTTCTTTTAAGAACATCCACCTCCTCCACAACCACCGATCTTCTTCAACCATCCTAGAGATTGCGATACAAACGTGATCTTCTTCGAACAACCTCCTTTGTCTCGTGGTGTTCAACATCCTGCTTCTTCTCAAAGATAAAGCAGCAGCAAGAGATTTCATGGTTTCAAGACAAGGGGGAAACCCTAAAGTGGATGATGGCGGTCTAGTCGGCTCGACTTAGATGGGTTTGAGAAATAGCTCAAACCGGTTTGTTCAGTGGCATCGAACCAGGTTGTCTCACTAGACCGGTTAACAAAGTGGGCTCCGATTTACCATCACATTCCCTATTTTTTACTTTTGTTTGTTAGGATGTTGTACACCCATCTCCCTCTTCTCTTTTCTTCTTTGTAATTGGCTTCATACAACTTTCTCCTCCCCCTTGTAACTTTTTCATTATATCAATGAAGGTTTTCGTTTCCTATAAAAAAAATAAAAAAACTACCCCATCAACTACACCATTTTGAGCATTCGGCCAAATAAACTCTTAAATGTCATTAGTTTGAATATCAGTAAGTCTTTTTTCCTCTAACACTTCATCTTCTACCATTTTGTGAGATCTCTCTTTGTTCATAACACTAACTGCCCTATTTTCTTGAGCATTAGTAACTGCTGAACATTTAGCCTCTATATCTAATTCTGTAAGCAAATCTCTCTTGCTAGTTAAATTGGTAATGATAAGTTGTTTAGTAATATTCTCCAGCTCTGCTTTCTCCTTATCACCAACCTTTATAGCAATTTTTTTCTGCCAATTAGGCTCATCACTACGTCTATCAAAATTACCCCTTTCCTTTACGCCTTCCCCCATTATTTCCTTGCCATTCTTGCTTAGGACTTTCACTCCCACTTCCTTCATCATTGGATCTTGGAGCATTCTTTTTAACAAATGGGGCCTTAAGCCATTCACCATAGCAATAAGAGTTTAAAATTTCTCCATTATCAATATTTAAGCATTCTTTCGTAAAGTGTGCAATAGTTTCGTAAGAAAAGAAAAAATCAGGAAGTTTTTCATATAATAGGGGACATACCACTATCTTTCCATCGACTGCGAGGACACGAATACCACATTGCAATGACATTAGTAGATCTATTTCCACTCTGATTTGAATAACTGGCCCTGTCCAATTGATGGTTCTATCCCCATCAATTTCCACAATCGATCCTATTTCATCTCCCAATACTCTTGCAACCTCCATCGTCATACAATTGGTTGGAACATTGTGAATTTGCACCCAGGAAGGTGCTTTGGTGAATTTCAACTCAATAATATGATCATTTTCTTTGAGATTAACAATGACCACTAATCCTCTATCAAAATACCAAGGCCCCTCATAAATAACCCTCTGTTTCTCCATTTTGTTTTTTAACCTAATCACAAAAGTATTATTCCCCGAATTTCAATTTTCGTGCTCTGATGCACCCTCCATTTTGTCTGTAATTATTTTTTGGATTTGACTAATTTGGTAAGTTTCTCAATAATCTAAATCTCAAAACTAATTAATTATGAGAGGAGTAATGCCCCAATTTAATAAATGTGGTAAGTAGTCTCTTCACTTTTTTTCAATGTGAAATCTCCAATATGTCCCATAAAATTGTCACTTTAGGCTAACTAATTATAATTTGGAAGTCAATTTTATTTTATATTGGATCGAATAATAGGTTTTGATATCATATAAGATCAAATGTGTTTTCATCTCAAAATTAGTTGATAATGAAAAAACTGGTGCTCGCCTATCTTATAAATAGTAGGAAGTCTTTTCATTTTTTAGTGTAGAATTTTCAACATATGTAATGCATAAATTAAAAAATTATATTCATATAATTTGTAATCATATGTGAATGTTCATGCATATGTACAATATGTTAAACATCCGAACAAATGTATAAAATGTGATTATAATTAATCATCTACGCATAAACATAAATAATAACGGACGTGAAAGCCAAATGACAACACAAACACCAGCAACAACAAGTTTTTGGTTCAACTACACTTTCACTTTTTCAACTTAAATATTGTGACTTTCTTAATGATAGAGTAGGCATATGGACCAAAACAATGAGACAGAGTTCTTTGTAATTCTCTTTGTTCTTTGTAATTTTTATGTTCATTATTTTTCCATTAAAAATCAACCATAATGAAAAACTAAATGAGGAAGTTACAAAATAATGAACGGAATAGTTTCTAAAATGATGAATCATCACACCGAATGGGTCGTCAGCGGCGTTTTCATCGTTTGGTTGTAAACCAGTTCAACACCGTCATCATAGGTTCGAGCCCGAGAATCGGTATTTGTCCCCCTCCCCCAATATGTACTCAAATTCAAAATAATTTGATCGAATTCAATTGGTATGATTACGGCTACAACATATAGAATGGACGAATATGCCATACATTCAATAAATACAAATAATATTAACAACAGCATACAAATAATATTTTCATAGTCAATCAAGAATACTCTAACTCTAATTTATAAAAAATTAATTATATATATTTATTTTGAGAGTAAACTGTTGGAGATAGAAGATTCAAACTCATGATCTAATATCAATAAATATACATTAATAATGTTGAGCTACTACTTATTCGCAATTTAAAATAATATTAACTACCCTATTTGTAATGCAATAATAAAGGATGCCTATTTCTTTTGAATTTTATAAAGTTAAAAGATTGTAGATTAAGCTATATAATAAAGTTGTAATTTATGTTTATTATAATTAAAAGGGTTGGAAGAAATTAGGTAAACAGGCGAGCGAAAGCCTCCGCCGGTGGAAGTTGGTGGACCGCCGAAACCGAGGGCCCTAATTGGATAGGAATTGATTGGCCAATAATCAAAATAAGATTTCATATCAACTCAAACAAATTCTTCCAAAATAATAACAATAATTTGTAATTATTTTTACTTTTTTATAAAATTTTCTTAAATTAGGGGTGTTTGAATCTCCAATTGAACATCATGTTTGGTTTAACTTTTATTGTTAAAGTTATAAATAAATTTGATGAATTTATAAAATCTAATATGTATAATTTTGAGAAAGTTAGAATTGAGGCATTGTCATTTTAAAAATTATAAACATAATCTATATAATTTGATAAAACTTAAAACTCGTCTTTATTATTAGTAATTGTTGCGAATTAAATATGAGAAAATTAGTTATTTATGCATGTATCAATAATGATGATGTGTTATTTAATTAATTGGACAAATTAATTATATCATAGGTACATAAATAGTTACCTCCATGTATACTCGTATAAAAGTTTTTGTCGATTATGAGTAACACATTGACTAATTTTTAAATTTGATCGAATTATAACAGATAAATAAAGTTTTTTATCGGACCAAATTTGATCTATTTATGTGCTTTTTCTGGATAGTTTGGATGTTTTCTTATTTAATAAATTCATATTTTTAAGTATATCAAATATGGTGTCTAAAAAACTATATTAAAATACGGTTCCAATGCAATAAAACGGAGGTCAATTGGATACCTGAGTAAAAAGATATTGCAAAAACAAAATTATTGAGCAGTTGTCTAGGGTTAGCGGCGAGCCACGTGCAGAAGCACTTTAAAATACACAGTTGGTATTGGGAGGTAGAGAGCTCGGATTTGGGCGCTGTCTTTTTCTACTTTTTCGTCTCTTCCTTTAATTTCCTCTCATCTCATTAGATTTTGGTGTTTAGGCTTCATTATTTTGATGATTGGCTAGACTCTTGACGCCATTTTGAGTTGTAAACATGGTACAATGTTATTTTCGTGAGATCTTTATATTTTTACAGAATTTGCTAGCATGTTCTATTTTTAGATTCTTGTTCATATTCATATCATATGTCCTTTTGTTGATAGATTGGCAACTTATTGTTTTCTTGTTCATATTCATATCTTATGTTCTTTTGTTGATAGATTGACAACCTATTGCTTTCAATTGAATGTGTGATCGTTAGATTTAGCCAACAATTGGGTTGTAGCATGTTTACATAGAAGTAGAGTTTTCCTCCTCATTTATGTAGATTGTCAGTTAAGACTTAAGAATCAAGAGAATGAATTAGTCAAATTAGGAGTGCATGCCTAGTTTAGTTAATTTATCTTAATCAATATGTGGAACTTAAAGCGGTTAGTTACGTTAGTATGGAACGTCGTCGTGCCCAACTAATTAAGACTAATTAGACTATTTAACTCGACGTATGAAATGTTATCGTGCCTAACTAATCGAGTTAATTGTTAATTAGAGTACCTAAGGTTACTTGGGGACTTTGTTGGCTTTTCCGATAAAGTCGATTTGATTGAAATTGTTGGATAATTTATTTCGTTAGGTAATCTATAATTGAAAATATGATTGTTATTTGTGTTTACCTCATTGGTGCCTAAGGTTTAATCTCTATCTTTTTACTTTTATTGTTTTAGTCATGTTATTTTTATTGTCCAAAATCCCCCCATAAATTAATTTGTATCAAATAAGAAAATTGAAAGATATAAATTGAATTATTCACTCTTTGCGGTTCGACACGGTTCATTATTAAATACTGCAAATATTTAATTTAGATTGGAATTTTATAAATGTATTTGACTGTCAGTTTTTACTAAATTCCAAATGTTTCTAATGGACTAGATTCCATCATTTAAAGCTATATTGACTTTGGATATATATATAACTTTGTTCCAATAATAAACACTATATTTATTGATTAAAAAAAACTAAATTTATAATTTACCGTAAGAGTTGTGAGAAACAAATTTATGATTAGTTAATAGTTTTGGAATATAGTGTAATGTTAAAGATAAGAATTTAGAATTAAAATTTCACATCTTTTTATCTCTATAATTTAATCACGGTTATCCATCTATCTATCTTAGCAATTTATAAGAGTGAGATAATTCTTTCATATGTCTTTGTTTTAATCATATGTTTCTTAATATATAACTTTTTAAAGAAGTCCCTCAATTTAAAATTGCGCTACTTTTAGAGTTGTTTTTATATATTTTATCTTTTATACTACATTTGCAACACAATTTCTAAAATACTAATAAAATTCAACTAGTTATAGAACTCAATTTGACTTTCTATCACTAGTAGAAAATTCACGCAGTGGTAGAAAAAGTCTCATTGATTGAATTCTATAACTAATAGAATTCTATCACACATGATTAATATAATAAATATTTTTGAAAATGATATAAATAGTAACTATTAATTCTTCTCTAACATTTTTTTAATTCAACAATATTTATGATTGATTTTTTTACCTTGAAGAAATAGTGAAATTGAATTTACATTAGATTCAACATTCCCAAGGTATAACAATATTTATGATTGATATAGACCATTCACATTATATGGGCATTCTTCCATCAATCTTCTTTTTTATTGTCAATACTAGCCATGTGTGCTAGTCTATGGGCGAGAGTATTTGTTCCTCGATTACACCATTTGAAAGAGATAAATTTGAAATTTTTTGCCATTTTTAGTGTTTCTTCAATGATTCTTTCAACCTCTAACTGGTCCTTGTAATGTTTTTGCAACAGATTAATCACACGCATGGCATCAGACTCCATCTAAATACGTTAGAAATCAAGTTCAAACGTCATTTTTACTCCTTTCATAATAGCCTACGCTTCCACAATTTCTGGATTAACAATCCATTGAAATGGTTGATACATTGAAACCACTACCTCACCCTTGTAATTACGAATGATAACAATGTATCCACTTCTACTCTCCTCTAAATTTATAGCAGCATCAGTATTCAATGTATAGTTTTCACTTCTTAGGGGAGACCAAAAATTCTGACGTAGAAAAAATCCTTTTAGATTTATAACTCCGTCACATAAATTAACTCATGCTTGCAGAAACTCGGCCAAAAACTGACATTAATAATCCCAATTAAAATTAAAAAATTGTTTCAGCATTGATGACTCATCGGCCCTTGAAACCAACCACCTCCCTGTTTCTTTCTTGCCACACACACCAATACATAAGTAACATCTCCTCCAAATTAGTAATTGGTAATTTTTCAAAGAACCATTCCATCAAATCAGCAACCTCATTTAGATTAGCTGGAAAAACATAATTAAAAAATAGGTTTTCCTTCCAATTAGACTTGTGCCAGATTGCATGTAAAGTAGTCTGTGAAAATTGTTTACGACGAGGATACAACATATCATTCACAATTCTACGTTTATTAAGATTCACTCTAGTAGGGACAAAATTATTATAAAAAAAAAAAGTCAAACTAGAAATTTTATCTTATTTGGTAAATTACACCTCCACAACGTGTTCCACCATCGTTCAATCAATTCACGAAGCAAATTTGCAAGACAATGCACCGATTTAAATGTAGAATTTCCATTTTTCTCATAATTGGATTCAAACTTACTTATAACTATATAATTATGATTTTTTGTAAGTAATATCAACTAAAAATTGAAGAACAAAAGATATCTCAAATTGGATGGAAAAAGTGGGCACAACCAACTCTTCGTGGTACAATGAAAACAAACTAGAAAGACACTCTTCCATCCACACTTCATCTACAATTAAAGATTCTGCCAATTTTGCAAAAGAATGGACTAAACCATTAGCCACTCCGATGCCAAGCAAACTCCACATTTCATTTATATGTCCGAGTTCTTAATTGCTAAGACTTCATTTAATAATTATTTGGTTTGTTGTTTTTGAAAATTAAGCTTATTTTTATTCAAAATTTCTTTTTTTTTTATACAACAATATTGGGGTAGGTGGATTCAAACCTGTAACTTCATGGTTACTAGATTGTACAAGATGTCAATAGTCCTCTATTCTTGTTGGCATTTTTACTCAAAATTCTTACAATATATCCATTTCTTTCAAAAACAAAAACAAAATTTTGAAAGTAATTTTTTTCTTTAAATTTTGGTATGATTTCTAAAATGTAGACATCTAAGCTAAAAAAAATGATAATATAATTGTTGAAAGTTTAAATTTCAAAAAAAAAAATAAATAATTGATTTTTAAAAGAAAGCCTAAATGAGTGAATTGTTACTTTAATTTCATTTTAATTTTAAGCTTTCAAATATTCTTTAAACATAATGTTTCATATTTTCCTCAAAAATATATATATATATATATATATATATAATGTTTCATAAATTTTACGTAAAAATTATGTTACTACTTCTTTTCGAAAAAAGTATATTGATTATTTAATAGAAAATATTGGTCCACTTCGACAAGTGACACCTTACCTGTTAGAAGTGATTTCAAACAATAATAGACAAATGTTCCCTTCACGAGGCAAGTGACCACAAGACAAGCTACATTAATTGAGTTTTTGTCTAATAATTAATACAAATAAAATAAAACTTTCATTTCAAAAATAAATAAAACTAAAACAGTATAAAATAAATTAGGAAAAATTAAGTTTTTGCTCCCTAAGTTTGAGGTATGATTTCAATTTGTCCATACATTTAAAAACTAACATTTCTACTTTTTGACATTTTAATAATATTTATTTTAAATTTTTTAGATTTTGAGTTTAGAGTTTAGTTTCAATTTGGTTTCTATATTTCAAAATTGAACATTTTTACCCATGATATTTTAATAAAGTTCACTTTTAATTTTTGTGTGATTTTTAATTTACTTTGGTACCAATTTTTTTATAATTAAATTTACGTTAAAATTAAACTAATTACTTCATCAATATATTAATATTTTAATTAGTTTAGTCATCATTTTAGTTGAAATAACATTTTTTTTTATCTCAATTACTAAAAATTAAGCATTATTAAAATCTATCACTCGGTAAGTTCTATCAGTGAAAGAAAATTATATGTTATAGATGAATTATTTTAGAAATTGTGCTACATATATAATATAAGAGGTAGAATGTGTTGTTGATGGTAAATTCTCATATATTTTTAGTTTTAAATTATGGATCTAATTTATATTAGGCACATATGTTTAAAAATTGAATAATTTTACTAATGATATTTTAATCAAATTCAATAGTGCTGAATTTTTATTCATTTAGATAACAAAATCGTTAGAAATATAACTTAATGTTGGCTAGACTGATTTTAAATTCTAATATATTGATAAATTGATTGTTTTACTTTTGATATGAATTTAATATGTTTTTAAAAAATAAATATAAAATAAACTAAACTTCAATTATAAGGACAAAAAGTGAACATTATTGAAATGCATGGGTAAAAATGTTTTAATTTTGAAACATAGGAATCATATGTAAAGATTATTGAAATGTTAGGAATAAAAATGTTCTTTTTTTTTAAACTAGGAACCAAGTTAAAATTAAACCTAAAACTTTCGGACTAAAAATGTACTTTTTTTCAATAGAATAAAACTATGTAATTACATAGTGGATTAGGGTTTAGGGTTTAGGGTTCAATTTTGGGTAAAAACGGTGTGATTTCTGGAAACCAAGTTTGAGGTATGATTTCAATTAACCCATAATATTTTAGCCTTCCATGACAGTTATTTCAATCCAGAAATTTTAAAAAATCTAGAAACTGTCATAAAATATCTAAAAACATCATATTTGTGGAGAATAGATGAATTTTAAGTTATTGAAGTTTTTTTACAATTATTGATATTTAGATAATTGTCATAAAACAATTATAATGACATTTTAATAATTGTCATAGAAATTTTTACTTTTTGACAAAAATATCTCATTTTTTCATAAGATTATGACAATTTAAAAATTATCATAGAAAATAAATATATATATATATATATTTTTTTTTTTTGAAACAGAAAATAAATATTTGTATTATTGAAAAAAATTATTTTTGGTATTATTGAAAAAAAATAAAAGGAAAAGAGGCATTTTGTTTTGTTTAAAAATAAAAGGAAAAAAAATGGGAAAGTTAAAAGGGGAAAGTTAAAAAGGGGAAGATTTTTTCTTTTTCTTTTTCTTTTATTTTTATTTTTCTTTTCTCCTCCTTCTTCTTCCTCCTTCTTCTCACCCAAACCCTAGCCTTCACTTCAACCTGCCACTGCCACCTGCTGACCATGCCGCCGCCAACCGGCTCGACACCGTCGCCAGACCCACGTCGCACCACACCTCCTCTAGTCACCATCGTGCACCCACTCTCGCGATCCCACAGGGCACAACACCTTCCCCCCCTTGCACGCGTGCAGCCCCACCGCACGCCACCATCCGCGCACACCGCAATCTCTCCTTGCCAGCCACTGTCCTCTCGCTTGCTCAGCCGCGTGTCCCAAAAGCCCAGATCCGCTAGCTGCAGTAGCTTCTCGACGGTGCTCGGTCCACCATCTCGCCTTGTATCGTGGGTTGTCGTGTGCTCGTGTTGAGTTTGTCGTGATCGAGCTCTTGGGTAAGATCTTCTTTTCTCAAACGGTGTTTTGGTTATCTAGACCGATGTGGGTTTGACTATTGAATCTGGTTTGATGTTTGGTTTATTGCTAATGTAGAGTGGCAAATTCAAAGTGTGTGCTCGTTGTTGTTTTGGTTCTTCATGTCTCACTAGCTCGAACAGCCGTGTGAAGATCGATTTTTGGTAAAGATCCTTGTTGTTTTATGGATTCAATTGGGTAAGGTACTTCAACATTGTCAAGAATAAGGGAGAGGAAGAGGATTAAATTTATCATTTTAGACAATAACAAGTGTGTGTTTATGTTGTTGGAGTCTCTCACTATTGCTATTATTATTGTTGCTTATGTGATGCTCTATTTTTATTCAAAACCAATGCATTTAGCAATTTTGTTTCCTTTAACCAATTTAGATTGATGTTACTTTGTTGATAATGTAATAATCCAACTTAAATTGTGTTTTAAATGGAATAAATAAATGTTATTTTTATGGGGTTTTTGGTAATTTGTGGCTTGGATGGCAATCTTATAGTTATGTTTAAAGTTAAGGGCATTTTAGTCATTCTAATCTTTGATATTTAAGGGAAATTGTGAAATTGAGGATCCATAGGTTGCAGGCACACTGTTCATGCCGTTTCTACGCATGCACCATCGCAGGTTTGACCTGGAGCTTCGTCGTGGGTTCGAGTTGCTTCGTTCGTCGCCGTCGGAGTGTGCTATTCGAGTTCACCATGAGCTGCAGCATCGATGTCGAGGGGTGGAGTCGCGGGTTCACAGCGCTGTCGTGCGAGTTTGTGGGTTGTGCCATTCGAGTTCGTGGGGGGGCTGTGTTGAAGTGGCGTCGTTGGTTTCGTGGGTCTCCTCGTGTCGGGTTCGTGGTTAGCTGTGGGTTTGTCGTGAGTTCCAGCTGTCATCGCTCGTGGGGCTGCTTGCATCGCGGGAGAGCCGTCATCGCTGAGTGCGTGGGTCATCGTCCAGCTGCTCGTCGAGGATCTGCGCGCGTGGGTTGGTGTTTTCGGCGGCAAGAAGGTTCAAAGACCGCCGATCGCCGAGATCCGCATTTGGCGAGGTGTTCGCAGTGGAGTTTTGTGAGTGTCGCCGTCCGCCACTGCAGCTGGTAAGCCGCCGCCATCAAGATTGTTGAAGCTCAATTAAGGTGGTAGTTCTTTTTCCCTTTTGTTAGATGGTGGTGTCTCAAGGTTGAAGAAGAAGGTTGTTTGAGTTGTGTTAAAATCATCTTAAATGGAGTTAAAGACATTCTAAGTTGGGATGAGGTTATTTAAATGAGGAATAGTGACTGTTTGGTTATTAGTGTTGAGATATTTAAATAAAGGATTAGACTTGTTTGTTTGTTGGATTATGGTCATTCAAACGTGGTTTAGGGGCTGTTTGTTTGCAGGTTTATGACTATTTGAGTGATGAATTAAAGTTGTTTGCTTCTTGGGTTATAAGTATTCAAGTAATGGATTAATGTTGTTTGGCTACTAGTTTAAAGTTAGTTAAAGTGTGGATTAAGCTTGTTTGGTTTGTGGCATAAAACCATTCAAGCAGTGATTTATGCTTGTTTGGCTAGTGCTATAAAATCATTCAAGTAATGAGTTAAAGATGTTTGGTTTGGGGTTTTGAGTTATCCCAAATGTGAAATTAAGGTTTGTTTGGATTGTGGTTTAAAGGTTGTTTGGCTAGTAGTATAATGCATGTTGGGTATTGAGTTTAATGGGTGTTTGGCTTGGGTAAAATGATGAATTTTGACCCATTGTCTTTTATTGACCAGATTTGACCCGAACCATTTTTTGTTCGTTGATCTGAGTTCGTGGCACGTTTAGCCACCGGGTGTCTCCGAGACACATTTTTCGAAGTTCTTTACTATTTGCTAAATTTGATATTTTGGATTCGATTTTGATGGTGAGGTGCTAGTTTTGAACGGTTTGCTCGTTTCAGGGCTCGGAGTGGTGTTTGGCTATTTGGAGCTTCTAGTGAATTCTTGGAGAGCTGTTAGTGGATTGGCCAAGGTAAGGGACCCTTTACCCCTTCTCGAGGACCTGTGGTTAATACATGTGTTGGTTTACTTATGTTAGTTGATTTGTCTGATTGTAGCATAACCATGTGCATCGCATGTTGTATTTGATTGCATCAAGAGCATATTCAGTTTATGCTTGTCTCTTGTATGACTAGTGCTGCATGAATCATGTATGTCTGCCTGATATGGTCGAGTTGCATGTGGTTGCATGATTGTCCTGATGTGAACTTGCACATCTGTCCTGATATGGACTTGCATGATGTTTGATGCACGGCTTGATGCCTCGTTTGGACCCAAACGAGTCATGGAGACCGGATAGAGGAGACTAGTAGGTGGGTGTGGACGATGATATTTGGGCGCACACCTAGCTTGAGGTGATATTCTCTTGCTCCGCAGGACTTCCGTGGATGGTCGGCAGGCCAGGCTCACGACCCGGGATGGTTTCTACTAGTAGCCTAGGCTCTCTCTAGGTAGGTGGTATGGGTCTGATATGGTTCCTTGGTGATTGGTGTGGCACCACCTCTCGCTGTGAGTATGGGGCCTGGGGCCAACTAGTTGCTCGACTCACCAGTTCCCTCTGGAGTAGGATGTCAATTTTCTCTCTAGTCAGAGGACTCTTGTGAGCTTTTGGGTCTTGGGGTCTACGACCTTTAGACCGCTCTGCGTGGTGCTCGTCATGGACGAGGTTTCTTGATCTAGCACCCAGGAGTTTGGGTTTTGTATACCCCTCGGTTATGTTGCTGATCATACTTGTTTGCTGATGTTTGTATTCTTGTGCATGTTTATCCCCGAGCTGGGGGAGCCTTATTGAGTTTGTGAAAACTCACCCTTTCCACTGTGGAATCCCCAAAGGTACTACTAGACTGTACCGAGATGGATGATCGACGGAGCTAGAGATGACCATGGGACCTGCTGCATTACTTTGTGTAGAATCTTTTAATTTATTCTCTCAGCAAGAACTATTTAGGGGAATGATAAGCGGAACATGTTTTATCGAGCTTTTATGTTTTGATTTTGGGTACCCTATAACTATTTTAATTCTTTATGGTTTTATAAACTTGTTCTTCTGAGTTGTTTGAAAGGAGCTTTGTTTTAAATTTACATGTCTGAGATGTCAAGTACTATTTTCATGCATTTAGAGTTAAAGACTTAGGTTTAGACCCTAATTTGGGTCGAGGCCTTACAAATAATTTCTTATGTTAGATTTTATAAAGGAAATAAAATTGATATGTTTCATATATCTTATGGAAATAGAATTGCTATGTTTCATATATCCAATGGAATTGAAGTGGATGGAAATAGTTATATTTTACTTAAATTTAATATTTGCAAGGTTAAGTAACTTCTTTTCTAGTAATAGTATATAGTGTTTCCTCAGGAAAGAAGGGTTTTAACCGAAATCTACCCATACTTCAGTTTTTTTTTTTTTTAAATACTAACATGTGCAAGTAATATTTTTATTTCTCTTTCATTATAGATTTATACTATAAAAGTTTTATGTATGGAAATCAATTGAGGTGAAGGGATGATAATTATTCTCTTGTCTCAATGGCTTAGCTTCTTATAATAGTTTCAAGTTAATCATATATATTTCACCAAAGAGTCAATTTTGAATCTTGACTCACATGTTTGTTAAAGTCAAATAAATAAACATGTAATCTAATTTGATGTTAATATCACAACTTGAATTGTACTTTTTAATTTCCATACTTCACTATGCCTTAAGAATGTATGTTGTAAGTTTCTTTACCGGACAACTCTGAGTTACTACTCATGGTTTTTTCCTATAATCTCAATGTTTCTATTGAGATCAATCATGACTTGTAAGTTCTTATGTTAAGATTTAGCAATTGAAAAGACTTGATGAAGATGAAATTAAAACTCTTACAAGATTATGAACGAAATTGAAAAAATCTCAACTATAAGTGACTAAAAATGCCCTTTTCAACCTTAAAGCACACATGTACAGAAGGAAATAAAGAAAAGAAAAGAAAAGAAAAGAAAAAGAAGTAGATTGAGGTAATTTCTTATGTTATTTTGTTGATAATTTTTTATGTTCGATTTTATAATAAATTGTTGTTGCTTACTTTAATTTACTTGTTTGTGAAGGAGAAACTCTTTGAATTGGACTTCGTCGCTAAGATTGATTGAGATTTTCAACCTGCTTATCCACCTTCTTTGGATTCTGCTTCTTTCAAACTCATAGAAGAAATCAATGATTTGAAAGAACTGACCTCTAAATTTTGAGAGGTAAAGTGATAAATCAATTTTCCTTCCCCCAAAATGATTATTTGGCAGCTTATGGATACTATTTTTTTTTCTTTATTGTTATAGCCTTACAAAAAATGTAGAATTGATTTATGCATATAATTTTTTAATAGAGTGTTGTTTAATAGATTCATATTTTTCCCACTAATGATATTTCTCGATACTTTTGGATGTGAATAGACTTGGCTTTATTTTAGAATAAGTGTGTTTGTCTTTAGTCTAACATGCATAGTTTGGTTTGCGGTGTTACATTGATTGACAAGATTTTTTTTTTTTTTTTTGCCCTCAAATTAATGCAGACATATTATTGGATATTTTTAAAGCTCAAAAGATTGGTCTTCAAAAAGCATTGAAGCTTGATTCATAGAGGTAAGACTCTTTACTCAATTGATGCAATTTTTGTCTATATTTAAGATCTCTTAAGAAGCTTGTTAACGTTCATTACGACTTTCAGCTGTGAAAAAATTATGATAATAAGTATAGCTTGATTGAATAGAGATGTGTTCTTTAGTTGAAATTGTGCGATTCTCAAAGTTATGAGAGAATATTTTTCATTTCTTATTTAACTACACAATCATTTTTATGTCAAGCCTCAACGATTATCAAACTCACGTGAAAAATACAATATATTTGACAACACCGGAAAACCATTTCATTTTCATTATACTCTATACTTGTTTAGTAGAGATCTTTTGAGATTATTAGAACTTGTTTATTTTTTCCCTTCAAAATCTCACCGTTTAAGTTGAAGCAAAAACCAACCTAAAAGAGTCGACTTTTAAAACTACAAAGGCTATAACCAATGATTACTACTTGTATTTGTAAAATAGGTCTGTGCGATTATTTATATGAAAATTGGTTGTTTATGTTTACTATTGTCGTTTTCTAACCTTCCTGTCTAATTATGAACTGCAAATGCTTGTGTAGCCAATGATTACTACTTGGAGTTATTAATTTTCATACAATGATGACTTGATCGGTTTGTTTATACTTCATGACGTATGAATGTGTTCCTTTTATCTAGGGATTTTGAGCTAGTTGTTAGAATATGTATTCTGAATTGTGCATGCCTTAGATGGTTTTTTATAGAAGTTCAAGTGGGAAAAGAAAATATGTTACAAGCCAACTATGTACTTGTATAGTTGTATTTTCTTTTGTTTACACGTATTATTTTCTATGATCTAGTTGTTACTCCAGTTCTTATTCGAATAAAGTCTAATTATTTTACTTTTCTGGAAACTAGACCAATACAACTTTATTTTTTTTTTCTCTCTCTTTATTGTAGGCATAGAAACCAAGATTGTTAGTAGGTATGATTTCATATTTCGCAAGGTTGAGAAACTTATAATTCTATTCGTGTTTTATTGTTTGTAGGTTGATACAATGAACTCTATGAAGTAATGGATCTTTTGAGAGGTGTTAACACCCGCAACAACGTATCAAGTAAGTCTGATTTCTTACTTCTAAAATAATGTCTCACTCATACTTTAAATGCATTTTAAATAGTGTTTATGCGGCTATCTTGCATGTATGATAGCCTACAATGAGGATTGAGGTAATTATTAGGAGTTCGTGACTTTTTTTGTTTTTATAATTTCATCGACCATGGTCTTGATCATGTTTAGTGTTAGTTTATAGTCTTCTCGATTTTAGTATACTCTTAGTGACTTTGTATTTATATTGGGAAATTTACATAATAATATACTTGGTAACATTTTGTTTTTATTTACTTAAAGTTTTATAATTATATTGTGTAGGTATTTTATTCAAGGTGATAATCGTTTTGCATCGACAGTTATTGTTCAAATTGTGAGTTATCCTACAAGTTGCCAAAGTATTTGATTTTCGTTCTAGGTTTTATGAAACATTAAGTGTAATTTCACTTACAACTTTTATATAAACTACTTTGTAAAGAACTTGTTAAGATTCTATTTGTATTGTGATGAATGAAATCTATTTGACATTTATGTGGATTGTGACATTATTTATTAAACGTACAATTATTGACAAATTTAAATGTTGGTTTTGAATTATTGGTTTAATTGTAATTAACATGAATAAAAAGAATAAATTAATGGAATATATTCAAATTTATAATTTAAAAACTGTCATGATATACATTTTATGACAAATTTAAATTATCACAAAGTAGAAATCTTGATTATTATAACTGTCATGATATCTAATATATGACAATTTAAAACTATCAAGAAATAGAAATTATGACGATTACAATTGTCATGAAATGTGATTAATGACAGCTTATGATTAAATTTTATTTGAAAAAATAACTCTATTTTATGACATTCTAAAACTGTCATGGTAAGAAAAGTTAAAATTGCAAAAATAACATCATTTATGACAATTATAAAATGTCATAAATAGAGATCATAAACCATATTTTTCATTGATTCATGACAATTTTTAACTGTCGTGAAAAAATATTTATGACAATTTTATACTTGTCATAAATTATATTTTATGACATTTTTATTATATGTCATAGAAGACTTACCATAATAGGGGATACTATGACATAACATAATTTTGAGATAATTGTCATGATAAGTCAACTATGACAATTAAAAATTGTCATAGAAAGCCAAAATTGTTGCAGTATAATGTGAAAATATTGAAATGCAACTGTGATAATGGAAAAATTTTAGAGATAAAAATAAATTTTAAATTTCAAAATGAGTCTTCCCATCAATGATTCATTTATAATTATTTTTTATTAAAAGATCCAATAAAACTTCAGAACTATGTAGTTACTTAATATATGACAACAATAAAAAAGAAAGTAGAATCCAATAAAATCCACAAACTTTTAGAACTATCTAGTCATGTAATGACCTCAAGTTTTTTTTTTATTTAAAAGATTAAATAAAAATAAGAAAAGAGGGTTGTTTTGTAGTTAAGTTTAATTGGAGAGGCATTTCGGTCATCTACTCTTGGCATTTAAGTTCAATTCGCGGATCCTTTAGGCTGAGAAGCACTGTTCATCTGTCTCTTCCATCGAGTGTTGCGTTGTCACCCTTGGGTCTGCATCTTCTTCGTCGTTCCAGTGGGGTGTGGAGGTCGTTGTAGTCTTGTTGTGAAAATACAGTGATGAAACGATATTATTTTCCCTTCAGCTCCAACATCATTTCTGTGCTCATATTATATTTGTTTATTTATCATTTGGTTATTCTTTGTATACACGTGTTTTTATCTGATTTTCTTTCTTCTATTTTCTGTTTGATATTCTTCTATATAAATGTGGTCCCTACCTTCAATAACAAATTGCCCATTCTTTACTTATTGTCTTCTTCCTTGCTTTGCTCTGTAATTTCTCTTTTGCTCAGTTGGTTTCATAGTTATGGCTGAAAGCTTATCTTCGTCTGGCAGTGAATTGCAATCATCGGTTGTAACAGCTCTTGTGACTCTCAATACTGGTTCGTCTTCATTTGGAAACCTTATGTTTACTGTTTTTTCTGTCAAGCTCAATGACAAGAAATATCTCCTATGGAGAGGAATGGTTTTTGTGATTCTTCGTGGTTAACGCGTTGATGGATATGTTATTGGCACCACTGTTCAGCCACCTCAAGTCCTTCAAGCGGTCATCGAATCTAGCGTGCAGTCTGAATCAAACCCTTTTGTTTGTTGAATGGGTGTCGATCGACCAAGTCCTTTGTGACTGGTTGTTTGGGTCTATGACCCCAACTATTGCTACAAATGTTAAGAGTCTTGAAACCTCGTGTGAAGTTTGGAAGGCCTTGGAGAAAGTCATTGGCGCGTCTAGCAAAGCTAGAGTTAATCAGTTACAATTGGTTCTTCAGAATATGAAGAAGGGATTGATAAAGACGAGTGACTATCTCACCTCTATGAATCAAACTGATGCGATATTTTGGTGCGATATAAATAAACTAATGATATATTCTAAGTATTAGACTTTATTGCTAAAGCCTCACACTTTAGAATCACATTCGCGCAAGTATACGCGGCCGAAAATTCAGCAAGTGATAAGTATTTATTTATCGTTCTCCTAGGGATTGGTGTCTATAATCAGTTAATTAATCTAAGAGTCGTGCAAGTAAAAAACAATGGTGTTGGGATTTTTGTTTTGTTTTATATCTAAATGCGAAAGTAAAATTATAATTCCAAATTAACTAAGCGAGACTCGAGTTAAGGTTATAGGATGCATCTAACAATTCCTAGGGAACTTGCGATAAGTAGTAATTACCATACTTCACCTTACAAACTTCCGCTTCCATTCGCATTAAACCCAACTTCCATTGCGACTTAATGTAATTAGCAACTGACGCAACGTATGCAGTAGTCATGCGTTTATTCCTAAACTCCAATTTAAAGTACGAAAAACTTAGTACTAACCTACTGAACATGCAAACTAGCCTTAGGTTATTTCCTCTTCCGATTCTTAACCTATTAGTGCATGTGGATGATCGGTCGATATATACTATTTAATTAAGTACTTCAATTGACAACTCCCTTTACCCTAGTACATGCTTCTACAACCCGCACATTAACCTTTGCCTAAGGCGTTTAGCCAAACATAGTATAGAACATATAAAGCATAGCAATGAAATATAAATAATATTGCATTGAAAAAGTAATGTCTATGCGAACAAGGAAACCAAAGTAGAAATATAAACTAAAAAATGATAAAATAAAGCAATAAGAAAAGCACTAAATGGTGGCTGCTTGAAGAATAGGACTCCAATTCAATAGAAACATGAACTTCGCTTTGGATCCCTCATCCCAAGTATGGGAGAAGAACTCCAAAACAAATCACACTTTTTTTTCTTGGTTATTCTCCTTTGTATAGGCTTGAGATGCTTCGGGTCTAAGGAATCGACTTGGAAGACAAGGATTGGATTTGGAAATATCTTTTATTGTAATTTATCATTGGCAGCTTATCCCCTGATTCTTGCGGCAGATTTCCTCTTATTTTTGTCAATCACATCTTTGATGATTAAGGCATGAATCCCATGATTATTGCAGTTTGTCTATTCTACAATCTAATAGTTGGCATTACCTCATGATCCTATTCTTTCCTTATCAAGACTTTTACATCTGATCTGCGGTTTTCGCATCAATGTTTCCAAATCCGCATTGCTTTTCTCATTCTCGCATTGATTTGATTTCTGCATCATTTCACATTAATTCTGTGTTTATTTTTGCAGCGGATATTTTTCCTTCGCAAATAGTATTTAGAAGATCTCATGGTTTTAAAATCCTTCGCTTTATTATTCTGATTCGTGATGCTTTTAACATTTCCAATTCCTATAAATATAGCAAGAAATTGGCGCAACATGGAATCTTTGGCATCTAAGAGTAAAAAGCATTCAACATTCACATTTTACTCTAAAATGCGCTACTTTCCCTAGCCTTTTATATTTAAGCTAAAAAATCATGCATGCATCTTATTTATATAAATTTCCCATCTTAATGTTATTCTAACTCTAAAGTTCATTCGATCAATGCACAAATACCTTTAGAATATATTAAGATATTTACCTAAATAATGCTATATTTGAGACTTATCACAAACTTTTGAGAGTTTGAAGTAAGTTGGTAAGTCAGTCTCTCTTGATGACCTAATTTTTTTTGTCTTCTCTAGTCTAGATGTTGAATATCTACCAATTGTGTGCACCATTGAAAATATGGAGATTCAATCGTGGCTGCATTTTAGCTCTACTCTGGTTACGTTTGAGTGAACGTTCTCTTGGTATAGCTCTATTTCTACTCGGTCGGGTTCTGTCAATTCTTCTGCTTATCTTGCATTCCGACAGAAGTCTAGTCGTGGAAACAATGGTGCTCATTTCAACTTTGATCGCGATCGTGGTGGTCAGCATGGAAATTTCACTAATTCTTCTAGACGAGGAAATGGGGTCAGTAACCGTGGTCGAGGTCATGGAAAGACAAACAGAAACAATAACTATAGTTATAATACTAGAAGTTCGAGCTATGTTCCTCCTCCTCCTCTACAACAAAGGGAGAGCAAATATCATTGTCAGTTATGCAATAAGGATGATCGCTCTCCATTTTGTTATCAAAGTTTCGATGAATAATTCAACAATCCTCATGGTCTTCTGCATCGAACGAACAATAATTTTGAGGGCACTAGCGATACTTCTGCTTATGTGGCTTCCCCTAAGGTAGTGAATGACCCGCGCGCTCGCTGAGAGTGGTGCTACCAACCACATTACTTCTGAACTGGGTAACCTCGCTTTGAAATCTGAGTACACTGATAATAATACTCTTTCTATTGGTGATGGTTCTAAATTAACCATTTCACATGTTGGTAATAGTATGTTCCTTATGCATTACTGCTTAGTTCATTCGTTGTTCTAAATAATTTGCTATGTGTTCAGCATATTAAACGAAATCTTGTTGGCATTGCTTAGTTGACTCAAGACAATGATGCATTTGTTGAATTTTACCCTTTCTCTTGTCTTATAAAGGCTAATAGAACACATCAGGTGATGTTGCAAGGCTCTCTCAAGGATGGTCTCTATCAGCTTGATCTTCCTCGCCCTCTCTCTAAATCTTTTCTCAATCCAAATAAAGAATTTATGTTTCGACCTTTGAATCACCTTGCTGTTATTTTAAGTGGCTCTCTTGAGTCCTCTGGTCCTTGTGTCTTTGTTTCTGAGTCTTCTAAAGTGTCATTTTTTACTGGGCATCGTCGCTTAGGATATTTCTTTATGCAAATTGTTCAATGTATTATTAATACTTTTAATACTCATGTTGCTCGTAATGATAAACCATTTTGTGATGCTTGTCAATCTGGTAAGTCACATCGACTTCCCTTTTCTTGCTTTATTTCCCACACTAACCAACCCCTTGAGTTAATCTATTGTCATCTTTGGGGCCCTGCTCTGGTTGCTTCCACGACCATTTTTTGTTACTATATTAGCTTTGTAGATAAATTTACTCGGTTTACTCATATTTTCCCCTTTACTTTAAAGCGTCAGGCTCTCTTTGTGTTTATGATTTATAAGTCGATTGTCGAAAAAAATTTCACTTTCAAAATCAAATGTCTTCAAATGGATTGTGGAGGTGAATTCCACCCATTTTCCCATGTTCTTCAGTCTCGTGATATTGAGTTTCGACACTAGTGTCCTCACACTAGTGAGAAAAATGGTGAGCGTAAATATCGCCACATTGTTGAAATGAGGTTATCCATGCTTGCTCAAACCTCTCTTCCCCTTACATATTGGTGGGACGCTTTTGCATCTGCGGTTTATCTTATTAATTGGCTTCCAACTCCTATTCTTGCCAATAAATCTCCATGGGAAAGGCATCTTCCATTGTCCCTGTCTATATGTTTCTCAGATGCGTTGAATGTGCAAGTTTTTCATGCTTTCGTCCTTATCAATCCCACAAGTTTCAATTTCACAGTGTCAAATGTGTCTTCCTTGGATATAGTCCATCTCATAAGGGTTACAAATTCTTGAAATCGAGTGGTCATATCTACATATCTCGACATGTTATTTTTAATGAGGAAGAGTTTTCTTTCTCCTCTTCCTTTTTAGATTCTCCATCAGCCTCTTTTCCTGATGTCCTTGTCTCTATGGTCCCTTTTCATGTCTCATCTGCTTATGCTTCTCCATCTATTGCGATTCCTACACTATCTTCTCCTCGAGAGAGCCCTACACCTCCTACTACTCTTGACTTATCTGCTCCTACACTTGACTCTTCATCATAAGAGTCTCCCAGTTCTGTTTCGTGCACATCTCTCATAGATGCTCATCTTGCTCTTGTTGCCTCTTAACATCCTATATTAACTCGTGCGAGGAGTGGGATATTTAAGCTTAAGGTTTTGTCCTCATTTGTTGTTGACTGCACTATGTCTGTGGTGGTTTCAGAACCTACTAGCACTAAGGAAGCTTTGGCTTCTCCTCTTTGAAAGATAACTATGAACGAAGAAATAATTGCACTAAAATAAAAGGATTCTTGTTGCTCCATGATAGCTCTTAAATATAACGTATTTTAGGTTGTCTTAACTTGCATTATTTTAGAATAAAAAGGGAAAAGTAAGTGCTAATAGAAGAAATATGATGAAATAACCTAGAAAATAAGTATACATCTATAACGTAGTGTTGGAAGCGCAGGTTCGCGTTTTTAGCATAAAACTTGAGTAAATTGAGTCTAATCAATGTTATTGACATGACAACTCAGCATCACAGGGGGAAGTACAACAACGCGAACGATGACCAAGCAGCACAAAAAGGCACGGAACTAAAAAGGAAACAATTTGGAGAATCAATCAAGTAATCAAGGTGGCGTCAATCAATTAAATCTCGAAGGAAATATGCATTTATGAGGATTTCACAGCTCATCTCGACTTGTCGGCCTACTAATTCGATTCTATAAAATACAAAGGAAGGGAGCCGGATTCGATGAGCTGGTCAGTTGGCCATGAAGCCTATCGGGGAGAGAAGCAAGTGGAGATGTCATATGAGCTGTTGACAAAGAGACTACACATTTTCAACCGTGCCAATTCCAATTTTACTGTTTTTCTATTAGGAGTAGTTTATAGTTCTAAACATTTTTTAGATGCAATAAAATCGTATGATTTAACTTCTATCTAATGTTCATTTCTATGGCTGCGTTATAGAATTTTATGTTTATTGATCTTGAATAGAAGTATGCTATGAGCGTAGGTCATCGAGTATTACATTTTTGCATGTTAATTATATGTGTGTGTGGTGTGCGTGTGTGTGCGCGTGCGTGCGTGCGCGTGTTGATTAGCTACACGCCTGTACCTTGTGGTAAATCAGAAGATGAACCACATGTGACCCACTATGCTGCATTAGGTTGTGTGAACATCTTTTCACTATTTAGAGTGTTAGAAATAACCTTACTAGTGCTTGTGTCGCCCTGTGCGAAGAATGGTGTTCGCAGCAGAAGCTGGTCCTGCCATAAACCATTAAGTGCAGAAGTACTTATTTGTTAGGGAAGCAAAATGCTATGTGACTAGCCCACACACTTAGTATCTTCTAGGATTGATTAGTTAGCATAACTCATTGTATTCATATTTATTTCGATACAAACCAAACCAACAAAACTCATACAACCCATACTTGTTTATTTTCTACACGACTCTGACTTAAATAATAATAACTATGTACATCAATCTATGTGGGATCAAGAAAATCATGTACTTATTACTTACTGCAATTCTCGACCATGTATACTTGCGCGTAAGTGATTCCAAGTTAAACTTAGCATAGTTAGTTTAGAATTAATTATTGTTCAATATATAGCATTGGAATCGCCCCGATCACTCCACTTTGTAATCTTAATCTCATTGGCAACCTTTGCGTGTTTAAAGTGAAATTGCAGTATGATGGTTCTTTAGATCAGTGCAACACTCGCTTCAAATTCCAAGTGTGGATTTTCATGAAACTTTTAGCCCGGTTGTCAAAGCTCTTACAATCCGAATTGTTCTGACTCTTCTTTTGATGAATGGATGGTCTGTCCATCAACTTGACTTGAACAATGAGTTCTTAAATGGGCATCTCGTTGATGATGTTTATATGAAACAGCCAGAGGGGTTTGTTAACAAAAATTTTCTTAATCAGGTTTGCAAGTTACAGAAGGCGTTGTATGGGCTTCGACAGGCTTTGAAATATTGGTACGATCGCCTATGGGATTCTCTACTTCGATGGAAGTTTGTTAATTCTCGAGCTGATACATCCTTATTTTACTTCTCCCAAGCCTCAACTTCTGTTTTGGTTTTAATCTAAGTGGACGATATCTTGGTCACCAGTAACTCTGTTTCGCTGATCGATGTGTTTTTTCAGTCTCTTAAGTTCTACGTTTGCGATCAAGGATATGGGGATGCTATCCTATTACCTTGAGGTGGAGGTTCAGCGCAACTCAGCTGGATTGTCCTACTTCAGTTCAAATACTCGTCATCGTACTACCATTGCCGTTTTGCCAAAGCAAGTATGTTTTCCTTCTTTGTTTTGGTTAGGTGGTACCCAAGGTAGAAGAATGTGGGAGTTTGGTGTTGAGTTTATTAGATGTTTGTTTGCAAATGTAAATTTATTTAAATAATGAATAATCACTATTTGTTTACAAGTTTAAGCTTTTTTAAGTTATGGAAGAGACTGTTTTTTTACAAGTTTAAGCTTATTCAAGGGATAATTAAGGGTGTTTGGTTGCAGGGTTAAGGTTATTTAAATAGTAGACTAAAAGTGTTCGAGATATGGTTTAAATCTACTTTAAATGGTGGATTAAGCTTGTTTGCCTGCTGGTTTAATGTCATTTTAAGTTGTGGATTAAGTTTGTTTAGCTGCTGTTTTAAAGTTATTTTAAATGAGTTTTGAGCTTGTTTGGTTAGAGTTGGAGCTTATTAAAATGTGGATTGTGGTTGTTTGGTTTGAGATGTAAAAATATGTTTGGCTAGAAGTTAATGACTGTTTGGATATGGGTTTAGTGGTTGTTTGGATTAGAGTTATGATTATTTGACTTTATGTTAAATGATGAGTTTGATTCCTTTGACTTTTTTGTTGACAAGGTTTGACCCAAGCTATGCTCTACTCTTCAAGTCGAGTTTGTGAGGCGTGTGTAGTCGCCAGGAGTCATTGGGGCATGATTTTTTAGGTTTTTCGTTGTTTGATAAATTTGATATTCTGGATCATATTTTGATGGTCTAAGGTGCTAGTTGTGACAAGTTTGTTTGTTTCAGGGCTCAGAGTTTTGTTTGGCTATTTGGAGCTACTTGGGGATTCTTGGAGCGTTGTTAAGGGACTCGGCCAGGTAAAAGACCCTTATCCCCTTCTTAAGGACTTGTGGTTAATACATGTGTCTATTTACTTGCATTAGTTGATTTATCTGTTTGTAGCATAACCATGTGCATCGTATGTTGCATTTGATTGCATCAAGAACATATACACTTCATGTTTGTTATATGACTAGTGATGCATGACTCATGTATGCTTGCTTGATATGGTCAAGTTTCATGTGGTTTATACGTCTTAATATGGACTTACATGATGTTTGATGCACAACTCGGTGCCTCATTTGGACCCAAACGAGTCATATAGAGACCGAATAGAGGAGACTAATAGGTGGGTGTGGACGATGATATTTGGGCTCACACCCTACCTTGAAGTGATATTCTCTCGCTCCGCATGACTTCCATGGATGGTCGGTCAGCCAGACTCACGACCTTGGATGGTTTCTACTACTCTCCAAGTATGTGGTATGAGCCTGATATAGTTCCTTGGTGATTGGTATGGACCCGCCTCTCACCGTGAGTACCAGACTTATTGGCCGACAGACTGCTCAGCCTGGAGTTGGTTGCTCAAATTACCCTCGAGTCAGAGGACTCTTGTGGGCTTTTGGTATTGAGTTTATGACCTTTAGACTGCTCTACGAGGTGCTCGCCAAGGATGAGGTTTCCTAACCTAGGACCCTAGAGCTTGGGTTTTGTATACTCTTCGATTATGTTGGTAATCATACTTGTTTGCTGATTTTTGTATTCTTGTGCATGTTTGTCCCCTAGTTGGGGAAGCCGTATTGAGTTTGCAAAAACTCCCCCTTTCCACTGCGGAATCCCGTCTCTTGGGGGAGGGGGAACAAATACCAATTCTTGGGCTCGAACTTGTGACACTGGTGTTGAACTGGTTTACAATGAAACCATTACGTCACTGACTCATTCGATAAAATCTCCCATCTTTATTGTACTAGTATTAATATATCAAATTATTATATGAATTAATCTTAAATATATTTTCCAATGACACACGTGTTACCAACCAAAATTCAAGCATAAAGTCTACATTCTTGATGGTTGTTACCAAGTTTATTTTATTTATCTTTTTTTTAGGATTAAATATTTGAGGACGAGAAATTTGAACCTATAACCTCAAAATTACTAGGTGTATACTGATGTCGCTTGAGTTATAGCCCGTTTATCAAGTTTATTTATTTAGATTGAATTCTGTGTTCTATGTGAACTAGCTATCAACCGACCTTTTTTCCTCTTTTTTTTCATTTTTTGGTATATAGGGGACTTTTGAAATCAAATATACATAAAATAAAAATAAAATAAAATAAAATAAAATAATAATTTAGGTTAGAGGAATTTCGAATTGAGCATAATAAATATATATGACATTTTTTCAGTAAAGAGACAACAATGAATTTGTTGGGGGTTAAATCAACATTTGAAATTTAAATTAAGTTGAGTAAGCTTATTAAGTATTTTCTATCGGCATCTTATATTATCTAATAAAGATTATAAATTTGAGTATTTCTTTCTTAAAAAACACTCAATTTCTCAAATGTTGTTGAAAATATAAAGTCAAATTTTGGGAAAGTAACTTCAGTCCTTACATTTTAAGTATATTTTTCATTTGGTATTTAGATTTTAGAAGGTTGCTAATGTATCCCTAATTTTTAAGTTAAAATTGTCAAAATATTATATTTTAAGTTTTGAGTTTTGAGTTTAATTTTCATATGGACCCTATAACGATATGAATAATCTAGTGATTAAAAATAACTTTACGAAATTAAATGTAGGGATGAATTCCTTTTATGGTGGTCACTATTGGAAATGAATTTCATGGATATCGAGTGATGGGCATTGGAAATTATAATGTATTTATTAAATTATAATTACTAAGCCATTAATGGTCCATGATCTCATGAGTAACCACCTACCAATTGTGTGTAACCACCCATTTTTTTATCTTATATTTTATCGATTAATTCTTTTAATGGTAGGGAAAATAATCGATAGATTATTTAGAACAAAATACTGAGAAAAAGTATAGAGAGAATTAAAGAACTTTTATGTGCTTTCTTCTTCTACTCCATATTTTGGGTTCCTATACCTACTCTTCAATTTAGAAACCACGTCATTTGAGTCCGGAAGAGTGCTCCATATTTTGGGTCCATGTACCTACTATTTCATTAAGAAACCACGTCATTTGAGTTAGGAAGAGTGAAGGTGTAGAAGAACCAAAAACTCCGTTGCGAGTGTCCGTGTTGCAATTACAGGTGAACATTGGCCTTTCATCCCTTGGTTACCAAAACAATGGTTGAAGATATAAGCTCAGTTTTATTTTCATGCTTCTACTGCATGTGTTTTGATTAATCGAATTTAGTATTTTGTGTTAGAAATTTCTAGTAAGGGGAACCACAAATCCTACATAAAAGATACTATAACTCTCGAATAAATGAGTACCAAATACTTATTTCTGAGACTAACTATGGTGTTGAATTAGATTATCTTAAAATAATAAAACCAACCCCTCATAGCCCTTTCAATTATATTTTATTACTAACATCGTTTGAATTTATGTATAGGGGTTTAGTTTTGAATCATGATCACCTAATAAAAAAATATTTTATTTTTACCAATATTAATTTAAAAGGAGCATTACATTATAAAATTCTTATCCTCTATTTGTATTTAAATTAGTTTGTTCATTTAACTTTGTTTAATGTCATATTCTTTAGTTAAACAAGAGTTTAACCTAATTATGATGGATGATAGATAATTAACGTTAGTCGATTGAATCTTCATATTTAATTATTATTAAATTAAAAAATATTTGAATGATTGAGTTGGTGGTGCATTGATTATCTTGATTGGTGGTATTCCATTTCAACTCCAAGATCATCAGTTTGATCATAAAAATAGGTATTTGGCTTTTAACTTATTTGAAAGCAATGTTATCCTCCAAATAAGATTTATGGTTCCCATCTTTCAATTTCAAGAAGAAAAAAAGAATTAGATTCATAAAAAAATATATATACATTTTTAATCCTTAAATTTGATGGGTAATTATATTTGTTCCCTATGTTTTAAAATCAAACAATTTTTTACTCTCGACTCTTAAAAAATGTTCAATTTCAAGTTATGACATTTCACTAATGCTTATTTTCATTATTGTGATAAAAAATTGTTAGTTATAAGATATAATATTGACTACATTAATTATTAAACTAATTTAAAATTTTAATATATTTATGAAGAGATTATTTTAATATTGAAGTAAAATAAATTTATAAAAATAACTGTAAATGTAAACTTAACTAATACTAAGGACTCAAAAAATAACAAGGGTAAATGTCCGATGTAAATTTCTTTAATAAACACATGGACCAAGTAGACATTAAACACAAACCTATAGACTAAAAAAATAAGTTACATATCGAGGGTTAGTGGCATAGTTGCTTATCTTGTTTGGTGCTAATCCATTTCAATTCTACGGTCACGAGTTCGAACCCAAAAATCGGTATTTGGGTCTCATATTATTTGAGAGTAGTTGTGCCCTCTATGTAGGGTTTGTTGGTCCCCCTTTCCCCACTATGTACTCAAAAAAAATAATAATAACTTACATGTTTAGAAAAAAAAAAAAACTTTGGTGTATATTGACGTGTATATATATATAAGAAATTATATTTTATATTTGTTCCCTATGTTTTAAAATCAAACAAATTTTTACGCTCGACTTTTAAAAAATGTTCAATTTCAAGCCATGACACTTAACTAATGCTTAATTTTAATTTTTGTGATAAAAAAATGTTAGTTGTATGATATAATATTGACTACATTAATTATTAAACTAATTTGAAATTTTAATATATTTAATGAAGAGATTATTTTGATATTGAAATAAAATAAATTTATAAAAAGAAATAAGTACAAAAGTAAACTCAAAAGATACTAAAGACTCAGAAAATAATAATCATGGAGTGGAAATGGATTAATATCAAACCAGATAATTAATCGTGTCATCGACCCATTCGGTAGATTATATATGCTTTTTAATTTACTTGTATACTTAGTTTTTTTAAAACATTTAATTGATGGGAAAACTAAAATAATTATTTATCAATATATTGAAATTTAAATTAGTTTAATTATCATTTTAGTTAATTTACCAATGACTTCAATTGAGTACTATTGAAACATAAAGATAAAAATGTTCAATTTTAAAATATAAAACCCAAATTTGTTGGGCAAACAAAGTATCCCACATTGCTAAGTTAGGGGAAGATCTTACGTATATAAATAAGGAATAACACCTCCATTGATGTGAGACCTTTTGGGAGATGCCAAAAAACAAATTCATGAGGGGTGATTTCCAAAGTGGACAATATCATATCAATGTGGAGATTTGTGGTTCCTTATTATCCCTAACGAACGATATTAGAGCCAAGCTCTTGACTTAGTGATGTGGGGGAAGACTCTCTTGTTTTTATAACAAAGGAGTTGGCAAGTCTCGTGTACTTTGTTCGAGGAATGTTCAAAGGGTTCGAAGTGTACTTTTTGAGCAAACAAAGTTGTCTCACTTCTTTTAGATAAGGGAAAGATCTTGTGGATAAGATCATATCAATTTGGAGGTTTGCGGTTGTTTATTGTCCTTAACAAGTGGTATCAGAGCCACGACTCTTGACTTAGCGATATGGGTGAAGACTCTCAATGTAGAACAAAGGAGGGGCGAGCCTCGTATGACTTGGTGTACTTTGTTTGAGGGGAGGTCTTCCCAAAGAGGTTCGAAGGGTTCGAAATGTACTTGTTTGAGGGGAGAATTGTTAAGCAAAAAAAGTTGTCCCACATCGCTAAGATAAGGAAAAGATCTTGTATATATAAGGAGGGGACAACACCTCCATTGACATGAGGCCTTCTAGGAGATGCCAAAAAAAAATCAAGAGGGTTGATTCCAAAATTGGACAATATCATATCAATGTGGAGGTTTGTGGTTGTTTGTTGTCCCTAACAAATGGTACCAAAGCCAAGGTGGGCTCTTGACTTAGTGATGTGGGGGAAGACTCCAAGTGTAGAACAAAGGAGTTGGCGAGTCTCGTATGGCTCGGTATACTTTGTTAAAGGGTGGTATCTCAGTATAAAAAAATGAGTGATGGAGAGACTCGGTATGACTCGCTATATTTGCTTTGAGGGGTGGATTGTTGAACAAACAAAGTATCCCACATGGCTAAGTTAGGAGGAAGTTATTGGGTATATAAAAAGAGGACAACACCTCCATCGATGTTGAGGCCTTTTGGGAGATGCCCAAAAAAAAACTATGAGGGGTGATTCTCAAAGTTGACAATATCATATATGTGGAGGGTTCGTGCTTGTTCGTTGTCCCTAAAAAATGGTATCAAAGCCAAGCTCTCAACTTAGTTCTTGCTTGTTAGAACTCCTCCTCCTTTGCCTTGTTTCTTCCCCTAATCGTTCCTAGTAGAATGTACTTCTCTTGGTGTCAAAACTTAAAATTCTAAAATTAGTTCAATCAACCCCATGATCATCCTAGGTTTGCCCAAAGCATTCTTTCAAGGCTGCTATTTAGGTCCATAGATCCCTCGAGGATTTTCGCTATACTTTTTGCATTTTTACTTGGGTTGCACTCATATCCACAATTTCGTAGTTGTTAGCATGGTTCACTTGAGCATAAACGTTCCATCTAAGCAATGATATGTTTCAAGCTTGTGCATATGGTGGACAACGGAGTACTTTAGAATTCCTACGACTATTTGCTCTTTTATGCCTTTTCTATTTTGCTCAAAATGTTTTTATCTTTATTTTTCAATTTTTTTTTTAAAAAAACCACTTTAGTTTCTCTCTTCTATACACTCCCCGAGCTTGCTCTCACCAAGGTGAGGCTTAGTTCCCTCAAACTTAGCTTATTCTTAGACTCAATTTTCTTGATTCAAAGCTTTTGGATTCAACCGCAAGAAATTTTCCATTTCACCAAGTTCAATAGGGTTCGTCCCAAGTCAACCTTGTTAAAGTTACTAGCAATTAAAGTTCCTAGGTAGATGAAGTCTTTTAGCATATTTAGGTAGTGTTTTTATAACGCAGAATTAATAAGCAAGATTGTGGCACAACATTAGTCATAATAGACTATTAAAGCAAGAAATAAATAAAGAAAAATGATTATATTAATAATTGTGTGATCACACAAAATAAAATGAAGGGAATGCGAAGAAAAGAAAGAGATTTCCTTTATTCTTCTTCAGAGTCGGAGCTGTCAGAGTCGATGGAAAAACCAATGTCGTGGAAGCTGGGAATTTTGGCATGCTGATGCGCAGATCTAATAGTGCGAGTGCATCAGATAACACATTGTCTCTTTCGCGCGCGTAATCTAAGTATACATCCACATTGGCTGCGAGCCGCCAGATGTAGTGCACCAATTTTTCCTCCATGCTACTTCGTCCTTTAGGTGAGTGTCTCGATACATGGGCATGTGTAGATGTAACGGCTCGAGTTTTCGACATGGTTCTTTAGGTACGATGTTCAGGTCATTCAGTTGGTTCATTGGGTCGTTACTGAAGTTTAAGCCTTATAGGGGTATTTTGGTAAATTCACCCTTAGGGCCAGTTTGGTAATTTAATGAGTTGTGGATTGTTTCTATATTTTCGGGTCAAAGAAAGCTATTTTGGTGTTTTGGAGAAAAGAGCTTTAATTAAAAGAAAACAAATGTGGGTTTTATTCTTTAATCGATTCTTTTAAGTCATTTTCATCGATTGTTAAGGAGAAACAAGAGTAGGTTCCAGACGATTTTCATCCTTCAGTCTAGGGGCAAGGCTAGGTGAGTTTGCCATCAATCCTTCTTCTTTCCTTCATCGATCTCCTCCTTTGTTCACCATTGTTTGTTGTTTATTTCTCATCTCCTCTAACATTGCAGTCAACACGGATCCACTACCGCCACCTGCATCGAGCATCCATACCACGCACATCCATTACGGAGCAGCAGCACTCAGCCCTGCCAAACACTGTTCATCGATTTCTTTCGGATATCCCTTTTGGCGCACATTATCCCTTATCTATTTTTGCTGGATATCCCTTCTGCCCAATTATCTGCCCAAATTATGTCAAATCAATTTATGCCAACCTATCCCTAATCGATTTCTGTAACGGCCCAGGTTGCAGCTGGGGTTTGAACCCGGGTCTCCTGGGAAGCTTGTGGGGATGTGTGCCAATTGAGCCATTAGGTGCTCTTGTTGCTCTGTCCGTATCATTTTATGGTTAACCTTGGATTTTAGAGTTTTGGTGCATTTGGTTAAATGAAAAGAAAATAGGTTTTGCATTGTCTTCTTCTCCAAAAGTCTTGTGGCCGCCCAAGCTATTCTCTCAAGCTCTCCTTGCCGATTTCTTCATCCCCTTTGCAGCTCGAGATTCCATCATCATTCCGGGTAAGTCTTCATCCTCTTCATCTTCTCGTTTGGGTGTTCTTGTTGGCCGAAGGTAAGAAGGAGAGCTTGTGTGTGTGTGTGTTTGTTGCAGGCTGTCCAAGTCTGCCCAGCTGCCGAGCCAGGCATCCATCGCCCAGCCTCTCCATCGCGCGCAGCAGCCAAGACGCCCAGATCCGAGCAGCAGCCGTCCAGATCCGCACGAGCAGACGCCCCTATCGTGCCCAGATCGCCCCTACCGCTTCGCCCAAAGCCCGGCCCAGCTCCGCGTCGTCGGCAGCTCCTGTCACGCCCAGATCGCACGTCGCAAGCCCAGCAGCCGAACCAGCCCATCGCCCAGATCGCCATCGCAGCAGGTCGCCCAGGTCGCTCGCGAGCGAGCGCGTGATCGCGCCGACGCCTTCACCGTGATTGCGGCGGCGCTCGCGCCGCGTCCGTCTCGCACGCCAGCGCCCGCGCCGCGCCACAGGCTGTGTCGCTCGCTCGCCGTTCGCATCGCACGCCTGACTGGGCAGCGCGCTTAGCGCTAGCGCAGCCAGCGCTGCCGCAGCCGCCAGCGCCAGTACCCACTGCATCGGCCGCCAGTGATGTCAGCCTCCGTGTCGTCGTGTGCGTGAGTGCTCCCGAGTGAGCCTCTTTGTTTTATTATATTTTTAGGGCTATGGTTGTGATTGTTACTATGTTTGTAGGTTCTCGATAGCTAGCTCGGAAGTGTTCGCACTTAGGAATTTGTGTGTAGAAGTCTTGACCAAGGTAAGGATTTCTTACTGGGGTTGTGTAGACCTGCGATGTTCTATGTGATTGATGTTGTATGTTTGTTTGTGATTATCGGCATGTATAGATTAGGTGCTCTGTTCGAATTCTCGATGGCATGACTTCGTATGTTGTTCATTCATGTTAGTCCATGCTAGGTTGTTCCGTTACGGCATGCTCATATTCATTCTTGTTCAGTAGTACCATGCTAGGTCTGCTTTGTATTCTTTCGAGCACGTATTGGATTGTTTGCTGATTGTTAAGGCAAAGTTAGAATTCAAGTAGGTAGCATCTTCCGGCTCGATGCATAAAGTATCTTGCATCCATGGCGGGGGACGTCGAGACAGCTTCTCCGTCCACGAACCCCGTTAGGTTTAGCTAACCCGACCGGTAGGGCCCCGCAATCTTGGGTGAGGGTGGCGATCGTTAAATTCCCCAACGGTCGGGATGATGACTTGGCATTGCCTCGTCCTCGGCGATCGGCACGTCCTCGGCATGTTCGGCCGTAGCCCTTGATTGCCACCTGTTAGGGCTAGGGACCGCTCACGGTGTAAGCCTACCACGACCGGTTCCTTAGCCTCAAGTGCGGTGGTTGGTGACATAGTTCACACGTGTTCAGGTCTCACACCCCTATGTCGGTGACACCGATCCGAGATTTAGTTAGGCGTGGTGATCGGACATGGGCAGCTTGCCACTAGACCCGGCACCCCTCATAGTTCCGCAGAGCACGCGGTGCATGCTTACGCTCATTACGCGCACACCGGAGAGCTCCTCGGGATCTTGAGCTAGTGTACCTTTCGTATCGGCATGAGAGGCAGCCGAGGCCGAGACTTGTTTCTCGTATAGGACGTATGGTGTGGTGGATTTATCTCCGGACTAAGACCACGAGTTGGCATCCGAGGTCCAAGTGTGGACTCAAGCTATGTGCTCTTTTCGTGTTTATATTCATAGCTTGCATACACTCATCTTGATGACCATGTGCATCGATTGTACTCGGTGGAGGATTCTTACTGAGTAATTCGTTACTCACCCTTATTTTGTGGTTTTCCACGAGGTAACCAAGGAGCGAGATAGGATGGTGAAGGAGGAGCTGTGATCATGGGCACACATTGTCACCTCGACACTTTTATTCATTTTATGACTCTTTAACTTTATATTTCCCCGAATGCATGTAGACGGGCACGGAGCCCTAGGACGTTTCCTCATGTTTTATGGATTCCAAAGCATAGTCGCACTGAAAAGGTTTTTGAATGGTTTAAATAAATCTCTCGATCGAGTATACTTTTAGAAATGTACTTTTCTCAAAGCAGTGCTTGGAAACAGGACTTTTAATGTTTTAGTTTTACTTGGAATCCAGAAAGTATGTGGCATATTGTTTTATTTTGAATGCATGCATTGGGGTAAAGGCCCATTTAGAACCCCATTCTGGTCGGGTCTTACAGATTGGTATCGAGCTCGAGTCATAGATTCTCGAGGATCGACCTTTTTGTTGTAGGTCGTTTTTCGCATGATCATCAAGACTCGGCGGTCATCAGTGCACGCTTAAGTTTACTGTTTTAGAAAAGGGGTTAAGAATTTACAATACCTTTTATCTAGTGTATGCCTTGCTCGGTGTTGTAGAGCGGACGCGAGCGTGTTTCGACTCGTTGTTGGTTTGGGTGTAGATCGCCAAAGATGCTCGTCACCCGCGTCGGAGAGGACGCCCGAGAGCGGGACGAGGTATCAGGATCGTTCGACATCGCAGGACATCGCCCCAAGCCGAGATCAGTGGCATTCCGCCGATAGCTCTCCCTCGCCGCGCCTAGAGTAGGCGTTGAGGCGATCGAGCGCCGTGAGACCGCTCCGGACCCGAGTTGGCTGATTCTATGAGGGCTTTTATGGTCGCGCATGCCGAGTGACCAGAGGCGAGACCTGTGCCTTGTTGGCGCGCAGCGGGAAGAGTCCCGAGCCCGGATCGAGCGGTGACCCGCATGTTCCAAAGAGGCAAAGAACCTGACTCCTCAGAGCAAGTAGCCCCCGAGGCGGATGTAGCAGAGAGGTGCAAAGTGGAGCTTGGTAGATGGTTAAAGAACTTTGTGAAGTGGCAAAGGAGAAGTTTGATGCCACCGGGGATGCGTTAGCGGCTCGTTGGATTGCCCATATGGAGTACACCTTCCGATCATGGTGTGCCCCGATATCCGACACCGAGGTGTGCGGCCCATGCACTAGGAGGCACAATGAGATGGTGGTGGGAGTCCACCCCGAGTGAGAGACCACTGGTCACCACCGCTACTTGGGAGTTCTTCAAGTCGAATTCAAGGTCAAGTACATCGCTGATGAGGCTCAAGAGAAGATGGTGGAGCTTTTCCGTAACCCAAGCGGGGGTTACGATTCTATTGAGGAATATGAGAGAAAGTTCTCGGAGTATGGATATTTTGCTCATGATTGATAGCCACCCCGAGTTAAAGATCAGGAAGTTCATATCCGGTTTGAGACGGTGTTTCTCGGGATGTCGAGCTCGTGCCCCCACACACATATACTAGAGCATTCAATTAGCCACTATATATAATGGGAAGTATCCTGTTGAGCGGATTGTTGCCGCTCCGGCCCATCGCGTCTGTCCCCACTGCGCAGTAAAGCGTAAGAGGAAGTTCGATTTACGAGGCGGCGGCGACGCAAGGACGATGATCGTAACCGAGACCGGCCAAGAGTTCCGGCCCGTTTTCGGCCACGCCAGCAGGCGGTCCCGTGCAAGTTCCCGCATGTGCCACTTGTGGGAAAGTCCACGCCGGAGCTTGTCGACCGACCCGCATTGTGCTTTCGTTGTGGTAGAGAGGGGCACATGGCCCGCTTTTTGTGATCAGCCAACTATGGCGGCTCGGCCAATAGCAGCAAATACAGGTCGAGTGTTTGCTACGACCCGTCAGAGGTCGAGCGTGACGGATGCCGCTGTAAGGTGTACACTTCTTGTTTTAGATCATCGCTGCGTATTTGTCTTGTTTGATTCTCGGTTCTACTCATTCATTTGTATCCGTGTTGTTTGGTCGAGCATGCTAAGTTGAGACTAGAGCCTCTAGGTTTTGAGTTATCTGTTGCAACTCCTTGGGAGTTAGTATGTTAGCTAGAGATAAGATTAAGGATGGCCGGATCGAGATATCCGGAGAGTTTCTTGTAGCCACACTCATAGTTCACGCTATGAGTGGTTTTGATGTGATCCTTGGTATGGAGTGGTTAGCTGCTAACCACGCGTTGATTGACTCGCCACCGGAAAGAAGTGGTGTTCAAAGCCACCGGTCGGCCTAGTTTTAAGTTTCGTGGAGTCCAAGGTGGAGTCCGCCCGCCAATGGTGTCACCGTGAAAGCTCGTCGTTTGCTAGCTCATGGAGCTTGGGGTTACCTAGCTAAGTTGTTCGTGGAGAGCCATCCTGGCCGATCGCTGATCAGTGCCGGCCGTGTAGGAGTTCGCGGATGTGTTTCTCGAGGAGTTACGGGGTTACCCCAAGAGAGAGGTTGACTTCACTATTGAGCTCGAGCCGTGGACCCTCCCTATCTCGAAGGCTCGTGATCGCATGGCGCCAAGCAGAGTTAAAGGAATCAAGATTGGGCTTGCAGGAGATGTTAGATCGAGGGTTCATCCGTCCGAGTGTGTCCCCGTGGGAGAGCACGATTCTGTTTGTGAAAAAGAAGGATGGTTCTATGCGCTATGTATTGATTATCGCGAGCTTAATAAGGTGTGATGAAGAATAAGTACCGCTGTCCCGTGATCGATGATTTGTTCGATCACCTTGTGGAGCTTCGTGTTCTCCAAGATAGATTTGAGATCCGGTTACCATCGATTGTCGATCGGATGCCGACATTCCTAAAGGCGACTTTTCAGTCGAGATATGGTCACTATGAGTTTGTGGTTATGTCGTTTGGATTGACCAATGCCCCAGTACCGCGTTCATGGACATGATGGATAGGGTGTTCAAATCATTTTTGGGACAACTTCGTCATTGTGTTCATTGACGATATTCGATTTATTCAAGGTCTAAGGAGGACCATCTGAGCATTTGAGGCGAGTATTGGTAGTATTTTGAGGGAAAACCGGCTTTATGCGAAGTTTTCCAAATGTGATTTCTGGTTGGAGCGGTGGCCTTCCTAGGCCGCGTGGTTTCGAGAGATGGTATAGCCGTGGACCCCGCGAAGATTGAGGCCGTGAGTTCGTGGGGCTGCCGACTTGGCTTGCCGAGATTCGTAGCTTTCTGGTTTGGCGTGTTACTACCGTCGGTTCGTTAAGGACTTTTCCGCCATAGCCTCGCCCCTCACTCGCCCGACGAGGAAGGGTGTCGAGTTCGTTTGGAACGATAAGTGTGATGAGAGCTTTGCCGTGCTCAAGCGTAGTTTGACTTCAAGACCGTGTTGGTAGTCGGGAGAGGGACAGTGGTTTCGTAGTTTACAGCTGATGCTTCCAAGTTTGGGTTAGGTTGTGTGTTGATGCAAAGACGGGAAGGTCATCGCCTATGCTTCCGTCCCACATTGAAACCGTATGAGCAGCAGAACTACCCGACTCATGATATGGAGTTGGCGTGAGTGGTGTTTGCAATGAAGATTTGGAGGCATTACTGTATGGTGAGCGGATTCAGATGTTTACCGATCACCGAGCCTCAAGTATCTGTTTACTCGAAGGAGTTGAATATGAGGCGAGAGGAGATGGTTAGAATTGGTAAAGGACTATGGCTGCGAGATTTTGTACCATCCGGTAAAGCCAATGTAGTGGGTGATGCTTTGAGTAGGAAAATGTCGCACTCATGGCGTTGTTGAGTTCCTCACTGGATTGCGGAAAGAGTTCGAGCGGGCCGAGGTTGTCGTGTTGTTAGGTGAGGTTACCGCCGAGGTAGCTCGATTGTGATTGAGCCATCGATTAGACAAATGGATTATTGATAGCCGATTGAGTGACCCCGCACTTAAGAGATTGGTTGTGAGTTAGTCTTGACGGAGACTTTGACTTCGTATATTCACCAGACAGTGGGTTGTCTTATAGAGACCGGTTGTGTGTTCCGGACATTGCAGGATTGCGAGCAGAGTTGCTCTCAGAAGCCCACAGTTCCCCATTTTCTTAGCACCCCGGGGGTACCAAGATGTATCAGGACCTTAAGCAGACCTTCTTGTGGATGGGGATGAAGAGAGATGTGGCAGAGTTTGTCAGCCGGTGTCTCACTTGTCAACAAGTGAAAGCACCCAGGCAGAGGCCATTTGGTTTGTTGCAGCCACTGAGTGTGCCTCAGTGGAAATGGGAAGATATCTCTATGGACTTTATTTCTGGTTTGCCGAGGACTCCGAGGAGGTTCTCTCAGATCTGGGTGATAGTCGACCGGTTGACCAAGAGCGCACACTTCATTCCCGGTAGAGACACTTATACCGTGGAACAAAGGCGCTAGATTGTTTTTGGGAACAGATCATCCGATATCATGGTGTGCTTGGTGAGGATTGTGTCCGATCGTGACTCGCGGTTCACTTCTCGTTTCGAGAGCACTTCGAGAAGGGTTTAGGCACCGAGTGCGATTCAAAGATGACTTTTCACCCTCAGACGGATGGTCAGACTGAGAGGTGAACCAGATTCTCGAGGATATGTTGAGGGCTTGTGTGTTGGACTTCCCGGGCAGTTGGGACCAGTATCTGTATCTGATGGAGTTTGCCTACAACAACAGTTATCAGTCGACGATTCAGATGGCTCCATTCGAGGCCTTGTATGGCAAGCGTTGTCGGTCCCCTGTGTTCTGGGAAGAGGTTGGTGATAGGCAGGTTTTGGGTCCCGAGTTACTACAGTTGACTAATGGAGCAGTGCAAAAGATTAGAGCTCGTAGGTTGACGGCTCAGAGCAGGCAGAAAAGTTACGCCGATGTTCGGCGTCAAGATTTGGAGTTTGAGGTTGGCCAACATGTGTTCCTAAAGGTTGCTCCAATGCGTGGTGTTTTGAGGTTTGGTAAGCGAGGGAAGTTGAGTCCCCGTTTTGTCGGGCCGTTTGAGATTCTGGAGAGGATTGGCAGAGTTGCTTATCGGTTAGCCCTACCTCCGTCTGTCGTTATGCAGCAGTACGTGTTTTTCATGTATCGATGTTGAGGCAGTATGTACCCGACCCGTCGCACATTGTGAACTTTGAGCCTTTGCAGCTGAATGAGGATTTGAGCTTCGAGGAGAAGCCAGTGGGGATCCTTGCATTTGAGACAAAGACGTTGCGTAACCGCGAGATTCGGTTAGTAAAGGTTGATGGAGGAGTCGAGTTCCGAGGAAGCCACTTAGGAGCGGGAAGACGAGATGAGATTGCATTATCCTGAGCTGTTCCAGTCTTAAGGACTTTCGAGGACGAAAGTCATAAAAAGGAGGGAATATTGTAACGGCCCAGGTTTTCATTCTAGTCTTCCAGGTATGCCCAAGGGGTATTTTGGTAATTTGTCGGGCCGTCAGGGTCGTTTATGTTCTTTCTAGTTGCTAAAAATATTGGATGGATTTATGTAGGTTTGTGAGGCTTCGTGGAAGGGTTTGAGCAAGGTTTGATGCAAAAGTAAAAATAAAGGAAATTGTGCTGCAGTTGGGGTTTGAACCCGGGTCTCCTGGGAAGCTTGTGGGGATGTGTGCCAATTGAGCCATTAGGTGCTCTTGTTGCTCTGTCCGTATCATTTTATGGTTAACCTTGGATTTTAGAGTTTTGGTGCATTTGGTTAAATGAAAAGAAAATAGGTTTTGCATTGTCTTCTTCTCCAAAAGTCTTGTGGCCGCCCAAGCTATTCTCCCAAGCTCTCCTTGCCTATTTCTTCATCCCCTTTGCAGCTCGAGATTCCATCATCATTCCGGGTAAGTCTTCATCCTCTTCATCTTCTCGTTTGGGTGTTCTTGCTGGCCGAAGGTAAGAAGGAGAGCTTGTGTGTGAGTGTGTTTGTTGCAGGCTGTCCAGGTCTGCCCAGCTGCCGAGCCAGGCGTCCATCGCCCGGCCTCTCCATCGCGCAGCAGCAGCAAGACGCCAGATCCGAAAGGCGGCGGCCGTCGAGATCCGCACGAGCAGACGCCCCTGTCGTGCCCAGATCGCCCCTGTCGTTCGCCTAGCAGCCCTGCCAGCTCTGTCGTCGGTAGCTCCTGTCACGCCCAGATCGCACGTCGCAAGCCCAGCAGCCGAACCAGCCCATCGCCCAGATCGCCATCGCAGCAGGTCGCCCAGGTCGCTCGCGAGCCAGACTCCGATCGCCGCGCGCGCGCGCCCGTGATTTAGCGGCTTCGCCGCGTCGTCTCACGCACGCCCAGCGCCCGCGCACCCTCGCCAGCGCCGTGTCGCTCGCCCGTGTCTGCATCGCACGCCCAGCGCCGCGTGCCCGTGCCGTGCCCCAGCGCCTGCTGCCGGCAGGCCAGCTGCGCGGCGCGCTGCCAGCGCCGATCCGGTGCATCAGCTCACCGCGGCCAGATGTCGGCCTCGTGTCGTCGTGCCGTGTGAGTGCTCCCGAGCCGAGCCTGCTATTTTATTATATGTTTAGGGCTATGGTTGTGATTGTTACTATGTTTGTAGGTTCTCGATAGCTAGCTCGGAAGTGTTCGCAGCTTATGAATTTGTGTGTAGAAGTCTTTCGACCAAGGTAAGGATTTCTTACCGGGGTTGTGTGGACCCTGCGATATTCTATGTGATTGATGTTGTATGTTTGTTTGTGATTATCAGCATGTATAGATTAGGTGCTCGCATTCGAATTCCTCGTCGCATGACTTCGTATGTTGTTCATTCATGTTAGTCCATGCTAGGTTGTTCCGTTCTAGCATGCTCATATTCATTCTTGTTACGTAGTACCATGCTAGGTCTGCTGTATTCTTTCGAGCACGTATTGGATTGTTTTCTTTGATTGTTAAGGCGAGTTAGAATTCAAGTAGGTAGCATCTTAGGGCCCGATGCATAAAGTATCTTGCATCCATGGTAGGGACGTCGAGAGGCAGTTCTCCGTCCCCGAACCCCGCTAGGGTTTAGCTAACCGACCCGTGAGGCCCCGCAATCTTGGGTGAGGTGGCGATCGTTAAATGCCCCAACGGTCGGGATGATGACTTGGCATTGCCTCGCGTCCTCGGCGATCGGCACGTCCTCGGCGTGTTCGGCCGTAGCCTCTTGATTGCCACTGTTAGGGCTAGGACCGCTTCACGGTGTAAGCCTACCACGACCGGTTCCTTAGCCTCAAAGTGCGGTGGTTCAGCCGACATAGTTCACGTGTCTCAGGTCTCACACCCTATATCCGTGACACCGATCCGAGATTTAATTAGGCGTGGTGACTGGACATGGGCGACTTGCCACAGACCCGGCACCCTCCATAGTTCGCGATAGAGCGCGGTGCATGCTTACGCTCATTACGGCGCCGACCGGAGAGCTCCTCGGGATCTTGAGCTAGTTTACCTTTCGTATCGGCAGATGAGCAGCCGAGGCCGAGACTTGTTTCTCGTATAGGACGTATGGTGTGGTGGATTTATCTCGGACTAAGACCCCGAGTTGGCATCCGAGGTCCAAGTGTGGACTCAAGCTATGTGCTCTTTTCGTGTTTATATTCATAGCTTGCATACACTCATCTTGATGACCATGTGCATCGTATTGTACCCCGGTTGAGGATTCTTACTGAGTAATTCGTTACTCACCCTTATTTTGTGGTTTTCCACGGGTAACCAAGGAGCGAGACAGGATGGTGAAGGAGGCTGTGATCATGGGCACTGCTTTGTCACCTCGACACTTTTATTCATTTTATTACTCTTTAACTTTATATTTCCCACGAATGCATGTAGCGGGGCACGGAGCCCTAGGACGTTTCCTCATGTTTTATGGATTCCAGCATAGTCGTACTGAAAAGGTTTTGAATGGTTTAAATAAATCTACGATCGAGTATACTTTTAGAAATGTACTTTTCTCAAAGAAGCAGTGCTTGGAAACAGGGGACTTTTAATGTTTTAGTTTTACTTGGAATCCGAAAGTATGTGGCATATTGTTTTATTTTGAATGCATGCATTGGGGTAAAGGCCCATTTAGAACCCCATTCGGGTCGGGTCTTTAAAGTTGGTATCAGAGCTCAGAGTCATAGATTCTTTAGACTGACCTTTTGTTGTAGGTCGTTTTCCCATGATCATCGGCACTCAGGCGGTCATCAGTGCACGCTTAAGTTTCTTATTTTAGAAAAGGGGTTAAGAATTTACAATACCTTTTATCTAGTGTATGCCTTGCTCGGTGTTGTAGAGCGGGGGACGAGCGAGTTCGACTCGTTGTTGGTTTGGGTGTAGATCGCCCGACATGTTCATCACCCGTCTGGGAGAGGACGTCGAGAGCGGGGCGAGGTATCGGGATCGGTCGACATCTGCGGGGACATCGTCCCAAGCCGAGCCAGTGGCATTCCGCCAAGTAGCTCCCCCGTCGCGCCTAGAGTAGGCGTTGAGGCGATCAGCGCCGTGAGATCGCTCTCTGGACCGAGTTGGCTGATTCTATGAGGGCTTTTATGGTCGATGCCGAGTGAGTGACGAGGCGCGAGACCTGTGCCTTGTTGGCGTAGCAAGCAGCGGGAAGAGTCCCGAGCCCAGATCGAGCGGTGACCCGCATGTTCCAAAGAGGGCAAAGAAGATTCCCAGCTCCTCAAGAGCAAGTAGCCCCGAGGCGGATGTAGCAGAGAGGTGCAAAGTGGAGCTTGGTATATGGTTAAAGAACTTTGTGAAGTGGCGGTAGGAGAAGTTTGATGCCACTGGGGATGCGTTAGCGTGGCCCGTTGGATTGCCCATATGGAGTACACCTTCACGATCATGGTGTGCCCCGATATCCAGAGACCGAGGTGTGCGGCCCATGCACTAGGAGGCCTGGCCGAGATGGTGGTGGGAGTCCACCCCTGAGTGAGAGAGACCGGTGGGTCACCACCGCTACTTGGGAGTTCTTCAAGTCGAATTCAAGGTCAAGTACATCGGTGATGAGGCTCAAGAGAAGATGGTGGAGTTTTTCCGAACAAGCGGGGTTACGATTCTATTGAGGAATATGAGAGAAAGTTCTCGGAGTATGGATATTTTGCTCTCATGATTGATAGCCACCACGAGTTAAAGATCCAGGAAGTTCATATCCGGTTTGAGACAGGTGTTTCTCGAGGATGTCGAGCTCAGCCCCACGACACATATGCTAGAGCATTCGATTAGCCACTATATATAATGGGAAGTATCCTGTAGAGAGGATTGTTGCGCGCTCGGTCAGCGTCTGTCCCAGTGCAGTGGGAGCGAGAAGAGGAAGTTCGATTTCAGGAGGCGGCCGGCCGCCAAGGGCGATATTAGAACCGAGACCGAAGAGTTCCGCCCGTTTTCGGCCTCGCCATGAGGGGCGGTCGTGCAAGTTCCCGCATGTGCCACTTGTAGGAAAGTCCACGCTGGAGCTTGTCGGTGGACCCGCATTGTGCTTTCGTTGTGGTAGAGAGGAGCACATGGCCCGTTTTGTGATCGGCCGGCTATGGCGGCTCGGCCCAGCCAGCAGCAGGCAGGTCGAGTGTTTGCTACGACCCGTCGAGGCCGAGCGTCACGGATGCCATCGTGGCGGTACACTTCTTGTTTTAGATCACTGCGCATTTGTCTTGTTTGATTCTGGTTCTACGCATTCATTTGTATCTGTGTTGTTTGCTGAGCATGCTAAGTTGAGACTAGAGCCTCTAGGTTTTGAGTTATCTGTTGCAACTCCTTCGGGAGTTAGTATGTTAGCTAGAGATAAGATTAAGGATGGCCGGATCGAGATATCCAGAGAGTTGCTTGTAGCCACACTCATAGTTCTGCCTATGAGTGGTTTTGATGTGATCCTTGGTATGGAGTGGTTAGCTGCTAACCACGCGTTGATTGACTGCCACCGGAAAGAAGTGGTGTTCAGGCCACCTGGTCGGCCTAGTTTTAAGTTTCGTGGAGTCTGCCCGCCAATGGTGTCAGCTGTGAAAGCTCGTCGTTTGCTAGCTCATGGAGCTTGGGGTTACCTAGCTAAGTTGTCTGTGGAGAGCCGTCCTGGCTGGATCGTTGATCAAAGCCGGCCGTGTAGGAGTTCGCGGATGTGTTTCTTGAGGAGTTACTGGGGTTGCCCAGAGAAGAGAGAGGTTGACTTCACTATTGAGCTCGAGCCGGGGACCCTCCCTATCTCGAAGGCTCCGTGATCGCATGGCTCCAGCAGAATTAAAGGAATCAAGATTGATTGCGGGAGATGTTAGATCGAGGTTCATCCGTCCGAGTGTGTCCCCCGTGGGAGCACGATTCTTTTGTGAAAAGAAGGATGGTTCTATGCGCTTATGTATTGATTATCGCGAGCTTAATAAGGTGACAAGATGAAGAATAAGTACCCGTTGTCCCGTATCGATGATTTGTTCGATCGGCTTGAGGAGCTTACGTGTTCTCCAAGATAGATTTGAGATCCGGTTACCATCGATTCTTTGATCGGGGATGCCGACATTCCTAAGACGACTTTCAGTCCAGATATGGTCACTATGAGTTTGTGGTTATGTCGTTTGGATTGACCAATGCCCAGTAGCGTTCATGGACATGATGGATAGGGTGTTCAAATCATTTTTGGGGGCGGCCGTCATTGTGTTCATTGACGATATTACGATTTATTCAAGGTCTAAGGAGGACCATGCAGAGCATTTGAGGCGAGTATTGGCGGCTTTGAGGAAAACCCGACTTTATGCGAAGTTTTCCAAATGTGATTTCTGGTTGGAGCGGTGGCCTTCCTAGGCCACGTGGTTTCGAGAGATGGTATAGCCGTGGACCCCGCGAAGATTGAGACCAGTGAGTTCGTGGGCCAAGCCGACTTCGATTCTGCCGAGATTCGTAGCTGGTTTGGCGAGTTACTACCGTCGGTTCGTTAAGGACTTTCGCCATAGCCTCGCCCCCTCACTCGTCCCGACGAGGAAGGGTGTCGAGTTCGTTTGGAACGAAGATAAGTGTGATGAGAGCTTTGCCGGGCTCAGCGTAGTTTGACTTGACACCGTGTTGGTAGTCCCGGAGGGGACCAGGTGGTTTCAGTAGTTTACGCCGATGCTTCCAAGTTTGGGTTAGGTTGTGTGTTGATGCGGCACGGGAAGGTCATCGCCTATGCTTCCGTCAAATTTGAAACCGTATGAGCAGAACTACCCGACTCATGATATGGAGTTGGCGTGATGGTGTTTGCTTTGAAGATTTGGAGGCATTACCGTATGGTGAGCGGATTGAGATGTTTACCGATCACGAGCCTCAAGTATCTGTTTTACTCGAAGGAGTTGAATATGAGGCGAGAGGAGATGGTTAGAATTGGTAAAGGACTATGACTGCGAGATTTTGTACCATCCGGGTAAAGCCAATGTAGTGGTCGATGCTTTGAGTAGGAAAACGTCGCGACTCCGCGGCATTGTTGAGTTCCGGCTGGATTGCGGAAAGAGTTCGAGCGGGTGAGGTTGCCGTGTTGTTAGGTGAGGTTACCGCCGAGGTAGCTCGATTGATGATTGAGCCATCGATTAGACAATGGATTATTGATAGGCGATTGAGTGACCCGCGCACTTAAGAGATTGGTTGTGAGTTAGTCTGACGGAGACTTTGACTTCGTATATTCACGAGCGATGGGTTGTCTTATAGAGACCGGTTGTGTGTTCCGGACATTGCAGGATTGCGAGCGAGTTGCTCTGAAGCCAATGATTCCCCATTTGCTTGGCACCTGGGGTACCAAGATGTATCGAGACCTTAAGCGGACCTTTCGGTGGATGGGGATGAAGAGAGATGTGGCGAGTTTGTCGGTAGGTGTCTCACTTGTCAACAAGTGAAAGCACCTGTGCAGAGGCCATCCGGTTTGTTGCGACCACCGAGTGTGCCTCGGTGGAAATGGGAAGATATCTCTATGGACTTTATTTCGGTTTGCCGAGGACTCAGGAGGAGGTTCTCTCGAGATCTAGGTGATAGTCGACCGGTTGACCAAGAGCGCACACTTCATTCCGGTAGAGACACTTATACCGTGGAGCGATGGGGCGCAGATTGTTTTTGGAAGCAGTTCATCCGATATCATGGTGTGCCGGTGAGGATAGTGTCCGATCGTGACTCATGGTTCACTTCTCGTTTCGAGAGCACTTGAAGGGTTTAGGCACCGAGTGCGATTTCAAAGAAACTTTTCACCCTCGCAGACGGATGGTGATCGGAGAGAGCGAAACGGCAATTCTCGAGGATATGTTGAGGGCTTGTGTGTTGGACTTCCCGGCGATTGGGACCGAGATTCGTGATCTCGATGGAGTTTGCCTACAACAGCGATTATCTGTCGGACGATCGAGATGGCTCCATTCGAGGCCTTGTATGGCAAGCGTTATCGGTCCCCCGTGTTCTGGGAAGAGGTTGGTGATAGGCAGGTTTTGGGTCCCGAGTTACTGCAGTTGACTAATGGAGCAGTGCAAAAGATTAGAGCTCGTATGTTGACGGCTCAGAGCAGGCAGAAAAGTTACGCCGATGTTCGGCGTCGAGATTTGGAGTTTGAGGTTGGCCAACATGTGTTCCTAAAGGTTGCTCCAATGCGTGGTGTTTTGAGGTTTGGTAAGCGAGGGAAGTTGAGTCCCCGTTTTGTCGGGCCGTTTGAGATTCTGGAGAGGATTGGCAGAGTTGCTTATCGGTTAGCCCTACCTCCGTCGTTGTCCGCAATGCACAGTGTTTTTCATGTATCGATGTTGAGGCAGTATGTACAGGACCCGTCGCACATTGTGAACTTTGAGCCTTTGCAGCTGAATGAGGATTTGAGCTTCGAGGAGAAGCCAGTGGGGATCCTTGCATTTGAGACAAAGACGTTGCGTAACCGCGAGATTCGGTTGGTAAAGGTTCAGTGGAGGAGTCAGAGTTCCGAGGAAGCCACTTAGGAGCGGGAAGACGAGATGAGATTGCATTATCTGAGTATGTTCAGTCTTAAGGACTTTCGAGGACGAAAGTCATAAAAAGGAGGGAATATTGTAACGGCCCAGGTTTTCATTCTAGTCTTCCAGGTATGCCCAAGGGGTATTTTGGTAATTTGTCGGGCCGTTAGAGTCGTTTATGTTCTTTCTAGTTGCTAAAAATATTGGATGGATTTATGTAGGTTTGTGAGGCTTCGTGGAAGGGTTTGAGCAAGGTTTGATGCAAAAGTAAAAATAAAGGAAATTGTGCTGCAGCTGGGGTTTGAACCCGGGTCTCCTGGGAAGCTTGTGGGGATGTGTGCCAATTGAGCCATTAGGTGCTCTTGTTGCTCTGTCCGTATCATTTTATGGTTAACCTTGGATTTTAGAGTTTTGGTGCATTTGGTTAAATGAAAAGAAAATAGGTTTTGCATTGTCTTCTTCTCCAAAAGTCTTGTGGCCGCCCAAGCTATTCTCCCAAGCTTTCCTTGCCGATTTCTTCATCCCCTTTACAGCTCGAGATTCCATCATCATTCCGAGTAAGTCTTCATCCTCTTCATCTTCTCGTTTGGGTGTTCTTGCTGGCCGAAGGTAAGAAGGAAAGCTTGTGTGTGTGTGTGTTTGTTGCAGGTTGTCTAGGTCTGCCCAGCCGTCGAGCCAGGCGTCCATCGCCCAGCCTCTCCATCGCGCGCAGCAACCAAGACGCCCGAGATCCGAGCAAAGCGGCCGGCCCGAGATCCGCAGAGAGCGAGACGCCCTGTCGGGCCCAGATCGCCCGCTGCTCGCCCGGCGGCCCGGCCCGGCTACATGCGTCGGCGGCAGCCTCCCATCACGCCCGATCGCGACGTCGCAAGCCCAAAGAAAGAACCACCCATATCCCGGATCGCCATCGCGGCGAGTCGCCCAGTCGCTCGCGAGCAGACTCAGATCGCCCGCGCGCTTTCGCCGCGCGTGACGAGCGGCTTCGCCGCGCGTCCGTCTCGCGACGCCCAGCGCCCCGCGCCCTACGCCCGCCGCCGTGTCGCTCGCCCGTGTCTGCATCGCAAGCCCAGGGTCGCGCGCCCGTGCCGTGCCCAGCGCGCGCCAGTAGCAGCCGCGCGCGCCTAGCGCCCCGATCCGGTGCATCATCCCGGCAAAGATGTCGGCCTCGTTCGTGTGAGTGCTCCGAGCCGAGCTGCTCATTTTATTATATTTTTAGGGCTATGGTTGTGATTGTTACTATGTTTGTAGGTTCTCGATAGCTAGCTCGGAAGTGTTCGCAGCTTAGGAATTTGTGTGTAGAAGTCTTCCGACCAAGGTAAGGATTTCTTACCGGGGTTGTGTGGACCCTGCGATGTTCTATGTGATTGATGTTGTATGTTTGTTTGTGATGTTCTAGGTAAGGAGTTCTAGGTTGTTCCGTTCTGGCATGCTCATATTCATTCTTGTTCTGTAGTACCATGCTAGGTCTGCTGTATTCTTTCGAGCACGTATTGGATTGTTTGCTGATTGTTAAGGCAGGTTAGAATTCAAGTAGGTAGCATCTTCCGGGCCTGATGCATAAAGTATCTTGCATCCATGGCAGGGACGTCGAGACAGTTCTCCGTCCCTGAACCCCGTTAGGGTTTAGCTAACCCGACCGGTAGGCCCTGCAATCTTGGGTGAGGGTGGCAGACTGTTAAATGCCCCAACGGTCGGGATGATGACTTGGCATTGCCTCGTCCCCGGCAGTCGGCACGTCCTCAGCGTGTTCGGTCGTAGCCCTTGATTGCCACCTGTTAGGGCTAGGACCGCTTCCTGGTGTAAGCCTACCACAACCGGTTCCTTAGCCTCAAGTGCGGTGGTTCAGGCTGACATAGTTCACGTGTCTAGGTCTCACACCCCTATGTCAGTGACACCGATCTAGAGATTTAGTTAGGCGTGGTGACTGGACATGGGCAACTTGCCACTAGACCCGGCACCCCCCATAGTCTGCAGTAGCACGCGGTGCATGTTTACGCTCATTACAGCGCCGACCGGAGAGCTCCTCGGGATCTTGAGCTAGTGTACCTTTCGTATCGACAGTAGACAGGTTGAGGCCGAGACTTGTTTCTCGTATAGGACGTATGGTGTGGTGGATTTATCTCCGGACTAAGACCCTGAGTTGGCATCCGAGGTCCAAGTGTGGACTCAAGCTATGTGCTCTTTTCTGTGTTTATATTCATAGCTTGCATACACTCATCTTGATGACCATGTGCATCGTATTGTACCCCGGTTGGGGATTCTTACTGAGTAATTCGTTACTCACCCTTATTTTGTGGTTTTCCACGGGTAACCAAGGAGCGAGACAGGATGGTCAAGGAAGAGCTGTGATCATGGGCACCTGCTGTCACCTCTGACACTTTTATTCATTTTATGACTCTTTAACTTTATATTTCCCCTGAATGCATGTAGACGGGCACGGAGCCCTAGGACGTTTCCTCATGTTTTATGGATTCCAGCATAGTCGTACCTGAAAAGGTTTTTGAATGGTTTAAATAAATCTCGATCGAGTATACTTTTAGAAATGTACTTTTCCCGAAAACAGTGCTTGGAAACGAGGACTTTTAATGTTTTAGTTTTACTTGGAATCCGAAAGTATGTGGCATATTGTTTTATTTTGAATGCATGCATTGGGGTAAAGGCCCATTTAGAACCTCATTCGGGTCGGGTCTTTACAATTTCTGCCCCAATTATCCCAAATAGATTTCTACCAAATTCCCCAAATCTATTTCTGCCCAAATATCCCAAATCGATTTCTACCGAATATTCATCTTTCACTTTTGCGGAACACTGCTCTGTTGTTCACATTTTTTAGTAAAACCTGTTTTTTTGTGTTTCTTTTATTTTGATGGCGAAGTATTTGATTAATTGTAAATTAATTTATTAGAATTATCTATCTAGGTGTGTTTTGTTGGTGATTGGTATCTACAGCTCAATGAGCAATTAGCTGGGACAGGTTCAACGTGTGTTACTAAGAACTTATGCCTTAACTCAATTCTACATGTACTTGATTTGAAGTGTAACTTTCTATTGATAAGTAAATTGACTAATGATCTTAATTGTGTTACTAAAATTTGTCCAAATGCATGTGTTTTTCAAGATTTAAAGACGGGGAAGACGATTGGCAGTGGTGAGCTCTATTCTGGTCTTTACATCCTCAACTGTGATCATGGTTCATTAGTAGATGCAGACAAGTTATTAGTTTCAAGTAGAAGTCATGTGTCATCTTTCCTTTCAAGTAGTCATGTTTCTTATAGTGTCAATAATGATAGTGAGATCATGTTCTTACACTATCGGTTAGGACATCCAAATTTCATGTATTTATCTAAGCTATTACATATCTTTTCCATGATAAAAATTAGAATTTATTCAATTGTGAGATTTGTCGAATTGTCAAACATACTTGAAGTTCCTATCCGAGTACCGAGTACCAACCATCAAGCCTTTTTTCATTAATCCATAGTGATGTCTGGAAAAATAAAAATAAATAAAAATTTCTAGGGCTCGTTGCTTTGTGTCCTTTATTGAGGATCACACTCGTCTGCATGGATCTTTCTCATGAAAGAAAAATCCAAAGTTTACAATCATTTCTGAATTTTCAGCAACATGATTCAAAATCAATACCAAACAAAGATTTGTGTCCTCAAAACAGACAATGCCAAAGAGTTATTTACCTCTTGTATGAGGGAGTATCTTTCTGCACAGGGAATTATACATATTAGCTCATGTGTTGAAACCCTGCAACAAAATGGAGTCGTTCAGAGGAAAATTGCCACCTCTTAGAAGTCACTCGATGTCTCATGTTTACTACTCATGTTTCAAAATGTTATTAGGGAGACGTTATCCTGATTGCTACATACTTAATAAATCGCATGTCCCTCGTGTTCTCCAATTTTTAAGTCCCCATCAAGTATTTCTTCAATCTTCCCATACCTTCAAATTTCCTTTCTTGATCTAGCCCTTAAAGTCTTCGAGTGCAGTGCTTATGTTCATATTCATTCCCCACATCGTGGCAAATTGGAACCTTGAGCCCATAAATGCATTTTCATAGGATACTTACCCACTCAAAAGGGGTACAAGTGTTACTCTCCTAACACAAAACGTGAGTATGTCATTATGGATGTCACCTTTGATGAAGACATCCCTTTCAATTCCAAAACTGATAGTTAGGGGGAGTCAAGAATCGACAATCAGTTGTTGTGCTTGATACTTGTGAAGGATGAAATTGAACCTTCACTTCCATATCCTCTTCTTGGGAATTCTCCTACTGAGAATTCACCTTCCATGTCTTCAGTTGCTAATGAAAGACTTCTAACATATTCTAGAAGAAGTAAATAAGTTGAGAGAGTAGATGTGTAGGGGACCAACACATCCAAGTGTCTGAATCAACTTTAATTTCTGATCAACCTATACAAAAGGATTAGCATGAGGGAGAAGAAGAAGAAGATACTAGTTCATAGATTCTTTTAGAAGTGGACGATTCAGATTTACCTATTGTCGTAAGGAAAAGAGTCAGGAGTTGCACTATGCATCCTATAGGGAATCATGTGTCATATGATATGTTATCCAGATCATACCATGTCTTTATATCTACTATTGATAATATTCAAACTCCAACTAATATTTATGAAGCATTAAAACATCCTAGTTGGAGAAAGGCAGTTAAAGAAGAGTTTGAAGCTCTTGAGAAAAGTGAAACATGGACGGTGTCAAATCTTCCAAGTGGAAAACGTACAGTGGGATGCAAGTGGATTTTCACAAAGAAACATAAGGCAGATGGAAGTTTTGAGAGATTGAAGGCCAGACTTGTTGCTAAAGGGTTCACTCAGTCGTATGGAATTGATTACCAGGAAACCTTTGCTTTAGTTGCTAAGCTTAATACTATAAGAATTATCTTGTCATTAGCAGTCAATTTAGATTAGGGTCTTCAACAACTAGATATGAAAAATGCCTTGATAAATGGAGATCTAAAAGAAGAAGTTTACATGGATATTCCTCTTGGATATGAATAAAAAAATCAATATGACAGATGTATGCAAGCTTAAGAAATCCCTCTATGGGCTTAAGCAATCTCCTCGTGCATGATTCGGTAGATTTGCTAGCTTTGTTATTAGTCTTGGATACTCACAGTGCCAATCATATCATACACTGATTGGGAAACGAAGGTCTGAAAATGATATTCTCTACTGATAGTATATGTTGATGCATCATACTTTCTGGAAATGATGATGACAAACTACAAAAGTTGAAAGATCACTTAGCTCAAGAATTTGAAGTCAAAGATCTTGGAAATCTCAGATATTTTCTGGGAATGGAGGTTGCACGATAAAAAACAAGTTTAATTGTATCTCAGGGGAAGTAGATGTTAGAACTTCTTAAAGAAACTGACATATTGGGGGTGTAAGCTAGTAGCTTGTCCTATGGATCCTCAAAAGAAGTTTGGAGTCAATAACGAGAGCGACTCTGTGGATAGAGGGAGATATCAATGACTTATAGGACGTCTTATATGTCTTTCACATATTCGCTCAGATATCGGTTTTGCTATCAGTGTAGTCAATCAGTTTATGCATAATCCAAATGAAGAACAAATGGAAGTAGTGTACAAAGTTCTTAGATATCTAAAAATGTCTACATGGAAAGGTTTGTTGTTCAATAAAGTTGTCAAGAGCAATATTGAGGTATACTCTGATGCATATTGGGCTAGTGATATTTCAGATAGAAAGTCTACGTCAGGATATTGTTTAATCGTATGGGGTAATCTTTTCACATGGAGAAGCAAGAAACAATTTGTAGTTGCCAGAAGTACTATAGAAGTTGAATACAGAGTACTTTCCCATGGCATATGTGGGGGTATATAGATTAAGAGGGTCCTCAGTGAATTAAGAAATGACGACTTGCCGCCAATTCAGATGATGTGTGATAATCAAGCTACTATAAGAATTTCCAAGAATCCAGTTCATCATGATAGGAAAACAAAATGTTGAAATCGATAGACAATTCATCTCGAAGAAAGTTAATAATGAAGTGGTTCAACTCACCTATGTTCCCATCAAACATCAGCTGGCAGATATCCTCACCAAATCATTACCTCGACCTAATTTTGAAGATTTAAGTAACAATTTGGGTTTGTATAACATATAAAATCTAACTTGAGGGGGAGTGTTGAAATCCCTAAATAATTAGGAAGGGTATTCTTGTAATTGCATATTTCTATTATTTCTTATAGGATAGATTTTTATAGATTTGTTTGTTGTCTTTCGTAGGATTAGGAACCCTAGTATTTGTATATAAATAATTGATATTTTATCAATGATGAAATAAGAAAAGAAGAGGTTTCTTCACTAATAAGTGCTCATGGAGTACCAAACATGGTGAAAATATTTCTATGAAAGAATTTTATGATAGTTTTAGCATCATTCAAGGCGTGGCAATCGCTTCAACCCATTTGGACACCTATTCAACTGCAACCAATATGTATAAATTTCCTTGTGAGGGAGGAAATGGTCCCATAAAATCGATTCCCCAGACATCGAATAATTTTACTTCTAGAATCGACGTTAAAGGCATTTCATCCTTTTTTCTGATATTTTCTTTCCTTTGATATTTATCGCACATCTTAGAATAATGATGCGCATCCTTAAATATGATCGGCCAGAAGTACATTGACTAAAATATTTTAGTAGCAGTTCCTATTCCTCCAAAATTTCTGTTATAAGGCGATGTGTGGCAGGACTCTAGTACATCATTTATTTCTCTTTCTTCGACGCATCGTCAAATGATTCCTTCTGTGCATTGCCTGTAAACAAAATGGTTCATCTCAGAAGTAAAATCGAGTTTCATGAAAAACTCTTTTAGCTTGCTGCCTGATTAAATCTGTAAGGATGACATGCTTGTCAAGTAATTAACAATGTCTCTAAACTAAGGAGTATCATTCTTTTCTATCGTAGCTACCATAAACATCTGTTCATCTAAGAAGCTTTTAGATATCTTAATCATAGTTGCATCAGTTCATTTATTCTTCAATTGAGATGGATGATCTGTGACAACATTTTCGCAACCGATTTTATCCTTTATTTCAATATCAAATTCCTGAAGAACTAGAATCCATCCGATCAATCGTGGTTTAACATTTGCTTTACTCATAAGATATTTAATTACTGCAATATGGCTAGTAAAGACAATCACTTTTGATCCTACCAAATAGGAACGAAACTTCTCAAATGCATATATTACAGCCAACATCTCCTTCTCAATAGTAGTGTAATTGAGTTGTGTCTCATTCAGAGTGCGGCTGGCGTAATATATAGGATGGATTAACTTTTCTCCTCTTTGTTAGGACCCGTAATCTTACACTATGTTTTCCACGTCATGCTGACTCAAAACAATTACAAATGTGCAATTTTTCAAATTCCAAACATAAAATAACTACTCCTGTTGAATTTATTTAAAAAATAAGTAAATAAATATAAGTCATTGGCCAAGGTATTTCAAAAAAAAAAAAATTTAACTAACATGTAAATACACGTAAAGGCATTCATGCCCAAGTGTTACAAAACATTTAATAGAATTAAGAGTAGACTAAACCCTAGCATGTCCACGAATAACAACAATTATCAATTAGGTAAATAGCCTAGACCGAGCTAACTAATGCGGCAAGTTCCACCCATGATCTCTTCAACACCTTCCAACTAACCGTCTCGGTGGTGTCTCTGATTACCTGTGGAAAGAAAATGTAACAGCCCAGTTTTCTATTCCGGTTCTCGAGGTGCTTTCGGTTCAGATTCAGTGGTTCGGTTGGGCCGTTAGAGCTGTTTTGACCCTTGGGGGTATTTTGGTCTTTTGGCTCTCCGTGCAGGATTTGTGGTTTTTCAGGCTTCGAGGTAGCTCCTGCCTTTGTCGAGGCTGGTTTGTTATTGCTTGCGAGTCCTGAGATGCTTGGGCTAGTCGTTTGGGAGTTCGGTTGTGATTTGGGTTTTGGGCAAAGTGTTGGTTGGTTGTGTGCTTCCTTTGGGATTCGAGCCCGGGCCCTTGGTGTTGATGTGGGAGTTGGATTTTAGTGAGTTTTATTTATTGGGAGAGGTTGCTTCAGCTAGGTCTCGAAGGAGGAAGCCGGGAAATGGGATTTTTAAGGATAAAAGTGGATAAGGATGGATTTTGGATAAAATCCTTATTTTTCCTTTTATTTCCCATTTTCCTTTTCTTTTCCAAATTCATTTTCTTTTCTTTTATTTTTTTCCCCCAAATTCACTTTCTCTCTCCTTCTCTCTCTCTCTCTCTCTCCCCCGAGCACCCCAGCCCGAGCAGCCTGCCAGCCCCACCGCCGGTCAGCCTTGTCGCCGTCGCACCACCGCCCAGCACGCCGTCGTCGTCGTCTCGCCAGATCTGCCGAGCCAGACGCTCGTCGCACGCCCAGAACGTCGTCGTCGTCGTCGCACCAGATCGGCCAAGCCAGACGTCGTCGCACGCCTTAGCACGTCGTCGCTCGCCGTCGCACGCCTAGCTCGCGCGCAGACCCGCCGGCGCACCAGACCGCGTGCAGCAGCAGACCAGACACTCGCACGTGCCGCTCGTCGTGTCCGCGCGCGCGACGCAGAGAGCAGTGCGCCCGGTGTTCCCAGTAGCGTGTCACAAGACGCGATCGCGCCAATGCCAATGCGCCAGTAGCAAACCGCCAAGAAAGTCTCTCCGTCGTCCGCTACCGCTCGTTCGTGTGTCCGTCGCGCCTCGTGAGTTGCTCCCGAGCTGAGCCCTGTTTGTTTTATTACATTTGGGCCTTTTGATTGTAATTATTGTTGTTTTTGTTAGGTTCTCGCTAGTTAGCTCGGGTTCGATCGCAGCTTAGGTTTCTTGTGTTTAGAGGTCTTCCGACCAGGTAAGGATTTCTTACCGGAGTTGTGTGGACCCTGCGATATATTATGTGATTGCTGATTGTATGCTTGTTTGTGTTTATTCACATGTTTGGTGATAAGTGTTTTATTCTGAATTCCCGACTGGCATGATTTCCTGTGTTGTTTCTCATGTTAGTCCATGCTAGGTTGTTCCTTTCTGGCATGCTCGTATCTGTCCTTGCTTCGTAGTATCATGCTAGGTTCGTTGCATTCTTATTGAGCACGTATTGGATGATATTGCTTGTTTGCTGATTGCTAAGGCAGGTTAGAGTTGCAGGTAGATAGCATCATCCGGGCCGGGTGCATAACGTACCTTGCACCCCGATAGAGACGTATGAGATGGAGCTCCGCCCTGATCCCGTTAGGGAATAGCTAACCCTAACGGCTGGCCCTGCAATCTTGGGTGAGGGTGGCAGACTGTTAAATGCCCCAACGGTCGGGATGATGACTTGGCATTGCCTCGTCCCTAGCAGTCGGCACGTCCTCAGCGTGTTCGGCCGTAGCCCTTGATTGCCACCTGTTAAGGTAAGGACGGCTTTCTGGTGTAAGCCTACCACGACCCGTTCCTTAGCCCCAGGTGCGGTGGTTTAGGCTGACATAGTTTACGTGTCCAGGTCTCACACCCCTATGTCAGTGACTCCGATCCAAAGAATTAGTTAGGCGTGGTGACTGGACATGGGCAGCTTGCCTCTAGACCCGGCACCCTCCATAGTCTGCAGTAGCACGCGATGCATGTTTACGCTCATTACAGCGCCGACCGGAGAGCTCCTCGGGATCTTGAGCTAGTGTACATTTCGTCGACAGTAGACAGGCTGAGGCCGGGACTTGTTTCTCGTATAGGGTGACTTGTGTATTGTGTGGATGTGGTGGTTGATTTCCGGACTAAGACCCTGAGTTGGCATCCGAGGCCCAAGTGTGGGCTAAGCTATGTGCTCTATTCTGTGTTTATATTCATAGCTTGCATACGCTCATCGAGATGACCATGTATATCGTATTGTACCCGGTTGGGGATTCTTCTTGAGTAATTCGTTACTCACCCTTATTATGTGGTTTTCCACAGGTAACCATGGTGCGAGACAGGATGGCTGGAGGAGGAGCTGTGATCATGGAAACCCGTTGTTCAACTCTGAGTCTTATGTTTATGTTTATGATTTAAGTGTCCTCTGAATGCATGTAGTTGGGCACAGAGCCCTAGGGTGTTTTCTGAATGTATTTCCGGATTCTAGCATTGTTGTAACTATTGCAAAGCTTGTATGTTTTAAATAAATCTCTGATCAGAGTATGTTTTGGAAATGTATTTGTCTTGGAGCAGTGCTTGGAAACAGGGATGGAGTTTCAGAATTTATGTTGATTTTTAAATGGATGTTTTCATGTTTTAGTTTTTACTTAGAATCCAAACACCATCTTGCAAATTTTATGTAGATTTGTATGCATGCATTGAGGTAATGGCCTATTTAGAACCCCATTGGTCGGGTCGTTCTGGTTGGTATCGAGCTCGAGTCATAGATTCTCGTAGATCGACCTTTTGTTGTAGGTCGTTTTTCCATGATCATCAAGACTCTCATAAGCGGTCATCAGTACGCCTAAGTTTACTATTTGTTGAAAAAAAAAAAAGGGTTAAGAATTTACAATACACTGTCATCTAGTGTATGCCTTGTGTAGTGTTGTGGAGCGAGACGAAGCGAGTTTCGACTCGTTGTTGGTTTGGGTTTAAAGCGCCATCATGCCAACTTCCCGCAGTGTGTGATGTTTGTTGTGGCTTGTTGAGGTATCCAGATAGATTCGAATGCCCTGGGACATCATCCCCGTGGGAGGCAGAGCTTGGACTCTCGTAGGCCAATTGTGGCCCAGTTGTTGGTTTTCCCCTAGTGAGAGGGTGAAGGTGCTTTGCCTTGGAGTGCCACTCCAAGAGAGAAGTTAGCTATGGCTGTGCTTATGTGGATGCTTGTGGAGCAGGTCCCCGTGTGGACTAGCCTGGGTAGCTCAAGTGTTGATCTTGAGCCTTAGCAGATTGTTTGATTGCCCAGTGAGTAGCTGCAAGTTGGCAGCCTTCGAGGAGATTGTTGAGGCATCTTTGTGCTCTTGTAAAGCGTTGTTTGCAGCCCGATGGCGGAACCCCGTGGTTAGTGCAATGAGCGATGTTCCCGCCGGATTGGATCCGTTGGTGTTTTCCTCAGATGTTTGGTAGAGTTGAGCACTCTTCTTTTGGTGAGCCCCAAGATGTAGGGCTAGCTGCTGCATGTTGAGAGAGCCGGCCAGAGTTTGTTGAGCATCATGTGGAGATGCAAGAGTAGGCTGTGAGCCTTCAGCTTGATGAGATTCCTTAGGCATGGTTGTTGGAGTTGAGCCCTTGTATGCCTAGCTAGAGTTCTTGTCACTTGAGGTTGTGACCTTGTTGGCCCCGTTTGTAGTAAGATGTGGATTTGGTAGTAGTGGCACTTGAGGTGCATTGGTTGGTGTGCCGTTTTGGCACTAAGTCTGGTTCAGGCTTGAGTTTGGCATGGGCATAGCAGATGGTTCTATGCCGTCCGGAGTTTAGCGCACTCCTTTAGCCTTGGATCCGTTTATGGTAGTTGCACCTGTGTAGGTCGTGCAAAAGGGCTAGTTCAGTGGTAGTCGATGGACTACAAGCGAAAGGATGCTCGAGAGGAGCCGGAGCCTTTTCCCAGTGTAACTGAAGGTTGAGTAAGTCAGCAGGTTGGCAGTTGGTAAGTGTTGGTGCGCGTGAGTCTCGCGCTAGTGTTAAGGCTAAGAGATTCCTTGTGGTTGGTAGTGCGGTCAACTACCTTCGAGTGCCTAAATCTGAGGAGAGTTGAGCGTTGTAGATGCGAGTTTGGTCCAGCTGAGGGACCATGAGTTGGGTGTCTATGAGGCGAGTTGGATGCTTTGTGAGAGGTTTCGGATGTCTTATGGGTAAGCACCCTTGGTAGAGGCTTGGTATAAAGTAAGTTCGGTTTAGCGTTGTTATGCTTTGGTAGAGCAAGGTTGCCTCAGCTTCGTGTATCGTGTGGAGATGGAACTTTTGGTGTTCCTTGGATTGTTGGTATCTCTGCCAGGAGTTAGCGTTGCTTTTTGGAAAAGCGCTTGTTAGTCTTGGATCTCTGAAGGAAGGTTGAGAGTTGTGCACACAAGTGTGTTTTGTGTGGTTCATTCTGTGGCGAAAGTTTCAGATCCGTGTAGGATTTTCTTTGGAGATCTAGTGCTCAGTTTCTGGAGAAGTTGGACTCGAGGTGGATGTTGTAAGGCTTTAGTGAGGTGGTAAGGATATCGTGCTCGTGGTATCAGGTTGTTGCTTAGGCAAGATTTGTTAAGTTGGACCTAAGCTTGGTTGGCGGATCTTCTTGTTGATCGTTGGTTGGAGTTCGATTGGAAACCGAACAAGAATGATGGTAGCTAAGCCGCGTGGTTTTCGAGCGTCATGGCTAAGAGAGTTGTTTGGATCTTTCCTTGGGTAGAAGTTATGTTGTGGCCGATGCTTTGAGTAGGAGGATGACGATTCTCAGTAGCGTCTCGGGTCCTCTAGGTTCCCAAGGAGTTGGAGTTGGCCAAGCATGGTTGGGATCTTTGGAAATTGGAGTTGTTTGTTCAGGCGGTTGTTGTGCATTAGATCGCTTGCTTGGCAGTGTGTGTGTAGAGGGTTGTCGGAGAACCCTAGGTTGTGGAGAGCCTCCCCAGAGCTCAGTCAGGCCCTGGTAGAGAGTTTCAATTGGCAAGCTGGAGGCGTGTAGTTTGTAGCCTCGGTGGAGTTGCTAGCAGTCTTGGTAGACTAGCAAGCTAGTGTTTGTTTGGAGTAAAGTTCGGATTGGTTCCGGTGTGGTGGCAAGTTGATGCTTGGTGTCGACCAAGGTGTGGATTGGAGTTGCTAGAGATTAGTTTTGCTCGTGGGGCGAGTGGTTTGTGCCCTGTTGGTTGTTTTCCTGCTTCCAAGATGTTGAGTTGCCCCGTTTGGCTTTTGGAGGTTCAGTCTGAGATGGACCCCTGTTGTTGCCCCGTGAGATTAGATGTTGTTGCTCTAGTCGAGCATGACAGTGAGCGTATGTGGAGCTCTCTGTCCTTTGGTTGTCTCCTTGTAAGAGCCGTTTCCTTCGGGGAGTTGTCAGGTTACTCCCTTGGTCTTGGAATTGATGGTAGTGGTGCTAGCAAGAGGGAATAGTTTGTTGGCTGCTTGGAAGCAGTTGTTTGTCCAGTTAAGCGGATTCTTGGATGGTGTTCTAGAGGCTGCAGTAAAGGTTGTTTTGCCTCTTGTGAGTGTTTGGCCAAGATTTGGTTCTCTTGTTGTTTCAAGAGCTAGTTCGGTTCTAGCTGGAGGGCGTTGCCCTGAGGTCTTGTTCCTGGTCAGAAAGTTTTGGGAGTTGACCCCTCCCTCGGCAGTTGAGCAAGTTCTGTTAGTTTTGGGTTGGTGATCCGATTGGTTGAGTTTTCCCTTGGGTGTTGCTTCCAAGAGAGTTGGTTGTTGTTGCCCTTGGGTTTGAGCTAGTCAGCGAGCGTGTGTGAAGTTCGCTGCCCTTCTGAGTTTGCTTGCTAGGAAGTCGTTTCCCGTTTGGCAGGAGTCAGCTTAGCTCCTGAGTTGTGTAGTTGATCAGAGTAGCGCAGCGGTCAGCCCAGCGTGAGGGTCCCTGCTTTGTGTTGTTAGCCAGCAAGAGTTGTTTGTCCCCGCAAGGGCAGTGGCTAGCCGGTCAGAGTTGAGTTGTTCGGGCAAGTTGTTGGTCCTTTGGGGAGTGATGATTTCCTTTCCCCCTAGCCTCTGTAGTGGTTGAGTTGCTCCTTGGATGCCAGCCTCTAGTGTTAGCTTGCGGGGTAGTCTTGCGGATTCGTGTGGCTCAGGATCCGTAAGCTTTGAGGTTGTCATTATCCGTTTTCCTTGTGAGGTTTTGGGAGTGGAGCTTCTGATGGGAAATTGAGTTAGGCCTAGGCTAAAAGGAGAAGTCTTTTCAGTAGCCAGTTGGATTTTAAGAGTTGAGTAGTAGCTTGGAGGCGAGCGTTGCTCGTTATAAGTTTGGGTTGAGTTCTGCTGAGCAAGCCCTTCTCGGGCTTTGCTCCTAGTTGTTGTGCGTTCGCAATTGGCGTTAGCGGAGACTCGTTTGAGTGAGTTGGCACAGAGGTGTCGTGGCTTGGTTGGTAAGCTATTGAGCTGTTTTCCTCAGGAGTTGTGCCGCAGAGAGCTGCGTGATGGTTTAGTCCTTGCTTCTTGATTTTTTGAGAGGAATGTTGGTTGTTCCTTGCCTGGCAATGTTCTCCTTGGCCAGTTGCTGGTAGGTTTTCTTTGGAAAGTTTGCGTTCGGCCGATGAGGAGTTCTGGTTTGTTGGTTTGGCCGAGTGGAGTCTGTGCTTGGCCCTTGTCTTTTAAAGGTGGCCGTGAGTGAAGTTTCGGTGTGTGAGTGTTGTTAGCCATCTGGTGTACCAGGATGGTGCCCCTTGCCTTTGGTTCGGCGTTTTCTCCTTAAGATGGTTGCTTAAGTGTTGTGGTCGTGTTCTAGTTGGAGAAGTTTTCTTTTTGGATCAGTCGCCAGTTGGTGATTCGATTGTTTCTCGTTAAGGTCAGTGAGGTCGGAGCTTGAGGTTCGCTAGTCTCTTGTGAAGTAAGAGTAGGCCGTTTAGTTTCTGGAACCTGGAAGGTTCAGTTGTTTGGCCAGTTTGTTGTAGGGTTGAGTTTGTTTGTTGTCAGCTGTGAGCTTCCGGAGGAGTTTTGCCAGTGCGTGGTGTAGAGTTTCAGAGCTTGTGGCCAGTCCTCGAGGTTGCTAAGGGTAGCACCCTTTGAGAGTTGGTGCGAGTTGAGGTCGTGGTTTGCCGTCTAGCTTTTTCGCATTTGTTTTTCTTTCGAAGTTCAGTGTTTGGCAGTCTGGATGGCATTCTGCCTTTGAGTTTTTGAGAACCCAAAAGGGTTTGGTTTCCGAAGAAGGTTGGTGCTGTTTTAGCCTAGAAGTTCAGTTGGGTTGGTTTCTGTGGAGTTTTCCTGGAGCTGTTTCGTCTTAGGACTTTCGAGGACGAAAGTCTTAAAAGGAGGGAGTATTGTAACAACCCAGTTTTCTATTCCGGTTCTCGAGGTGCTTTCGGTTCAGATTCAGTGGTTCGGTTTTGGGCCGTTAGAGCTGTTTTGACCCTTGGGGGTATTTTGGTCTTTTGGCTCTCCGTGCAGGATTTATGGTTTTTCAGGCTTCGAGGTAGCTCCTGCCTTTGTCGAGGCTGGTTTGTTATTGCTTGCGAGTCCCAAGATGTTTGGTGTTGATTTGGGAGTTGGATTTAAGTGAGTTTTATTTTATTGGGAGAGGTTGCTTCAGCTGGGTCTCGAAGGAGGAAGCCGGGAAATGGGATTTTTAAGGATAAAAGTGGATAAGGATGGATTTTGGATAAAATCCTTATTTTTCCTTTTATTTCCCATTTTCCTTTTCTTTTCCAAATTCATTTTCTTTTCTTTTATTTTTTTTCCCCAAATTCACTTTCTCTCTCCTTCTCTCTCTCTCTCTCTCCCCCGAGCACCCCAGCCCGAGCAGCCGGCCAGCCCCACTGCCGGTCAGCCTTGTCGCCGTCTCACCACCGCCCAGCACGCCGTCGTCGTCGTCGCGCGCGACCGATCTGAGCGAGACGCCGCTCGTCGCCGACCAAAGACGCCGTTGTCGTCGAGGCGCCAGATCTGCCGAGCCAGACGCTCGTCGCACGCCCAGCACGCCGTCGTCGTCGTCTCACCAGATCGGCCGAGCCAGACGCCGTCGCACGCCCCAAAGACGTCGTCGCCGCGCCGCGTCGCCGCGCCACGCTTCGCGCGCGACCGCCGCCAGCGCGCAGCCGCGTCGGCGGCAGCAGACCAACGCTTCGCTTCGCCGCCGCTTAGCCGTGTCCGCGCGCCCTCGCCGTGTCGCGCCACAGACGCTCAGCGCGCCCGTGGCGCCCAGCCGCGCCTCCGTGGGTTGTCTCACGCACAGACAATAGCGCCAGCGCGCCGCGCGCCAACCAGCTGCGCACTGCTCTCGCCTGCGCCCGGCCCGGCTCGTTCGTGTGTCCGTCGCGCCTCGTGAGTTGCTCCCGAGCTGAGCCCTATTTTTTTTATTACATTTGGGCCTTTTGATTGTAATTATTGTTGTTTTTGTTAGGTTCTCGCTAGTTAGCTCGGGTTCGATCGCAGCTTAGGTTTCTTGTGTTTAGAGGTCTTCCGGCCAGGTAAGGATTTGTTACCGGAGTTGTGTGGACCCTGCGATATATTATGTGATTGCTGATTGTATGCTTGTTTGTGTTTATTGACATGTTTGGTGATAAGTGCTCTATTCGAATTCCCGATCGCATTATTTCTCGTGTTGTTTCTCATGTTAGTCCATGCTAGGTTGTTCCTTTCTCGCATGCTCGTGATTCGCCCTTGCTTCGTAGTATCATGCTAGGTTCGTTGTATTCTTATTGAGCACGTATTGGATGATATTGCTTGTTTGCCGATTGCTAAGGCGGGTTAGAGTTGCAGGTAGATAGCATCATCCGGGCCGGGTGCATAACGTACCTTGCACCCCGACATGGACGTATGAGATGGAGCTCCACCCTGATCCCGTTAGGGAATAGCTAACCCTAACGCTACCGCCCCGCAATCTTGGGTGAGGAGGTGGCGATCGTTAAATGCCCCAACGGTCGGGATGATGACTTGGCATTGCCTCGTCCCGCAATCGGCACGCGTCCTCGGCGTGTTCGGCCGTAGCCCTTGATTGCCACCTATTAAGGTAAGGACGGCTTCTCGGTGTAAGCCTACCACGACCCGTTCCTTAGCCCCAGTGCGGTGGTTCAGGTGACATAGTTTACGTGTCCAGTCTCACACCCCTATGTCGGTGACACCGATCCAAAGAATTAGTTAGGCGTGGTGGATGGACATGGGCGGCTTGCCTCTAGACCCGACACCCCCATAGTTCTGCGAGAGCACGCGGTGCATGTTTACGCCATTACATTCTGAGCGCCGACCGAGAGCTCCTCGGGATCTTGAGCTAGTGTACCTTTCATCGGCGAGAGACAGCCGAGGCCGGGACTTGTTTCTCGTGATTGGGCGACTTGTGTATTGTGTGGATGTGGTGGTTGATTTCGGACTAAGACCACGAGTTGGCATCCGAGGCCCAAGTGTGGGCTAAGCTATGTGCTCTATTCGTGTTTATATTCATAGTTTGCATACGCTCATCGAGATGACCATGTATATCGTGATTGTACCCGGTTGGGGATTCTTACCGAGTAATACGTTACTCACCCTTATTATGTGGTTTTCCACAGGTAACCATGGTGCGAGACAGGATGCATTTGGAGGAGGAGCTG